>OX387327.1:7752329-8377329 GCA_947562085.1 Eudonia lacustrata | reverse complement strand
TGATATTGATTCGCTTCGTGAACGGGATCTTGAATGTGAGTTGCGGTGCGGTGATCGATAACGCTGTCTTCTATAATTATTGTTGAATTGTGGCGGTCTGGATCTGAGTTCAGCGACCTCTAACGATAATTTTCTTATTTCGTTTACTAAGAGTAATTGTGTGTCCAACGCGGGTGCTATTGGAGATGGATTCGGTTGTGCTGTAGTGTGGCAGACTGCTGCTACTTCGCGGGTCTGCTCCATCATCTTGTCAGCCATTAGTGCGAGTTCTTCGAGAGCGGTTTTCGAGCTGAAGGATTCGCTGACGGCGAGCACGGAACGGATGTGTGGCGGCAGGTGGTTTGTCCACATGATACGTAGGGTTGAGTCTGGCACCTTCTCTCTGGCGAGGTCTCTCATTCGGCGTAGTAATTGACTCGGTTTCTGTTCTCCTAACTCCATTTCAGACAGCAGCTTCTGGAACTGCCGACTGTCTGATTCTTCGTAGGCGGTGATTAGTCTCTCCTTTATAGCTTGATATTGATTTTTCTCAGGTGGATTGTAAAGTAGGTCGGTGATCTGCTCGATGTCTTGTTTTTCTAGTCTTGCGATAACCATTTGCGCTAGTTGCGCCTGTCCTTTCTTTGTGTCGTTAGTTGCGGCTTCGAAACTGTAGAACCAAAGTCTTGGTCGATCTCTCCAGAACGGCGGGATTCTGATAGAGAGCGAAATGTTGGCGACTTCAGATGTGATTGGCTGCTGCGTAGTGGTAGCTTCTATTTGGTTCTCGGCCATTTTCCTCGTCGAACAGAGATTTTTTTCGTAATCGGTGAGAAATCTTCTTTTTTCCTTGTCGGTGAGAAATCTTCTTTTTTCCTTGTCGGGGAGAAATCTTCTTTTTTCCTTGTCGGGGTCGGGGTCACCACTTTGGAGAGACTTGGGGTACCGCTACTGTCGTAGATTGAGGAGACGAGGATTATATCTCAGAGTGTTTATTACTGCTCTTGGCGAAGGTACAATGCTGACTGGCTGTGCTACCAAGTCGGAACTATTTATATTATAAACAACTGACGCGTGTCTTACGGTACAAAATCTACCGTTAACCAGAAAAGTATTGTTGACAAATAAGTTGTACAAAAATATAAACAATAGTAGAGCTAAATGGATAGTTTACAATGGGAAAGCTTGGAATACAAAGAACGACAATTGGCAATACCTTTTACGAGGTGTTTGACTATTTTGAGTTTGAGGATAATGCTTGTACAGTTATGCTAACACAATAACAAATTACTTTACTACTTAAACTAATAGAAATTGCGTAACTACTTTTGAATGGCCGGAGTCTACGTTAATTTGTTGGTAAACATCTGGCTCGGACGTTTCGTTTCTTCCTCGAAACGTTGCTTGGATTCTGTTTACTGCACGTGTTCTTTTCAGCTTTACCGTGCGGCTACACGCACTAAACAATAGTCCCTTCGCTGTTTTAAGATTTATTCATGCAGGCAATTGAGACAATAGCACTCAAGTCATTTACAACGTTTTGTTTCAAATGACCAGTATAGATAACACTTTACAACAAACAAATACCAAAAACCACTCTCATATTACGTTTCGAAACCAACAAATAAACTATAAAATGTCAATTAAAAAGACTTTTTGTTCACAGCGTATGTTGAATCACGTTACTGCGTAAAGTTTTACCAAGACGAATGCTACACGCTCTACTGTAACTCCACGAAGACCTCCAGAATGACGTGCCCGTGCCGCGGGGAGCTGTGCAACGGACCAAACACCCAAAGGGAAATTGAAGCGTTCGCGGTACTTACCAAGGCAGTGGCTAAAACACAAAACACAAGAATCAAAAAAAGAAATGCGATCTTCTCGAACAACTTAGCTAAATCTAACAATGATATAATGGCCAGTCTTATTCAAAACGACGTAGCGACAGAGAGTATGACAAATACAGAAGCTACATCAGATAGAAATGAAAGTGCAGTAGAAAATGAAATAACTGAACATATAAAAGTAAGTGATTTGAGCGACGACGATTCCACAATGCAGGCTGATCAGCCTTCTATTGAAGAACCCAAAAATGGTAACACTGAAGTTGCAAATAATGAAGGAATTGAAAGCCCTAGTATGATGATGCCTACCACTCAAAGACCACAATCAGAAACTCAAAAAGATAACAAACCATCCGAAATGACTACATCAAAAGCTATAGAGGAAAATAATGAAGCAGATGCTATGAAAGCTACTGAATCAACAATGGGATTACCTCAAACTAGAAATGTCGAAGCGAACTCGTTTATAAGCAACGATATTAAACCTAACATGGAGTTACCCACAGCCGAAGCACTACAACAGAATTCTGGACCAATGATGACCAGTGAAAAGTCAATGGAGCAAACAACTTCAGACTCTACGGTAATGACCAACCCGCAAAGTGCTACTACTATACTCGTAGCTAGTACTGCTAGTACTTCTAGTAGTACTAGCAATAAACCTACCGAAGCCTCTCGCAATAGCGGAGTGGAGGTGTCTGTTTGCATAATTGTTATAATCAACTCTATTGCCATATATACTATTATATGAATGACAGAAAAAACAACTAATTTAATCCTTCTATGGTGATGTTTGATGGAATAATTTTTAATCAATTCAATTAGTGTTTTATGTGTGTACATACTATAAGTATATTGTTTTCTAAAGTTTACGCGAACACTACACATTGAAATGAAACAACTTTTACGGATCTACTCGCGTTTATTTTACACATTACTTATTTAATGTTTATCCTGACGTTTCGAACCCTTTGCAGGGTCCGTGGTCACAGGGAGACTGAGGTGTTGGTCATCTCATAATTAGTTGGTAGCTTGTATACCCTCATTTAAATTTAATCAGGTGCGTTCCGTTTTACGCAGAAAGAGCTTACAGTATCTTTTGGTCTGGCAGTATGGTGTCGGGGCTGGGATTTAATATTTTGTATGATGGGATCCCAGGCTGGTGGTAGATTCCAACCATCTTCTCTATTAAAATTAGGATGTTTTTTAATTTCAATAGCCTCGCGTATCATCCTAGGGATGAATCATTGTTCTTTAACGAGTATTTGTGGTTTATCAAATCTGATGTAATGGTTGGGCCCCTCTAGGGAATGTTCGCATACTGCAGACTTATTTTCGCGCCTATGCTTGACGTCGGCTATATGTTCTTTAACCCGGGTTCCTACACTTCTCTTTGTTTACCCGATGTAAGATGTAAATAAACGCGAGTAGATCCGTAAAAGTTGTTTCATTTCAATACTAAAAGTATAATAAATAAACTCGAGTTTGTGATTTAATAAATGCATATAATTGATTTAGTATTAAATTAGTATAAAATGGCTAAAAGATGCTAGGTCAGTGAGACCAGAGGTCAAATGACATCTTATGTAGGTGCTGATACTGAAGGAAGTATAAAAACACTTAAGTATTATAATATAAATCAGTATTAACAGCTTTTAATGATAGTTTGTCGAAGTCCGTTTATTATTTATTATTGATCTCTACTAAAAGCTTTAAATTTTCTTTTACTTTTAAATAGTTTTTAATCACATTTCTGGCTTTTAAATATATATTTCTTATTTGTTTGACAAAATATGTGATGTTTTACGACCAAATAATGTTAGATGGGTTCCCTTTACTTTAAGACTAGTCTAATAATTACTTTTCAATGTTCAGTTCACAGCTGTAGTATTTCGTTATTGTGATATTAGTATTTAACAAGAATAAAATAAAAACAAACAAATAACCATATTCTTTTTATTTCACTGTACATATTCACATGTAGTTTTAAGCAGGGCTCTGCACCGGTTAACAAATAGCGGTTAATATCGTTCTTTAAACCAGTATGATCCAGTTTATTGATTAACCGGTTAATTAAATAAACTGTTCCAACCAAACCGAAAAAAATTTGGTTACCGGTTAACACAGAGAACGGAATTTTAAAGCTCGAGTAAACCGATACTTGGCACTGATTAAACCGGTTTTTTTTCTGTGTATGCTGGAAAATATTTAATTATAGGTACCTTTATTTTTATCAAGTTCTCAAAGTAACGTAAAAGTAACATTTTGAGTCGTGTACCATGGACGTATGCAAATGTAGATATTATTATATTTTCTCTTTTATTTTTTTTAATATGTGTGATTGTCCTTTTTATTTTGTGTTTTTATTTGTGATGGAAAGTGTCCTTTTATGATAGGGCATTTTCCAATATTTTTGACGCTGTAAGGGAGAAAAGAGCTGGACACTTGCTGAGTTTCTTGCCGGTTCTTCTCAGTACAAGATCTCCCGCCCAGAGTAGACTTACGAACCGATGGCATAATGGACGTTCATAAGAGCTATTTGTAGCCTAAACTGAATAAATGATTTTGAATTTTGAATTTTTGTATCATGAGATTATCAAAAGTAACGTAAAATGTTACAAAAGTAACATTCTGGCAACCCTGGATGCGAGAGCCTCGTTGGTTTAAATTAGTTTACACAAAACACAACAGATGGCGTTGCTCACAAATTGTTTAGAATTCAAATTAACCGGTTAATTTCGGTTATCGGAATCGCAATTAATAAAAAACCGTTTTTTTTCATTTAACCGGTTAAATACGAAACCTTAACCTATACCATTCCGATATGGTGTCAACAATCCAAACCGGCTAATAAATTTAACCGGTTTCCGAGCCCTGGTTAATTTAATCAAACATAAAATTAATTAATCAAACAAAGTTAATTAAACATAAAATCATACTGTTTGGACAGTTGTCTATCGGGAGGCTTGTTTTCAAGACTCTTAGTGCCTTGTGCGTAAGCCTCCCTTATATCTGATTGGAAAGGTTTCTGTGGTCTAGAATGTTTCGGCGTAGGTCCGTAATAGTCGTATGTTGGAGGTGGTTCTATCTCAGTGTGATTAGTATTAACTTTCCTCTTCTCCAATTTACGTGTATCATCAAGATCAGCATATACGTCGATTAATTCGTTCGCTATAGGTGTGGGTTCTTGATTCACAAAATTCTTATATTTAAGATGTGCAGATTTCTTAGAAGACGAAAAGTAGAGTCCCTTCTCTTCGTTACGTACGTTAATATCGCCAATGTCAGGTGGCGGCGGCGTTGCAGCTTTCGCTCTAACATCTGCCCAAGTTTTTGTGGCAGGCAAGTCCGAATTTGGTGCTATCATTCTCCCTCTATCATCAAACGTGTAGTCAGACCTACTGCTCGAAGCGGCCTGTGGAGGTGCGAACTCGTCAACCCTTTTGCTTCTCTGCTGTTCTTCGTATTCCTCTTGAGTCATTTCTTTAAACTTCTTGACTTTGTCGTCAACACCATCCTTGCCCAAGTCCCATTCGCGGACGTAAGTTTCGCGTAACTTCTGTCTCTCTTTCTCCTTCTCCTCTTTGGCTATTCTCTCTTTCTCCTTCGCTTTCGCATCTGCCTCGTCCTTCTGCTGCGTCAAGAATTCTAATAAGCAAGTTGTGAAGTCCTTTTGGTTTTCTGTAAATATAAATTAAAAATTAACAACATAAAACAACATTAGAATAAATATTATTAACGGGATTATTACCATGTTTATTGTCGTGTTTGAGTATCCGATATTTCGGCACAGTTGCATGCGCCATGATCACGGATGTACTGAAGTTATTGCGGGTGGGGTGAGTATTGAGCGCAAAAAACGACTAAGGAAGAGGGTAGATCGTTTTGTCTGCTTATAATCACCCCACCCGCAATAACTTCAGTACATCCGTGATCATGGCGCATGCAACTGTGCCGAAATATCGGATACTCAAACACGACAATAAACATGGTTAATAATATTTATTCTAATGTAAATGACCATGATAGTTTAAAAAGTTATATAAAACAACATAAATTAACTCATCATCATCATCATCTCAGCCAAAACACGTCCACTGCTGGAGAAAGGCCTCCCCCAAGGATATGAGGGGTATTTGCCGTAATCGCCACGCTTGGCAGGCGGGTTGGCGATCGCAGTAGGTTGGGGCTAAACTCAGAGAGATGCTGCTGCCCATCCTCTGGAATGGTCCCTTAGTCGGCTTTTACGACACCCTAGGGAAGAGATGAAGTGGTGCAATTCTTTATCCCCGGCACCACACAGGGTAAATTAACTCAGATAAAACATATTTCTATGTATTTTTTATTTATATTTAAAATCGTTACAGGTAAGCACAAGCTGCCTAATACCTAAGCATTTGCTTTCTTCTTTCATTTCATCTGATGTTAAGTTATGGTAATTGCAAAATTTTACAAACATGCAGAAGCATTTTTTCGACTGTGATGGGAACTTCATAACGTAAATTACAAAGTACTAGAAAAATTCAACGAGTCTTCTTGTCTAGGGTCTCGGTAGCTTAGCGTTCAGAGCATTGGACTAGTAATCCAAGGGTCGTGGGTGCGGTACCCACTCGAGCATCCTGGGACGGGTTGATTTTTTCTTAAAAAAATTTATCTCACCTTTTGGTTCTTCAGGGGGCAGCCCCGCCCTAGCGCGCTGGCGGGCCCTCGCCGCCGCGATCCTGGCCGCCATCAGCTCGTCCCTCTTCTTCCGCAATTGTTCGGCTTCTTCCTGCGCTCGAAGAGTCTCCTCCCTTTGTTTCTTCAACTCTTCCATTTGCTCGCGACGTTTCTCCTCGTCAGTACTGAAGGAATAGTACGCCACACCGTGCATACGAGCCTCTGAAATGAGATTAAAGACATGATTAATTTTATTTTGAGATGAGAATAGGACTTCTGGGAATGGCATATTCACAAATTGAAAACTTCAGGCTCCTCGCTTTCAAACACATTGCCAAAGTTATGGCATCCATCTTAACAGAGATGATGGAAGGCAATTTCTTTTTTTGTAAACTTGCCAAGTCACAGACTAATATGAACTTGTCAAATTAAACATGGTACAAGTAAATTTTTAAATATACATACCGTCAAACAGCAGGTCTTGATAATGAATATCTTTATCTTTTCCAACTAGTTCCTGTTCTTTTTGTTCCCATTTCTCACGTAATGTTTGTAGGTAGTCATTTGTTTTTTGAACCAGCAAAGGCATTTCTGGTTTATTACTTGTCTCCTATAGGAATAAAAAAGTAGCTTATTTATTTAACATTTTCATTAACATAAATCTTAAAAAGTATATATAAGTGTATAGAATAAAGTCCGAATAGTTATTCTGTGTTTTGTCTCTTTTACTCTAATTTGAAATTACGGTTACATGACAGAAACAAAACACGGAATAACTATTCCGACCTTATTCTTTGATTATTTGTAAGGCACTTAGAGCTTTAATGAAATACTTAAAATGAAATGAAATGCAACTGAAGTAAAACTTTACCGAGTTAAACTAAACTAAATTTATAAAATAAACGCTTTTCATTTGTTTTAAAATATTTTTCCTAACCATTCACGTCGGACGTCTTTTAACTGTCAAACAAGCCAGCAAATAAATATATTGAAACACATACCGGTTTTTCATTTTCTTCATCTTTTGTTATACCCTTCATCAAGTCCTTATCTTTCTTTATGTAGAAGTCTTTGTCTGACTTGTGACACTTACGTGTGCGACCCAAGCAGTCGGTAAACTCAATCCTATAAATTCAACAACATTTAGTATTACTAGTAGTTTATTCAACATAGAATATTAGTTAAGATATTCAAGAATCACCATTTAACCAAACAATCTAAGAATCAAATCAACATGTTCCAGGACACAAAGAGTTTCTAAGGTTAATATGTTTTCCATAATTACTATTAGCCTATAATAAATTAAATTAACAAAAGGATGCCTTTAAAATAGTTTTTTACCAATCTCCTCCATCATCATGAATGTTGTAAGATTCAAAATCTTCATCTTGTTTGTCGTCTTGATTCTGTCCATATTGTTGCTTTTTATTATTGAAGTCAACTAAGAAGCGTCCAGCCAGTTGCGAGTCTCCAGAGCTGTCAGCTAAATGGTCATAGAGCTCCGCTTTTTTCTCCAATGCTAATCTGAATATAAAGGTAGGTATATTATATGAAAGCTTGCACAATAAAATTAGGACCAGCTTTCACAATTTCAGATACCTAAGTGTTAGATAGTGTACCAATAACCAATGTATTTGTATGATGATTTACCACTTAGGAAAAAGTCATTATTAATTAGAATAAACTCTTTTTCGACAGTTTTATTTGATCCACAGCTGAGACTTTACGGGTCTTACAAATAAACAAAGAATAAATTTTGACTATTTATTCAGTGTTTTCTCTTTTACTCTATTTTGAAATGACGCTTACATGACAGGAACAAAACACGGAATAACTATTTGTAGCTTTTTCTTTGTTTATTTGTAAGAAGAAAGTTAGAACAACCAAGTTTCGCAAAACACCACAAAACTTGGTTGTTGTTTGTTGTGTTGTGTTGTCCACAAAGTTGGTGTTTCGCGTATATGGTGTTATGTGTTGAAAGGCACACCAAAATTCAAATAACTTAAATGTATAATAAACATACCGCGATTTCCTACTGGCTTCTAGTTCATCAATGTCCACTGCTTTCAAGCTATCTTTAAAAGTTTTTTTACCAAATTTGTCATCATTCTCAGAAATGCTGGTTTTAGCAGGACGGGGCTTGAAGTTCTCTAATTTATATTGAGTTAACTGTTTTTTCTCCAAAACTTCCTCTTGTTTTCTTAATAATTCAGCTTTTAAACTCACCAGCTGTAAATACAATACAGTACCGTTAATAGTCTAGTACCTCACTTTACTGCTTCATTGTAGTATAGATCTTGTGACCATATTTTGTTATCACGAATTATTAATGTTGTATTATGATTAAAACATTGATATAGTCAACGTTCAGCACGTATGTGCGGTAGATAGGTACCTACTTATAATAGTATGAAAACAATAGACACACATATGCATTTGTTTATACAAAACTATCATTATTGGCAAGCCTGTGTCTGTCTTTGCAATAATCTAGAAAAAGACACTTACCGTCGATCTATTGAACAGTATCTTTTTTGATGTTGGCTCATTCATTATTTATTATTAAGTTACGAAACTTTATCACCTAAATCTCATTTAAATCGACTGGAACTGTTTATATTCCAGTTAGCAGTGCAGTTTCTTCACTTTTCCATTCAATTAATTTTTTATCGCTCTCGTAGTTTAGCCCAAAGAACAGTAGAATAAATGAGCTTAGTTCAATTCAATTCAATTTCTTGAAAAATGGCCTTTGCTACGATTTAGCCAGTGTCTAGTTTTGAGGCAGGTAGCCCACTTTTAGCTCTTCATCAGTTATTTTTTTTTTTTTAGTGTAGTTTGTTCCTTGAGGAACCGGCTAAGGTCATAGACCATGCTGCCATGTCATTAGTTTAAGTAATACATAAATAAACAACATTTTCATATATGATGATGATGATGAATGATATTAGAATTGGGAAGTGAGAAATGATATACCCCCCAACCCCTCGAGTATCTCAGTAAAGATGTGGGGCTTTACTAAGTCCTCACGCGAGCTTCTTGAGAGAATTTGAAAAGTGACGTTGCACTGTTTTGTTTCATTTGCCAACACTTATGCACATTCACGAACACTTAACGGTTAATAATCCACCATTATTTCACATTAATATTCGACATAACACAAATTTTGGAAAATAAAGCAAAACCGCAAACATGACGCTTCACTTTCCCGCCAAGAAGCGCTCTTCATCAGTTTTTTTTTTTTTTTTAGTGTAGTTTGTTCCTTGAGGAACCGGCTCCTTAGCCGGTTCCTCAAGTACCTTTCATAGACCATGCTGCCATGTCATTAGTTTAAGTAATACATAAATAAACAATATTTTCATATATGATGATTATTGATGATGATGATGAATGATATTAGAATTGGGAAGTGAGAAATGATATACCCCCCAACCCCTCGAGTATCTCAGTAAAGATGTGGGGCTTTACTAAGTCCTCACGCGAGCTTCTTGAGAGAATTTGAAAAGTGACGTTGCACTGTTTTGTTTCATTTGCCAACACTTATGCACACTCACGAACACTTAACGGTTAATAATCCACCATTATTTCACATTAATATTCGACATAACACAAATTTTGGAAAATAAAGCAAAACCGCAAACATGACGCTTCACTTTTCCGCCAAGAAGTCCCGCTCTTCATCAGTTTTTTTTTTAGTGTAGTTTATTCCTTGAGGAACCGGCTAAGGTCATAGACCATGCTGCCATGTCATTAGTTTAAGTAATACATAAATAAACAATATTTTCATATATGATGATGATGATGAATGATATTAGAATTGGGAAGTGACAAATGATATACCCCCCAACCCCTCGAGTATCTCAGTAAAGATGTGGGGCTTTACTAAGTCCTCACGCGAGCTTCTTGAGAGAATTTGAAAAGTGACGTTGCACTGTTTTGTTTCATTTGCCAACACTTATGCACACTCACGAACACTTAACGGTTAATAATCCACCATTATTTCACATTAATATTCGACATAACACAAATTTTGGAAAATAAAGCAAAACCGCAAACATGACGCTTCACTTTCCCGCCAAGAACCGCTCTTCATCAGTTTTTTTTTTTTTTTTAGTGTAGTTTGTTCCTTGAGGAACCGGCTAAGGTCATAGACCATGCTGCCATGTCATTAGTTTAAGTAATACATAAATAAAAAATATTTTCATATATGATGATGATGATGAATGATATTAGAATTGGGAAGTGAGAAATGATATACCCCCCAACCCCTCGAGTATCTCAGTAAAGATGTGGGGCTTTACTAAGTCCTCACGCGAGCTTCTTGAGAGAATTTGAAAAGTGACGTTGCACTGTTTTGTTTCATTTGCCAACACTTATGCACACTCACGAACACTTAACGGTTAATAATCCACCATTATTTCACATTAATATTCGACATAACACAAATTTTGGAAAATAAAGCAAAACCGCAAACATGACGCTTCACTTTCCCGCCAAGAAGAACGCTCTTCATCAGCTGGCTCTACGTACGTCAAAATAACTTTTTTTTATGAATTGTTTTATTTACGGCTCCGGATGAAATCCATCAAGCCTATTCGTCCGTTCTATCTTCTTCGAATTTCTACTGTCAGTTATTTTGCCCAGGTTTTTGTTTTTTCTTGGCTGGCTTTTTCATATTGGGCTGTAATTTGATCAGAACAATAATTAAGTTATTATTCTGAGCTAATTTGTGTTGCAGTTGGTGTCATAATAACTGACATGACAGTGACAGACAAACAAAGTTACAGATAGAAAATAAAAAGGAAAATAGCATAGCCGCAGAAATAATAAGGTAGTTAATAAAGTTCGAGAAAATAGCTCAAAAAACGAAAATAGCTTGAGCCTATTCAGAGTCTAGCTTTGCTAACTCAAATCCAACTCAAATCATGTGATTTGAGTCAGCAAAGTCCATCCAAGTTTTTGTATTATTTTCCTTTTGGCCACGCTGCTTTTCTTCAGCACAAATTTAGATGTAAAAAGAGAAAAATTTGACGCATTTTCTAAAATTCTTCATTTTATTTACAACTAGTTGTCGCCCGCGACATCGTTCGCGAAGACTACACTATCCCACAGGAACCGGGATGTTACCGGGATAAAAGTAGTTCCTATATCCTAGTTCGGGTCATAGTTTGTCTATGCGCAAAGTTTCATCCAAATCCGTTCAGCCGATCTCGAGTTTTGCGCTTAGCAACATTCATTTTTATTTATATATATAAATAAATATTTGTATCAACGATATATTTCTTATATTTTTACAGAGACAGTGGAGACGTGGGCTGTTCTCCTCTTTGTGCCTGACACGCTCTTAGAGCATTAATGCTCTAAGGACACGCTGGACAAATTAATTGCTTTGAGACTTTTTGGGTCAACCAGCAAATAAAATAAAATATCAATCCTACCTATCTTGTGATTTCTAAACACAGTTTAACTGATGGTAGTCCTGCAGTGTTGGCAACGTTACAGAAATCTTTTTTGATGTTGGTGTAACTGTAAAAAAATATTCTTATTTCATGGTCATTTGACAACCATCTCTGTCGTGACGACAAAAATTTTACGACAAAGAGGAAACCTTTTGTATACAAAAAAACTTGTTGTGATTTAATTCAGATCGATCATATGCAATAATTAGTCATCCAAATACAGTTATAAAGCTGTAACTATTATAATCAGTGCTCTAAGTGCGTGAAATCAAAATGTCAACTCCTGCCAGAAGACGCCTAATGAGAGATTTCAAACGGTTTGTATTTGTTATTTGTTGTATAATTCCATCTAAAAATATCAACATTTCTATAACTCAAGTGTTCTAGTTGGTTCCGACATTATTTCCAAACAAAAACGTATTGCTGATTCATCAAATTACATCACTGTCATGTTCATCGATTTCTATTCTGTTCTACATTTCCATTTTTGCTGTTTGTCTGCGGTGCTCGCAAACTGAGAGGACTAACATGTTTAGAGAAATCAGCATGCTAAATACGGATCTAGCTACGTCACACTTAAATGTTTGTTGGTATTTTAACTAGATTACTCAAGTAGGTTTCAATTCTAATACAACCCAAATAACTGTTCTATTTTCCGTTAATAGACCCGAATAGCATGGAGGCTCATAAGATTCGCTATCAAATCATTTTAACTTGATAGAATGATATTAGAAAACACATTGGCCTTGATTTGTGACTTTGTTAGTGTCACACCAGGAAGGTAACAATACTTTGTTACTGAGCCTTTGTCTAAAAATAGCGAACTGATTGATTGGGCAAATTTTATGATAATTATTCCATAATAGTTTATCTTACTAAATAAACCCACTACATAGAAACCATCAATTAGTCAGTGTCAGTGTGTAATTTGGTTAAAAATTACTTGTACAATAACACAATCTACTTTGTAATTTTCAGTTTACAAGAGGACCCCCCCACTGGTGTCTCTGGTGCCCCAACTGATAACAACATTATGATTTGGAATGCTGTGATATTTGGTCCACATGATACCCCATTTGAAGATGGCACATTTAAATTAATAATCGAATTTACAGAAGAATACCCTAACAAACCACCAACGGTGCGGTTTGTGTCAAAAATGTTTCATCCGAATGTTTATGCTGATGGTGGTATTTGTTTAGACATCCTGCAAAATAGATGGAGTCCCACATATGATGTTTCTGCAATTTTAACATCTATACAGGTAATCATAACATCTGACTTTTATTGAAAATGTTTTAGTGTTTACTCTGTTCTTACTCTTAATGGGGGGAGACCTTTGCCCTACAAGGGGATAATACAGGCTAACTGTAACTGTGTTGTCCAAATTTAAATATAAATAATTCATGATGTTTTCTTTTAATTTCAGTCTCTACTTAGTGATCCTAATCCTAATTCACCTGCAAATTCAATGGCAGCACAACTATACAAGGAGAATCGGAGGGAATATGAAAAACGGGTGAAAGCGTGTGTAGAACAATCATTTATTGATTAGCAGGGGAAAGCCAGGACCTCAGACAGCAGAGACAAATGCAGTGTCTGTGCTGATGACACCGGCCAACCGCTCTATGTAAATTCATTGGGACAAGTGTGTAAATTTACCAACAACTGAAGTTGTAATGACATTTTGAACTTGGAACAGTTCTAAAAGTAGCGGTTTTGGTAACATTATTCTTTTCATACATCCAAATTTTAAAACTTTACCATTATAATAATATAAATTTATAATAAAAATGAAACATTGCTTATCTTTGACAATATAATAGAAACATTACCATTAACCACAAACCAATAATGTTAAGATTAGGATCAAGGTTTTTATATAATTAGGCAGAACTGTAAAGGAAAAGCTTTGTACAATTGTGTTGCTGATTTAATTTTTTATTAGAATGTCATTAGATCAAATCAATTTTGTATTTTAACTCGACACTCCACTCGGCACACAGGCACCCCTGCTGCCAGTAGATTTTGTGTGACCTTAGTTCTATTAGAATAAATCTCTTTCAAAACTTGTATAGAGTATTATTTGAAAAAGGAAAAATAACTAGCATTGTTTTCAAACATAACGCTGTGCAACTAGGCCTCACTACTCATTCAATCTATGTATTTGTATTGTTAAGAATATTTACTCAATATTGTCATTTTCGTATGTGAATACTTTGTTATGTTTGATGCTAATTTATTTATTAGTCCTACAGGTTTATTGTAGGCTAATATAATAAACTATGCTACGGGAATACACAGGATGTTTCAATGTTTATTAACTTTTTGTTCTTTAACTAAAAAGTGTTTACCATGGACTTGTGTTTACCTTTAATAGTACAACTGTTTTATTTGTATAAAGCTCTGAAATAGTTATTTATCACTTTGTCTTTCTGCTGCACAAAATTATACAAGGTCATTTGAATACACTGTAAGTGTCCCAATGGATGTTTTGTGGAATACTGTGTAGCAGTTTTCTTGTTTTCTAATAAAGCTATAAGTTTGAATGTCTCACATGTTGTGGCGACATTTTTACGTATGTGTAATATTTTGTCTTCTTAGTAAAATATTATTTTCGGTTTTAAATAAGTGTTTCTATTTATTATTATTATTATAACTCAATTCTATTTTTATTGTAACACCCACTAACAACCCTGCTATATCAATGGAAACAAAAGTGCGACATGATGGTTCAGAGTCTCGAAAAACGACGACAATGCGTTATCGCCAAAGAGTTACAAAGTCTGCTCAAGGCACCTCAAAATGGGTTTATTCCCAAGAATTCCAGACGATTCATTCTTCTCTTAAAACCAGACTTGCTCCCTTTTTGTTTCTTATAGAAACCTCGCTGCTTGCGTTGCTAATTGATTAGTTCTCGCATTCTTTAGATATCCTGAGGCCTGTAAAGGCTATCTGCATCCAGTGATGAGCTAACTTCACAAACAAAATGCTCAAATCCGCACACTTATACTTATGTCGCCTGTTACTTTTTTTTTTGCACAACGAGGAATGCTTAGTTGTCTCCTCTGTCAATAGCACGTGACTGATGGGCGACGGTGTGGAAGCGCACTACCCAGAATGCTGAACTACTAGGAAACTGGCTAAATTGCCTCTACGTGGTCTGATCACAACAATGCTGCTGACCACATACTTAGGTAAGACGGTGACTAGCCGCCAGGCGGACTTAATCGAGCCCTACCACCATACAAGGGGATAAATAATATATTCCCTGTTAGGAATCGAGAGCGGGAGCGGGACCTTTGGCTCGAAGACTGATGGTGGAACCGAAGAGGCAGTCTTACTACGGCGGTCTCAAGCGCGGATCCACCGTCGTGGGCATACCCACAGATATATTTTTTGTGCTATTTGTGTTTTTAAAACTGAACGAGTTTAATGTATGTGTATGTAAGCTAGGTGTGCTCAATAGAGCGGTAAAGTATTTTACGCCGACCCATCGCTTACAGCTTTACAAAGCACAGGTCAGGCCTCATATGGAATACTGTTCCCATCTTTGGGCTGGAGCGCCCCAGTACCAACTCCTCCCATTTGACCGCATTCAACGCAGAGCTGCTCGAATCGTCGACGACGTGGTAACCTCTGGCCGATCCACTGGCCCTTCGGAGAGACGTTGCGTCTCTCTGTATATTTTATCGCCTTTTTCATGGGGAGTGCTCTGAAAAATTGTTCGGTTTGATCCCTGCCGCTGATTTCCTTCACCGCACTACACGCAATCGACTGTCTTTCCATCCACATCATCTTGATGGATGGCGATCTACTACTGTGCGTTTCTCACGCAATTTTTTACCACGAACTACAGTGCTGTGGAACCAGCTCTCAGCGGCGGTATTTCCGGCCCAATACGACTTAGGAGTCTTCAAGAAACGAGCCTATTCCTTCCTTAAAGGCCGGCAACGCATCTGTGATTCCTTAGGTTTTGCGGGTGTCCATGGGCGGCGGTGATTGCTTCCCATCAGGTGACCCGCCTGCTCGTTTGCCTCCTTCTAATATTAAAAAAAGGTGTTATGTATCCGTTTTGTATGTTTTATTGTTATGGGCCGATTTTTGGGTGGCCGTACCCACATCCATTTTTGTGTGCTGGATCCGCGCTTGGCGGTCTACTGTTATGCACAATTTTTTTTTTCTTTTGGGTGAGCGTTGTGTCTTCATCTCACGTGATGTTAAATGATGATAAAGCCAATGGTGGAAGCGCACTTTACCCGGAATCCTCAACTATTGAGGCAACTGGCTATCTCATCTCTAACTGCCAGACCAGAACACATCAATACTACAAACAGGTTATGGCGACTTATACAAATAAGATGGTGGTAGCTTGCTAAGCGGACAAACAAGCCCTACCACCAACTAAATCGACACAAACATAGACCCATGTCCTGCTGGGAATCGAACCCGCGACCTCGGTTGGACACCGGTGGTTTAACCACTAGACCAGAGGCGGTTAGAAATAATTTAAGTGAGTAGCACCATGGAGTCAGCACAATCGAGACAAGGTACAAGGGATAATACATGATCTCATGCTTCGAAAGCCGTTGGTCTCTGCAACTTTCTGATGCTGGTCGTATACATTAGGAAACATAAAAAAATTAACATACAATACTCAGTATAGGTACCTAGCGCGAGTTTTATTCATCATTCGTAAAGCAGCTAATTGTAGTTTAGTTTCACTTGTTGAAGGGATAGGAAAAAAAGTCCTATATTTTTATATTACTACTAGCTGACCGGCAGCGGACTTCGTACCGCTTTGACAGTTTCCATGACAACAAAACAAACAAATCATTCGTCCGCCTAAGAACACCCGTATCCCATGATGTACCCCTATAGCAGCGCCACCTACCGGGTCCAATTGTAAATCTAAACCATTCTCGAATCCACTTGAACACACACAAAAAATTTCATCCAAATCGGTCCAGCCGTTTAGGAGTTCAATTTCATACACACGCACAGAAGGTTTAAAGTTGATTAAGCTATCATTGTTAATTTAATTAATTATTGATTTTTTTATCATTTAGTGCATTTTTACACAGTATCATATTAAAAGTCGTAGGTATAGATATTTTTCTAATGTCTTTAGAGAACAGCCTAAAACTAGCAGATGGGTATTTTATAATAAAACAATTACTTTCAAAAAATAATTTATAGAAAATTATTAAATATTAATCTTACAATTATTATTGCTAATACACCTTTATATTTATACTACACAAATATATTGTCTTTGCATAATAATAACATACAGAAAATAGGTGGTAATAATTGGTTCTACATGGAAATGTAGAATTACAAGCTGCATTAAATTACATTTAGAAACATTACCTTTTTAAGAAAACATTCTTTGAAGCTCTTTTAGGATAAAAGTCAGTGTAGGCAAGTAGTTACAAACTTCATACCAACAACTCAGTGTCTCTAAAAGAACACGAGGTATATTAATCGGCCTTTCCACCGAAAGCCGGGTGATAGATTTTATCACTATTTCACCTAGTTAGCGTAAACAAATTTGTATGGTATCGAAGCAGTTACAAGTTGGTTAAACTAGTTCGTTACAAGATGGCGCCGCCTCGATCCCATTCAAATTATAATTAACTTTATTCGTTCGAATATTGAGAAAGTCCCTCAGCACACCAAATGGGCGACTTCGCGTACTTCTTGTATTATATGGTAATGGAACACAGTTTTCTTGCCCGCAGACAAATGAAAGGGCCTGGCACACCGGCCATAGCGAGACGAGACAAAGGTCTCGTCGATCCTTAATTATAATGCCCCTTTGCCCAGTAATTTACTGGAAATTTACCCTTTAATCCAATATACAGCAACCTACTGCTACTACTTGGCTGCTGAAATGATATGGTTAGCTATTTATATAGTTCTGTATGGGAATTTCCAACGGGCGTGCGTGTCTCTGCCTTCTAGTCTATATAATAGTAACAGTAGATTGTTTATATGAAGCTTACAGTCTGTATGCTTAGTAGTATGGAGGTGATTACTCCAATCTGCTCCCATTGTATTATAAATTTAAATGTTAAACAATAGTTTTCATCTTAAAGCACAATATTTATTTACTTATGACAAATAAATAAACAATCAATTTAACATCACCTTATCTTCATATCCTCTTTTAATTTAAAGAATATCAACTCCATACAAACAGTAGCATCCTCTGCACTATCGTGGCCATCAACAGAATTTTGAATTATTTTCTTCAAATATTCTGATGATAAATTCCTCAACGCCCTTTTGTATGGAGGACCCATTTTATGGGGGAATAATACACTTGTGTCTATAACTGTGTCATGAATTAGTTTTAAAGCCTTAAAATCAGATTCTAAACTGTGGCCTATTAAAATAGTTTTACTATTGAACATGGTAAGAAGAGTGGCCTGGACATCCAATAGTGTAGTTTTTACCCCTACCATTTGCTCCTCTGTGATACCCGAATACCTTGTATTATAATCTATAATAGGGTGCAATGGTCTTATCAATGTCTCATAAACCACTTTGCATTCAGTATTTATTACTGTTACCCTGGTTAAGTCTAGACCGTGTGTGGTGTAACACATTTCACAGTCAAGTGAATAAGTACCATGGTCTTCCATTTTTACTTCCGGGGGTAATGTTTTAACATAGCCTTTAAGATTTTCATAATCAACATATTCATATACATGACTGGGAGCTATACAACATCCATCAGAAGTACCATCTTGAAGGCAGCATTGATATCGTGCTTCGCCGCGAACTCTATATTTATTATTAGGATGATAAATACATTCTTGCTTCACTGCTGCAAATCCTTTTTTATCTACAGTATAATCTTTTTTACATCTACAACAAGTTCTAATATAACCTTTTGGAGGGTTTTGTTTTCTTTGACCATATATAATTGCTCTCCCTTTATCCTTACTGGGATGTAGTCTGGGGAATCCATTTTCCTGTAATTGTTCCTCTGTCAAAATCCACTTTTCTATGTTACGATATAACTTAACTCCAACAAACTCTCGTGAATTATCGCCAATTCTTCTATTTTTACTCTCTATGCTCCATGACCCAGCATTACCAGTATTTCCTGCTATTGCTCCTGGAATTTTCTGTAACATAGCACATTCTGATCCAGACTTTTTAACTCCATTACATTCTTGAAACTCTTTCCTTAGTCTACTCACTGTTAACACTGCAGAGTTTTTATATATTTGTACAGTAGAGCACTTTTTACTTGTTGTTAACTCTTCGTGTTGAGCTCTAGCATAGGCATCTACAGCTAATAGATAAATCTTAAGACATTCATCAATCATCATGTTTAAATAAGTAGACCTAATATTAGCCGCTATTTTTGATCCAAGTGGTTCTAAAACACCAGGTCTATCAATAAATTTCTCATTAGGTATGTGAGCAACTCTTTGTACACCCTTTTTAACAGTTTGAGTTATAGTTGTGCTGGTAGATGGTTCACTTCTTGCTGTACTAACACTTGGGGATATGGTTTTCTTAGCATTCATTAAAGTGGAAGCATATGGCACATGAGCAATGCGAATTTTGGAACTACTGACAATTGGGGTGCTGTGTAAATTTTTCAAAACTTCTAATTTATTCGATATTTCATTGTTTGTCTCAGATTTTTTAGATTCATGGTATTCTTTTACTTTTGCCAATCGTTCTGCCATAGCCTGAGCAGCACTTACTTTAAAGTCTGGTTTTATTGGAGCTTTAGGGATAACTTTAATATTTTTGTCCACAGTTCTTGATATTCGTTTTTTTGTAGGAACATATTCATCTTCCGTATTGTTTTCTATCTTATCTATAGCTTCTTCAGGGGATTTATATTTTTCTGTAGGTACATACTCTTCAAATATTCTTTTACATTCCATTGCTCTAGATTCTTCATCTGATTCTGACATATCATATAGCTCATCGTTATTTGTATCCATAGGCTCATTAGCACCATTATCACTGTCAGACATATTGTTTTTCTCTTTTTCTTTGCTTTTTTTACGTTTAGTTTTATCTTTAGAATCTTTTGAACTTTTATGACTTTTGTGACGTTCATTTTTCTCCTTACTTTTTGACTCGCTCTTTGATTTACTGGAATGTTTGGTATCTTTTTCAGAACTTTTTGATGATTTATGTTTTGAACTTTTACAAGATTCATGCGAGCTCCGAGAACTAGAATGCTTTCTCTTTTCACTTTCATTTTTATCTTTTTTATCTTCTTTGGGTTTACGGTCCTTATCTTTTACATCCTTACTAGATTTTTTTGGGTCTGATTTCTTTTCACTGTCTCTTGACTTTTCCTTCCGTTTATCATGTTTTTTGGAATCTTCCTTTTTGTCCTGTTTAGATTTTTTGTGTTTATGGTTTTTGTCACTTTTAGAAACTTTCTCTTTCGTTTTTTCTTCTACACTTACTTTAGAGTTTTCTTTTAAATCTTTAACTAATTTCTTGGTATCTGATTTTCGTATCTTTACATCAATATCTTGTACGGACTTTTCTTCATCAAGTATTTGGTCTAAAATATCGAATTCAGGACCCAAGTCATCAAAACCATTAAGATCACTAGAGACTTTTCTCTTTTTGTTATCTGGTTCATCTTCATCACTTGAGAAGCAGGGCACTAATGACAGGGGTGTAGGTTGATAAGAAACTGCTAGAGATTCCTTTTTAGTAGATACTTTGGCTGGTTTGTACTCTAAAACTTTCTTTTTACTGACACTCTTGTCTGAAGGAACGTAATTGTGCTTACTAGATAACTTTTGTGATTCATCAGGTTTGTATTCAGGTATTTCTTTTTCAGTGCCAGGAACATATTTATTTTCGGACTCTGCCCCTCCTTTAGGAGTATATTGATCAAGCTGCACAGCTTCGGCACAGCCAGGAGTATATTTAGCAGGTGGTGGTATATATATAAACGGTTTTGAACCACCATTTGTGTCAATAGGCCTCCTAATTGGCAAACTGGCTGGTTTTCTAGGAGTATATGGAACCGGTATGTGTCGTTTTCTTTGTTCATTTACATCTTCTTTGTTTTCAGAGTCTAAATTTGTTATCTTTTTCAATTCTGAGATAGGTGTGGGGTTGTACGTAGCTTTCGGTAAATTTTGAGTGGCACTTTTACTCGCATCGTTAGGAACATCTACTGAGGCTGTATCAGGTATTGTTCCCGATGTGTCAGTCTGCTGAAGCACTTTCTGAACTGCTGCTGACACCAGCTTCTGAAGTATTGCTCCACTTTCAATACCGTCATTGGAAGTGCTTTGAGATTCTTTCTTAACATGGCGAAAGTGACAATAAGGTCGCTCACATAGTCCGTTATCGTAAAATGGGCAATTGATAGCTTTGAAATAACCAGTTGAAGGAAGCATTTTCCAACAACATTCATAAATAAAGACAGAAACTCAAAAAACAATGAGTGGCCCCCATTTGTCAAGAAAATTGACATTTTTCTTTTTAAATTTTGGTTGTCGTCGATGCCACAGACTATACAGGCTAGCTTAAAAAGTCCATTAAAAAAAGCAAACAAAATATACGTAGGACAAGACAACTCTAGCTCGGTAGTAGTATGATGAATTCTTTAACCTTCCTATCCTAAACCCGCGCCATTTTCCTGTTGTACCGTACCGTATCGTATGCACCATTGACCTGCACCAATGGTGCAGGTGAGACTAATTAGTTTCGTAGAGTTAAAAAAGTTAGAAGGTAACATTTTTAAAAAGAGTTTGAGAGTATGGCTCATACACAAGGCCTATTATAATTTAAACGAATACTATGCTGATAAATAGGTATTATTCACAAAACACATTGTACGTCCGAAATGGATGTGTTGATACTATTTATTATTTAAGAACTACAATGTACACAGTTATACAATAAATAATTTCTATGATTGGGTATGGTCTCATCTGCACCATTGAGATGACACTTACTATCAATGCGGTTGTATACCTACTTAGGTATTTCCTTGAAGTATTTTAAATAAAATTAATTAATTAATTAAAAATAAAAATAAACATTTTTTTATTATTTTTTTACTATTTTATTAATTTATTTGTAAAATGTTTTATTAGTGTTGCTTTTTGGCTGTTTATTTATATATATAAACTAGCTGACCCAATTTTTTTTTTTGTTTTGCCAATTATTTCTAGGGAATTTGTAGGGTAGAGAAAAATTTACTAACTTATTGTAGTTAAGTATGTGAGGAGGTGTATATGAGTGAAAGAGAACGATGACAGAATATAAAAATAACAAAACACTAAACATTTATTTTTTTACTTTATTATAATTTAATTATTATAATTTTAAGGAGCTCGATGGCGCAGTGGTTAACGCGCCCGTACTGCGAGTGCTGAGGTTAAGCAACTTTCGCAAAGGCTGGGTGACCAAAAGTGTATCATCTCGAGCTTCTCCGTGCTTCGGAAGGCACGTAAAGCCGTTGGTCCCAGTCGTTAACAACCATCAATCCGTACTGGGCCCGCGTGGTGGATTAAAAGCCCGTTCTCCTTATCCATCCATAGGGAAGGCTCGTGCCCCAGCAGTGGGGACATAAAATGAGCTGATGATGATTATAATTTATTCCTATATATCATTAATTACGACAATAACACTAACAAACAATATCAATCCATTAATGCTACAGTGTGTACAATATTTTTTGTTAGCCCATCTTTAGTTAACACCTTAGCTAACACAAACAAACGATGGTTTGCCCACTCGAGAGCATGCCGTGAATAATTTTCCGTGTGAAAAACATGGTGTGCTCAAATCTAAGCCACAACAGACCTCATTTGGCCTTGGGACTTATTGATAGTCATTGCTACTCCGTGCAGTTTACTGAGTGAGAAGTGACACCAGTAGACGCCTGGCGGACACAACTGATCAAGTGATTAATATGGCTATAAAAAATAGGGGTTGGTGATAGAAGGGTGAAAATTTAGGGTTGAATATATTTTTTGATGCCACATATTTTAAGCAAAAAAATTTTAAAAAGTCCAAATAATAAAAAATAAATATTTGGGGTGGACGGTGGACCACCCTTATTTCTTAGGGGTATAAAAAATAGACTACGACCGATTGTCAGACCTACCGAATATACATAAAATTTTATAAAAATCGATAGAACCGTTTCGGAGGAGTATGGCAACTAACTAGTGACACGAGAATTTTATAAAGTACTAGCTGACCCAGCGGACTTCGTATCGCTTTGACAGTTTCTATGTCAACAATACAATCAAATCGTTTCTATGACAACAAAACAAACAAATCTTAGATCATTTTGTATTGGAAAATTAAATTGTAAAAAAATTATTTTGGGGTGGACCACCACATTTAGGGGGATGAAAAATAGATGTTGTCCGATTCGCAAACCTAACCGATATGCACACAAAATTTTACGAAAATCGGTGGAGCCATTTCGGAGGGGTTTAATTACAAACACCATGACACGAGAATTTTATATATTAGATTAGAGAAGATATAGATAAATCTTCTGTGCGTGTGTTTGTAATTGAACTCCTTCTAAACGGCTGTACCGATTTGGATGTTTTTTGTGTGTGTTCAAGTGGAGAATCGAGAATGGTTTAGATTTACAATTGGACCCGGTAGGTGGCGCTGCTATAGGGATCCATCATGGGATACGGGTGTTCTTAAGCGGACGAAGTCGCGAGCGGGCCACTAGTAATTAATATAATAACATAGCAAATACGTAATTAAAAAAATAAGGAAAACAATAAAGTAAATACTTACTTATAGAGTTGCACATATACCCGCATCGGTCTCTCGTGTGCTCTCACGATGCATTCAGTTCGTTTCGAGCCAGCAATAATGTAAGAAGTTGAATTAGTTTTTAACTTCTAATTAAATTGCTACCTACTATTTTTAAAACGTTTAAATAGTATTGTTATGGTTATTATATTGACTACAAAATGTGTTGTTGAAATAATATATTAAGTATTTGTTACTTTTCATGTGTTTAAGTATTTCCCTTTTCCTCTTCTTTCAAACATGTTTCAAGAAATGCTAAATGAAAACTCTGGAGAGTTTCACAACTTTTGCAGAATGTTTCCAACTGATTTTGAGTAACTGTTCAGAAAAGTTAAGCCTGGCTTTGATTATCAAGCAAAATACTAGACTCTTTTTATTCCTGCAAAAGTATGTTTAGCTATAACATTGCGATTTTTAGCTACAGAAGTCTTCACTTTTTATTCAAGATATCACGTGCAGCCATATGAATAATAGTACATGAAGTCTGCAATGCTTTTCTCTCTGTCTGTAATAGTTCTAAGAACCGCAACGTTTCATCTTGTGACCAATCCATTATTAAAACTTAACTTAAAACAGCAACAAAATGGATAGCGCAAAACCAGTAAAATAACACACAACCTGCAAGATAGAACGCCAGTAAGCAAATGATGCGAGAGCGCGAGTGTAAGCATCGCGCTCGTTTCCCTCGCGAGGCACTTTGCTTTGACTGGTGTCCAAAAAACCGCTCCCGACGACGCGAGCGCAGCGAGGTGCGAGACGAGCTTAACGAGGTGCGAGCCGCGAGGCGAGGCGCATACACACACACCAGTCACACACTCGCCAAGGGAGGAAATTTCTATTAAAAAAAAACTAGACGCTCGAATTGAGAGACCTCCTTCTGGACTTCTTGGCGAGAAAGTGAAGAGTCATGTCTGCGGTTTTGTTTTATTTCCTAAAATTGTGATATGTCGAATATTAATGTGAAATAACACCGTTATTTCACATTTTGTTACCGATGAATAATCTACCGGGATTATTAACCGTTAAGTGTTCGTAATTGCGCATGAGTGTTGGCAAATGAAACAAAATAGTGCAACTTCACTTTTCAAATTCTCTCAAGAAGTCCGCCCGAGGACTTAGTAAAGCCCCACATCTTTACTGAGATACTCGAGGGGTTGGGGGGTATATCATTCTCACTTCTCATTTCAATTATCATTTATCTTCATTATGTACTGAAAGGAAATATTTATATCACAGACGTATAATAAGAAGCAGACCAAACATTATTTCACAACTACATACATGAGAATAAATTAATATTTCTACTTCTTTCTCTCCAACCACAAATTAATAAGACTATCTCGTTTCTTTTTACTGTTGCAACACTTCTACACACATAGACAAAATGCGACGTGAGGCAAAACGCCATCTTGTTAAGCTATAAATAAGCGACAAATGTCATCCTAGACTTGTCATCAAGCGGCGTACAGGAGATTGCTTTTCGCTTATTTTTGCGATTTAATAAAGTTTAAGAGCCAAAAGTACAAAAATAAAATGGTGAAATGTAGTGCACCTTTGTGCGGCAACTCCTCATGTAGAAAAATACCTGAAATTACTTTCCATCGGTAAGTTTTGTTGTGCCATATAATTTCCTATTGGGCTTTTCGTCACTGTGTGATTATTATTAATTTTTTGGCATTGTAGAAGCAGTGAATAATTGTTAAAAGTGCAAATCTTGTAAAAACTAAACGTACTTCACGTAGTTTCTGGAAGATTATTGTGGTAACAATAGCTAATAAATTATTAACCACGATCTCGTTTGACGTTTCATATACTTGTACAATTTTACAGGGCCTTATTAAGCATGTTTTTGAAGATTGATTAAATTAAAGTATGCAATATATTATTTCTTTATGGATAAATTTTAATAATGAAATCGTTTTAAGGTTTCCAAAAGATGATTATTTAAAAAAATGCCTGGTTGAGTAATATGAAAAGAGAACATTGGCAGCCCAAATCATCTAGTGTGCTGTGTTCAAAGCATTTTGAAACTCATTTACTGGATCACAGTGGCTTCCGTACAGTTCTTGCTCTTAGTGCGATTCCAAGATTTTTGATTCATCGTACCGAGAAGAAGTAAGTGTCCACATATCTTTTTTACGTACCTACTTATCCAAACCATCTTGAGTTAAAGGAAATATTAAAATCTATTGAACTTTAAATTTAACATAACTTTTACTTTTTATTTAATTTATCCTAGGCCTACGTCCAGCAGTGGACGTGTGTAGGCTAATGATGATGATAATGATGAAACCCTACCCTACCCCTTTAACCCCATTATGTGAGTTAATATAAATATAATATTGTTGTACAGTATTAAATGGTATATAAAAAAAACTAAATGGTATAAATGGTATAACATGAGGAAAATGGGTCTGAGCAGTCACTCAACTGCGTTACTTTGAAATATACAGAAAGTAATAAATTTATTTATTTTCAGAAACCTTCATCGTCATCTTCATCTTCAACCTTCGGTTTCGCAGTCAGGGTCACTGTCTTCTCGACCACCCGGCGCGGCGGTCTTATCACTAGTTTTAAAAATTGTGTCATTTTAATTATTGTAATTATTATTTTATTAAAAAAAATACCAGCAGAGTATGTTGTTGTTTTTATTTATTTTATTTTTAGAGTTCCGTACCCAAAGGGTAAAACGGGAACCCTATTACTAAGACTCCGCTGACCTTCCGTCCGTCCGTCTGTCACCAGGCTGTATCTCATGAACCGTGATAGTTAGACAGCAGTTGAAATTTAATTTTCACAATGATGTATTTCTGTTGCCGCTATAACAACAAATACTAAAAAACAATAAAATAAATATTAAAGGGGGCTCCCATACAACAGACATGATTTTTATGCCGTTTTTTATAAAATAATTACACGAGATAATGGTACGGGACCCTTCGTGCGCGAGTCCGACTCGCACTTGGATGGTTTTTTTTTTTAGTTTACGAAACTGTTTTACTGTTCATACATTTTTTTAAAGTTAATGATGTGGCGTCGTCGCAGGCAGATATAGGTAGATACAGAGATAGCCTGACACTTAATGATAGATAACGTTAGCATTCTACTGGTAAAATCGAATGAGTATCGTTAAATCTCTTTTTAATATTATCCTCTTTATAACATTACTAATAGATGAAGGTACTTGAGGTCCCTTGCGTGCCTGAGTGCGGCCCCTTTTATTGTAAATGTGTGCGTGACATTTGTCTGTAGGCGTAATTGGCACGCTTTTTTGTTGTAATGTTACGTCTGCTTATGTTACGGCCACTTTTAACTATAACGCCATATTTAACTAAACCTTAACATGTCAGGTGTTCATTAGGTGACGTAAAAATGCTAAATTATTTCATTCAGATAGTTTGTTGAGCATAATTTGATTTACTATCTCTAATTACTAGATATGATTTTTTTTTCATTAGCGGCGCTAGTGTGCGGCGTAAACGCTCTTAAATTTTATTCAATTCCTGTAGATTGAAATAAAAAACTAATTATCGAGCTTTGCAAGAGTTAACTAGAACAAAACTGTTTCAATAGCCGGCAGCTGGTATGCATACCTATAAGAAATATATGTAGACGTACAGTCGGCGGCAGATCAACCTACCCAAATCTGTCAAATTTCTCCAATAAATATTGATCCTTAATACTAAACAATAAAGTTCAAAATTGATTGTAGAAATTTGACAGTTTAGTTAGGTTGATCTGCCGCCGTGTGTACGTATCTATAGATAGGTGCTTAGTTTCGGAACGCTACCAGAGATGGCGGTGTCAAATTTGGTTTGCATAAAAGCACCACGAGTGGGCTCTCTACATATATACCCTATCAGATTTGGACTCCGATGTACAGGCGCCTATCACTAGCAAGTTGAAAGTGGAATGTCTAGCATTTTTCTCCTAAATTAACTACACAGTCAGAATCAGACAGAACTTAAATCAAATCACCCTGCACCTTAGAGCAACATATTATTATGCCCTGCACTAGTTAATAATAGCACAGTCTGTAACACTGATAATAGTGTCTCTGCATTGCCATGACGTACTATAAAAAAATACTATAACGTAGAACGTAGCACGTGAAAATAAATGAACGACAACGATAAATCGAATTGTAATGTTTTAAATCGAACGTTCAAAACAAAACATTGAATAAAGCCATTGTTGGCATTAAGTTCGATCGAAGTCTATTGACTGAGGACATTGAGACAGTTTGTGGCAGTCTGATGCATGCAATGCATGGTCTGACTCTGATGTGCAGGCGCGGTGCAGACTGTTTAAGGCGCGGTGTACTAGTCTCAGAACAATAAAGCACACACAAGGAAATAGTTTCTACTAGTAGGAGGAACATGCTAACACCGTTTGACTGTTGTAAACCATATCATAAGATTATTTTTTCTGTGCCTACAGCAATATCTATTTAATTAAACGAGGTGTAATAGGTTAGCTTTTTTGTTCGTTATATTTATTAAAGGTACCTACCTAACTCACATCATAGGCATAGCATATAGGTAGCAATCGTTCAACGCATGTTGTAATGTTCTCTCGACTCCTAATAATGTCATGGCTCTTGTTTCACAATCATGCTTACTACCATCACATTAGCTGCCTGCGAATGGCCACGCGGGTGTGACTGCAAATGATCTAGCTCTTGTCACATGTACATACCTACCTACCTTTTGCTTCTAAAAAAAAACTTAAGTGATGGAAATTTTTGTCAAACTATTCCATCTATTTCCTTTTTCTTTACGGGACTTGTCAAAGCTTTTGACAGATATTGTAGACAAACTAGTGAGTGTGTTTGAGTATGTTTATCCCGATTTTGGAGTGTAGTACTTACAAAGTGAACGAAATGTTGCAAGAAGTGGTTCAAGACTATTCAGCTTATTTAAAGCTAGACGTATCAAATGGATTTCAGACCGTACAAGATGTTATTGATAACATGTTGACGCGGCTAGAAGAGTTGACTAGCGTACTTCAGATGATAAGGGTAAAAAACAGCGATTGCAATGAATCTATTACAGATGATATTACAAAATATCGGAATGAAATAACTATACTCTCAAAGAAAATTGCTACAGTGAATGATGTTGTATCCAAGTTGTTTACAAATGTTGAAATATTGGAAAAACAAGTTGTTAAAGCTGAATCCGATTTCGGAATACAAAATGACAACAAACTGAAGAATCTATTTATCCCATTTTTGAAACGAAAAGAACTCGCATCCGCTAATAATGTTATAGTTGTTCCTGAATTAGTAAAGTTTGAAAGTGTACTAGATAACTTTGAGAACAGTGAATCTTGATCTAAGTAATTCTAAGTTAAATCTAAGTAAAATTATTTTTATTGCTTTGTTATCAACTGAAGATACCTAGCTGGTGGTGTCATTTGTCTTACATTTAAATAGGATATTGCATGTTATATTAAAGGTAAAATTAAATTAAGACATTTCTAAATAGAAAACAATATAAAGGTTCAAGGTCATCTAGAAATAAATATCAGTGTCAACACAAATACATACTTACAAGTTTTCGTTTATTATATTGTTTTAATTTTTTATTACTTGCCCTTTTCTAATTGGCCTCAAGGAGCTCAAATAATAGTCAGAGTTGTCACCTTCTTTAGGTAAATATTAGAATACCTTATTCAAAATTATACTTCAAAGTATTATATTATAAGCAAGCCGATATAGTGGAGTCAAGACGTAAAATTGTCATTGAGCTGGACGAGGAATTAGACCGCATTTATAAATGGGGCTCTGATAACCTCATCCAGTTCAATGCCAAAAAGACACAGGTCTGCGCTGTCACTGCCAAAAAGTCTGCATTTCTCCCCCAACCCTCTTTCCAGAGCAACCTATTACCCATCCAGACTGGTCTCAGTCTCTTAGGTATGGACATACACAGTGACCTCAACCCGAAGAGCTATATTGAGAGCATCATAACCACAGCCTCACGTAAACTCGGAATCCTGAACAAAGTGAAGCGGTTCTTCACGCCTGAGCAACGTTGTCTTTTGTATAAGACTCAGGTGCGCTCCTGCGTGTAGTATTGCTCTCATCTTTGGGACGGATCCGCCAAGTACTTGCTCGAAGCTCTTGACAGGTTGCAGAGACGTGCTGTCCGTATTATCGGTAACGATGACGTTACAACCAGTCTGGAGCCGTTACAGCTACGTAGGGACATTGCTTCCCTTAGTGCTTTCTACCGCCTTTACCACCGTGAATGCTCTGAGGAGCTCTTTAACCTCATTCCTCCCTCTCCATTCCTTTCCAGATCGACGCGTGCAGGTCTGAGAAGCCACCCTCATACCGTGCTGACCATCAAGACACGTACCAAAAAGTTTGGACAATCGTTCCTTTGCCGAACTGCCCGTATGTGGAATGCGCTTCCCGCACACATGTTTCCCTCCTCTTTCTCTCCCGGGTTATTTAAGCGGGGCGTGAAAAAGCAGTTATGCAGGCCGCCATAGTGTGAGCGTTCGGCATAGCGTGGTAGCGCTGTGATGAACGCTTTCACTTCTTGGGCTTCACTGGCTGCTTTTCATCAGGCAGGGTGAAGCCATTATGGCGTGTAACAATAAAAAAAAAAAAAAAATTATTGTTTGAAAAAATTGCAAGGCACTGAGCAGTTTATAATGTTTATTATGATGAAGAATCAAGGTACAGGGCGACATTTAAAACTAATTTATGGTGTGTTTTGTAGAACTTATGTATATTTTTAAAACAATGATGGAACTAAAACTAGCAGGATCTTATTAACATTTTATTAATTAACAATTACTTATTACTTAAAAAATGCAATCAACTGGACATCATAAAAGACCATTGAAACAAAAATATTTGCATCTTGACTAATTTTAATTCTGACAGTTACAAAAAACAAAAATATTTTGAAATAATGAAAATTGAACTATTCCATTCAGAAATTTATGGAATTAATTAAAAGTAATCAATATACTGTTCCCTAACATTCTAAATAGAATCAAATTATGTAACTTATGAAATGAAGTACAATCATAATCACAATCTATAGCCTAGTGGCTATCTCCAACACTCTTATAATAACAGTAGAAAAAAAAGCAGATTTCTATGTTTGTACAGTGTAACTCACAAATATTCAAAATTTTACATGAAATTCTATTTCAAGTGTGTTACAAATCAAATACTACTAGCCCTAGTACTACAAAACAGTGTTTAAAGTTAAACAATGTCTACATATGGGTTTAAAATGTTGCATCTGTCTAAAAATATAAGCTAAAAAGTAAAAAGTGACAGCATCTTTTTTAAGCAGGGCTTGAAACCGGTTCAAAATTAACCAGTTTTATTAGGGTAAAACCTGTACTATCATAAAGTACCGCTCCGAAGCTAAATAAACCGGTTTATTCCTAGTGATCGATGGGATAGTGAAATGCATTGACACACTGCAATTTGTTGAACTTGTTGAGCGCAGTCTCATTTTGATAGTTGCCTATTGCCTATTGATTTTATCAACATGGGTCGAAAACGTAAATCAAGTATTTATCATTACTTTGAACATAATTTAATTAATAAAATTTATAAAAAGAACCCATATTTTTGTAAACCAGTTCAATGGAACGTAACCTTTATAATAAAGTTCCATGCATAGTTTAGTCAAACCTGTTCAAAAAATTAACTGTTTCCAAGCCCTGGTTTTAAGCATTGTCTAACTTTAGCCATTGTTTTGTGGTAAAGCTAAAGGTCTAACATTTTTGTTTACACCTCATGAAAATGCAGCATGGTTTAACAACTAACTATAAATTTTATTATTGTGTACCAGTAGAACCAAACCCACCATCAGCTCTTTTGGTTTCGGTCAAGTTAGTCATCTCTCGTAATACTGGGTAACAAATTCGTTCACAGATGAGCTGTGCAATTCGATCACCTTTCTTTACAACAAAGTCTTGATCAGAATGGTTGAAAAGCACAACACCAACATTGCCTCGGTAATCCTCATCAATAACTCCGGCTGTAAAAAAATATAGACATACATAACATGAACTTTGAACATTACAGCATAAATGTGACGCCAAGTCCTGTACACCAAGCATTCAACACAGAGTAAAAACTCACAACAAATAGGGATTCCAACTTTTTAAATAATTTTTGTTTTGTCTTTTTAACTATAAGCATTGCTGTTGATGGCATACAAGGGCGCTATCACTGGTCAATTATAGCCAACTATGGTGGTAAATGCTGTTGTGTTAAGATAAATATTCATTAATAAAATTTTATTCTATAGCAGTAAATAGATGTAAATGAAAAGTTAGAATATATTTTTATTTGAGTGTATCTTTTTATAAAGTGGCTTTCACATCTCTTGTGCTTGACATGTATTTTTTGATTTGTCAATGAGTCAATGATTTGAAAATAGTTCAAATGATGTTTTGAAAAGAATCCATCAAGGAACTGGCATTATTCTTTTTGTAAATACCTATTAATACATAATCCAGAGCATTTAGTTATTATGCCTAAAGTAATGTAGTGCTGTATCTAAGGTTGCCAGATCGGAACTTACCAAGTCCGGGACAATTCCATGTCGGGACGGCCCGACATGGAATATTTAATATATTTAATTTATTTATTGAATATTTTTTTTTACATATTCATAGCCATAGTTACGGAACTATGGCTATGAATATGTAAAAAAAAATATAAATATAAATTTCGGAATATTTAATTTTATATTTGTATTTATTAGGAAAATGTATTTTATTTTTCAAATGTATACTTTTATTATTATATGACCGCCTGCCGTGTCATATTTTGTTGTTATTTTTTAATTATTTATTTTTTTCGGAATCCGGGACAATAGATCGAATTACCGGACACGGGACAATACGTAAAATTCCGGGACAATCCCGGAAATCCCGGACATCTGGCAACCTTAGCTGTATCTCATACTCTTATTATAGACACTTGACATTATTGTTGATACGCATATCATGCCGCCATTGACATTATGATAACGATTTAACTAGATAACATCAGACAAAATGTTCATCTTACCTCCAACATCAATAAAGTTCTTGACAGCCAGACCAGACCGTGGAGCTACTCGGCCATAGCAACCGGGAGGTAACTCTATTTGTAAATCGGTTTTGACCAACTCCTTTCCTCTGGCAGGCACTACGCAGTCATATGCGCTACATAAACAAGATTTTTGAATGCATTTCGAAATTGGTAAAAACAAAATAATAACATGCTTAGAAACTTAGGTGCTGCCTAATTACCTTTTAAGATCAAAGCCAGCAGCCTTTTCAGAACCTTTTAGCGGTGGGAACGCGTGTTCACTTATACGAGTGAATTGCAGTACAGGAGGAGACTTAAATTCTTCGGGCATTTTGATCAATTTAAGATTAAGACACTTAAATATCTGCCGAAACAGACTGATTTTTTTCAAACCGTGGCCGTGGTATCTATCTGAACGAGAAAGACTAAAATCGCACGTGGATTTGGCGCCAAATCTCAACAAGACCATTTTCCAAAATGTCAAATCTGTTAGCAATAAAATGACAACTAGGGTCGTGAAAATGATAATAAATATATTTTATACATAATCGACTTTTCCGAAAAGATATTCAATTTATGGTACGGACTTCTTGGCGGGAAAGCTTAGAGCATTAAATGCTCTAAGCGGGAAAGTGAAGAATCATGTCTGCGGTTTTGTTTTATTTTCTAAAATTTGTGTTAAGTCGAATATTAATGTGAAATAATGGTGGATTATTAACCGTTAAGTGTTCGTAAGTGCGCAAGAGTGTTGGCAAATGAAACAAAACAGTGCAACTTCACTTTTCAGATTCTCTCAAGACGTCCGCCCGAGAACTTAGTAAAGGCCCACATCTTTACTGAGATACTCGAGAGGCTGGAGGGTATAATATACCCTCCAGCCTCTAGTATATCATTTCTCACTTCTCATTTCTATTATCATTCATCAACATCTATACAAGAAGGAAATATTGTTTAGTTATATATTACTTGTACGAAAAATTACTTTGACACTGGCTAAATGTGCTAATCGCACGAAGCCATCAACAAAAGGAAAAAAAAAATGGTACGCACTGAAAATTTAGCAAAAGACACAAATACAAATAGGCTAACATGGGCAGAAATTATTTGTATGTTCCGTTTGCAGTGGAGATAATGAGATCCACGGGGGTCGGAGGCAAAGCAGATTTATTTATTTATTTTATTAGGTTACACAACAGACATTAATCCTAACAAAGTTATAAATACAAAATAGGTTTAAAAACATTTTATACAAGACTAATGTCCTAATTGTGATAATACAAGTAGTTTATGTGTGCTTAACATGTGTAAAATTAGATTTAGCTTTAGGTTTGAAAAAGAAAATAGAACTAGATTTAGAGAAATAATATTTCCAAATAATTTTAAAATTACTTAAAACTATTTGGAAATACTACACTTGGGTCGTTAGCCATTTGGGTCAATTAATAATGTCTTGATGGAAGTTTTGAATACATTTGTGTTACTATTGAAAATATCAAGTGAGTTGTGATCCATAGTAGTGTTGCCGCATAATCGATCGAACATCGATTATAATCGATTATTAGATGGGCCCCAAAATCACCCATACAATCGATTGGACTATCGATAGTATCGATATTCTTGATATAATCGATACTATCGATATCAATTATACAGCAATACTATCGATTATAATTGATTAATCAATTATAATTGTCTAAATGCCCAATATAATCGATTATATCGATAGTATTGATAACAATTATTACAGCAATATGATCGACTTAATCGATAGTATCGATTTCATCTATTATTGGTTTAGATTGTATCGCATTCCTTTGCAACTATTAGTTATATGAGTAAGTATGAGCAAACATAATAAAAGTTATTTTATAATGTTCAAGTTTTTCATTGTAACGTTTCACGATGGGCTATGGATATATTGCACATCAGTAACAGGAGCAATATAATCTAAACCAATGTTAGATTAAATCAATTAAATCGATACCATCGATTAAGTCGATTATATTGCTATAATAATTGTTATCGATACTATCGATATAATCGATTATATTGGGCATTTAGACAATCATAGTCGATTAATCGATTATAATCGATAGTATTGCTGTAAAATAGACATCGATAGTATCGATTTTATCGAGAAAATCGATACTATCGATAGTCTAATCGATAGTACGAGTGATTCTGGGTGAACACAATCGATTAATCGATAGCCGATTATTTTGCAACACTAATCCATAGCAAGTTTGTTAAGGAGTTGAGTGCTCGCATTATTGAGGCCTCCCTCCGGTGGCAAGAAGGCTGGCAGTGGCATGGCAGGGGCAGCCATAGACAATACATGGGGCAGCTACCTCTTTTTTTTATTTTTTTTTATTGTGGCACGCCAAAATGGCCTCACCCTGCCTGATGAAAAGCAGCCAGTGAAGCCCAAGAAGTGAAAGCGTTCATCACAGCGCTACCACGCTATGCCGAACGCTCACACGATGGCGGCCTGCATAAATGCTTTTTACCTCTGCCGGCGTCTTAGCTTGGCAATCCAGAGTGGTAATGTTGCCAGCATTCTTGGAACTTTTCCCATGAGCCCACAGTTAGACGACATGTTTTAATTCATAGGTTATAACATTTTTAATTTGTTTTTAATTTTCTTTGTTTTTTTTAGTTAACTTATGTTTCATTTTGTTGTGTTTGAATTATTGCACTTTTATGATTATTATTGAATGTAACTTGTAACAGTGTACACATCATTTGCATGTGCAATAGCACAAAATATAGAGAGCATTTATTTTGTATCAACTTATTTAATACTAGCTGACCCGGCAAACTTCGTACCGCTTTGACAGTTTCTATGACATTTTTTTTAAATGGAACTGTTAGTTTTTAAGTTTATTCGTTACAAACAAAAAACAAAAATATTAAGCTTTCCTCTTGATAATATTAGTATAGATAATAAGATTATCATATGATATATCGTAATTTTTTAGACGGTTTGTTAATATTATATTTATATAAATGAACAAAGAAATATTTCACAGATACAACCAACAAGTTCTTTATTTCTTACCCATACTTACGAATAAGTACTTGGTCTTCATATTATGTGATAAAAAGTAACGATAAGACCGAAGGTGGAAGCGCACTTTAACCGGATCTTTAACTACTGAGGAAGCTTTTCCATTTGATGTAAATGAGGGTTAATAGGTTAGTTAGATTATGCTTAGTGAGTAGTGCCATTTCAGTTCAAAGGGTCGGTTAATGTTGTGATCTATAAATCTATATTTACACACATGGTACACTGGTGAATGCAATTATATTAAGCAATTTGACCGTTCTTCCAAGCCTAATTAAACATGAGAGTAGCGAACTTCATTTCCGTTTTCTGTACTATGCAGAGCCGCTGACGTCACTTTTCAAGTTTCCCGCCAAATGTCACGTGACGTCACATCCTTCCCACTATGGCGCGCCGCGGCTAACGCGGCTTCTGTTCATTGGCGTTCTAAATTTCAAATAAGTAAGGTCTTACGCTCCGCTGTGGGCATATACCATAGACCATTATCTGTACCAATATTGCAGAAATTTATAGTAGTGAAGCTAAACTGAAGTGAAAATTTTCTAACGGTTTTTGCCGTTCGTGTGTTTTTTATACCTTTTAGCTTTACAATGGATAAGGAGCCGTCTACAAGTAAGGAAAGTGGCTTTGACAAGGAAGATCATGTTCAGCCTAAGAGGAAAAGGAAAATAAGCACCTCTAGCTCGTCGGATTCAAATAGTACGTCGTCCTCGTCATCTAGTGATAATCGTAAGAAGCGTCCAAAAAGGAAATCGAACAAAAGGGAACGTCGCCGATACGACCGTAAGTTTAATAAAATTTTTGATGAACTTAAAAACCTCAAAGAACATTTTCTACCTTCAAATAATAAAGTAAATAATGAATGTACTGATCATATTGATCTTAATGTTAGCGACGACTTATATTGCAATGAGTGTCCAAGTACAGCCTCTTCTGTAAAGGAGCAAGGTTTCGATTTTAACCTGTCTTTGTCGACGTAAATAAAAGAACCTGCTATACCCCCTGCAAACCCCGAATATTTGAATGTATTAAAAGAAATTCAAAGACTCGATCACGACGACTGGAGCAACGTCAGATACTCAGACGTTCAAAAGCAATACCAATGTATCCCCGGCTTCACCGCGTTAGAGCCAAACGACGAAGTTAAGCGTTTCGATTCGTCCCGAACTAATTTGAATTTAGATAAAATCTACTCCAGTATAACATTCGCTCTTTTAAAGCAGCGTGAGGTGTTGGAGCGAAAGTTCCGAACTTTCTTTACAGAAGCTCAAGAAAACAACGGCTTCACATACGATCGTCTCCACGAGAAAATATTTGATATATTGGCCAACGGCGAATATATTAAGACATACAATGACACTCTTCAACTCGTCTGCGGTCATCGTGCCGAAGTCATACAACACAGACGGGAAGCCATCCTGTAGGCGGTGAAGGATCCTTACAACAAAGACATCTTTCGCAAAATTCCACCCTCTACTAGTCATCTCTTCGATGTCGAAAAATTCGGTTCAGCACTCGAAAAGTCTGGCGGGGTGAAAAACACGTTTTGGCAAAAAGACCGCAACAACTCTGCACCGCAGATCGGTCCAGGCCCCTCACTGGGCTCCAACTTCAAATCAAAGCCGAGCGACCGCCAGGCACCGGCACCACGGCCGCCCGCCGCAAGGGGCTTGCCTGCCGCCTGGGGTCCCCCCGCACGCGGCTCCTTTCGTGGAGGAAGAGGGAGAAGTCACGCTCACAAGCACGCTGGCGGCCCTCGAAAGCGCTCTCCCGTATCCCACCGGGATCGGAGAGCTCCGGCGCCGCGACGCCGGGACTGACTATGCCGACACTTTCCGAGCGGCACAGCTCCATTCATACCACTCGCAATGGTTGAGTCTCGGGGCTCCGCGACATGTACTAAAAGTAATTCAGGGATATCACATACTATTCGAAATGGCGCCGCCACTGTGCCCTCCGGGCTCGCGCAATATTTTGACACCGCTCAGTCCCGAGATGACGGAAATTATAAGCAAAATGACGAAACAAGGTGTTCTCGATGTGGTCGTGTCCGGTCCCAGCTTTATCTCGTCGATGTTCCTGCGACCAAAGAGCGACGGCTCGCTCCGTCCTATCTTCAATCTGAAAAATCTAAATCGATATGTTCGGGTAGACAAGTTCAGACTCATAAACGTACACCGTGTTCCGGACTTCTTACAAAGCCAGGACTGGATGGTAAAGCTAGATATCCACCAGGCGTACTTTCACGTATCTGTCGCTCCAGCGAACAGGAAGTATCTCAGGCTCCTCTACGACGGAAACCTGCTAGAGATGACCTGCTTACCGTTCGGCCTAAGTTCAGCACCAAAAACTTTCGCCTGCCTGACCAACTGGATCGGCGAATACCTAAGGAGTCAAGGCGTAAGGATACTGATCTATCTGGACGACTTCTATTTGGTAAACCAGAGGAAAGATCGTCTGAAGGATCATGCGTCTTTGACAGTGCGCACCCTAGAATTTCTGGGTTGGCAAATAAACTGGGCCAAAACCGTTTTAGCCCCAAGAAAGGCAGTAGAGTTCCTTGGTGTAATCTGGGATACCGGGCTGAACGAGAAACGCCTCCCGGACAGACTAACCCTAAAAATAACTGCTCAGACCACGAAGTTACTACAGTCAAAACGAGCGAGCTTGTCAGAACTTCAAAAAATCATCGGAACCTTGAATTTTGCCAGTTTCGTGGTTCCGCGAGGACGGCTGAATTATCGTCACCTACAGCATCAATGCAATGCTTTACTGAAACAGAGCAAAGGTACTGTGCGGCTGGTACAGGGCGCTATGGAGGAGCTACGCTGGTGGCAACTTAATTGCAAAACTCCATCAAGAATCCACATGCCTTTGACTACCCACTATCTGACTACAGATGCGAGCGATATAGGATGGGGTGCCAAACTAAACAGCGAGGACCTATCGGGGACGTGGCTACCGGAACAAAAAGGCCTGCACTGCAACAAAAAAGAGATGATAGCAATCCGGAATGTCTTAGAAATGAAATGTTATCTCCTGAAGTCATCAGCAGTACTCGTACAGTGCGACAACAAGACGGTCGTTTCTTATCTGCGCAACGAGGGCGGAACGCTGTCAATAGCATTAACAGACCTAGCACGTCAAGTTTTTCACATACTGGACAAACATCACATACATATGTCAGTTTATCATCTGCCAGGTCGGTACAATTGCCATGCGGACCGGCTTTCGCGGAACCGGGCTCCACCGGAGTGGCACCTTCTGCCATCTGTGACAGAAGTCATATTTACCAAATGGGGGAAACCAGATATCGACCTCTTCGCATCGAAGCAAGCACATGTGGTGCAGAACTACTGCACACTCGACAGTTTCGACAAACAAGCGAGGTTCTGCGACGCCCTGGGACAAACATGGAACTATACCCTAGCTTGGATATTTCCACCGCCTTACCTGATTCCGAAAGTGCTAGCTCACCTCAACACGGCACAAGGAACGTTTCTCGTTGTAGTCCCACGATGGGAGAAGGTTTACTGGAGACCGGATCTGAAGAACAGAGCCCTTGCTGCCCCGTTCACTATAAAAGATTTATGTCAAGTACTGGTGGATACTTCAACAGGCCTCCCGCCCGCCAATGCGGGCGGCATGACGCTGGAAGTATGGAAATGTGGGGGTGGGACGAATCACTGACAGAATGGACTAACGAACAGAGGTCTTTATTGATGTCTAGCTGGCGTTCATCGACGCTTAATACCTACCGACCCGCATGGACTCGTTGGATTAACTGGTCGAAAGAAAACAAAGTCCAAGCTTTTAACCCGAACGGATCTGACTTAGCGAGGTTTTTGGCGGACCTTCACCAAAAGGAAGAGTTAGCCCTTAACACAATTCAAGTACACAAGTCCGTAGTGTCTACCATCTGTGACCCAAACAACAGGTATAAACTGAGCTCCCACTCTCTGGTAAAACATGTACTAAAAGCAATAGCTTTGGCAAAGCCTAAGTTACCAAAGGCCCCAATCTGGGACATTGATGTACTCGCCGAATACCTTTCGAAGAAAAACCCCGATACGAACAACCTATTCGAATCGGCAAGTCAACTTGCGGCTATCTTGCTGCTCTGTTCTGGAAGAAGAATCCACGATCTAACGTTACTGAAGATAAATCCACAACAATGTACGATTTCAGACAACCATGCGATACTATGGCCTAGCCACGGCTCCAAAACGGACACTGCAACTTACCGCCAGTCGGCCTGGAAACTTTCAACAAATGAACAAAGCAAAGCCCTTGATCCAGTACACTGGCTGAGACTTAATATTAAATTGTTTGAAGATCGCAGGAGTAAAGCAAAAACAGAAAGTTTATTCGTAAACATACACGGAAATCCTAAACCAGCCTCCAGGGCTGTGATAGCCGGATGGATGAAAAGACTGTTACAAGAAGCCGGGATACTGTAGGGCCCGGAAGCTGTAGGGCAGCCGTGGCGTCCAAAAACTGGATTGAGAGCTTTCCATTGGAAGATATTCTAGCCAGAGGTAACTTGAAATCAGCAAACACCTTTCAAAAATTCTATAAGCGAGAAGTGATCACGTCCCATAATACTAGTAATAAAATCTTAATTACAACTTTATTCAGTCCAGTTCGTGATTAATTTTAAAGTCACCAAGTGATCAACTGGGATCCCCTCTTGAATATTGATTGTTAACTAACTATCATCTTGATATGTAATAAATAACCATAATATGATTATGCTTTATAATTATGATATTCAAGTGTTTTACTTTTATATAATATCGAATTTAAAGAATTCAATATACTTTTTCATTTATTACACTCTTGCGATTTCTTATTTATCACTATTTAACCTAAATCATATTTAATGTTCATTTAAATATCTAATCACATTGGCGTCCTTCCCAACACCAGGCGTCAACAAACACAACTCTCATGTTTAATTAGGCTTGGAAGAACGGTCAAGTTGCTTAATAGCGACGTTTTACCTACCAATAAAACGTTTATTAAGCATACTTACCTTCTTCCAAGCCTAATATTTTTAACTACCGCCTGGCGAAAACATTCGAACCAATGAACAGAAGCCGCGTTAGCCGCGGCGCGCCATAGTGGGAAGGATGTTACGTCACGTGACATTTGGCGGGAAACTTGAAAAGTGACGTCAGGGGCTCTGCATAGTACAGAAAACGGAAATGAAGTTCGCTACTCTCATGTTTAATTAGGCTTGGAAGAAGGTAAGCATGCTTAATAAACGTTTTAATGGTTGGTAAAACGTCGCTATTTTTACAAATTATTATTAGACACTTGAGACTCCAAAGAAATGCATACATATTTATAATCTCGACTGTCATCATCATCAGTCTAAACTAATAGTCCACAGCTGGAGTCTAGAGATGGGCAGAGGGTTTAAACCCAGTTGGACAAAAACGGCATAAACTGGACAAATAGGGCAAAAACTAATTGACGTCCTTTTAAATGCCCAAAAACAGGGCGGAAACTATAGTTGATTAAATTCCAAGGTTATTAAGACTTTTTCGTTAAGTAATGGTAAGATTTACCTAATTATACAAGAATTATATTAGAAACAATAGTAATTACCATAAGAGAGGATCATAAAAGGCCCACGGACAGTCGAAATCACATAAAAACGTAGTTGCGTTTTCATTTTTAAACGGTACATCCAAACTTAACCAAACTTTGTACACATAATCTAATGCACCACATCTATGCTTATAATTAGATTTTGTTACAAAATATTACGTATTTTTAAGTGGCTGCAAATAATACGTATTTAGCAAAAAAAAAATACTGAAATTAAAAATTCGCTCTTATTTTGTTCTTGGTTAATATTTTCTAACAAAGTCTAATTATGTGCATAGATTTGGTGCATTGGATTATGTGTACAAAGTTTTGTGAAGTTTCAAAGTCAAAGTCAAATACTTTTAATCAAATAAACTTTAGAAAAATGCTTTTGAATCGCCAAAAATTGTTTTACCTACTACCCATTCAGGACGTCTATTTTTTAGCTGTGGAGAAGAATGGGTGCAAGAAACTTCACAGCTTTAATATAATATGTAACGACATTTACAAAATTATATGCCGTTACCAAGTTATACAATTTAAAAAACCTTAACAATATTTTAGATTAGAAATACCTGTTGGAGTGATTGGAGCATTTTAAACCCATGCTTTTTTGTCTTCAATGTAATCAGACACTTTATAATAAGCTTTTTTATAAAGCTTTTCTATAATGGCGATTTTAAATTTATTAATATCAAGTTTTTGAATATTACTTGAAACTTTATTGTAAAAACGCACACACAGGCCTCTAAATGAATTATTTACTTTGTGGAGCCTAGTATAAGGTACTGTTAGTTTGTTTTTATTTCTGGTGTTTACATTGTGAATATCACTGTTTTAGAAAAAGTTTCAATATTTTTATAAACATACATTAGGTTCTCGTAAATATATTGTAATGCAATTACTGTCATTATATAGTAATATATTAAATCTCTCCCTGAGAGAATTACCAGCTTTTAGGTTATAAATTGCTCGAATAGCCAGCTTCTGCAGCACAAAGATAGTTTGAATATCGGCAGCATTGCCCCACAGTAAAATGCCATACGACTTACGCTATGGAAATAACTAAAGTATACAAGTCTAGCTGTTTCAATGTCAGTGATCTGACGAATTTTCATTACTGCATAAGCCGCAGAGCTCAGTCTACTCGACAATTTATCTATATGTGGGCCCCACTGTAGCTTTGCATCCAACGTAATGCCTAGAAATACTGTGGTGTCCACAAGGTCCACATTCTTATCTTTAATTTTTACACTGGTTTTTACCTCCTTAACGTTGGGTAATACAAATCTTATACATTTAGTTTTTCCTTCATTCAATAGCAAATTGTTAACACTAAACCAATAAACTATCTTTGAGACAGCATTGCTTACATCGTCATCAATCAGCTGTCGTCGTTTCACTTTGAATAAAAGTGAGGTATCATCTGCGAACAATACTATCTCATGGTTGTCTTTTACAAAGTAAGGCAAGTCGTTAATATAAATTAAAAATAAGAAAGGACCAAGAATTGAACCCTGTGGAACTCCCATTGTAACCACCGATCCCCGAGATCTTTTACCGTTAACATCAACCCTGTGAATCCTATCATTCAAATATGAGATAAGAAGATTCAGTGATGCATCTCTAATTCCATAGTGGTAGAGCTTCCTGACCAGGGTTTCATGTAAAACACAATCAAAGGCCTTGGATAAATCACAAAAAACCCCTAGTGCATCGTGTGAATCCTCCCAGGCATTAAATATTTGAAGTAAAAGCTCAACACCAGCGTCAGTAGTCGAGCGACCCCTAGTGAAACCATGCTGTCTAGGATGTACAAGTTTATTTCTAGAAAAATGAACTTGAATTTGGTCGAAAATTATCTTTTCAAATATTTTACTAAATGTGGGTAGCACAGAAATTGGTCTTAAGTTAGTGGGGGTTATATGTGCTACCTGATTTGAATAATGGAATTACTTTACTGTGCTTCATTAGGTCAGGAAAAACACCACAGTCAATGCATTATTAAATATGCAAGCTAACTAATTTGGTTGTACAGTTTAAAAATGAAAACTAAACTACGTTTGTATGGGATTTCAACCGTCTGTGGGACCCTTTAAACTCTTCGGATGGCTAAATAATTGATGCAGTCTCGTGATAAAACTAATTTCATAAAAATCACAGATTTATTGTTTATCGAGTAAAACTAAACAACAATAAAAAAAAACTAAAACTATTTAGCTGATTCCCATGTTACAGTTATCAATTAAAATCACAGTCGGTATTATTTAAATCAACATTTTACCGTACATGGTACAATTGGGACAAATTCAAATGCTCTGGATGTAGAAGTTGATACTTGCAGTTCGTTTGAAGCTGTTTCATTAGTCGTGTCTACGTCAGTTTCGTCATCTGATGCATTCTCCACATAAACATCTTTATCGTCCGAAGTTAAACGATCATCCAAGAAACTGTCTCTGTACAATAAATTCCAATTATATAATTGGAATTTATTGTACAGAAACCCTGGTAATACCAGAAATGAAACTTTGGCGGCTCTTTCTGTAGTAAGACGGTTCCTCTTCGCACTACACGCTGATGTACAGGGTGCAATAAGTATACGAACAGCTATTTTACTCAGAGCAGTACACCCACAAATGCCTCTCCACCACAGGATCTCACTACAGGATCAACAGTTTCTGCAGCTTTCCATGTAAACTGCTTACTCCACAAACCACCAAGTCCTCTATATTGAACCAAGTCAGCTAAACTATCGATATTTAAACTATTCCCAAGATCATTAATGAACTCCATCGCGTCAACCTCCTGATTCTAATCAAGATCATGTCCTAAAAAATAATTAAAAAATAATGATAAATAAAAAGCTACGTAAAGTACGTACGTACGCTAAGTGATCATCTAAACTTTTGTTTTTTTCACTAGACATGTCCATGTGTATGTACTATGTAAACTTATTTACGTATTTACCTGCCCCCTGACTATGAGCTCTTATAGCAGTATTATTGCAGTTGTGGAAAAGAGACGCGTGTATGTTCGCCGCTACACGCGTCTCGTTTTCACAACTGCAATAATACTGCTATGAGAGCTCGTGGTTACCCCCCTGATCGTAAGCTGGTGGTGCCCAAAATATGTTTTAATTTATTAATCTGTGGTTTAAATTGGAACACAAAACAGGTTTCCGCATATCGCCAAGCATAAAAATAGGTATGTGTTTACAAAACAACGTATTTGTAGTTCGAATTATAGTTTTACTTTACAAAAAAAACACTTTAAAGTAATTTTAACATAGTATGATGTAAAAAATTGTGAGATTTCCCAATTAAAATAAATGCCCTGTTTTAGGACGTTTATTGGGCGTAAATGGACGTTTATTCGGCATTTACTCAATACGTCCTTAAATGCCCTGGCAAAAACCCATCTCTAAGCTGGACATATCAAATCAAATCAAATCAAATCAAATCAAATCAAATCATTTATTTGCAAGAACATTATTTACAGCACAGGTGAAATATTACTAAAAGATTAAGTACAAATGTTCGCCTTATACTCGAAAGTATGCAAAATCTACTAACTCAATTACCTAATTATATTTTTTGAGAGCAGTCACCGGACCTATCAAACACTTTCAAATTCTCGCAAGGAATAAAAACATTTTTCGATTAACCATTTGCGCAACTCCGATTTGAACCGATTAACACAATAACCTCTTCGAGCTGCGCCAGGTGCTCGTCAAGCCGTAACGTGCGTCCGTTGTACGTTGCCAGGGTCAGTTCTTAGGCCCCAAATGGTGTAGGTTGAGACCCCTTACACCCCTAGTAACCCCAACTCGACTGTACCTAGTCTAAAGTCTAGTTCTAAGTCTAGTCTAGTTTGTCCCTATCTACTGACTCTGATAGGTAGGGTATGGCTGCTGGAACTATGGGTCCGGCTGTCTTTTCAAGGGTACCACGGGAGTTCCAGATCCTAGGCCCCCTGCCAGTTATGCCTTCGCGGGCGTCTCCGGCAGGCCCCGGATATGGGTTGGACTTGTGGTGGCATGTGGTTAGCTATAGAAGTGGGAATGTTCGTCTGCCTGGTTGGTTTGGCCAGGCTTCCATTTCGTGCATAGCGAGCGGGTCTTAGTAGCGGTCCGGTGGGGGCCTAAAGCGAAAAGACCTGCGGGGCACGTGAGTTGCCCTTAGTGGGTTGTGCTGCTCGGTGGTTTTCACTGAGTGGTTACTCCAACATCTCCGGCACTAGTCTGGACAACTAGTAGAGATGCCCGCTAGATGCAAAAGCCTCCGGTTTAATCAGCCGCGTAGGATTTTGTAATTGATCAGGTGCCTGGATGGGTACCGAGAAGTGAGTGTGCTTACAACTCCGCCACCAAAGAGGACATTTAGTAGTCGACTTTAGAGTTGACGGCCCGAGCAGTGGTACTCTGCGAGTTGTGCTCTTAGTGCAACGAGAAGTGAGCGAGCTTACAGCTCCGGTGACCTATCAGGATATTAGGTAGTGGACTATACGTGTCCACGGGGCAACTAGCTCGAGACACTAGTCTTAAAAGTACCGGATGAAGGATACGTAACCGGCGTGTTCTGATCTGGCGTTATGACCTGACATAGATGGTCCCTTGCGCTTGCGTAAGGATGTCTGACACCTACTTTGTAACCGTAAGGTTGGTTGGTAGGGGGTGTCAGTTTAAACTAAAGTTTTAAAAAGTAGTGAGTAGCAGGGTGTACCTAGTCTAAAATTTATATGATGATCTAGAATTCTAGATTGTGTAGATACAATCATCATGTTTCACATCCTTATGAATGTTTTCTTAAAGTGTTACTAAATATTGTCAAAAACAAAAGGATCTAGCTCATACAGCCTTTTTTTATTTGATAGTAAAAGATAATAAGGAGCGTTGATATTTTCTGGATATCGATATGTGAAACAAAAGAGGTATTAAGCATATCGCTATTAAAATTTATTGTTTCTACTCAAAAGTCCGAGTAAGATTAAATTTTGTGGGATAAATATATTATTTTTCCTCTCTCTCTATTAGCACTGGGTTTTAAAAAAATGCAATGTATGGAAATAAAGTAATAAGTGGACTTCTTGGCGGGAAAGTGAAGAGTCATATCTGCGGTTTTGTTTTCTTTTCTAAAACTTGTGTTATGTCGAATATTAATGTGAAATAATGGTGGATTATTAACCGTTAAGTGTTCGTGAGTGTGCATGAGTGTTGGCAAATGAAACTAACAGTCCAACGTCACTTTTCAAATTCTCCCAAGAAGTACGCCCGAGGACTTAGTAAAGCCCCACATCTTTACTGAGATACTCGAGGGGTTAGGGGGTTTATCATTTCTCACTTCTCATTTCTATTATCATTCATCATCATCATACAGGAAAGAAATATTGTTTATTTATGTATTACTTGTAAAAAAAATACTTTTACACTGGCTAAATGTGCTATTCGCACAAAGCCATTAACTAAAAGAAAAAAAAGTAATAAGTGAAAACTTTACTAATGGTAAAATTGTATGTAACATTTTTATATTAAATATTGTAATACTGGTTCACGAACTGTAATTATATAGGTAATGTAAAGCTATAATGATTTGCATGATTTGCAATACCTATATCCGATACGAGTAATTTCTAGCTTGCTATTTTATTTTGTTTGTTCTATTTATCTTTATCGTACACTTTCGTTCTTTCTGTTAGCTATCTAGTATAGTATGACTACACCATGGACCCAGGCCAGGGTACCTAGTGCGAGTTTTATACGTCATTCGATCATGTTAACGAAAACGGCATTAACCATAGACTATGAATATTATCTCTCTTCGTTTTCTAGCAGGAGGCGCTGCTTCAGGCACCCGAACCGCCCGCACCTCTGCCTATGCGCCTATCCTACCATTCGTTTTTGTATTGTCTTATGATATCATGTAGACAGCATCATCTCCCGTGTGTTATTTTTTCTTTTTTACCCGACTGCGTCAGAAGGAGGGTTATGTTTCTCGAGTGTATGTATGTATGTATAAGTATGTATGTCTATTTCTTTGGCACGCCCTACAGCCCAAACGGCATGATGGATTTTAACATATGAGGTGTCGTTAAATTTGTTTCGACTGTGGGAGTGACATAGCTACGCTATAAAAAAAATCCGGAATGTGGAAACGGGAATAAGACAAGTGACAAAATATGACACATAAAAGTAGCGCCATCTATCGGGAAGAAGCGTAAATGGTGTGCGTTTACGCTTCTTCCCGATAGATGGCGCAAACGTCTAGTTCCGCCTACTATTGTACATCTTTTTTCTATGAGCGAGAGGCACATCTATCTAACCCACAGTGATCTATACCCAATATTATACATAGTATATGAATGATCGGGTTAGCTATTAGTAATTAAATTTTTCTGTTAAATAATATGATTTTTTATGTAGGTTTTCAAATGCTTGGTTAGTTACTTTACAAAACTAAAAAGTTTGAAATGAACCAAATTATTAAATGTAAACAGAAAACCCGACTGCTAATAAAAAACAATTATATACTCGTAAAAACCGGTTAACATAAAAAATAACTGTAAAGAGAAATAGCTAAAAAGAAAAAAAGCGGCCGTGGCTAGCTCAATTTAATCAGCACTCTCTTTGGTTGGTGATTGTCTCCGCCTGCGACAACTATCAATATTCAATGTATTTTTAAATACTCATTTATTGATTTTATTATCTATACTAATATTATAAAGCTGAAGAGTTTGTTTGTTTGTTTGTTTGTTTGTTTGTTTGTTTGTTTGAACGCGCTAATCTCAGGAACTACTGGTTTTGAATAATTCTTTTTGTGTTGGATAGTCCATTTATCGAGGAAGGCTTTAGGCTATATAACATCACGCTGCGACCAATAGGAGCGAAGCATCAGTGAAAAATGTTGCAAAAACGGGAAAAGAGCCTAAAAAATTAAAAATGCTGCCGAAAGTCACTATTCCACGCGGACGAAGTCGCGAGCACAGCTAGTTTAAGTATAGGTATCGGACAAGGAAATATTTCACGTTGCATTCAACATTGCTCAAATTAAATTCTGGGATCGTAGAGCTTGTTTTTTTTTTTCTTTTTAGTTATTTCTCTTTACAGTTATTTTTTATGTTAGTACGGTTTTTACGAGTAGGTATATAATTGTTTTTTATATAGTTGTTTTAGCAGTCGGGTTTTATGTTTTATTTTAATATTTTTTAATTTAAATTATTATAAACAGTATCTCCCACCCAACCAAAACCATGCTGCCAAACTGAGCTTAGCAAATCCTATAGTTTGTTTAGGATACTGTGCAAGTTTTGCAAGTTGTTCTTAACAAATATACAAATAAGCGGTTTGAAAAGTGACCAAATTTTTATTGATTTGAGTTAAAATTTGAAAATGTACTTACCTAAATGTGTCGTAATTTTGTTCATAAAAACCAGAAAAGTAGTTCAGAGAAACCACACAATGCAGTATTTTTTTTTAAGACATTTCCTTGCTTGAGCCTGTGCAGTGCAGCGAAGGGTTTAGCCTAAAGGATAGATCCCCGATCTGATCCGAACCCAGTAGGGCACGGAGACACGCACTAGTGCGTGATGCCGTTCCCTCTAGAAAAACCTCCGAAAGTGATTCGTTTCACACGGCTTGAGGAACCCTTTGAGTTTCTCGCCGCCCGCGCCCCCAAAAAGCACGGTGAAGCTGAAAAAGCCAATCAGCCAACTCTCTCAAAAAATGGATAGAGAGCGGGGATAGGTACCTAAATAAAATCTTTCAAAATTCTGTCTCAAAGTTACTTATCTGATTATGTATTATCTATTACTGCATTCCGAACCAGTGTAAAATACTGACCATTACCTACCGTCAGTGAATTTATTTACTGAAATAAATATATTTTTATCTAACAGTACATCTTTAAGGTATGGAAAATATTGTAAGTAGAAAGGCGGTGATCTTACCTCTTTCTCTTGTATTCTATGGTCTTATCTAATGGGATTTGCTAACTATGTTTTTTTAGGGTTTTGTACCCAAAGGGTAAACCCGATTTTTCAATCCATATATAAGTTTTATCTTTATCAACGAATAACATTGCCAATGTGACATATATTCTAAAGAGAATATTATTATGCAATTGTTCAATCGAAAATGTGCTTTTAACGTCACTGTTAGAGACTAATTTACAATAGACAATTTTATGAGCTAATGAATCATTAATGATTATACTGACGTCTAGTGCGGCAGTTAAATTGCTATTGATTGACCCATTTGCACTAACTCACATCAAAAAGCACATGCGTCGTGTATGTAGGTATGCTACTTACGTCTCATTGTTTTAAGATTTTTATGAGTTAGATTACCGGTTGTGTATAAGATTTTTTTTAAAACATTAAATGCAGTTTCCTTAGAATAAAAAACAATCTCAATAGTTACGCACTTCCCCCATACTACATGTGTGAGTGCGACCATACTAAGTATGTTTTCTGCAAAACTGAGTCCGTATTTGCAAGTTATTGGAAATCAAAGCGTTAACGCACAAACCCAAAGTAACATATTAAGCGTAATAATTATTATATTTATTATGCCTGATTTAAAACTGCATGTAATAGCTTTATACCGGGAATAGGCATGTACTGATTGGATACGCCTACCTCAAGGAACAAAACGGACAACGGCCCTTATTTATTCCTATCTGTTCTTATTAGAAAAATAATTAAAAGTTTGGATCTTTGTTGATAGATTGGTCTTTTATGCTGTAATGGGCACTATCATGCTATATGAAAAGGTAAGGTAAAATAAATGATCCCTAATTTACTTATTAAAGACCATTTATTTTAAAAAGTCTTATTAATATGGCCTAGAATGTTTATGTGACATAAAAATTGTTAATAAAAATAAATTATTATATTCATTGAATGTATAGAAAAACAGCTTAGATTAATAATATGAATAATTCTACTCACGAATGCACATGTATGAATCATTTTTTACCTACAGTATCCGTAGCATGCGACCCAAACAATACAAAAAATATCTACCTGCTATGTGGGAGGGGGTCAGATTAGGACACAATAAGGATAGTCAGCGGCTGATCTACAGTGATTATACTTTTTCTAAAAGCAGGCTCAGTGAAAAATGTCCTCCGATGATAGGAGTCGCGTCGATCAATATTTTGTTAAGTGCTTCACGGAAGTTTGCATCATAAATATCATAATTCAAGACCGCTTAAATTTGAACTGCAACACGAACAAAGTTGCAATATCCGGCCGAACGCATACGGCACCTCGCGAACATCACACAAAAAACTTTAGCCAGAACAAGAGTGGTGTGTGGATTACAGTGATTCATACGGGTGAGCCCCCAGAAGGGGAGTTTGTCCATTTTTATATTTACATCGTGTCCCTCGCGGCATCGTCGGCATGCGCGGCGTCTCTCCGCCAGTCTCGCTAGTCGCTACTACAGTTTCACGCACGTACACCAGTGCAACGAAACCGACCGACGTAAATAATACTCATACCACAATATTTACACACAGTTTGTTATTTTCAAAACGCATACAGTGAGATTCTGTGAAGTGATTATAGAATGTGTGAAACAGTGTGGTTTTTAAGTGAAATCTAGTCCAATATTGTTGTCAGTGTATCTGAATTGTCTCGCTTCGATCCAAGACCAAGGAAATGCCGCCCGTTCTCAATGTACCTATTTCAGGAAGCGTTTCAGCAAGGAACTTCTGATTCTCGGAACTCACGCTAGAGGTCAGTATTGAATGAACGATTACTACTAAGAAACTGAATTTTATCTTTAGGTTGTAAATTATGTATCTATTGTAGGTATGACTGTGTAGGTAAGGGTTCAATCACCGACAGCTCGTCCCTTTAAACATCCCTTCTCCGCACGCCCTTTACGCATGATCGACCGAGAGTTTTGGGGTTCTCCGTCCGTGTTGTGTACGGTAGGGTGCGGGTACTATACAGACAGCGTATACCTATATACGAGTATAAAGGGTCGTTCGTGTATAGCCCTATTGGGTAACGTTATGCTATGAGAATCATGAATGACCATTTATGATTTTACTAGGTACGGATTATACCTAGCGCTCGAATTATAAAACAATACACTGGAGAGCGATTTTTGAGTCTCACCGGTGATCGATCACCTATCACGGAATTAAAAGTAACTTGAAGTAAAAATATGAAATAGGTAGTACCTATCTACCTCTAATATTTATTGCATTATTTACAATTTCATTATTAGATTGGTACATACCGATCGAGATCGTAATAATGGTGTCAAAAATAAGTGAAAAGAAAAAGGAGCACTCGTAATTGAAATCATAGCGTGAAATTAGTCACCGGTTCAAAAACACTTTTGAACGAGGTAAGTAGTTGAAAAACAAAAATAAATTAATCAATAACAATAATAATCAAATTACGGGTAGGTTTAATCTAGGTCATTACAGTAATAATACTAATAACTAGGTGGGTATAATAATATAATATAATATCTTTCAAGTATATTTACGAAGAAATATTACTAATATTATACTACTATTATACCGTTCTGTACATCCTACCTACCTACACAAACTAAATTCGTAATCCATTCCATAGGATTTTCTAAAACTGATAAATACTGAGTAACTGGGTACTAAGCTCTATGAGTTTAACAAACAATAAACGCTACATCCTACCACAAAAACAGCTTAGTACCGTATGAATATATTAGTAGGTACATCAAATTGCTGAATGGTTTAAAAAACATAAAAATCAGTCTAATCTTGAGTAAAATTAATATCATCTTGACATATTACATCGGGTTCTCGCGCACGGATCAAAACAAACATTTTTATTGATAGAGGTCTCTATAAAAAGATTAGAGCGAGTAAAATGTAATGCAAGAACAAGAAAGAAGTAGTGAGCGACATGTTTGTTTTCATACCGGTCCGAATTAACGTCGCTATTGGTTCAAAATCCATAACTGGCCTCCGAGAGCCAGGTGTCGTTCACACCGCGGCCTCGCGCCTCGTCTCGTTAATCACTCTTGCTCGCTATTGTTAAAGCGCGGTGTACAGCCATCTTTGTCAAATTAGGGGCGAATCAATTTCAATATTTCGGTTTCTTTGTGATTATCAAATGGAACAAAACGCGAGTATAGTGTTAGAAACGTGTCGTACGGAGGAATCGTGTGCATTTTCTACATTCTCTTTTGTTTCAATAGTAGAGTAGCATGACGCTTCGTTGAATGGAAGCGTTACGACTTTACGGCGATAACAACTAGTCCACAATTAAAATGATGGATGATGTTGTCTTTTGCAAAAAGAGTGCAAAGTGATTATTATACTAAATAATGTGAAGGATGGTGTTAGTGTTTATATTTGGACGTACAAATAACGAAAACTGCGTCGTAATTTCGTTGTATACATTGTATAAATGAGTGAAATGGCGTTGCGGAGCGCGCGGGCCGGAGCATGCGCGCCAGTTTCTTCGCGTTCGCTAGAAACGCACTGAGTGTCCTTCATAAACGTACAAATCAAAATGGGAAGGTCGAGATTCCCTGGGAAACCGTTGAAATTCCAAAACAGAAAACGTATTAGTGTTTTATCGGGTGCTGTTTACCATGAGACTGCTCCAGAGAGTCACCCGCCCGCCCGCGGCGGGTCGACCAATGATTTTGTCGGGGAGAAAGAGGTAAATTATATCTGCTTTGATTTGGTGGCCCCTTACCAATTGATTTACAACAAATAATATCAATTAGGCAAAAATGTTGTGTTTACGTAATAACTAGAGACTGAGTGCCAGTTGTTTAGCGTCGAATGTTTCATGTACTTTGACATTTGGATCATTTCATTCGATGTCAACAAACATAGGTTTCACCATTAATGAAATACTTGTTAATCATAGGCTATATAAGCGAAACAGTAATAAAAAATAACAGTATCTTGATTCAGTTCACTTATTTCTTATTAGTGTAAACAAATGACATCTCATAACCTACCCATGAGCCATTACAGTTTACAACTTAAGATTTCATGACATACAAAGAAAAGAGTTGTGCTCACTAGCAATTATAAAACAGTGCATAATCCATTATTATTGGCCAATTAGTCTCAAGACATTTCTAGTTATTGAAATAAAGAAATTATTTTGAACGATTTTGTCCTTGAATGTAATGTTTTCAATCTTATCATTAAAATTATTAAATTGTTAACCTGTAAAATCAATGTTGAGGTTAACTTTGTGTTTCACATCAATATAAAATAGTTTTCCATGTTTTGATGACAAATCACAAATCTTACCAAAACCAGTGCTTAGTTTTAACAAGGTATAATTTTTCTTGGAATAGGCTGCCTTCCGTGTTACCTTCATAAAGTTTGGTCTGTTGTGAAACCCCAAAAAAAAGAATTTTATTTGTGATGAAAAGTAGCAGTACTTCGTACTACTACTGGTCATGTCCTTCCTTATCCTATCCTCCTTGTATAATATGTTATTGTTAGGTTATGTTTCCTTTTTATATGAAATTACAACAAATACCTGCATGCAACAAATTTCACAACTTATAAATATCTTAGTTAGGATTTATTTCATTTGATTAGACTGGATTGATGATAAGACTGTTGGACATTGAAGAGTATTGAGGTCATTATTGTTATTTTAATATATCACTAGAACAATTAACACTAAAATTATTAAAAACAATTATTACAGGAGGAAGAAAAGAAAGAAAATAATAATGAAAATGAAACAAATAAAACCAGCGAAAACAAAATAATTGACAACCCAGGAATAGAAGATCAAGATAGTCTAGATTTAAACAGAGATTTATCTAAATCTCCAGTGCGAACAAGATCACAAAACAAAATGGATCCAAATAAAGGTGATAAACCAAAACCAGTGAAAAAAACTGTTACCTTTGGCACTGTTGAGAGCTGTGAAGACATTTTTCTACCGCTAAAGAAAATACCAAAACATCATGCACCTCTCATACCAATAATAAAAAAGAAGTCATCATTGAAACCTACAGAATATTCAAGTATTCTAAAACCTGCAAAACTGACCGATTTGAGCTCTAAATCATCATCAGAACACCATGAAGGATATTTAAGAAAGAATCTAAATCCATTATCAAAGCCTATGAACAAATTCTCACAGTTTAATGAATCACGATGTGTGTCTCCACCTCCCAGGAATGTGTCGCAATTAGATAAAGAAATTGTAAGCTCCAGCAGGTTTGTGCTACCTGTGAGAAGTGCTCACTCCTCTCGTGTGATAAAACCAAACAAAAGGTTTATTGATGGTGAAGAACATACAACAAGCACTATATCATCTGGAAAAGTACTCAAAAAACCTAAGCTCAAAAGGCTAGTCTTCAACAACTTAATTGATGATAATGATTTACCAGAGGATGATGCTGCTAAAATTAACGATAGTGACAAGTGTAGTGACAAGCTCCTTAAACCATCAAGCTTATTTAAAGACAAAACAACAAAATCTTTCTCTGGTCTTACTGTTACCTCTAGAAAGCCTGTGCATGACTTTTTCTCGTACGATAAAGACCCAGAGTTCTCCCAGGATGAGAACTCAAATTTAGAGGGTCTAGAGAAACTTAAAGCTACAGAGACACCAAAAGAAGATAGATCAGGTCATGCTTTAAGAAAACTTATGGATATATCAGATGCAAGTAGCTCAAGTAGTACAAGCACTGGTTCAGAATCCGAGGACAGCTTTGAAAGTGATAGTCCAGAAGGTAGTGGAGAGGAGGAAGACAGGCAGGGTGCACCAAGCCCTGAGAAAGAAAAGTCTCCAGCTTCACAACTTTTAAGAGGCAAAGTTATTATCAGAGAGGCTAGGTTGCAACTTAGTTCACCAGCTCAAACAACTACTGGATTGGATGGTCCATTTTCAGCAGCGTCACCATCACCATCACCTAGTAAGTATTATTACTGCAACTACTCTATTATCCATTTGATTTGCTTTTAATTTACTATTTCTATGAGTGAATTTATTTTATTAATTCATTGAGAACTAAAAAGCATTTTATGGTAAAAAAATAATTTTAAGTTAAACATTGCCAAAATAGTTTCTACTTAGAGAAAGTGGTTTAATTTAATAAAAAATTTCTTTAGCACTTTTTTTTAACTTTGTGTAACAAGTAATAGTAGATTACTACTTATAATATATAATAACTTATTTTTAGCTCCTAACCCTTCTCCAACAACTGTGACATGTGGAGTGTGTGGAGCTGTACGTTTCTACAGATTTGTAAAGCAAGCACGAAAATTCGGGATTTACTCATGCGAATCTTGTCGCAAATTCATATCAAAATTGTTAAAGAAAGACGAAGAAGAAATGCCATTTAGAACAACCCCTCTTGTCATGCAGTGTCTAAAGGGAGAAGGTAAGCTATGGAGAATACTGGAGTTTCATTTTGGACCATGCTATTTGTGTGTACCTAAAAAAGGAAATCAAGTTATTACCTATGCCTTGCAATATAGATATTAAGTACCTATGAGATATAATTTTAAATTTGCAATATAAAGATATGAAGTAAAATTTCTTTCTTTCAGGAAACTGCCATGTTCCTCCTATTGTGAGGTCACAACAATGGAAGCTGTTGCGATGCACTAATCATACTCGTTGCCCAGCTTGTTGGCTTAAATTGTGTCTGAAGGCATTCCGCGTGCCTCCGCATATAAGATCTGAACTCAACGCACTATTGCCCCCTTACATGAGAAGTGGGGTAATTCCTGCAGGGCCCTTGCCTTTAACACAAGCTAACCCTCTGAGGATATGCTCTAGTAATGTTATTCCTGAGAAGTCTCCTGTCTTTGCTCTATCAGAGAGTGAAAATAAACTTTTTAGTACTATAAAAACTACTAAGAAACCACTGGAGGAAGTTGAGAAAGTTGAGGTAAGGAATTTTGTTGCAACATCAACTGCCTTATGATGATGTCTTTAAACACAATATAACAATAAATAGACTTATAATTATCTAAACATAAGTAAGACAGCAAATAATAACCGTGTTGTCAGGAGGTTCCTCACTCTGCAGCCCTAACCACCGATAGCTTGGGTCTATCCCCGCTGCCGGTGGCAACCTAGGTTAAGTTTTTTATAATATTTTATATTGTAAATATGTTTTTATATAAAATATTGTAAAAAAATTTTCTTAAGATATACATATTTAATAAAGAGAATAATAATAATAAATAATAAATTTCCCTACACTCACACCAATTATCTAGCCCAAGAGAAGCTTCGTTATGAAACTCGTTATATGGTTACTAGATAACGAATAAACATACTTAAAATACTTTAATACATACTTATTACACATAGAAAACACCCAGACCTGAGACAATTTAGAAAAACAATAATTTCTAAATTGACCCGACTGGGGATCGAACCCGGGACCTCAGAGATGGTGACACCATGAAAACCGGTGTGTGTGTGTGTGTGTGTGTGTGTGTCTGCGCGAATGTGCAGTATATCAAGCAGACAATACAAATAATTTGTTTTTGTGTTACTTACAAATCCACATACTTATTTTAAATTATGTTTTATTTTTCAGGAGAAAGTAGAAAAGGTTGCTAAAGAACAACCTGAAATGGAAGAAGAATCATCAGAGAACTTCAGCTCCAATAGAAAGCGTCGTATTACAAGGGTCAAAGTTAGAAAGAAAGATAAAAGTGAACCAATGCAAACAGAAGATCCGAAACGACAAAAAGTGGAACTTAAAGGTCCAAGAGTTAAGCATGTTTGTCGTAGTGCGTCAATCGTTTTGGGACAACCGATAGCAACATTCCCAACACAAGAAGAGAAAGAAAAGCAGGAGAAATTGTTGGTTGGAGAGGAAATTGCTGCTGCTCCAACAATTGAGAAAGAGATGTTGACCCCTGACCTTTCAAGTTCTGAAACTGAATTGGAGAACAAAGTGCCACAGCTTGAACCCCAATTGGTGCCAGAACCTCCTATAATAAAAGAGAGTGATCTGGAAATGCAAATTGAAATCACAAAGAAAAAGATTGATATCATTGCGCCAGTGAAGTCACAGACTAAAGCAGAGTCCAGTGAGGATGAAACTGTGATGGATCTTGTGCCTAGAAAAATGACTTTAAAACCACTTACCAACATAACAAATGTAAGATTTTAATTGCTATTTTTTCTTGTAATTATTACTGTTTTGGTTTGTGTATGTTTTAAATAAAAAACATATTTTTGCAGGTTCGAGGGCGAACTCAAAAATGCGGGCAGAATCGTCCAGAGTTGATCTGCGTCGACTTCTGGGAGAGCTATGATCCGGACGAAGTTTGTAGTTCCGGTTTCGGCCTAATCGGTACAGCGCCATTTACGGTAGCACGACTCTGCTTCTTGTGCGGAAGTATGGGCAGAGAAAACGTAAGTTCCTTTCCTTTATTTCTTCAGAATTTTAATACAAATTATAAAAATGTAGGTTTTCAACATAAGTTCTAGTATTTTTCATTTCATTTCATAGATAATAATTTTGTAAATAATTATGAACACTTAACTTTCAATATGGAAGCCCAAATAAACCATAGCATAGAGAATAGAGTAAATACTTGAAAAAATGTGGAGAAGGAAAAATATTCCAAAATGATGCAATATTATATTAAGGGACATGCAATAATAACATAATAGGGAGAACGGGCCATGGACCACCACACGGGCTCAGTGCAGATTGGTGGTTGTTAACGACTGCAAATGCAGCCGGGACCAACGGCTTGACGTGCCTTCCGAAACACGGAGGAGGTGGAGATGATAAATTTTTGGTCACCCAACCGAAGACCGGCCTTTGCGAAAGCAGCTTTAGGTCGTTAAGGCGCGTTAAGGCGACACTTGGAAAAAATACATCAACTTTCATCAAGTTGTAGGAGTATGATAAGACCAACGAATCTGAAATTTTGATATAAAATAGGTAACTTCATGTCTTTGTCTTTAGAACTCTTACTCAAAAACACGATTGCGCAATTATGACTAGATCGTAATTTTTTACGAAAACACCTCTAAAAAATCATTAATGCTAAAAGCTGCATATTTTGATAACTAAAACCAGCCATTTTATAAAAATATTTTTTTAGATTCTGTTATACGTAGCGCCTGTGACAATTAAGACCGCAAAGACCGCAGAATCTAAAAAAATATTTTTATAAATTACTAATTTTAGTTATCAAAATATGCAGCAACTAAATTACGAATATTGATGTTATCAATATATTTGAGTGATTTCAAAGCATATAGATTAAGTAATGATTTTTAGAGGTGTTTTCGTAAAGAATTACGATCGAGCCAAAATTGCACAATCGAGAGCGATTTGAGCAAAGGTTTTTAAGGGCCCTATTACATTTTGACTATGATTTTTGCGTAAAATGGCCATTTTTGGCGTTCTCGATCTCAGAAACGAAATACATTAACAATTTTGACTTATTGAAAAGTGTAGAATAGCTATTGGCATAGTTCGTAGCGGCCTCGCTTTTTGTAAATTTGCTTAACTTTTTAATGAAACCTAAAATAGCAGAGAAAGATTTTAATAAAATGCGCGAAGGCACTTTTTTGAGCTCCTAGATTGAACTACTGTTCTAAACAAATGAAATAAAAAAAATAGAAAGTCTTATATAGTCGAATAGTTCGTAGCGGCCTCGGAATTTTTAGATATCATTGATTTTACATAGAAAAAATCTTATTCTAAACCAAAAAACTTCGAAAGTCGCTTTAAGATCGCTGTGAATTTCTCCTATCTACGATAATATTATTGAGCAAAATTTATACCAGAATAATTGTTACTTCATGAGGAAAAAATATTTTATAATGAATTTATTATCCTATTTCAATAAAAACGATAAATACAACTGCATAATTACTACAAAATGCGATGCGCCGGCCGTCCGAACTCAGCTTTTTCTCGCAGAGTGGAAATTTGAAATACTAAGCATGAATTTATTATCCTATTTCGATAAAAACGATAAATACAACTGGAAAATTACTACAAAATGCGAAAATGGGCATTTTACGCAAAAATCACAGTTGAGATATAATAGGCCTCTTAAAGACAAAGGCATGAAGTTATCTATATCAAAATTTCAGATTCGTTGGTCTTGTCATACTACTTCTACAACTTTCGATGAAAGTTGATGTATTTTTTCCAAGTGGCGCCTTAACGACTGCGCCCTCGAGCTCCTCGGCCATAAACACATACTTACACTATATAATTTGCATTCACAATCAAGATCTAATAAAATAAAATAAGTTTATCTACACTAATGTTGTAACATTCTACTTATGTTTCCAATACTTGACTTATAATTACTACTGTTATAGCGCAGACAACAAAACACTCAATTTAAGCAATTTCACATGATGGTATAATATCCACATCGATATCGTAAAATCTCATTATAACATCAATAAAACGCGACCAATTAACCTGGCGAGCCTTATGTCAAAATCCTCATACAAGTTGTATAAAATTTTGATATTAGGCTTAAATAAAAAAAGAACAGCGCGCGCTCGCTCCTGATTGGCCCTGCGCGCGCAGCTGCGCTCTCATTGGTTAGATTTTAATGGCGGCAAGTTCACTGTGACAATACACGTACGCGTGAATTTAATGTTTCGCAATGTGTTTTGTTTTTAAAATACAAATTAAAAGTTAAAAATGGACAGCGACGATGATATTTGTACGCCTCCGGATATTCTAGAATTGGCAACAAAAGTAACTCACAATCTTTTGCCAGAAAAATCTAGAAAATTATATGAAAAAGAATATAATAACTTTTTGGCATGGAAGATCGAAAAGAAAACTACATCATTTTCTGAAAATGTCATTCTTGTGTATCTCAAAGACCTCTCCGACAAATTCAAGCCATCTTCAATGTGGGCTAAATATTCTATGCTCAAGTCCACACTGAGTATCTACAACAATATTGATATCACGAAGTATTCAAAAGTCATAGCGTTCCTGAAACGCAGTTCAGAAGGACACAAGGAAAAAAAGTCCTTGACGTTTACATCAGGTCAAATAAAGATGTTCCTGAAAGATTCACCAGATATTTTGTATCTTTTTGAAAAGGTAAGTGTATTTTAGTTCTGTTATTTAATCTACCTAGTACTTACGTACTACACACGCATGTTATCTAGACACTCCGTTTAAGCACTTTGTGTATAAATTAGGTAGTAGGTACCTACACTTTACTACTTCATAAATCATAGTTTTTGCCTTGGCTATGTACCTCAAACTTATTATATCGTTTATTGTTACAGGTTGCACTAATCTTCGGCATAATGGGGGCATGCCGAAGGCAAGAGCTATACAACATCCAGTTCGATGAAGTCTCTAACATAGACGACAGTACAATCATGGTGAAAGTTTCGAAAACAAAAACGAAAATAGATCGTTCTTTCGTTGTGACGGGCAACTGCTATGCCTGTCGAAACCCTGCCTTTTTCTTGAGCTATAGATCGGGGAAGTGCGTCGATCAAAGAACTGGTATTAATAAATTTGGTGCTCTGGGAAAAACTATCGCAAGTTTTTTGAATCTGCCTAACCCAGCGTTGTACACGGGGCATTGCTTCCGGCGCACCTCGGCGACCCTTCTCATAGATAGCGGTGGTGATTTGACCGCACTGAAACGACACGGGGGGTGGAAGTCTTCCACTGTGGCTGAAAGCTACATTGATGAGTCTTTAATGAATAAAATTCAAGTCTCAAATACGATCTTGAACAGTATAGAAAACAAGACGAATGAAGTAATTATAAATATTCCAACTCCGTCTACGAGCTCTACTGCTTGCCCCGCGACCGCTACAGCTGCTGGATCAATAATTAACATTAACTTTCAAAATTGTACCATCCAAAATTTGAACAATTATTATAAATAAACTATTGTCAGCTTTTACTCTTGTTGTTTGACTAATTGCATTAGTGAAGATAAAGTAGTGTATGCAACTGCATATAACACGGGTATTAAAACACTCGTTACTATTATGAAACTCGCTGCGCTCGTTTCATAAACTCAAACTCGTGTTTTAATACCCTTCATTATATGACAGTTGCATAAACTACTATTATTTCAGACTAGTACATAATTATCCATATCTCATTAGTAACAAAGAAACTTAAAACCCATGTTAGTAGAATTAATTAAATCTTTTTTGACACTATTTTTTTTGTAATGCACATTCAGATGGTGGTGTGCACCAGCTGCTGCGAATGGTACCACGGTTGGTGCGCGGAGGACGCGGTGGGCGCGCGCGGCTGGACGTGCGCGCGCTGCGCGTCGTGCGCGGCGTGCTCGCGGCCCGCCGCCCGCCGCCGGTGCCGCGCGTGCGCCGCGCACTACCACGCCGCGTGCCTGCCCGCGCCGCCGCCCGACCACCGCAGCGACTGGCCCCAGGTGAGGACTAAGGACTGTTTGCATTCATTAGGCTTATGCTGAGACGCAGGCGACGCAGCTCCGCGCAACGCAGAGCAGAGCAGATTTTGTAATGCATGCCGTGCCGAGAGTTGCGTACGCTGCAGCGCAGGCAGTTGCGACGCAGACAGTGTCTGCCCTGCCCTGCGCCTCGTTGTAGTGCCGGCACCGATTTCTGCGCGACGCGTGCGCGTCGTTGTGTTTTTTTGTGTTTTTACCATTTTATTATAATGTTGTAATAATGACAGAACAATTAACAGAACTCTCTCGATAGTACAAATTATCCATTGGTAGAACGCATGTAAAGTAGCAACAACTCACATTATTAGACTCTGACATTGACATTGACAACTCATGTGTCCGTGCTGTGTCACTTACCTGCGTCGCAGCATGCGTTCGCGGCCTCAGTCTGCTCCAACTGCCCTGCCCCGCAAAATCTGCACTGTGCTGTGCTGCGTCACCTGCGTCTCAGCATACGCTTAGCCTTATTCCTGTAGTCCTACATTACATACGACGTAGGACGGTATGGTGGAACAGTAATGCAATGTGAACCATAACCTATCAATAGTTATCGATAGTTAACCACCATGAATAGACTTCCTAGACAATTGAATGTTCTTTGTAAGAACAAAGAATATTGCGGGGATATTTTTGCTGATACGGTATACATCAATTCAAACGTGAATGATAAAATATTGTAATGTCGCACAGTCAGGTCTACTTAGTTTGGTTTCACATTAAATATAATTTATAGTTTCGTTTTAATGCATACTTAGATTAATTTAAGGTTTAAAAAAAAGAGTTATTTTTGCTTGCCACATTTGCATGCCATGCTAAACTGTAAGTAAGATTAAGGCTTATTTATGTTTATTTTTAACTGTTGTATGTTTTGTTGGTTGTCCTAATAAATAAATAAACTAAGTAGTTGTCTGATGAAATTCCCCCAATTAACAAAGTTAGGGTTTAAAATAATTCAGCGTATCCATAATACGCCAAAGGGTTTTAGTACATTGCATTATAATATAATGATTTTAAAAATAAGGTTAGGATTTAATTTTTTTAGGCCATTGGGTTTGGTTAAATAAAGGAGATGTTCCATTTTTGTATGGAGGCTGGGCCCCCTAATTTTTACAGTGATGACATTATATTTTATGAAAAGAGCAAAAAATAAGGAACTTTTCCATGTATTAATATATTTTTTAAACATACCCAAACATTGTATTGTTTAATAAAAAAGGTCAATAATAAAAATTCATAAAATAGCAACCCTAAACTTTTTCTACCTTGGCAACTTCGCTTTTCTAATGTAAATGTATGTATTTAAAAAATATAACTTATTTTTTAAATTAGTAATGCAAAGGTACTATCCATTACAGCCAGCAACCGCTTGGTTTTATTTTTAGGAAATTGCATTGAAACCTTAAAATACCTTTTAGAATGTATAAATAAGTTTAACAATATATAATAAACACTTAAAACTTTCATTAGAACCCAAATATAATAAGAAAAGCTTGATGACGAAAACAAGATTTCAAGTTTTTAAATATTTTTTAAATTATGTTGGGGCATTTTTATATTTTTTTTCTTTTTGGAAACATCATCTCAGAAGGCAGATCTATCAGAAAAGCATCACTTCAAAACTGTAATAAAATAAGGGCCCAAAAACGAACATCTCCTTTAGGACACTTATTTTGAGGCGTTTCAATAGGCACCTCTGTAGGTACCTAATTTCAATGTAAAATGCTAGCTTGCGGTCAGGACACGTGTACAACCGGTGACGCCGCCGAAAAGTTCCGAAGGCCCGCTCGCGCGCGCAAACACGTGCGAGCGAGCGGCGCATGCCCGAATACCAGGAAGCGATTTTGCAATGCCTCAAATATCCCTGCTCCTTGCGTCAGAAGTCACGTTGACCGCTGATCCCGGTTGTTTTCGTAAGGTAGCAATTGTTAACTTTCCCCTTTGTTGTATTTATGATTCTTTTGTCCCTTATTTAAGTAAGCTCGTAAATTTACCGTATTTTTCGTATTTACCGGGGTGCCCAGTGTGTGTTTTGTTTACTATACGTATTCATTCGATTACATAGTAATGGAAATTAATGTAATGTAATTTTCGTTAACTTCATTAGCATGCTATTTTTCATATGTTAGCATGCTACGTGCTATTGCTATGCTATTTGCTATTATGATTTTTAATAAGATTGTTAAATGCTATTATATTATTCACAGTGTGAATTATTGTGAATAGCTGTGATTAAAGAAATACTTGTTTTTTTTTAAATTTCGGCCATTTCGCGATTGTGTTATTTTGCGGTTGTTTTGTGATTTTGTGGTTACCAAAGACCTAACCTCGGTAGGTCGATACCTACAAGCTACTGCAAGAGCATGATTTACAAAAAAAAACAACCATATAATAATGGACTCTAAACGCAAGCATTTCACATGTATCGTAATAAAAAACTGCATGGATGTAAGAAGGAATCGTGTTCCTTTCATGTGTTCACGTTAGCAGCAGGACGCGAACGCAGATGATTTCACGCGATGGATGTTCATCATCATCATCATCATCAGCTCATTTTATGTCCCCACTGCTGGGGCACGAGCCTTCCCTATAGATGGATAGGGAGAACGGGCCATAAACCACCACGCGGGCCCAGTGCGGATTGGTGGTTGTTAACGACTGCTAATGCAGCCGGGACCAACGGCTTTACGTGCCTTCCGAAGCACGGAGGAGCTCGAAATGATAAAGTTTTGGTCACCCATCCGATGACCGGCCTTTGCGAAAGTTACTTAACCTTAGCAATCGCAGACCGGGCGCGTTAAGCACTGCGCCATCGAGCTCCTCAATGGATGGATGTTAAATAACAATAATTAATTTTAGCAACTACGATCAATTTAATTGCTGCTAATGGACTATTAGCAATTAAATATGATTGCTAATGCTAATTATTTCAACACTACGATTAGTATGGCATTAAAGCAGCGCCTCCTGGCGGCATACGAGAGGAGTTAATATTTTGCCATACAAATTCTCGTTTTCGTTAACGTGATCGAATTGCGAATGAAACTCGCTCTTGGCAACCAGTAGGCTTTAGTAATGTTATTACGTATTAAACGCATAATACCACTAATCGCGCACGACCATGAAGTATTTTTTTTTGTGTAAGAATCTAAGTTTAGATTTAAATTAGTTAGTAATTTCCTTGTTATTTATTACACGGCATGCGATGAACACATTTAAGTGATTGTGCAATTCGTTTCTATATCATTCATCATCATCATCAGCTCATTTTTATATCCCCACTGCTGGGACACGAGCCTTCCCTATGGATGGATAGGGAGAACGGCCTTTGCAATAGTTGCTTAACCTCAGCACTCGCAGACCGGGCGCGTTAACCGCTGTGCCATCGAGCTCTATACAGGGTGTTATCGTTAAGTGTGTCCAGGCGATTACTCCGTAACTATTACAGATATCAAAAAACTTTAAACTGATATCGAAAGTATGTTACCTAATGAGTAAAATGACATCAATAACTTTTTTAAATCGAACGAGAAGTATCTAAAATTTTGACATTAAACACTCCCATACATTTAGTATGACATTAGTAGAAAGGTTTTAGTTTCCTTATTTTAAAAGGTTATTTTAGCTCAGTACTGATATTAAAGGAAACTGTTTGTTAACCTAACAAAGTAATAAAACTATCTTTTAATTGAATAATAATTATTTCTTAGTAAGTACAAAATTTTGTATTCAAAGCAGATGTTCGAAGTGACGTCCTTGTTGTGCGATAAAATGACGAGCTCTATTTACAGTTTCTAAATGAACTTTCCTTAAGATTTGCAGAGTAATTATTATCATATCATTTATTTATTTATTTATTTTTCATACGTAATCATAAACGATAAAATATGATTACGGTAAAATGAGTACTAGACCACTTAAAATAAGGAAAGTAAAACCTTTCTACTAATCGCATACTAAATGTATGGGAGTGTTACATCTATAATAGTTACGGAATAATCGCATGGTCACACTTAACGATTACACCCTGTATATATCATCACTTTCGTATAATAATACAAAGACATTATTTATGTCTATTATGTATTTGTATTTTTGTACAAATGTTGGTTTAATAAATAAACAAATAAGACTCACTGGTAGATACTAAGTTTAGAAAACGTCTTTATTCATAGTTTTTTTTATCCTTGACTAAGTGTCTTAGTTAAGGATAAAAAAGGTGGACCTACGATCTGGTAAAGGTCGCGGGAAGCCGCATCCAGCGGCTTCCCGCGACTGCACTGCGGGCTGCACAAAACCGGTCGTTGTGGAGATCCTTGGGGGAGGCCTTTGTCCAGCAGTGGATGTCTTTTGGCTGAGATGATGATGATTGATGATGAAGTGTCTTATTTAGTAGTTTCAAAGTGCTTGATATTACGTTTTACTCAACACTATTTATTTTTGATTATATGTAGATATGCAGCGCCTGCCTGAAATGCAAGAGCTGTGACAGCAGTCGCGTCAGCAAATTCGTTGGGAGCCTGCCTTTCTGCGGACCGTGCTTCAAGCTACGGCAAAAGGGCAACTACTGCCCGCTCTGTCAAGCCTGCTACAGGGACAACGACTTTGATAGCAAGGTAATTACCGTCTTTCTTAATGATATTCCACGAAAAAGGTTGATTATAACTTTTTAAAGAACTTCTCGTTCGATGTGTCTAAAAAGTATTTGTTTTGTTCTATACCATTTTTAGTATAAAATGCCTTTTATCATTTCACTTTGTGCTACAGCAAATCTTCACATCTAAACCCCTAATAAGGCGGTAGAAACCAAAACCACTTAACTCAAGTTACATCTAGCATGATGAAAGTGTCTTTTACTTCTAGTAACGGATAGTTATTTATATTTATATTTTATTTTCTTGCAGATGATGGAGTGTGGCTGGTGCGGACGATGGGTGCACGCAAGTTGTGAGGGGTTGTCTGGTGAAGGGTATCAACTACTATCAGCCCTGCCTCCATCCATCGAGTACATTTGCTGCAAGTGCATGCCGCACGACCCGCCCTGGAGGAAGATGCTCACAGAACACCTGAAAGGACGCCTGCTGCATCTACTGAAACTTCTTGCCAAGAACAAAAAAGCATGTGCACTGTTGAAACTCACGCCGCACAAAAATACTCCTGTACCAAACAAACCGTACAGGATAATGTCGCCACAAGCCATACGGAAGTTACATTTCGATGGCGCTGAAGATGCCATGAAGAACACGACTGAGACGAAAGTTTACAGAAACACTGCTAGAGGACGACGCAACAACTTTGGTCAGACTAAATTTGACGACCCAAACTCATTACAGACCATATGGCAATGTTCCTCGTTGCTCACTGATGTGGAAATGAATAAAGAGCATATACCACATCCATCGCATAAAGTCGTAAACTTACAAGAGCCTTTGATGCAGAATAAAGAAATATGTTTCTCGACTGGGCTCTATGGCACGAAAACGGAGTTTGACGCGCCATGTGTTGAAGTACATGAAAATTATTCACCACAAATCAAACTTGAGAAAGCTACAACCATGCTGCCGACTACAATTCATGATGACAAATATGAGGCTATATCAGATGACGACGAACCAATTAAAACATTTCCACTAGCTCGCAGTGCACAAGACCAGAGTCCTGCAATTGTGAGACAATCGAATTCTCATGACGATATAGCAGACAATTGTAGATTAGTATCGCCATCTTTGCTGGATATCAAGAAACGAGTAAATAGTGATGAATATGTTTCTCTAAAAGATTTTAATCACGATATGAAAGCTGTCATTGAGAGAACTCTCAGTGGTGACTTAAAAATGATATACAAAGACTTGTTCTCAGAAACATTCCCCTGGTTTGACTGTGAAAGCAATTCACTACAACCTAATTTAGAAGTGGATGGAGAACAAGATGATACAGAATCTCTAAAAGATCATGAAATGTCTGACAGTAAGGGCATCAAAGCAATAGTCTCAGCAATAGAGAGACCTTTGGACCAAATAGTTCCTAAGCTGGAGACAGATGAGCAAAAATTGGAAGAAGAGTTGTTGGAGTTTTATCCAGTGGTAGACTCTAGGATGTGCATCCTCTGTAAAGCTGTCGGAGACGGCTCACCTGCTATGGAGGGCCGCCTTTTATATTGTGGCCAAAACGATTGGATTCACGCAAACTGCGCCTTATGGTCAGCCGAAGTTTTTGAAGAAATTGATGGCTCATTGCAAAATGTACATTCAGCTATATCCAGAGGGAAAATGATAAAATGTGCAGCTTGTGAATTAAAAGGTGCAAGTGTTGGTTGTTGCGCGAAAAACTGCAGTGAAACTTACCACTATGCTTGCGCACGAAAAGAGAGCTGCGCTTTCATGGATGACAAAAGGGTTTTCTGTCCTGCTCATGGCAAAGATATTCCTGCAAAAAGCTTGCAAAAAGATACAGATTTTGAACTTACTAGACCAGTCTATGTAGAGCTTGATAAAAAGAAAAAACGATACAGTGAAATTAACAAAGTGCAGTTTATTCTTGGTTCTTTGATAGTAAATAGCCTTGGAAAGATAGTGCCATCTGTATCAGATTATGAAGAATATCTGATGCCAGTAGATTTTTCGTGTACCCGACTGTTCTGGTCTTGCAGGAAACCATCAAAAATTGTAAGATATACAATAAAAACAAAGTTGATATTAGCAGAACCACTACCTGGCTTTGATTTTGGTGTGAACATTACAGTTGATCATTCGAAAGAAGTACAAATTGTTGAAAGGGTCATGGCTGAAATTGGTGCTTGGCATGAGAGCATAGAAACTGTTTCAAGCAAAACCGTCATGATGCTCAAAAGCGACAAATCACCAATAAAGTTTGGAAATACCATGACTCTTGAAGATCTGGCTGTGAAGCAAGTTGTTGAATATCTTCTAGATAATGTTTGTAAACAAGAACAGCAAGACGACGAAGAGCCTCAGAACACGGCAGATCTATTTCCACCAGAAGTGAAAGATGCTATATTCGAAGACCTGAATCATGATCTATTAGATGGCATATCCATGCAAGACATTTTCCAAGATTTGAAAAATGAATTTTACTGTGCCATGAGCCAATCTGATGACAAAAGTAATGACAAATCAGATTTTATTGATGAATTGCTCAACGCAAGACTAGAATCAGGAAACAAAGAATTGAAGAGAAGTAAGTCGGAAATACTGCTACAAAACCATGGTCTCAAGACTCTAACCACAGGCCGAGGTCAGCAAAGGTCTAGTAGCCTCACTTGGAATAATAAATTTGATACAAGTTTACTATCCTCAACCATAAAGAGATGTAAAATGGGTAAGTCTTCGACAGTAACTGGCAAGCTAAGCCCAGTTCAAAGGATTACACAAATTGAGAATGCATTAGATCCAATTAAAGAGACAGAACCAGAAAGCATTGATAAGAAACTTAAGACTGAGACTTCTACCAGTAACAGTTTAATCGACGAAGCACCTCACACGTCGGGATTGAATTATCGTGCTACTTCACCCAGAGAAAAGGAGGAGACTGGTGCTGAAAAGACAGATAAAACTGAGGGATACTACACAGATGTCATTGATTTTTACACAAAAATACAGTGTAGTCCCATATCGCAATTAGATGGGGCAGCAGATTGGTCAGGCTCTGAAAGTAATTGCAGCTCGAGACCAAATAGTCCTAGAGACAATGATGATTTTACACCAATACCACAACTTGACGGCGCTGACGAAAGTCATCCAGGTAATGACAATACCTTAAGAAATCAGCCTAACCAGTTCTTGTATAGAGCAAGTGGTTCAGAGAGTACATACACGGTCACCATTGCTGGTAATTCTATCAGTGGTCAGCCAGAATTATTGATGAGGCCTTTGGACGGCGCACCTGGACAAATGGAACAGCCTGTCAGATGTGACAGATGCCAATGTACTTACAGAAATAAGGAATCGTATGACAGACACGTTCCAACTTGCGATATGATGTCAACAAGTGAAAGTGAGAGTGAGAATCCCAAGTCTCCAGAAAATAGGACATTGACAACACTACAAAATGCTTTCCAAGGGGCATTTGCGCAACCCATGATTATTCATGCTGGCGTGGTTACCGGAAGTGAAAGCACCGTTAAAGCTGAAAGCATTTCAGCTAGAAGAACATCCATCAATACGAGGCAAATCACAATCAATGGCACTATAGTGGAAACTCAGTCTCCTGGTCCAACCAATGAAATGACTATGACTATTACTGAGCAAATGAAATCTGGCACTGTGGTCTTTGATCAGGGGAAGACTACTAATGTTCAAGTCTCGGCAAGCCAACAAATGATGTCATCGCCTCAAATCGTAGTAACTCCACAGATGTTACTACCGCCAAAAACAAGTTCCGCTGGGGGACAGAAAATCATTGCACCCCAACTTATAACCCAACCTGGCTTACTGCCCTACAACATATGCGTCAAGCCAGGAAATGGCAATCAAATTCAACAAATACAAGGACAAGACATGGCACAGCTGCTTTCAGGAGCAGGAGGCATACAAGTTATATCGTCAAACTCAAATCAAGTTCTGACTATACCAACAAATCAAGGCCACATGTCAATGGCAATGATTCAAGGAAAAAATCAGTTCCCTAACATGGCCAGTGCGTCTTCAATTGCATTGCCTGTAAATTCCATGCCGAACACTTCGATAATACAAAACATTCAACCAATGATACGGCCACAAATGGGTAATCCTACAATTGTTGTACCCGCAATGACGGCTCAAAGGCTGACTTCACCAAATACACAAAAGCAACACATATTGATGCCAAGTACACAACAGAAGTCGCCGAAGAAACACCCGACCCCTGTTCAACCAAAGCCTATTTTCCAAGCAGTCAATAGAGCCCGCGGGCGACCAATGCCAAAACCTACCATGAAAAGACAAACAAAAATGGAGAAGACATACACTACTATAAATCAACCTCTAGGACCTGGCAACACAGTTATACAGTTGCAGACAAATAACCAAACCGGCCAACCATCCATCATAGTGCAGCCGGTTGCAAATCAGAACATAATGTCTGCTTATGTAGAAGCACTATCTCAGCAACAAAATCAAAATATGCAGTATATTGCAACAATTGCGCCTCAAGGCGACTATAAAGGGCCAACCCAGTTCATATCACAAGGCGGTCTTATGCCCCAAACATTCCAAATCCAGCAAACGGAAAATGGAGGCTTAGTTGCTGTACCGAGTGGTGGTATACCAGTATTATTGCCACAGGGAAATGTCGGAATTCTACCGCAAACCCTCCAGCAAGGAACAATTTTGCCTCAAGGTACAATTCAACAAGGAATAATTTCGCAAGGTCCTAATGGACCCACTATTATACCACAAGCTATTCATACGCAAAATGGTACCACGTTAATACCACAAGGAGCAATACAAGGATTGGCAAATAATACATTACAAACTGCTGGTGCTACAGTGGTTCCACAGAGTGGGATTGGAAATGGACAAACCACTATTATCCCGAACGGATTGCAAGGTCAAGGCAACACATTAATATCATCTGGTCCTGGAACCACTATACTGCCGCAAGGGACGTTACTGCCCCAGTTTTGCAATGACCAAGTACTTCTTGGATCTGCTCCCACCTTGGAAATGGTAACGGATCCATCAGGATGCATGTATTTAACTACAACGCAGCCAGTTTACTATGGCCTGGAGACGATTGTGCAAAATACCGTTATGTCATCACAACAATTTGTGTCAACCGCAATGCAAGGAGTTCTTGCACAAAACAGCAGTTTCTCGGCAACAACTACTCAAGTATTCCAAGCGAGCAAAATAGAACCAATAGTAGAGGTACCTACAGGCTACGTGGTTGTCAATAATGTTGGAGACGGTGTGACTCAGGTCGTTTCGTCCGCACCTAACGTGGTAAACGCACAATCTGTACAATCGTCACCTGCAATGAAGAACGTAAAAGCTTCAGTCCCTAATTTGACTCTGCAACCAATGCCTGATAAATCGTCTAATAACAATAGACAGACTCCTAAAGTTGTTCAGATGAGCTCCTCGCCTATTGTCATCTGTTCACAGCCTACAGCTGGAAATATTATGGGAGGACGACAGACAATAAACCCTATAACATCACAAATACATAGCATGACGCTATCAAGCGCATCACAGAACTTACAAAGAGCGACCTTCTCGAAACCACACAATGTTTCGATGTCTCCTAGTGTAACGCTGGTCTCGTCAAGTGGACAGCCTATTATGGCGATTTCACAATCTGTCCCCAATTCTGTACCTACGTTCTCCATGCATTCTATACCATTATCCCAACCGATAGTATCAAGTTCTATAGCACCATCAATGAATAAGAGCAATATGAAGTTCGAAAATTCACATGTTATAGAAATAGGTGGGAACTTACATGAAAATTCTAACTCGTCAAGCATGCCAACAATAAGTGTTACACAGAGTCTAAAATCGCCAACACCATGGAGACAAATAAGTACACCAATTAGCACAGTTGGTAATACAGAAAACAAATTGGAAATACAGAATATGACTGTTAAAACTAGTAATATGAATAATTCTTCAATGAGTATTCAGAATAACATGGGCCAGGGAAGATCTCATGCACAAAATGATATGGAAAAACTTAATCAGAGTTGTTTGATGTCTATGCCTAACAATGCCAGCAGTATCTCTGGTACTAATTTACATTCTCACCAATTTGACTCAAACATGAATGTAAGCCATCATTCTTCAGTGCATTCAACAGCAAATAATGTGATTCAGATAACAGCTGGAAATATCTATCCACCATCTTCAATAATGAACAGCAACTTCGACGCCGATACATCATTAAAATTAAGCAAAATCAACGCTTTATCGAAGGCTGAAGGGGGACACTTGAACTTTTCTCAAGAGATAATGGCTTCACATTCTCAACAAAATGCTCAGAACGATAAAACTTTCCAGAATATGGGACCGAATGATAATAAGCACAATGTTGAAAATATGCCTGGTCAAATGAGCATACATAAACTGAACAGTTGCCAGGTGGCTGGTAGCTTGAACAGCAACCCAGCCATCAGCATCATACCACATAGCGTGATGCGACCGCAGGTACAGAATAACCAAAACTCGATGTCGATTCAACAACATTCGACAAATAACCAAAGTCAACTATGCTCGATTACCAACAACTCGTCCCATAATCAAATGCAAATAATGAACTCTGGCAATAGTTCGATGCAAAACTTAAACTTGTCTTGCCAAGAAGCTTCAAATTCAAGAGTCAACATTACGGTTTCGAGTGAGAACAATTTACAGCAGAACAACCAGCAACATGATATCTCGAACACTTCTATGAACAACTCGAGTTTGCCCCACGGCAATATGCAAATTATACCGCACGATAATCAACTTTCAGGACCTAACCCTATTCATATTATGAGTGGGCAAATTCAGCACAATCGTCCGGCAGAAAATAACAGTCACCAACAGTTAACTCCAGCTCCCGCAAATAGATCATTCCATGAAAATATGCTAAGTGCACAGCAATCTCACAACCAACCAAACCTGCTGTCCAACAGGAGTACTCCTGATAACACCAATCTAATGAATCAGTCAATGAATATGCATAGTATGGGAAATACTCATAATTTAAATCGAAATGATCTAAGTGATTTGAATCACATGCATATGCAACAGTCGATCTCTAGTATGAACAATATGCAAAATAATCGTATGATAATGGAAAACATGTCTGCTCATAATGTGAACAATATGGGTCATCAAATGCATTCCAGTCGATCAGTGGATAACATGCACAACGCGCAACTTCATAACATGCAACAGGTCAATCACCATATGAATAGTAATAGCCGACAGCAGATTGACATGCATGTAAATCAACAGATGGGCTTACAACAAAACAGACAAATGGATAATGTCAGTCATCACCACCAACATCAGATGCCCAATGTTATGCAGATGCAAAACAATCGATCCCATATTGACAACAACAACATGATGGGTATGCATCATACTTCTAACCAACTACATAACAGACAACAGATGGAGAATACTATGCACATGCATCATATGTCTGGAAATACAAGCATGAATTTGGGAAGCCAAATGGATAATACTAATACAATGCCCAATATGCATGGCAATAGACATGAAACCAACTCCATGTCAATGCCAAACATGAACACCATGAATCAAATGCAGAACAGCAGGGGCTCAATTGAACATTCATCAATGATGCAACACCAAATGAACAATATGAACTCCATTACTAATATGAATATGCACAGTAATATGAACAGTGCCATGCAAATGAATAGTGCTAATCATCAGTCAATGAACAACTCTCTGATGCATGTGTCCAATATACCAGATATCAAGAATGAGATTCAAAATTCGTGCAGTGGTACTTGTTCTAACAACACGTCTCAATTTTCTAATAATCAAAATTCATTTGACATTCAATGTGCCAACTTAAACCCGAGTAACAATATTAATATGGGTTCAAATAACTTGATACATGGAATAAACATGAACAGCTCAAACTTGTCAAATAATATGATGATGAATTCAGTGAACAACAATGCGTTATATGGCTCAACATCACAAAACAATATAACTGGCCATGATATGCTAATGAGTTGCAACAACACTGCTGATCACAGTGTTAACAATATTATGCCGAGCAATAGCAACCACATGATGTTGAATAGTTCTCAGAGTCATGCTAATAGTAACCAAAATCCAATATTAAACAGCCAAGTTACCAGTAATTCTCAAAATATGAATATCAACAGTTGTAACTTGTCAACTAATAATGGGCCTCCAAATCAAATGCCCAATCTGGAAAGTCAGATCAACAGAAGCAGTATTACAGTAAATGAAACGCCAAAGTTTAGTCAAGAACCAATGAGAGGAAAAAATATTATGGTACCACCACCAAACAATAACATTACTATGTCAAGTATAACTAATAATGATTGTGCAAAAGTAAATATTAGCAGTAACGAAAAGCCAAATCATACTATTTCAGTGAATGATCAAATAGGATACATGCAAATGAATTCACAAAATAATAGAATAATCAACCTTCCAGAACGTAATAGATTGAACAACGCAAATATCGAAACTAATCTGAACCAGCATGTTCCTCAACAGCACAATATTCGTGTTGTTACAAACAATAGCAATAGTAACGTAAACGGCATAACCACAGAACCTCTGACGTTCCAACAAAAGAGCGAAAACAGCAGCACAATGATCAATGTACCTTTCCAAGCTATACCCAACAGTGCACCAATGAACATAAATGTAAATTCTAGTAACAATACTGTGAATATTACTGTACAGAACAACTTGGTCGATCCCAAGATAGCTTCAAAAGCTGCTACCGACATCAATTTCCCAATTCAGACAAGTACTAGCATGATACCAAACCCAAATAGTTCTGGCAGTATGATATGCATACCTGTTCAAAATAGTACGATTAGCTTACCAACTCAGAATAGTTCCAGCATCACATTACCAAAGGCTCCACCAACTCAACAGTCTGGCATTCCAACTAACGTCGTCAATCCGATGTCAATGAGGCCCATGAATAGAGTGTTGCCTTTACACAGAGATGGCCAATGCAAGTCCAAGAGCTCCACCAAAACTCCAGCTGTGCCGAAACAACGGCCCATAAGCCACGACATGCCTGACTTGAATATAAAAGACGAAACCATCGATAGTGATTTGGAAAAGGCTATCGAAGAATCGAAGCGGATGATGGAATTAGAACAAGCAAAAAGACAGAAAGAAGAACAAGTTGTTTCTCGGGCCATGCAGTTATCGACGGAAATACATCAAGCCAACACCAGCACGGCTTCAAATGTGACGGAAACCACTCAAATTAGTGCACCTGTGGCAGCAGTTGCTAAAATCAACTCATTGCCAAGCTTGGATGCAGAAATGACTGAATTGCCACCAAAACCATTGGTCGAAAAAGACACTAACAGAAATACAGTATCATCAAAACTGTCTAATGCACCAAGTAAAGTAACGAAGAGACCTTTCAATGACAAGAAACCTGCTGAAATTGAACCGGTTCTTTCGAAAAAACAAAGCAAAGCACCTAAGAGTCAAGAGAATAAACCGGCACAGCCCAAACAGGCTGATCCTTCCAAAGATGACGGACCAAAGTTAATCTACGAAGTAACATCTGAAGATGGATTCAATTATTCCTCGTCATCTCTGACTGATTTATGGGCAAAAGTTGTGGAAGCTGTACAAAATGCCAGAAAGCAGTCTGGTCTTACGTTAATAAATTATAACTTACCATCCAGCTTGTCTGGTGCACACTTACTTGGACTCAACAATAACGCGCTGCGGTATCTCATTGAGCAGCTACCAGGGGTAAGTCATTTACTTTGAAAATTTTCTACTTTTACAGTCTTACTGAGTTTCTCTGAAATTGTCACAAGGCATTTGATTGTAAATCTAACAGTCCTAAAAGACAGACAAGACTTACGCGTTTTACGGGATGCTTTAGTCTTAATATCAAAATGCTCAGCGCTCAATAACTTTGGATGAATTAGTTGATCTCCAAAAGAATCCGATTAGTTTTGAATTCTCGTGTTCTTATTTTAACATGGCTATAACATTTTCTTATTTTTTCAGGCGAGTCGCTGCACCAAATATAAGATTCGCCAAGGACGACAACTGAACAGTTGGGACAACGATCTCGACTTAAGCGAAGGGTTCAAAGAAAGTCCGTGGGGTAGTGCGCGCACCGGCCCTATCGCGAGAAAACAAAACCACGATATGTTTAGTTGGATGGCATCGCCTTTCCGAGAAGAGCCGCCGCCATTCGGTGGACAAGAGGGGGAAAGTTCTGTATCAAGGTAAATTATATTCAAGTTTTTCTGTTAGCTTATTTTTTTACTTATCTATACAGGTTTATTTTTGTAGTCAGAATCGTAATTAGTTTTCGTGACTTTACAGGCGATTAGCTACTCTTCCGCCGGCTATGAGATTCAGACAACTGAAAGAGACCTCCAAAGTGTCAGTTGGTGTTTACAGATCACACATTCATGGACGTGGTTTATTCTGCAAACGAGATATTGAAGAAGGTATGTTGCTTGTTGTTTTACACAGCTATGTAAGGTAATATAAAAGTTATAACTACCATTTCTCTTAGAGTTACTCATCAATCATATTGCAATGAACATAAGAGTTGTCTTATTGATCTCGCGTCTTTGGCATTAAATTCAGTATCATCAGTATCAACTGATGATACTGAATTTAATGCCAATGGGGACGTCACTAGCTTATTTTAATGTCCCCATTACTAGAGCACGAGCCTTCCCTTCGGATGGGTAGGGAGAACTGGCCATAAACCATCGCGCGGGCCCTGTGCGTATTGGTGGCTTTTAACTGCTAATGCAGCAACAACCAACATCTTAATTAACATTTCCCCTCGTTCGGTTAAGGACAGATTCTGCACGGATGAGCTGGAGATGATAAATATTTGGTCGCCTGTATAATAAAATAAAATTCATCTGAACACAATTTCCACGCATTTCCTCCAGGCGACATGGTAATCGAGTACGCGGGCGAAGTGATTCGCGCAGTACTGGCGGACCAACGCGAGAAGCGGTACGAGACCATGAGTGGGCGGCGCGGCGTCGGCGGCTGCTACATGTTCCGCATCGACGACAACTTGGTGGTGGACGCCACGCTCAAGGGCAACGCGGCCAGGTTCATCAACCACTCCTGTGACGTGAGTATATGAGCAATTGCAATGCAGGATGGGTGCTAGATTATAAGTAGAGAGCGGCGTCGGCGGCTGCTACATGTTCCGCATCGACGACAACTTGGTGGTGGACGCCACGCTCAAGGGCAACGCGGCCAGGTTCATCAACCACTCCTGTGACGTGAGTATTTTGATACTTGTTCTGCAACAACTTTAGAGTTGTGCTTGAGCAGCTTCTGTCTACTCCGTGTAAGTGGTAATTTAGCTAAGGAACCTCAAGATGGAGGGTACCTTATTTTAAGTGATAAGCCTAAGTAAAAAGCAGTGTAGGCATGAGGCTGAGCAGGCTTCAGGATTCATGCAGGCCCTATAAACTGCGGAAGTGCACAAGCTACCGTCGTTAGAGCACTTGAGGGAGACCTAATATAATTGGTAGGATTCCTTAAATTCAGTTTAGTATTCGTTAATTATGATCATTATTGACCTATTAACATCCCACTAGTAAGGTAGACCTTTCCACGTTTTCATTCATGTTTCATTATTTGCAATACAGCGTTTCTCAAACATTTGAGGGTACAATCGTGAGTCTGTGCTCATGACTGCCCAATATTTGAAGTAGCTAATGTGCTGTGTCGTTTCAGCCGAACTGCTACTCCCGCGTCGTGGACATTCACGGCCACAAGCACATTCTGATCTTCGCGCTCCGCCGCATCACCGTCGGCGAGGAGCTCACATACGATTACAAATTCCCCTTCGAGGAGGTCAAGATACCGTGCACGTGCGGCGCCAAAAAGTGCCGAAAATACCTCAACTGATGAAGCGCGAGTGCGTTTAGTGTCAATTAAAATAAGTGTTTTACGAACAAAACTAAAACAATAGACTCACAAAATAAATCGCGTGTACATCACAAAACGAAACTAAAACATTACGTGGAGTATTTTAGATTTTTGTCGGCAGTTTACTGTTTTTTACTGTAGCATAATTATATAAGTACATTGATTAGACGCTTATTTAGAAAATCGAACATCGGAAATTTCTCGTGTATTGGGACAAGGTAGTTGGAAATTGGTGGATCTCCTAAGAATTCTATGAATTTGGAATTGTGTGTCGGGAAATGTTTGCGTCAAGTGAAAATACTGGGTCGACGACAATTTTTAAGTGTACATAATATAAAATGTATTTAAGACAATAAGTTACATTCACATATCGCATTATTCCCACCCTGATTCTTCGCATGTTTTACCACATTTTTCATTACTGTGAATTGGACAAATTAAGTTTCAAATGAATCTTGTTATGATCTCTTTCTTGAATCTACCCAGTGTTTGTTTAAATTGTTGGATTTTATAGTTTGATTTTAGTTTTATATTAAATTCGTATTTTGTGATAAGTTTTGTAACTATTAGGTTATATGGTTCGCAAACGGCTTATGTGTTGTCAACACTTAACTTCCATGTGATACATGTTAGCCCCGACTATGGGTACGAGATGGTTAGTGCGTAGGTAATGTATATTTGTTCCTCATTTCGTTCTTATTTCTTTTTACTTGTGATCATCTAAGTCTCGACTAACATAACATTGGTGTACATACTATTTAAGAACATAGAAATAAGAATAATAACAATGAAATTAGTACATTCGAAAAGGGTAGCAAAGTTACAAGTACAATGTTACTTTTTAGTAATTTTAACGAGTATTGTATAGTAAATTGTAAATAAGAGGAATTATCTGTCATAATAATGAGGTTAAGCGACAAATCGTTTTATTGTAGTCATAATGGTAGGTTGTATTTTAAATCATTACGGTGTAAATAATAAGGTACTTGTATGAGTGGTGGGGAGCGGAATGGAGAAGGTTGCACCCGCCGCCTCTGCCGAGCCGGCGGGATGCCGTGGACTGCTCCCAGTTACATGCACGGTTTAAAAAGAAATGCACATTTGTTAGCTTTAATATAATGCAGCACAGCCTGGAAATTAAAGTCGTAGACCACGTTTGAATGCAAACTTTAAATTTAATTGGCAAATGTGTTATTTAGCATTTCTTTCTAAGCATTTATAGACTGAATACTGGTATAATATACACATCACAATATAGTCATCACAGAAATCAGTAAATAATTATGCTAGTGGAAAATTGTGCTTTAAATAACTCATAATCATACTAATATGATATTTAGATGCAGAGACAATAGAAAAATCTAGACAAAGGGTCTGATGCCATAGGATAAATATGCTAAGTTTGTTACTGCATCTAACAATAGCAGTATTAAGATAATATAATATTTGTCCCCAAGTATTTTATAGATAACTCAATAGAGCAGATTTGAAGTAGCGTGAAATGTTTAATAATAATATAGTACTTTTCAAAGTTTGTACGAGATCAATGTGCACCAATTGTTTCATTCCCGTGATTATTTAATCGTATCTATAATGTATCTTGTATTTTCAATTCCTATTTCCCTCATCATCCAAGTTTTTAATTTATGACCACTTTTGTGACTGTTTTGATGAAATAGTTGAATGTTTTGAAAATAAAGATACATTATATCATGAAAAATATATTTATAACTGTATGCCTATTATAGTATGCTATGTGGAACTAGTCTTAACATTCTGTCTAGTCTATCAGCAACTACTATTATGCGTATACAGTTTTAGCTAAACATGTATGTACAGTATGTACTTCTTTTGATAAATTAATTGAGATTGTTAATTGTTTACATTTGATATGAAAAATTGTGAATGTTATAATTTACATCGAGTTGCGATAATAAATGCGAAGTACAGATGAATTTCATCATTATAAATTACATTAACATCTATTTTTATTAAAATTAGTTTTGTACACATAATATTTACAATATTTTTCCCCTTGATTTTTCTTGTGTATTGTATTTTAAATAATTGAAATCATTTTTTTAACAACAACATGGATTTTTTACATTTATTGTATCATTTTCGTGTAGATCGTTTAAACGAACCGTTTGATTATTTGATAGACATTGTGGCGTTGAAATAATATGCTTTAAATTGACGTGCAAGTGTGCATTTTGTTAGTCCTATGTTACATCATATAAAAGACCACAAATCACAAAGTGATAAATCAATTTGCGTTAATGATAAGTGAAAACATCTGCTCTTGATATTATTTTCTATTTTAAAAATAATGCTTTTATTTTAATGTACACAATGCCATTTTGCTTAATGTTATTATAAATTATATTTAATTGCTTCAAAAGCACCAATTTTACAATGCATAGGTCTATGACCTGTCTATACATTTTATTACTTTATTTATTTCTTTAATTATTTTGTATTGTGGTAAATTTTACCAAAAATAAAACTACTAAAATGTGCTTTAGACTGTCTTATAATTTATCCACTCCCTCATTCTTATATTACATTACCTGTTATGGCGGCAGTTTCTATTCAAAAATAAAAGCGCCAAAGCACCGAAATGAGCAGCTACCGACTAATGTAACTATCTGTCTAAAATAATATCAATTCAATAGTGTGTGTTTAGTTTGGTCTCTTGTTAAGGCGAATTATTCCCCAGAGATACACCTTAGGTTTTTTTTTCATCTAAAAACATTTCTATTAGGTGTTCAAGCCGAAAGCACAATAAATAATAGCTGAAAGTGTATCTCTGGGGAATAAAAGCTTTAATTTTGGTTATTATGGTTTATTTATTTTTCCTTTTCATCTAAAACACATTTCTATTTAAGTGTCCAAGCCCGAAAGTGTATCTTACAGGAATAAAAGCACAGTTTTATTAAAAGTGTCTCTACGGGGAAAGTGTATCTCTGGGGAATAATTTGTTAAGGCACCGGCAGACTACACATGAAATTTAAACTATAGTCCCTAGGTCCCTAAGTCCCTAAGCTCACAAGACTGATCAGAACTGATGGCTAAAGATGTCTTGGCCACACTGAGAGGAATATAGTTACCCTGAACTAGGAAGTTTTCCTAGTTCAGGTAATACAGGTTATCGACCCTCCACCCCAAACAACTATACATACATCAGTGATATGGCATGGCGCATCCTTATTATTATACATTACGATTATTACTTTTTTCTCGATGATTGTCCAAACTATAAAATGCGAAAATAATATCTTGCGAATGTAATAATATGCTCACAAAGGATGCAACTACCGAAATATCGGATACTCACACTCAACAAAAACATAATAATACATGGTAATACTAATAATCCCGTTATATAATAATTATTCTAACCATCGATTTAGAATATTCTAACGTAACTGACCATGAAAGTTAGTAAGTTATTTATTTTACGTGTCAAATCTATATTTTACTACCTACATGATTGTGTTGATAAAATAAAACTGATTTTTATATTGGTAGGTTATATTTTTAACGCTAACTATAGTTGTAAAGCTAGTCCCCATATGTTAACGATACAGTACATAAACTTGTTTTCCCAGCGTACAGTGCAGGTGCCATCTGTCGCAATGTCCCAGTAGTAGGCCGCTGCAGTATGGAGACCGGAACCGTTTTTCTGTGTTATCGTAATTCGGACTGTAAGTCATAAAAAGACAATGGTATTATTGACATTCTAAACCTTGTTGACGGGTGGCTGGCAGGGCCAGATGGATGATGGTGAGAGAGAGACCATCACGTCAGGTGGTGGAGCGGTTGACTCCATCACCTGACGTGATGGTCACGACGACCCTTAGCATTGAGAGAACGAACGACTTGGATTTGACAGTAAATTGCATTGGAAAGACAACATGGTTTCCAATCCTTGTCCAAACAAGGATTGGAAACAATGTTGTATTTCTACATTCTTAATTAAACTCTAGATCGGGATTTAATTTCACGTAATTCGATGACACAAAAGTTATATTCTTACCAGGTTTGTATATTTGGGAACTGAAATGTTCAACGACGTAGGTATACTTATCTTTAGGATGAGCTTGATATGATAGTTATCCCGCCCCATCATCATTACACAATTATTACTGGCCACCATTTACTACCATTACAAAAGATTTATTTTAGTAATGATAATGAAATAATAATAATAGTTTGTAATCTCGGTGTTATCTAATTGGCACCTACTATTAACGTGCTTTAACCTAATAATCTTAAAAAGATAGCAACTTACGAACATATTTGAAAGGCTTATTTAGCTTGTTGAGCCTCGCCATCGTCTTCTCCGTGATGACGGTGATCCACTGCGGCGTCCGCGAGTGGCTGTACGCGTTGCCGCCGAGACACAGCTCGATGGTGTCCCTCACTATCTTTTGTACATCTTCGACGTTGAATGCTAGATCCTACAATTTACAAGTGGTTCTTACTTGGCCAGCTTTGGTCCCCAATGCAATGGATGGGATGGTTCTTACAACGGTAAGAACCTTCTCTATGGATGAAAACAATGGAAAACAGGCCATAACCATCACGCGTGCCCAGTTTGGATTGGCGATTGTTAACAACTGCTAACGCAGCCGGACTACCGGTAAAACCGTTTATCTTTTGAATGTCCGTGACCCCAGCGGGATACCCTTTAACATGGGATATCTCGATAACTATTGGTCAACAAATTTTGATATTTGCTAACAAATTTAAACATAATATCAACTAAATCATGGCGAAATTTGAAGCCGATCTGAAGGGGTTATCCCGCTGGGGTCTCGGACATATCTTTTGAAGCACGGAGGAGTTCCAAAAAATATTTCGTATCACTACTTCTTACGTTCTTACTTAGTATTTGTTAAAATTTGTAGAACTAGAACAGGGTTTCCCAATGGGTCGCGACCATAGTTAGAGAAAGTTATCGAGGGTGGATAAGGTTCAATTTAATGTGGTCGCTATGTGATGAGATCACTGCCGGCTAAGGGTTAAGGGACCTGAAACCGTTTGGGACAAGTTACATCATAATAATCCTGAAGGCCTTCGCTCCCCAAGCATCGCGCAACCATGTTTTACATCTCAGTACCTCTACATGCTCCGAGGCGATCAAGTCAAATAACGAGAGCTGAAAACCTAAGGGCCTATATTATTACTGGATAAATGTTTATAATCTCACTTCCTCATCATCTTCTTGGGCCATTTTAAATATATTTTACCTAATAAAGTATAATATTTTTAACAACACACAAAAAACTCTTGGCACAAACTATAAATTGTCGATGACACGAGAATGACAAACAAATAATATATTCTTTTTAATTTAAATTTTGAAATGTAGTTTAGTAGGTATAATATGTTATGTTAATATTTTTAAGCGACCAGTGTCTACCATGAAAATGTACCATATTTTAATACCATCAACAACATTTTAAAATCTCTTTCACCAGACTTAAAACGACAATGAAACGACGCTAATTATTTAGTTTAGCGTTGTTGATCTCTGACAAAGACAGTAAGCTCCTCATTAATTGTTGATATGTCTTTTGCTGAAATCGAACTTGCGACGATGAATTCGCGAACCGCTAAGCCAACGCGGTCTAAAGATATACAATGCGGTCCGAGTCATGCCATTAAGAGCGAGCGCGTTAAGGTTGATTAAAAAATAATAACATTGCTCTTCTAAAACTAATTCATCAACCGCATAGCTTTATCCACAAAGTCCTATCTGCTACACTCACAAGGTTAGAACATGGGTTATTCATAGGTAAATATAAGCATATGCATTGTAAGCTGTCCACTGATTGTGTCAAAAAAGTTTACACGACAAAAACGTTTCCGACTACGGTTGACGCTAAATACCACACCACCTTGATGAGTACCGCGTCTCTAATAAAATATTATGGTTTATAGTGATGACTATCTGGCAAAGTTTTGAACGTGTCTCGGAACGCACAGATAGCTATCGTCTGTTCCGTCCCCGTCGAAATTCGAATACGCCTATTAAAAAAATATTAAACATACCTACTACTACATTGTTTAGATAGAGCGGAAAAATATAAAAAAGAGAAACTCTAAAATTATACATAGGTATAATTAAAAAAAATTAACTCGAAATAATCGAAATGTTTGAAAATTGAAAACCTTTTCACAGCTGTCAACTTGAAAAGTCAAAGAAACGCAAAGCCAGTTTCTAAACGAAAATTTCACATAACCCACTTTTGTGCCTATTTTCTTTTGTGGTTTTGGTATGTTTGTGTCGTATTTTAATTCGTTTTGTGTAAGAAAAAAGTCACAAGCAGGTTGAGTAACCTGGGCAATAATGTCGTAGTTGCAAATTTAGATTGTGTGTGACGTGAATTGTTAAAATTTAATGGAGTTGAAGGTCTGGGTTGAGGGGATACAAAGGATTGTTTGTGGGGTCACTGAGACCACAACTTGTCAGGTCAGTAACTACATAAAATCTCTCAATTTGATAGTAATGAGCTACGTATACCTAAAGAGCAACATTTAGTTTAATTTTGTTTTGGTACTTTGTGTAATTAAGGCGTTGTTTTTGGTATCCAGGATGTAGTTTTTGCATTAGCTCATGCTACTGGAAAAGTGGGCAGATTCACCCTGATTGAACGATGGAGGAATAACGAAAGGCTGCTAGCGCCACAGGAATATCCACTGAAGGTAAAGTTATTATTGTTTTTATTTCAATGTAATAATTTGGATAGCCATCATTCTAGTGAAAATGATTCATTAAATGTCTTCATGATTATAAATTACAGATCCTTATGAAATGGGGTGAATATTCCAATGATATCCAGTTTATATTGAGAAGATCAGATTCTAATAATACTCAGAACCAGAAACCTCAGCTTACTAACAATTCAAGATCACCTGTTAGCAATGGGTTGGTATATTATTTAATATCTTAATAATTATTCTAAAGCATCAATTTCTATGGTGTAAGAAGTCTGACACCATGATATAACATGTTTTAATAAATTTGAAAAAAAACTAAATATGTAATTAATATTTTACATTAAGTATACCTATTTTTGTTAATGAAACACAGTAGTTATATTTTTTTTTATAAAACAAGATTATGCAAACTTAAATATGATAAAGGTAATCTGTTAACTATTACATTAAATAGTTTCAGAAGAATAAAACACACATATATCTAGTTACTTTCTCCATGAGTCATGTTTGAAAAATAGTGAAAGTGAAATAAAGCAGTATATGTGTGATTTGGCTATTAACATGATGTTAACATTTGTAACAAATTCACTGAATGTTGAATAATTTATCTGTTGTTTTTATTTATTAGTTTTTATATGTTATACTTACTTTCACTTTCCAATATAAACAAACTTGATGGGGTTTACCCAATAAAAATATATCTTAACTTTGCATTAAAATGCAAAGATAAGATATTTTTTTATGTAAATATATAGCAAACTACTAAGCAGAGGTATCATAGACATATCTTATAAAAAAAATATTTAAATGTCTGTTCAGACTTTTTAATTTGGGTTTGATTTAATTAAGAACATTTCAAAATTTATTTACTTTAATTAATCTGTAGTACAGCTTTGTTCGAGAATTAATTTACGATAAATAAAACAACATCATCATCATCCATCTCAACCCGTGGGTGTCGTAAAAGGCGACTAAGGGACCATTCCAGAGGATGGGCAGCAGCATCTCTCTGAGGTTACTTTCAACCTACTGCGATCGCCAACCCGCCTGCCAAGCGTGGCGATTATGGCAAATACCCCCCATCTTGGGGGAGGCCTTTGTCCAGCAGTGGACGTCTTTTGGCTGAGATGATGATGATGATGATGATGAAATAAAACAAACATCCATTTGTTCCTAATTACATACTTATTAATTTAGTTGTTGGTCTAAACTCTACAATGGTTTATAATATCAACAACACTAACAAACTGTTGGTTCCCATGTGTATAAATGTAAATAACATTTATTGTTTTATTGTTTTCACAGAAACCATAATATATCTAACCCTAACATACTGGACAGCCAGAATTCACCAAATAGATTGAATACAACACCACCATATAACAATAACTTAAGCAATGGGTCACCCGGGAATCCTGTTGGGGTGGTGAAAGGAGTGCAGCAAGCTAAAACACCAGAATCTAATAGTCCTTTATTAAAAGATGTGCCGCCTTATAGGTAACTCTTTAAAATTAATCAACACATCACTACACTATCATCATCTTGAATTGAAAATTCATATTATGGAGTTCTACTAATTATTTTTTTATTTAGTGTGTTTAAAATTTATTTTACCTAATGGTAAATGATGTTAACTATAACATTTATAACTTTGTTTGGAATGCTACTAACATTTTATGATGATAGATTAACATCAGATGATGGTAGATTCAAACCTAGAACCTCAAGGCATTAGATAGATACTTTTTTTCTTCTCTTTTGTTTTATATTTATGATTTGATATTTACATTTCTTTTTGATACTAATGTTTTTCAGAGTAAAAACTTAGATTATGAATTAAAGAAATTGTTTATAAATAAAACGGTTATTTTTAATATTTTTTTTTATAATGATGGTCTTTGAATTCTAATAGGTAATTAATTATGATTATATTGTCAATTGATAATAATTAATATTGTATGCTTATTTTAATGTTGATTGACTATTCATTAACTTTTCCTCCATTCCTTGCAAAAGGTAATTGTAGTAACATCAATTTCTTCTGTATTGTATATTTTTCTTACATTATGAACTAGAAATCCCGTTGCCGCAAAACAATTGTGCTCTTTGGGCGTTTGAGTGTTATATTAATAAATAATCTGTAATTATTAGCAAAAGCTGTGAGATTATGTATTAATTGTTTTTTGTTAATATTTTGCTAAGCAATCATTGTTTTAGGGACCCCCCACCGCCGTATCGCTCCCCTCCCCCGCCGGCGCAGGCTCGCAAGTCACCTAGCCGGAGCCGAGACAACCGGTCAGCACATATGTCACCAGTCAACTTACCCGATGAGAACTATGATGCTCGCAATCCTGAGGCGGTTAGCTATAACAGCCAGTACAGAGAGCTGGTGTCACTCGTCAACTCGCAACGGGAGAAGTTGTCGAGCCAGCAAGTAGATCTGATTAAGGTTAGTCAACATAAACAAGTCAATATTTTTATTATTTTATTTTTTGGATTCTCAATGCTATGTAATAGGTATGTAGTTGATGATAATGATGATGATGAAATCCTGTGATCCCTCATCAAGAACATACGGCTCGCAGTAGGGACTTCCATAATAGTAGTAGTATAAAACGTAACGTAACGTGGTACGTAGTTACAAGATAAAAAAAAATACTAGAAAAAATCAACTAGTCTCAATAAGCTCGAGTGGAATTCGAACCCACGACAAACAGTTTGGCAGAATGTTAGTTTAAACATTTTTTTGTAAAATTTCTAAAAAATAAATTAAAAAAAGATCACTTTAATTTTTTTGCTATCTTTACATGGGTTATTTTTTAAGTGTGAAAAGTTTATAATATTCCATTCTGTTCTACTCATTTATTTGTATGTGAAGTGTTGTGTGAAAGTGACTGCCTTTAAATAAAGATTTAATATGATTATAGTGAGAGATGATAATTATGTTCTCAAAGAGATTTTTAAAACTGATTTGACACAGATAAAACAACAATTGGTACACATCTTGCCAATTTAATGTGCAGACCGTTATTCTTTCGAATAGTGGGCTATGCTGCTACTTATCTTTTAAATCGTTCCCACAGTACCCACTAATTGTCTATAAGTTTTAGTACAATCTTTTCACAAATTACAACCTACAAATTGTTCACTTAAACTTGGGATAAGAATATTTTAAAAGCTGTTTACTTTTTGTTAATATTATATATTTTTAAAGTAAAAATGTCTTTTTAATTATGCACTTTTAAACTTCCGCGTTCCATTTTAAACTAAGTTTTAAAATGGGGATTAACGTAAATTACCTACTTAGTATATTGAAAAAATTTCACGAGCGTACGTAATTTCACGATACCTATACTAAATTTTCTTATGGTGCCACTCCATTACTGAAGGTCTGCAGTCAGTTTACGAAATTGTATCTTGTCCAGAGCAAGTCTGAATAATTGTTCCACGGTTTTAAACTTTCGCGTTCCATAGTTAGACAAATTTAAACGGGGATTAACGCAAACTAATTAGTTAAAAGGTATCATACCTTCTGTCACCGTTACAACGGCCGTGGTCAGCCCGTGACCACGGCTGTTGTAACTCGGTCGAAACGTCGGGTATAAAGAAAGTATGATACCTTTTTACTAATTAGTTTGCGTTAATCCCCCGTTTAAATTTGTTTAATTGTTCCACGGCTTTGATACCGGTACATTCTCTGATGTTACGAAGTCATGACATTTTCCTTCTTCCAACCTTCCTTTCCAGCAATTTTTCCCATCATAATGGTACGTAAGAGCTGGTATTTCTCGTTACGCAGAACATGGCCCCCGTAGGCAATATTCCGTTGATTGATGGAGCGTCAGCTCTACCTTTTTCTCCGTTCGTTTTATCTCTCTATACTTATACTTATATTATATTATACTATATCTATACTAAATTGTTTGTGTTTATCCCCGCTTTAATAATTTGTTCTTTTAAATTGGCAGTATGACGCGGAGATCGGTTACTGGGAAACCAAGGGTCGTGAGCAGGAGAGACAAGTGGAGTTATTGCAGCAACAAATCAGCTCCGCAGACAACCAGCTAAGGATCAGTACTGAACAGGTATGATATTTGGTTTATCCTTAACTTAATACTGCAAAAAATGCCACTTCAAGTTCTCAACACTGCCAAACGCGTTTAGCAACGCTGACGAAAATTTTTGGGTATTTAATTTTGACAATTCGTAGAACATGTTTAAGAACAATTTTTTTGTTGTGCAAGCCTCTTATTTTGTTTAACCACTTTATTAAATGCGTTTCGTTCTACTTAAATCAAATTTAGGACCGTTGTGCAAACCGCCCTTAATATAAATTTTAATTCTCTCCACACACACCGGTATTCAAATTATTTACTTCTTATGTGTTGTTTGTCTTTGTGTAAAAAAGTAATAAAAGAATTTCAACTTGCAAGAAAGTATTAAAATACTTATTCGTAAAATGATATAGGTACCTATAAAAAATGTAAAAATAGGTACATTAGGTAGGTATATTGTTTATTTCTTTTAATTAATCTATTTTTTGTTCAACCTATTTCAAGGTGCAAGCTTTAAACTACGTCGAAGAAGAGAGTGAGATAGTAAAGCAAAATGAGAAGACTATAAAATCTGAGATAGTTCTGGTCCGGTCGAAGCTGGCCAACTGCGAGAGCGAGCTGCAGCAGTGCAGGAACAAGGTCCGCAGCCTCATGGAGGACATCCACAACGAGCAGCGGGTCCTCAGCAGCCGGCAGCAGGAGAACAGGTACTGACCGATCAGCATCCTCATCATCACCAGCTCATTTTATGCCCCCACTGCTGGGACATGAGCCTTCCCTATGGGCGGAAACACCATAAGGAGAACATTCCCCCGATACCCGTAACAAAAACCGTAACGATATCGTAGCTACTTAGTCGTCGAAACCGTTTTCATACTTAAATCTGATTATAATCGTTTTATGCCTCCACTGCTGGGACATGAGCCTTCCCTATGGGCGGAAACACCATAAGGAGAGCAGTCCCCCGATTCCCTTCCGTAACAAAAACCGTAACGATATCGTAGCTACTTAGTCGTCGAAACCGTTTTCATACTTAAATCTGATTATAATCGTATACAGTAGATCTGAACACGGTTGGTTAGACCTTTGCTCGTACGCGTTTTAAATCGGCTCGATTGACGGATGGGAATACAAAAATGGTTCCAACGACTAAGTAGCTACCAGTGCTTGATACCGTTACCAAATTCCCGCTATAAGTACCTGTAAGTAACGTTATTTCTATAAAAGTAATTTGGTACCGGTAATGCAGGTACTTAACGTTATTTAGAAGTGTATCGCTATTTTTTTCGTTTAATATTGCGCTTTAGCCAATTCGCGTAGAGCGGTTAGTTTATTTATCGGTAAAAATGACACCCAGGTAACGATACCAAGTTTACCGGTACTTTTTTTACCTGTATCTTTGTTTAACAGAAGTATCGATACCAATTTATTAATGGTATTCAAAGCCCAGCCCCCCGACCGCCTAACCGAACGCTTTGACTACGCGTATAGTTTGTGACGTCATCCTGCCACCTCGCACCGCCTATGAAAGCAATATCAAAAGCCACACACGTCATAAACCACACACGAAGTCAAAGCGATTAGTTAGGCGGTCGGGCCCGGTCGCTACGATATCGTTGCGGTTTTTGTTACGAGAATCAGGGCACAGGCCATATACCACAACGCGGTCCCGGTTCGAATTGGTGGTTGATAACGACTGCTAATGTAGCTGGGACCAATGGGTTTACGTGTCTTGCGAAGCACGGATTTATTTCATATCTTAGCAGTTTCATATATAACGACATTGTAACAAAAAAATAAGGTAATACAGATCCCTATTATAGGTGTACACAAATTTGCTAGAGAGAACGTCGGTTGGTACGTACCACATAAGCACTGGTATGACTGAAAACTCTACGGGTCTTACAAATAAACAAAGAATAACCTCCGAATAGTTATTCCGTGTTTTGTCTCTTTTACTCTAATTTGAAATAACGTTCACATGACAGGAACAAACACGGAATAACTATTGAAAATGAAACTACTTTTACGGATTACTCGCGTTTATTTTACACATTACTTATTTAATGTTTATCCTGACGTTTCGAACCCTTTGCAGGGTCCGTGGTCAACAACTTTTACGGATCTACTTTACCGGATACTTTTACGGAAACGTCAGGATAAACATTAAATAAGTAATGTGTAGTGTTCGCGTAAACTTTAGAAAACAACACGGAGTAACTATTTGGACCTTATTCTTTGTTTATTTTTAAGGCACTAAAACACTAAAACTGAAAAATCTTAATGGAGTTCAAATATCTTTTAAGGATAGGGTTAGATCAGCTGACAAATATTGGGGGTTGTAACATTGTAATTGTATGTGTTATAAATTTTCAGGCAGGCATTAGAGCGTTCTATGCTCGCCGAAATGGAGAATCTGCAAAGCCAAATACAGCAAGCGAAGCATGCCACCGAAATCAACCACCTCACAGCTGAAAACCTCAAACGAGAGGTAAGTGTTACTTCTCTTTCTCTCATGACAACTAAACTAAACTAAAACTTTCCTACACTCACACCAATTATCTAGCCCAAGCTTCGTTATGAAACTCGTTAAATAGTTACTAGACAACGGATAAACATACTTTAAATACTTATATACATACTTATTATACATAGAAAACACCCAGACCCGAGACAATTTAGAAAAACAATAATTTCTAAATTGATCCGACCGGGGATCGAACCCGGGACCTGAGAGATGGCGATACCAAGAAAACCGGTGTACAAACCATTCGACCAAGGAGGTCGTCAAACTACTATAAAATTTTAGATAGTGCCTCAGTAGTTGAGAAATCCGGGTGAAGACCGTCTGCAACTCACTTAACATGAGATGAAGGCCTAGTGCTTACCCGTAAATCAATAAAAAACACAATTTCAAATAAAGTCATATTGAGACCGAATAATGACCGATAATATGTAGTACTCGAGAAAATTACGACTACAATTTAATTGCCGAGATATAGAACACTATAACAACACAACAACACGTCTGGGAGGCCATCATTATCATAATAAACATTGAATTATGCATTAATTAATGTGTTAAAGACAGACTTGAAAATGTGCACTCTTCATTCAACGTCACCTCATATCTATCACAGCTATTGCTTTATTAAAGTGTTTCAATTCAATTCAAACAGCTTTAAGTACATTATTCGTATAGTGTATTATAACATAGGTGCCTTACAAATAAACAATACAACTTACAATACGATACTTACGACTTACAATATAGCGGTGTGTTATCAAATTTGTGGTATTTCATCTGCAAAGATGAATCTGCATAGCCATCGGTTGCCATTACCGTTGGATAGATGGCGCACTGTGCCGCTATTAGCACCCAAAGAATTAAAAAAGCAGTAACAACATTCAGAGCTTACGTCAGCCTTCCCGGTAGCATAGCGGTCAGTGCAGCCGCCCAGATTGCGGACGACCCAGGTTCGATTCCTGGCTGGGTCGGGTAGGCGTTTAATTTTATAAATATTTAAATAAACAAAGAATAAGCTCGGCGTAATGTATGCGTCATTTCAAATTAGAGTAAAAGAGACAAAACACGGAATTACTATTCGCAGCTTACTCTTTGTTTATTTGTAAGACGCATACTGTTTTACCACAAAACGACGGCTGAAGTTAGAAAATGCTCAAAACAGATGCTGCTGTCAGTTTAGCTAATATTATTAGACAGAGACAATATTTGAAACACGTATTTAGCCTTAACTTTAAACAGAGTTTTGTAGTACAAGAGATAATGTTTTGCAGGTTGGTGTATTAGAAGATGCGATAATGGAGAAGAAGCGGCAAGTGGAGCGGCTCGTGCAGGAGATGAAGGAGGCCAACCTGCAGAGCCTCGCCGGCAGCGTCGACGAGCTAAGGCACCCGCTAGACGGTAAGAAAGAAACAATGAAACCTTGATTTGTCATTTCAGAAAATAATAAAAAACATTAGAAATAAATAAAACCGCACAAAAATTAAATTCCAAAACGCCTCCTCTTCAGCTTAATGTCACAGCCGGAGCCATGGCGCTGGTTTTCAGGAGGAACCGGTTTGGAGGTTAGATAGCGCTCTAAGCTACATACAATGCTTATAAAATAATTACAACAAAGTATTAACACTTAAACACTAATAATAATTAATAAACATATAATTATGTACATTTAAAGTTTTAAATATATATTTTTTTCGAATGAATACTTCTCTGAAATAAAGTTTATGGTATTGGTATCACTTAATGTGCTCTATTCACATTTACATTTAGTCAGAATCACATTTCTTCTTCGTAGTCGAGCAGTCTTCTTGGCAGAGTGCAACGGCTCTTGCAAGATTAGCAAATAATGCAATTTTAGAAAATAAAACAAAACTGCAAACATGAATCTTTACTTTCTCATCAAGAAATCGCACTATAAACTTCCGAGGGATCGGATCGGTTAAAATTCATAATGGTATGTGATAAAGATGCCCAGAAAAATCCTATCAGTAAATAAATTTTGTATGTCACACCTTTAAGCCTAGACCCTCTTAACGTATGTATATTTGATTGGTATAGGCTTGTGCAAGGCTGGCAGCGCTCGCCGCATCATCGGCTCGCCCAGGCAGCTGGAGAACGCCGCACCCACCAATAAAAACCCACACGGCGTCTGGGTGTAAGTGATACCAACACGAATACATCGTGAAGACGAGACAATGGAGTGAAGACACCTTTTAATACTGAAAATATCAAATTTTACTCTATATTTTGTAAACAAAATACTGTATGGTTCAACATTGTTTTTTTTAAATGGTTACCAAGCAGAATGTTTTAATATTTTACTGGTTTTCAGTCTTATTTCAATTACATAAAGTTCAAAATGTGGTTGGAATATACATACCACTGCCTTTGAAACTAATAAAGTAAGCTATATCAAAAGTTATTAGATTTTAGCTTTGATTGAAGAGCCTAAGCCTTTATGATTAGGTTTAAATCTTGATTTGGAAAAGAAAAGGTTTTAGGTAAAATTTGCAATTTTCAATATTCAAAGTGTGGTATTACATGCTCGAAATTCAGAACGGAATATTTACCCATATACCATTGCACATATTTAAAGGTATTATTGAATTCCCTCTACATGCAAGCTCAAGAGCCTTACCTTGAGTTCTAAGGATAACACTCCATTTAAGCTGAGCGGAGCCGAGCTGTATGGAAATTAACCAATACTGAAACAGAGTTGAAAAGAGTCGTAAAAATGAAGGGACTCCATTGGTATATTTCCACACAGGTCGGCTTAGCTCAGCTTCAATAGAGCGTCACCCTTAAAGCAGTATTATTGAAGTTTTGAAAACGAGACGCGTGTATATACGCCGCTACACGCGCTCATGGTAAGGCCTCTCGGCTTCGATTCTGTTATTTTAATAAGTCCATAGTTTGTCGATGGCCAGATTCTGACATTTTTCTCATAGTCGTAATGTCAAATCGCGCTACAGGAATAATTTGGTAATGATAGTTCTGTCAAACGAAGATACTGTTAAAAAAATGTAACGTTAAGCTTGGTATCGTTACCTGGGTGGCATTTTTACCGATAAATTATAGTTAATTTTCAACGGTTAGTACCGCTCTACGCGGATTGGCTATACCGCCAGGTATCAAAAAAGTAACGACACTTAACGTGATAACGTCACCTGCAATACCACTACCAATTTAACTTTATAGAAATAACGTTACTTAACGATACTTTTTGTGAGAATTTGGTAACGGTATCAAGTCTTGGTTGAGAAGTTATTGAATAAGCAGACTTGAGGCCCTGATATTATGTATAAAATGTGTATTCACGTTCACAAAGTATTGCATACTATAATAATCACAAACGTACTATGACCTTACGCGTAAAACGTTACACGTAAGGTCATAGTATGTATGCACCATGCAAAAGTATGTTGCAGTAATCTATTTAATTAAAATGACTTATTCGGTCTTAATTTAGTGTGTAATTATTAGTTTTTGTGTTCAAATTAGTGTCATATTGAATTTATTGTCACAAACAAATGAGTGTATTTTAACTTATATTACGTTCATGATTTATATTTTTACTTAAGTGTAAAAGTATTATTTTATCTTGCCTTCGTCGATACTACTGTTAGGTGATTTGACTTGAAAATGAGTAATAAATGGGAACAAAAGAAAAATTTAATCGAATTTTTTTAAAAGCATTTTAAACCATTTGCGTGTTAGCTACTAACGAAATGAAGTATTAAATGAATTATTTATTTTATACAATTTAACGTTAAAACTTTAATAATATTTGTTTTAAAGAATACATTATATACTCGCATTTTATAAACCCATTTCCTATATATAATATAAAAACCTTACCAGTTCCAGGTTTCTATGTGTGTTTTGTAGAATATGATAGTATGAATTGTATTTTTAGTATTTTCCTGCTATTTACATGACATATTTTAATCAAAGGAGTAGGGGTTCCTGTCATAAAATCTTGCAATATAGAAATAATTATATTGATAATAATAATCTAGTCGAAAATATAAGCCATTGCAATATTTTATAAATCAACATTAAACATAACATTTTTAGAACAATGAAATTATGGCATTTATAAGAAATCGAATGGTATTCAGAATTAGACAAGTATAATAGATGTAATTTAGGTACGAAACTTGATTTATACATATTTAAAAAATAGTAGTTATATGTTATTAGAACTATGCATGGTTACTAATAGTAAGTATAAGTAGTAAATTGCTATTCATGTATTGAATAAAGTGTATGAAGTAAGTTTTGTTTTTCTTTTCTTAAAACCTGTTTCATCATCATCATCATCTCAGCCAAAAGACGTCCACTGCTGGACAAAGGCCTCCTCCCCCAAGGATCTACAACGACCTGGGGCCCGACCGCCGAACGGATCGCTTTGACTTCGTGTGTGGTTTATGACGTCATCTTGTCGTTTCGTACCGCCATAGAAAGCAATATCAAAAGATAAAGGCTACAGCTTTCGATATTGCTTTCATAGGCGGCACAAAACGACAAGATGACGTCAAAACCACACACAAAAAATCAAAGCGATCGGTTAGGCGGTCGGGCCCCTGTTTGTTATCACATCATGCCTTCCCTCATAATCACATGGAGATTGGGCAAAACCTACATAAAATAATTATATTAGGTCCTTACCTATGAATTGTATGAAGATTTTTTATAAAATTTATTTTTCATACTAACGTTTTTTTGAATTTTCTTAGCATCTATTTATGTAAACACTATAAAAATTGTAGAGTAGTGTGTTTGTTTTACTAGCTAAATATAGCAGACATTAAAAATAAAAAAATCAAGTCCCTTCAAAGCTACAATGAAACAAAAAGACAATTCCGAACATAAAAAGTAGTCAATTTAAAAAAAAAAATTGGGCGATAAAGACAATATTAATAATCATTGTTATTACTGAAGCTTAAGGAACATAGTCCTAATTAAAGGTGTATAATTATATTAACTACCGGTATTGACTTTTAGAACTTTAGACCTTTAAGTGAGAAAAAAACGTCAATTTCATAGGTAAGGACCCAATATTAAAACGCCTTACTCTTTTAAATAGCAAAGTCATAGCGCATATACTAATTGTGGCGTAAAAACGAAACACTTGACGTCTAGTACTTTTGACTCACAAGTTCTTTGAGTTTTTTTATACAATAAAATCTGCTAATATTCCCGAAAACAAAACATCATATAACATTGCTGTAGGTACCTAAATGAAAATTATTAACTACATCTACGTCCATAGAAAAACTGGCCATATCCTTTAAATTCCGTAAACGTTGTAGTTTGTTTAAAGAATTTTGATCGTATGGTCGATCTAACAGTTTTTTGGGGTCAAGACTACTAATAGCTAACCCGGCCAATGTTTTTACCTTTTTTTTATAAGGCCTGTTTTCACTTTGATTAGTGCGAGTGCAGGTGATTAGTAATTGCGAGTGTTTAGTGCAGGTGTGTAGTGCAAGAAGTGTCCAATTTTGTCAATTGGCTGTGTTTAATAAATTCAGTTGTTAGCGTCCGACGCCAAACGCTAAACACTGCTGTCCAAACGTGTGTAGTGCAGCACAGTGCAGGCAGGCTGCGAGTGAGGGGAAAGGGAGGGCGCGCTGGACGTGGGTACTCGCAGTCCACTCGCAAAAAAAGAACCCGCGTCTAATCACTTTACCACGCAGGTTACTAATCACACGCACTAATCAATCGCTGTCCACACGAGTTTACTCCTATCACTAATCAAAGTGAAAACAGGCCTTTAGCCTATGTCACACCCACAGTCAAAACAAATTTAACGACACCTCATTATGTTAAAATCTACCATGCCGTTTGGGCTGTAGGGCGTGCCAAAAAAACAGACACATACATACACTCGAAAAACATAACCCTCCTGACGCAGTCGGGTAAAAACCTATCCAAAACTGTCAATTTCTTCAATAAATGTTCAACCATATGCTATATACGTAAAGCTCAAAAGTCTATTGAGGAAATTTGACAGTTTATGGTAGCTGATGTGCACGCGTGTGTAGATACTAACACTACTTTATCCAGCACACTAGCCGCCTCACAAATAAACAAAGAATATAGTCCGAATAGTTATTTCGTGTTTTGTTCCTGTCATGTAAACGTCATTTCAAATTAGAGTAAAAGAGACAAAACACGGAATAGTTATTCGGCCCTTATTCTTTGTTTATTTGTAAGGGGGTAAGTCTTTAAGAAAACAAGAAGTCTGGCGGCCTTGGGGTCATGCTCTATAGATCTTAGACCCAGGTCGCAGTGGGTCGTAGGATCAAAATAAAAACAACGCAATTTTCTTTAAACTCTTATAATTATTTTATTTCAAATATACGAAATCCAACTTGTTGGCAATACAACCATTGACATTCACTACGCAACAGTTGTCGCATTCAATCTCAAAGAGACACCCTCGCATGACTATGTACCACAAAAATATAATCATAAACCATTCATGTACTAGACAATGTTACTATTCATAAAAAAAATATAATTTAAAAGTCATTGGATATAATAAAAAAAATGTTTGAACTGGAGTTGTTGATTATAGCCAAGTTTAAAAGAGAGTTGTCAGCTTTATAGAAAATTCTAAATTAAGCCGATATAAAATAGCAGCTCGCTTCGCCAAATATATTTTTTATCCAATCTGAAATTATTTTAAACATAAGAGATTCTTCTTCTTAACCATCAAGCATTTATTTTATAATCAAGACTTATTCATCACTCATTACAACGGAATAATCATTTACATAAAATCGAAATCACATTTCAAATACTCTTTAAGTGTTAGGCGGACGATTAGTCTACCATAATGGACCAAAAATGAGTGGAATGTACCTTTTAGGACTTAAAATACAATTACAAGGAATTGTTATTTGCATTGCTTTTTTACTTCTATGAAGATCTGTGTGCTCTTACCTGTAAAATCAACGTAAGGCACATACTCTCATTTAAAGATCCATGGACACCTCACCGCTCTCTCACAATGAAAGTGCGGGCGCGGCGCGGCAAATTTGTACTACGAGAACGCGTACACGTCAATAACGAACGAGCTCGCAGTATCTAAAGCTGTCACTGTCACTGCCGCTGTCGAGCGACGTACTCTCATTATGCGTAGGGCCTTAAAACTACCGTCGGCGTAATCACTATGCTTTCTCCTCCTTTTCTCTGTTATACCGTTCTAGTTCTTTAAGGAACTGTCCTTTGGGTTTCATCACATTGGGTCTGTCGCCGCGGCACTTGGGGCAGAACCACTTGCCTTTGGGCTTGGTGGTGAGGGAGACGCAAGAGAAGTGGAACCACTCGATGGGGCAGAGGTCGTTGTCGCAGAGGATCATCTCGCCGAAGGAGATCTGGTCGCAGAGGCAGTAGCGCGGCTCGTCGGGGTCGATCGGGTCCGTGTCGCCGGGCGGGGTTTCGGAGCGCTGCGCCGCTTGGCGGGCTTTGCGCTTTTTCTTTTTGCCGATACCTGTAGTTATAGTTGGTAGGTTAACGTGGAATTATTTTAGACCGAAAATTTTGAAAGAATAGTTAGATCAATAACAATAATTCTTACAATCTTAATTGATACCAGGACAAGACAGATGGAGGCTCTTATTATCGGAGGCCAAAACTCACTTTAGGTCGTTGAGCGAATATTCTCGCGAGAAGACTAAAGCGCTGATTGCAGACCGTCGCGTTCGGCAGGTTATAAAAAAGCCGTTGAGCGCCAAATGCCGATAGTCGGCAGATTGGATTACATTTTACTGTTTTTTTTTTCAAAAAATTTTTTTATAGAGAAAAATAAATAATTTAATTTTTTTAAGTTTCTAAAAATATATAGTATGTCTAAGTTTTAATAATAATAAAAAAATATTTTTGAAAAACCAAAATCAATTCGCGCAGAATACCGCGACCCTCAACGGGGATAGGCCTGTTACCAGCCACGACGCACGCAAGAGAAGTTAGAAAGTAATTACACGAGACCAGGGCCATAGAACAAATGTCAAAATTGGATAACTGAGACACGATTGTCATCGTTTTAAATTAGCAGAATCAAGATAATACTAGCGACTATTTTGACACTAAACTTCTTCAGATGGTATGTGCCTAAATGAATAAACAAAAAGAATCTAAAAACCCTGGCTAGTTTTGGGCAGCTAAGGAATAAATGATATAAAGAGGTGGATTCTAGTGATTTGTTTATGTCGGTCCCGGACAATCGTGGCGGCAAGTGAGGGGAAGTACAGGAGATTTTAGTGGGTATGCCTTTCTTTTCTTCTTGGGAGGGTAGGGGGGAGAAACTAGGATATTTAAAACATTTACTGTTGAGGCGGAGGCTGCAGAAAACGCTGAATGCAGAGTATAGCTTACCCTTCTTGTGAGTGGTGTTATGTGCGTGTCGCTCGCTGTCCCGCTCGCTGGAGTCCGCTCCGTCGGTGGCCGCGCCCGCCGCCGCTCGCGAACGGCGTGCTCGCTTCGACCACCGCTCGCCTGCGAACATGATCACTTTATGTTAAAATAATAATACTAATTAAAGAAATTAGTAAATATTCCACCAAATATTTCGACTAAACCTACTTGTAGTTTACACATTTTTGTTATGTTTTGTTGATATAAATGGCTAAATGAATGGTTTTTACTAACATGTGTCATTATCATTTGATTAGATAAACTTTATTGGATAGATAAGTAAAATACATAGATTGAACACAAACTAAAACTTATATTTTGACAGAAACATTTTTCATTAATTTAGTTTCTTTAAATGTACCTTGAATTCTAATTTTGTAAATTAATAAAGTAAATTTTGTTTTTTTTATATCCAAAAAATGCCTTTTAGAAAATAAGACGCAAAGTTGTACAGTCAACAGCAAAAGTAGTTGATGTTTACTAGATTTCAAAATTAATTTTATAATTATATTTTTTTTTTTACATGTTGTGGTAGTCTTCTATATTTTTTTGTGTTTATTTGTAATGGAAAGTGTCCTGCTATGATAGGGCATTTTTCAATTTTTTTTTTTTTGACGCTGTAAGGGAGAAAAGAGCTGGACACTTGCCGAGTTTCTTGCCGGTTCTTCTCAGTGCAAGATCTCCCGCCCAGAGTAGACTTACGAACCGATGGCATAGCGACATTCATAAGAGCTACTTGTAGCCTAAACTGAATAAATGATTTTTGAATTTGAATTTGAATTTGAATTTAAGTTTCGATAGTGTAAGTCGGTATTTTCTATATAACTGAAGTCAAAGTCTGCAGGTACTAGTAGACACTCGAAGGTTTTTCGATATGCGTTTAGAAAGTTTTGATTTTCATACTGTTTCTTATTTTAAAACTTGACCAATCATCAGTTACCTTTGCTGTTGACTGCACTCGGTTTGGTAGTTTGGTTAGATAAAATAGTCAGTGCACTCTCTGCCTTAACTTCACTTACCATTTCTTAAACTTTTTTTTTACATTATTTAATAAGATATTTAGATATTGTTTTCTAAAGTTTACACGAACACTACACATTGAAATGAAACAACTTTTACGGATCTACTCGCGTTTATTTTATACATTACTTATTTAATGTTTATCCTGACGTTTCGAACCCTTTGCAGGGTCCGTGGTCACAGGAAGAGGGGAATAAACGCGAGTAGATCCGTAAAAGTTGTTTCATTTCAAGATATTTAGATGATTAAAAGCACACTAGTTTGTAAGAAACAAGGAAATCCATAATTGTCTTGAGATGCCAACCGTCTAGGAGGAAGTTGTTAAAAAGAGCGAGAGATATGAAGATCTTAACCTAGTACATTATTGATCGAAGTACCCAGGAAGTCTGATACATCCCTGTAATAGAAATAAAAACTAGATACACTGGTTTACCTCCAGATTTGTCCTTATCGACTTTTTCCTTCTCCTTCTCTGGCGCGCGCTCGGGCGGCGGCGGCGGCGGCGCGTGCTGCGGCGGCGGCGGCGCGCTATTGCTGTCCTTCTCTACGCGGTGCGTCTCTGTCGGTGGTGTCGTCTCTTTTGTTGTGCCATTGGTGTTAACGTCGAGACAGGAAACTGTGGAATTTGGGTATAAGTAGGGATATAATGCAATTTTTTCACTGTATTTTATAAATTTTATAAATATTTAATTTAGCTTCAGTGCAGCAATCAGCACTTAAAAATAAAAAGTAAAATTTAGATATAATGCAAGTTTCTTTCGTGTTTAAAACAAGATGTTGATAAATAATGAAAAAAAATCTTTTAAAGCCAAGATGTATCATTTCATATTTTATTTTGAATTCACAGTTTCATAGTACTATTTATGTTGAGTGAGACAAAGGCGACTAGAACAGTTCCAACTTTAAAATTCAAGAAGTACCTATTTTCAGTTTTACAAATAACTTTCTATGAGACTTTATGAAATCTGAAATGAATATAATCAATATCAATATGTATTCAGTGCCTAAACAAATTTTCTTTTTTAATGATATCTAAACGGATTAAGTAAAATACCTGAAGTGTGGTATTTCTATATTAAAATTTTACTATAATTTATTTGGTCTGTACACTATAGACACTGAATCTTCTTTTTTAGGAATTTTTCTTTTTAAGAAGAAGAAGAATAAGTGTGAAAGTTTTTGTCTGAAGTGGTTGTTGTGGTTGATTGTGGAATAATGCCACCACACTAAAATAAGGGTATTGTAGATTAAATATTTGAGTTATTGAATGTTAGTCTTTTAGACCAAAAAGTGTTTATCTACACCTATGTTGCCTAAATACAAATTAATTCCTATTAGGCCCGGTTTTTCAACCCTTAGATAGGTTTTATCCAAAGAATAACATTCACATTGTGACATATTTTCTATTGAGAATCTGCCATTTTGTCAGGGTTATTCAATGAAGAGTTTAATTGACGATTTAAAAAACAGCCCAGCAAATTAATTATTTATTTATTTATTTATTTATTTATTAGAATAGGCTTACCAACTAAATACATACAGAACATTTATCTTAACTTATATAATCATTAAAACGTGTATATACATATTTAAATTATAGGTACGCACAACATATACCAAAAAATAAAAAGCAGAAATTAAAAAAAAACAAAACAAAACATTTAAAAAAAAATTTTTTTCTAAAAAGTAAAATTTTAATTTTAAGGTCTATTTCCGAGAACTGAAGTACAATTTAACACACTTCTTAAAATAAACCAGTTTGTTTCTTAATATATCTATTTCCTCATGGTCATGACATTTAGATAGCTCATTGTAACACCTAAACATTGCAATAAGAGGGGAATTGCTCCCATAGTTGTTCTTTTTAAAATCAGTCAAAAAGGGCTTAAAATTGTGTAATCTGGCAGTGAGTCTAGGTACTTTAAAATTTACTTGTGATAAGAGGGATGGACAATCCATATCGCCGTTAAGTAATTTATACAAAAAAATTAATGACAGTTGGTCTTTACGATTTTCCAAAGACATAAAGTTGAATTGGGATAATCTTTCTTTATAGCTTTTTAGTGTACGGTGAAATCCACTCATATAGGCTATTCTGTTTAAAAATCGTTTCTGAATTTTTTCAATACGCTGGATATGATTTTGATAATAAGGATACCAAACGACACCGCAATAATCCACAAAACTACGAACCAACGCGAAATAAAGGCTTTTTAGTGCTTCTACAGATTTAAAATCTTTTGAGTTTCTGAATATGAAAGACAACATTCTCAGGCACTTATTCAAAGTAATATTAACATGGTTGGTAAATCGCATTTCAGAATCCATAACTATGCCCAAGTCCTTTACTTCCTCCATTCTTTTTAAAACAACTCCATTAATGTTATAGCTACTTGGAAATTTCTTATATTTTCTAGAGAACTTTATATGATAACATTTGTCAGTATTAAGATACATTGCATTTAGGTGACACCATTTAGTGATTCTATCTATGTCATCCTGGAGCTGAGTCTGCTCAGTAATATTTTTACTATCTTCGACATTTTAAGATCATCAGCGTAGAGTTCAAAATCAGAGCTTTTAATACAATTTTTTATGTCATCGATTAATACTAACATTGACAGCTTGCCAAGGCGGAGTGATTTTGATTACAAAAGAAACGTTAAACTCACCAAGTTTCTTATGGTCTGCATCTAGTGACCGTTGTTTGTTGTCGATGAGGTCCTGCGTGAGTTGCACAACCTGCAGCTTCTCATCTCCTATTTCTTGGGCAGCTACCAGTGCAGCTTGCAAACGGAGCGCCGCTCTGCCACGACGTCTTTCTTCTGTACCGTTACTTATGCATACCGATAGGTGTGTCTCTGCATCCCGTAGGCATTCTATAAGAAAAACAATTTTAATTTAAAAAATATTTTGTGTTACAAATATGTATGATTTACTTATAATTACAGTACAATTATGAAATCAGTAACTAAACGAAAATAATTAGGAGTGGGCCGACTACGGTATTTATCATCTAGCTGACTAATCTGTTTTCAAATTTCCGACTAGTTGGCAATGCTGATTATTTTCATGTTCACGTCTTTCGGAGCTCTTCAGGCTCTTTCGTCACTCGGCTTGATCATTGCAAATTATTTTGATTTTTTTAAAAAATATTTAAGGACAAAAATTTAAGTATGAAGTTATTATAATTTTTGTTTTTGTCATTTTGATATGTTCCATATTTTTTTTACTGGACTACTAACTGATTCCAATGTTTCTATTACAAGTATGTTACGTTATTGTTACTTTGAAACTAATAAAATCTTTTCTACTTTAAACTAATTTATCTAATAAATAAATATAATTTAAGGATAAATAATTTATTTTTGAAGATAATATGTCTTTAAGATAGTTTTAAAAAGATTTAAGGATAATATTATGCTTTTGCCATTTGATATGCCCATTTTTTTTGACTGAACTACTGATTGATTTCTAAGTTTCTGTTATGTTACCTTATTGTTACTTTGAAAATGTTTTACGAATGAAACTTAAGAATATTCTTAAAGTAAATTATAAAACATGAATAATTTTTTTGTTTTAATTAATTTTTCTCATGCCGATTATAATAAGCATAATTTGCCGAATAGTCGGTGACTATTCGCCCACTACGAATAGTCGGCCCATCTCTAAAAATAATATATATATTATATTTACTATAAACTTTTTTAAAAATTTAATAGGCAAATATAACCTCCTCTATAATATGCATACTGGTTTTATGTAAATTGGTAAATAAATAAAAGTAAGAGCTGTTTGCTACTAAAATCAATATTTACTTCAAGATCTACAAAAATATTGTAATGTTTTAAAGAGAAAGCATTTTTAAAACATTCCAAGCATTCCTTTGACATAGCATCTACGTACAACAAGTTGACATCCTTACTGAAAATAGTTATTATTGCCCTGGATATTTCAAACGTATTTATTTTAGGTTTATTACACAGAAATGTTATTAACTTAATGAAAGGACTATGTTAATTTGGTTTGTAGTCCTCTATCTACACAATCTACGTACGCATATAGTACTGTCTGACAAATGTCAACATGGTCGTAAAAATGTTTTAGTATGAAATAAATTCAAGGTGTAATTAACTGAAAACGCTCTAAAACGAAAGACAATTTCAATAACAAGTAATATTATACGAATTACCCCTGTAAGTAACGTCAAGCTCTCGCAGTCGAGATAAATGTCGCTGCAGGTCGTTTGGAAGATTTTCAACACAGTCCAAGTAATTTTCAACGTATGTTGCTGAGAGCAACGCCTCAGTTGATGTTTGGTTCAACATGGTTTGAGTTATTTATAAGTTTTCATTATCAGAACTCAATAAAAACGTAAAATATTTTACTTCCGAAGCCAATAACAATTCAGTACTCAACAGCCGTCAAGCATCATGAATGACTGACAGTTCGGAAACGGCAAGCGGGCAAGCTAAAAAGTTCTATTTTAGCAACGGACAAAGTTCTATTTTAGCAACTCAATTGAAAGACATAGTACGTCTAGGACATAGGACCACGGCGACACGGTCTATCAGATTGAATAGATTTAAATCGATTGTACGTTATTACGATTAATAAAATTAATTTCATGTGTTTGAAATGTTAAACTAAAACTAGGTAGTAATAAGATTTTTTTACAATAGGGACTATGTAGTGGATAATCCGTGTCCGTTATGGTGGCGTACACATGGTCTAACTCATGTTTGTTTTTATGCCCTCTTTAAGAGCGTAATAAGTGCGTAATTAATAATAATTAGTGCCTCTTAAAAAAAGAACTAAGAAAAGTCTATAGAAAGTTTAAAAAGTTTAAAGTTTTTTTTTAAATTTTAATGAGGATAAGAGGTGCCTCTTTAGTTTAGGAAATAAGATGTCAATACTATGTAGCTGATATATTATGCGCCATATAGCTGGTATATTAACTCTTTCAAGGTCAGAGGGATGTATATTCCCACCACATTTTGAACTTTATATGATTGAGATAACAAAAACATAAATGTTGAAAAAATTTCCACGAGCAGGGTTTGAACCTGCACCCTTCTGACATACCGGGTCAGGTGCTCTTCCAATTGAGCTATCGTGGTTCTAACCAGCCCGCCGAAATTATTCAACACTATTTACTTTTTACTTTGAAAGCCAAAGGCGCCCATTCAATGTTAACAACTACCGTCATTAACATCCGATCATAATATTTGGTTAGAACCACGATAGCTCAATTGGAAGAGCACCTGACCCGGTATGTCAGAAGGGTGCAGGTTCAAACCCTGCTCGTGGAAATTTTTTCAACATTTGTGTTTTTTAATTTGTTCGCAACAAAATTTGCGTTAAAAATTATATAAACATTTATAAATAGCTTGCCTACTTCTTAACTGATCTTTAGTATTTGTAAAAATATTATGATCGGATGTTAATGACGGTAGTTGTTAACATTGAATGGGCGCCTTTGGCTTTCAAAGTAAAAAGTAAATAGTGTTGAATAATTTCGGCGGGCTGGTTAGAACCACGATAGCTCAATTGGAAGAGCACCTGACCCGGTATGTCAGAAGGGTGCAGGTTCAAACCCTGCTCGTGGAAATTTTTTCAACATTTGTGTTTTTGTAATTTGTTCGTAACAAAATTTGCGTTAAAAATTATATAAACATTGATTGAGATAAGATTAAAAACCAAATGAAATATGTAGTCAAAAAATCAACCACCATGCCCCAAAGAGTTAATACCTACATGACAGCTAATATATTATGTACTCTATAGCTTGTGAATAATGTTCACTATAGCTGGTATATTATTTACTATGTAGCTGGTATATTATTTACCCTATAGCTGCAGGTATAATTGATGCCATATAACTGGTGTATAATGTACCCTATAGCTGTTATATTATGTACTATTTAGTTATACCAACGTATATTTTGTAACCCATAGCTGGTATATTATATACTATGTAGCTGATATATTATGTGCCCTATAGCTATAGCTGGTATATTATACTGGGTGTTTGGTAATACCTGTATAATCCCTAATGTGGCAGACATGTCGTAGAACCCCGGAGAATTATAAACATACCAGAAAAGCACCCAATTGGCGAGATATTAAGGTTGTTTGTTACTAAGTAAAATTGTAAAGTGACAACCCTAGGTCCAGCTGATTTTCTTTTTTATTATTTTATTTGATACATTGTGCTTGTTCGTCGTCTTCATGATCCAATAAAATAGAAGTCAAAACATGACAGGGTTGAACAAAAATTATGTAATAAAAAATAAAAGGCATGGCTTAGTAACCGCCCTCAAAATGTATATGAACTTCTCACTAGCTTGAATTATTCAAATATTGATTAAATAATAATAACGTGTTTATTATTTTCCTAGAACTTTCGTAAACAAATCAATGATTCAAAAGATGTTAACTTGTTTTTATGGTTTGTAGCTTTTGTTATTTAATAATCTGAGGTTTTGTTTGACAAAGAAACCATAAATATGATTATGACGTTTCGTTTTACAAAAAAGATATGGAAAATATATTTTTATCATTGTTGATTTAGTTAAGGTTTTTCCAAGCAAAATATATTTTTGTACGTAGTTTTTGAAGTCTGTAAACAAACGCCTAGCTAAAGTTAATAGCAAATTGTCTAATTGAAGCTTGTTAACCTATTTACGAAGTAGGAGTTTCTGTGACTTTATTTTCAGAATTGCAAAGATTTGAAAATTTCCTGAATCGTTTTACATATGAAATAACAATATTTAGCTATCCAGTTTTACGTACTACTAGATACGATGTTTATGCATTTCATCTTTATAAATATAATTTTGCATGTTACACGGCGTTTTATATATGCTACAGATTAAATAATACTTATATAAGTTATAGTTATAGTTATACATATCATACCAATTATAGGGTACAGTGGCCCAAGAAAGTGGTGTACCAGTTTTGATTTAGTATTCTAGTCATCGAAAATTACAACAACGTTCATACTAGATCTCACTGAGAGATGCATAATAATGACGTAAACCTAATTGCTAAGTATTCATACGTCATAGGTCACTTATAAGTGCATGACATTTTAACCTTTATTTATTACAAATGGATAAGACATTAATTACTGTAAAGAATTTTTTTTTTTAAACAAAAGTAATAAATACTATTTATATTAGACAACCAAATTATATGTGATAAAAAAAAAACTGACAATTGACATTTTGTCAAAACAAACAGTAATCTAATCAAATAAAGATGGCAATAGAAGTTGTCAGATCGATCTGCAAGCGAAACTAATCTTTATCGCCTATGAATGCCATGCGACATTCAACCTTAGGGTGGTAAACAAATTTTTTGGGCGACCGTACATAATATATCAGTTACATAGTGCATAATATAACAGCTTTAAGGTACATTATATTACAGCTGTAGTGTACATTATAAACCTAAAAACTACAATAATAAACGGCTTGCAAAGTTCATAGCGCAGACCAAATATCTCATAGCAAACTTTGACCCGAAAACCAGTTTAAAAGTATTTAATGAGTTATAAAATTAGTGAGTAGTAAAGGAGAATGGCGAATTTGGCCTTGACAAGCTCTAAAGTAGAAATATACATTTAAAAAAAGTATTATTTTAGACGTTTTAAAAAACATAGTCCATTATTTTTTTAAACTTGTCATATTGCTAAAATATCAAAAAAACCTTTTAGTAATTTTAAAGTGTAAATTATCGTATTTCTGAACGTTACTCTAAAGTCTGTTCATTACGTTCCGTTACACCATAATTTATTTATCGAAAGATATAAAGAGCTACACTTAACTAAAAAGTAATGCGATTAACTTATATTAGTTTTGTAAGATAACAGTTTAACATACAGTCGGCAGCAGATCAACCTAGCCAAATCTGTCAAATTTCTCCAACGAATATTGATCCTTATAACCAAAAAATAGAGTTCAAAATTGATTGTAGAAATGTGACAGTTTTGGGTAGGTTGATCTGCCGCCGTGTGTACATTCCAAAACGTTTATTAGTGTACAATTCTGTACGATATGCTAAATATGCTTAAATAATTACTTACGATTTTGTGTTTTTACTTTGTAAAGGAACACTACGAATGTCAATGTCAAATAAACGTCATGTCTGTCACTGACAGTCGCTAGAAGTAGGTAGGTACCTACTTATTTTTATTTAAGAACCACTTTTACCACTGTCGAGCAAAACTTATTCAGAGGATAAAAACCAGTCCATTGCTTTCTTTCATTTTTACATAGACCTAACTACCTTACGAGGAACTTTTTCTCGATAGTGGCGAAAAAGGGTACCTTTAAGCTAAAAGATAGTTTAAAAAATGAAAAGATTTTACCTGGTACTTATTAAATAAGTAGGTAGGTACTTACTTACTTTTTTTTACATATTTAGAGTCTACACAGAGTAAATACCCATACGCTCGGCGCTCTGGCGGCTAAGTGCGCTGACGCGCTGTAAAATAAATCGCATCGTAGTTTTTGAGGTTTCTGTCATCAATTATCTAGTCTTTTTTTGAGCGAAAATCTTATTCTTTAGGGCATGCCATTACTTTTTTATTTTTTTTATTTTTTATCTTTTTACAAAAAATATACATAGTTAGCATAGTTTAATAGCAACCAAATACGCACACCAATATTGATTTCAAGTGTCTGCCAATTGAACGGATAATTTTTGATTAAAAATTAACAATATTGACATATAACCTAAAAAGGTTTCAAATTATAAATAAAAAAAACTGACAAGTTTTATGTTGCTATTTGTTTTTGAAATAGCATTATAACCTCATAATCTAAAAGAATTCAATAATCATAACATTAGACCCACTTATTAAAATTCAAGGCCAGGCTTATATGAAATCTCGCCATTCTCCTTTGGCAAGTCGGGAACGACTTGCCAAACACCTGGCCTACGACAGAGGAATCTGTAAGACCAGGGCCGGCCTTAACCATCTAGGCGCCCCGGGCGAATCATTAATTTGGCGCCCTTTTATATTAAAATATATAAAAAAACTTATTTTGAATTTGAGAAGTATCATATTTTTTAAATATTTTCAAAATACAGTGAAAAAATTAAACGCCCACCCGACCCAGCCAGGAATCGAACCTGGGTCTTCCGCAATCCGGGCGGCTTCCCGGTAGCATAATGGTCAGTGCAGCAATTAGCACTTAGAAAATAAAAAAAAAGTAAAATCATATTTTTTATTAATCTGAATACCTTTAATAGAAAACAAGAAACATGTAATTTATGTTATTTTACTGATTCATTCTCTAAAAACAATATACATATATTGTCATTATGTTGTGTTGTATAGTTCATTCACGAAACATTTAATGAAAAACAAAAAATTAAACAAATACTTACTTATCTAAAACCTTATTTTATAGCTTTTCTGTCAGCAAACTCTTTGATAAGACTGGCAAAATCTAAGTTTTCCGAAATTTGATTTTCAATGAACAGCGAGTCGAAATTATTTAGTCTTGTTTGAGACATTGTAGATTTGTAGACCGCAAGTACGTTTTATCAATTTTAGTTTGGAAAAGCTGCGTTCGCCACTTGCAACAGTCACGGGTATATTGTTAATAGAATACGTAGCGATATCCAGGTCATCATCAACATCAGCCTACACGCGTCCACTGCTAGCCATAGGCCTCTCCAAGTGCACGCCACTGAGCACGATCCGAGGCTGCTCTCATCCGGCTCTTGCCAGCCACCTTGCAAAGATCGTCGTTCCACCTAGTCTGAGGGCGTCCTACACTACGTTTGCCGATACGCGGTCTCCACTCAAAAACTCGTTTACCCCATCGGTTATCGGTTCTGCGGCTAATATGGCCGGCCCACTGCCACTTCAGCTTGCTAATCTTGTGGGCTACGTCGACGACTTTGGTTCTCTGTCGGATCACCTCGTTCCAGATCCGGTCCCTCAGAGAAAATCCAAGCATAGCCCTTTCCATAGCTCGTTGAGCGACTTTAAATTTGTGGACCACGCCTACCGTGAGTGTCCACGTTTCGGCTCCGTATGTCATGACGGGTAGGATGCACTGATTGAAGACTTTCGTCTTAAGACTCTGCGGAATAGGCGACGTAAAGACCCGACGTAATTTCCCATATGCTGCCCAGCCTAGCTGTATCTTTCTGTTGGCTTCTTTCTCGAAGTTGTTTCTTTCTACCCAACTGCAGAGTTTGCCCGAGTTAGACATACTCCTTAACAACTTTGAGAGTACTGCCTTGAACTGCAATCGGTCCCGGAATGGCATGTTCGTTAAACATAATCTTGGTTTTGTCCAAGTTCATCCGGAGACCGATGCATAGAGAAGAATCAACTAGGCCGTTCAGCATGTATTGTAAATCCTGCAACGTTTCGGCCACGATGACGATGTCGTCCGCAAATTGAGATGCATTCACCGTTGATGTCAATCCTACGTCCTTTCCAGTCCAGCGTCTTAAACATATCTTCCAAAGCATTTGTGAACAATTTAGAGGATATAACATCCCCTTGTCTCACACCACGATGCAAGGGGATATGCTTAGTCTGCTGGTTCTGTACTTAGACGGCCATGGAGGCGGCATTGTAAAGAGACCTCAACACTTGGATATATCGCCAGTCGACTTGGCATCGCTGCAGAGATTCTAGAACAGCCCAGGTTTTGATAGAGTCAAATGCCTTCTCATAGTCTACAAATGCTAAGCACAGGGCCCGATTACACTCCTCGGTCTTCTGTATAATCTTCCTCACTGTGAAGATGTGGTCTATGGTGCCATATCCTCCTCGAAATCCGGCCTGCTCCGGGGGATGAAATTCGTCGAATCTTCGCGCCAGACGGTTTGTGATGACTCTTGAAAACAGCTTGTAGACATGGCTTAGGAGCGAAATGGGTCGGTAGTTTTTCAATAGGGTCTTGTCTCCTACTCCACGCCTCCGGAGTTCTCCCATCGAAGAGAACGGTGTTAAAAATGTTTTGGAGCTCCTTTAACAAAGGTTTACAGCCTGCTTTAAGGAGCTCAGATGTAACACCATCATCGCCAGGGGCTTTTCCGTTTTTAAGCTTTTTAAGAGCCATCTCAATTTCGCTCAGGCTGACTTCAGGCAAGTCTTCGGTAAAGTGGCGGGTCAATGTGGCTCTGTGGTGTCCTCATTTCCGGGATCAAGTTGAGATGCATGCACAGCTGGCTGTAAAAGTTTTCAATTTTCGAAAGAACCTTTGGTTTCGAAGCAACGACTACCCCACTGGTTGTAGTCAACTTCGTCAAGTGGCTTCTCCCAAGAGATCGGACAAACACTTTCGACCCCCGATTTTGCTCAATTGCTCGTTCAATCAAGCGTGTATTGGAGCGTCGTAGGTCGTAGCGTACCAGTTTGCCAATCTTCTGGTTGATAGCCTGTTGTTCGGACGAAGTGGTCTTCACGTCGTTTTTTCATGAGCCTAAAGGTTTCTTCCGAAAACTTTGAATTTTTGCCTTTACGATATCCAGGTGTTGGGATATAACTATTGAAGATTGTGCTCTTTGATAATGTTTAATGTTTCGATAGGTGTGATCTGACTGTCTTTGAGATAGTGTTGCAGACCTAAAATTTAATCGCACAACAAATCTCCATTAATATCTGATTTAAAGTTGACCGTTAATATTTCTTGCAATACAGAACAATGTTTATTTATGAATTTAGCTTTTCTTTAGATCGATAGATATCAAATTAAGTGGTAAAGTTAGAGCCACGCGCTAGCGCACGCGGCGCCCTCTGGAGCCCGGCGCCCTGGGCGGCCGCCCGGGTCGCCCCCCCCTAAAGCCGGCGCTGTGTAAGACCATTCGGCTTTGGAATTCTTTGCCGGCCGGCGCATGTGTTTCCCAGTCCCTATAGTCCCGGGCCCGGGTCTTTTAAGCGGGGCGTGAAGCGGCATATATGCAGGCCGTCATGAATGGGTGCGCTGCTGTTACCGTGCTTGTTCCACGGTGAGGAGCGCTCTCATTATCTTGGACTGCATCGGCTGCTTACCATCAGACAGGATGTGGTCACTATAACGTGTCAAGAAAAAAAAATCAATCACGCTATATGTAACCACAGCAGGTGTAACTAGTTTCGATCAATAATGTACACACGCCTGCACTTCAACCTACCACTCCTCCTATAGACTCAAATAGACTTTGAACTTTAAGACTAAACGATATGGTTGAAAATGTATTGAAGAAATTTGACAGTTTTGGATAGGTTGATGCGCAGGCGTCTACGTCTGTACTAGATTCCCGATGAGCGCTTGAAGGACGGTAGGCTACTTTGGGTTCGGTGCCACGGAGCCACAATCATCCCCCATTTCCGTAGGCCCAAACACGCTTATCGGATCCCCCCTATCATATTAACACGTGACCTGTGGCGGTAGCCAAAGTAACATTAAGAAAACGATAGCGAAGTTCGAAAATAATAAAATGTATGGGATTGCCATAAGATTGACCACGTGATTTAGCGCGGCTTATGTCAATCCCATACATTTATTCTTTTCGAACTTCGCTATCGTTTTCTTAATGTTACTTTGGCTACCGCCACAGGACCACTTTCGATAAGTATGCATTTTTGTTTTAGATCCATTATCTTCAGTACCTACATAATTGATCGAAGGTAACTAAGTAGTTAACATTTCCTTCCGAAACAATAAAAATATCTAAATCAAGTCTCTAATTCAATACGGACTCAATAGTGTGGGTGGTGTGGATTTTTTAAGAGGACTGCAGGAAAATGTTCAAAATCTCATGATTGTTTAATAGCAATAATAATAATTAAGGTGACTTTGCTCGTGTCAACTGTGAACATCCGTATCCGGTGATGGTATTACCAAATGCATAGTGTGTTTCATTCGCCATTCGATCACGTTAACGAAAACGAGAATTAGTATGGTTTTTTTTAAACTCTTCTCGTAAGTAGGTATGTCGCATACTATTTTTCATTTTTGTAAACGTATTCGAATGGGCACGAGTAACAAAACTCACACTAGGCATCCATAAACATTTATTAGGTCCTTACCTATGAAATTGACGTTTTGTATGAAGATTTTTATAAAATTTTATTTTTCATACTAACGTTTTTTTAATTTTCTTAGCATCTATTTAGGTATGTTAACACTATAAAAATTGTAGAGTAGTGTGTTTGTTTAACTAGCTAAATATAGCAGACATTAAAATGAAAAAATATCAAGTCCCTTCAAAGCTACAATGAAACAAAAAGACAATTCCGCGAACATAAAAATATCAATTTAAAAAAATATTGGGCGATAAAGACACAAAATTAATAATCATTGTTATTACTAAAGCCTAAGTAACATAGTTCTAATTAAAGGTGTAGGTATAATAAATAATATTAACAACCGGTATTGACTTTTAGAACTTTTAGACCTTTTAATAAGTGAGAAAAAAAGACAATTTCATAGGTAAGGACCTAATATCTTTTTGTAATTTTAATGAGCCTCGGTGGAGGAGTGGCACAGCGTTCGGCCCGATATACGAAGGTTTTAGGTTCAATTACCAGGGCGGGCAAAGTGCTTCTAATGTTCCGGTGCATAGCACGGGTTTGTGATCACCTAAATATCTTAGGCTTATTCCCATTTTCACCATTGACCCCTAAGTTTTAGGTGACCCCTAAGCCTTTTTAGGTGACGGTTTTGCTCCAACAACTGTCACCTAACATGGCTTAGGGGTCACCTAAAACTTAGGGGTCAATGGTGAAATCAGGCACTCAACTGGGAAGAGAATATCAGGCGCTGTATATATATTTGTACGTAAACTATATTTTACAATAGTAGACCATGTTCTGAACCCAGTGGTACCCACCCAACCTATTTTCGGCCATAGACCACTTAGCTTTTTTTTTGTAAGCAAAGATCACATGTTAAAACAATAATAAAAGTTTTAAAGGTGAATTCATTATTTATTTATTTATTTATTTATTTTATTTATATTTGCACACTGTTTCAACAGCTTATTAAAAAAAAATGCTACGCCTTCGGTACTTAGTGGCCCTTTGGAAACGCCATCTATTGTTAGACACAGGGACCTATAAAGGAGCTAACAATAAATCGCGTTGTTGGTATTTAACAAAGGAGAAATTAAAATAATGAATATAGCAGCGCCCGTTTCAAAACATCAAGGTACCTATACCATACCTAATTATGTTCGTTCCCGCGGTGCATTACCAAAACCCTCACCAGCTCTCATCGAAGGACCACGGTTTGAAACCACTGGGCTAGACAGAGCTAAGGTCTTAGATCAGTAGGTACCTATACAAGTGCACTCAGCATCATAATGCGAGACATGGCTGTCCTGTCATCATGGTGACCGAAAACATAAGGATGGGAAGAGAAGTATTATATAGCTAACTGTACATATCGTACAGAAAATTAAAGAAATCTAATGAGGTTTTCATGTAAAAAAAATACTTTGTTTCGTCCGTTTGAGACTAAGGTTTGAGAGCATAACATAGACTGTCAGTCGAAGAGTGGAGTGAATGACTTCAAAGAGATCACCTCTTTTTTTTGTGTGGGTGGTAGAAATATTGGCATACACTTGATGAGAACATTGACTCTGACTTGGAACTTAGGCAACTGGATATTCCAATACTTTAAGATCTTTTTAAATTTACTTCTTTCTTTCGCCGCAGTTACCTTAGAACACTATAACCTTGTCCACAAAATTGTTCTTTATGTGTTGCTAAGAAACACTGTGCTAGCTAATCTAATCTCATTTAATCTAAGCTAAACTAATTCCATTTGTGCCAAGTAGTTCATGCACCTATAACAATCTTTAAAAAAAAAAAAATTACGGGTAAGCACAGTGCCTTGGTCTCACCTGATGTTAAGTGATGATAAGGACAATTAGTGGAAGCGCACTTCACCCGGGATCCTCAACTAGTGAGGCACTGGCTATCTTATTTCTAGCTGCCGGAACAAAACAATGCTACAAACATTGATGTTATGGCGACATATTTAGATAAGATGGTGGTAGCTAGCCAGGCGGACAAACAAGTCCTACCACCTACCAAACCGAGTACACAAACATGGGGTATAAATGTTTGTGTGTATTCTGCTAGGAATCGAACCTGGGACCTCTGGGTCTAAACCGGTGGTCTTAACCACTAGACCACAGACGCAGTTAAAGGTTATCTGTGTAAATCAATGTTATAAAAAATATCAAATTAATAAACAAGAGTAGATCCACCTGTAAACTTAAGAATACCATTATTTGATGTGTCTAAGCAATGAAATAGGCGTGACTGATCACATAATGTATGTATGATAATAATGTGGGACAGCGCACAAAGTTGCATTAAAATTTGCAGCCAAACATTATAGGCTTATGTGAGTCATTCCGAGTTTACAAGCCAAGACAAGATCCGAGAGAAGGAAATGATAATTTCAGATTATTTATTCTAATTGCGAGAAGGCGGAGGTCGCACTCCTACCATAACTCACCCACGCCTCTGTCATAAAGTTTAAAACGAAAACGGCAGTATGCAATAATATCTCGCAGTACTGGCACGCTATTTCAAATTGCAAATTAATAAGTACCTAAACAGTTTGACACACGTCAATTGTCTATTTTTATGTCCGCCGTGTAAATTGAAGGGGCTCTCGCAAAATCATTGGCTTAATTTTACAGTAAATTGTCCGTGTGTTGTGCAGTGAACGTACACAAATGTCATCTACGCTCATTTTCGTTGGGTTGCCAGAGGATTCGAGAAGTTCCATAACAAAGTAAGTCAATTTATACCGAACATTACCTTTAAGAAATGATCAGCGATCTCTCGCGACTCTGTCCGCGTTGCCCGTGATCCCGAAAGAATTTCGGAATATCTCTAAGTCTTGCTTACGTCGCGAACGGGACCTGCCTGCAAAATTTCAGCATTTTATTTATGCGGCAAACCGCACGTAACTTACAACGCTGAAATTTTGCAGGCTGTGCTATGAAGATTGTTCTTCAGTCAGTCAGCAGCACTGACTCAAGTATTCTCATTCTACATAATGTATAAATAAGATAGAGGGGTTTAACTTGAAAATACGACTGCTTTAGGTTAAACTCGAACTCGCATTTCGGCTTCTGAAGTACAGATTTCCAATCGTGTAAAAGTAAAAGTTTGCTTCCGCAAGGCTAGATCATGGGGAAAGGTCTGAGCCTAGCTGTGGGATGTTCTTAGATGATGATAATGACGTCATAAGCTCATGCTTAATAAAGAAATGGAGAAGTATTGTTTGTTTTTTTTTAAATTTATGTGTTCAAAACACTTAGAGACTTACACTAAAACCTTATCGAGGTTTATCTGTGCAAGTGATGAGTCGTTTCTTTGTTATTAAATGAATATATACATACATTGTCTGAATGCGGATTTAGTAAATAATGGTTTTGCTTCTTTTGCTTTATTTTTGTTTCTTTTATATTATTATTTTTAACCTCTAATTAAGTTTATTAGATAACTTATGTGTATTTGGAAAAAAAACCAAATTATTGTTCTTTGTTATTCCTAATTATAGATAGATATATAAGGCAGTTCCGTTACATAATGTGCCTTAACCTATATTTATATAGGTACCAAGTTGGATTGTAATATAATTGTAGTTGTTTTCCAAATCTGATTACAAACCACTACATAAGCGGCACTGAAGCTTATAAAACAGGAGATTACAAGCCAAATAAGTGTAGATTTTAATTGACAGAGACGGGTGCTAGTGCAATAGATATTTTTAGGAACGTAATATAAAAACAATGTTGTTCTTTTAAAGATACGCTTTTGAATTAAAAGAAATCAGACAAGGAACCATGTCAAACATCTGTTTTACATTGTTTTACACTGTTTGTTTTGAATCCTTTGATAAAACTTATATATCTGATATGTATAGGGTAAGTAAGTATAAAATGAAAATGTCACCTGTAAGAACAAAAAAGGAACAGATTTAGACCTATTACACTAATAGTTATCAAGATACAAGAGTAATTAATAAAAATTAACGTTTTATAATTTTACTAGAGGCCGCTCGCGGCTTCACCCGCGTGGTTCCCGTTTCCGTAGGAATATCGGGATAAAAAGTATACTATGTTTTAATCCAGGTTATAAACTATCTGTATGCCGAATTTCATCCAAATCCATCCATCCGTTGCAGCGCGAAGAAGCAACAAATATACACACATACATACACACAAACTTTCGCATTTATAATATTAGTGTGATTTAACATCGGGAATAGTTTGGCCGACATCTCACCAGTAAGGTCCAAGGTGGTACCGCGCCACCTTAGACCGGTACCACCTTATTTTGGATTTGCCTGTTACATCGAAAAGGAAACCACAATGGTAAAACGTTGATATCGCAAAGTATTTTTTCTTTTTTTGGAAAGATATTGCTATTATTGGCCTTTACAGCGTTATCACACTGTTAGAAGCTATGAGCAACTAAAAGATCTTCAAGTCTTTGGAATAGATTATATTTCATACAAGATATATAATGAGTCACCTGATCCTCAAGCTATGAGTTCACATGTAATTTGAGAATCGAGGTATGGCATATGGCATCACGCGAGCCTGTCCCAGTCCCCTACTAGATTCTTTAAGGCGTCTATACAATCTGTATTGGCATGCACTGTACAAATTAGGGGTGGATTCTACACTCAAATATACATAGTAAAAAAAAATACTTAAAAAATTCTAAGCTCAATAGTTTAGAAATGGCAGCCTTTTTTATTTTATTGTCTTCGATTTTTGCAGGGGCTAAAAAAGGTGAAACTAGTCGCAAGCAAATAACAAACAGTAAAGTAACCAAAAGTTCGAACGTCAATAGGGTATAAAAACAAATATGTCGGTTTTCAACACCAAAAATGACGAAAAAAACACAAAGTAACCAATTTACTACGTGGAGTTTGGGATTTGTTAAATATTTTTTTATCATGTATATAATTTGAGTGTAGAATGCACCCCCAAAAGTTTGTACAGTGCATACAGATTGTATAGTGACAGACCAATATTAGATAGTTCTTAACGTGATTTCCACTTACGGAAGAGAACTCGACATATTTCGATTGGGTCATTTGGAGCTCCGACGTTGTGAAAGTTGCATATAGCTTGCGAGATCGCAACTCGAATGCGCAAACCATGCTAGGGTAGGGTAGGCCCCAGTGTTCCACAGGGACAAGTGATCGACACTGTTTTCCTTTAAGACTACACCTCGATTTGTGAACATTCAAAAAGGCTGATCCTTACTGACGCTGGCATAAAGGTCGATAATACGTAGCGCCTGCGACAATATAGACCGCAAATTAACAGTTAACCTAAAAAAAAAAATGGAAAAAAACATTGGTTTTAGATAACAAAATATGTAGCAAAAAAAAAAAACACTTATGATTAAGAAATTTATAAAAACAATTTTTAGAATAAAACACATTTATGAATATTGTAGCTACTAAATTACGAATATTGATGTTATCAATATATTTGAGTGGTTTCCAAGCATATAAATTAAGTAATTTTGTTGTAATTTTAACAATAGTGATTTTTTGGTGGTGTTTTCGAAAATAATTATGATCGAGTAAAAATTATACAATCGTGTATTTTGGCTAGCAAATTCAAGATAAAGACATGAATTTACTTATATCAACATTTCAGATTCGTTAGTCATATAGGCTTAAACTATTCGACGAAAGTTGGAGCATTTTTTCAGTGTGTCGCCTTAATCATTAAAAATAGAGAATAGCCAATGATATTTGCATGAAATTTTAATGAATTTCGTATGTTATTTTTTGAAGATAAAAACTGCGTTCGTGTTGAACACTAAGTGCCATCTTGTTATTTTTACAAGAAAAATATTACATAAAGTCTATTAGGTACCTACATAAACAATACTTTACGCATATGGCTCTTATGGTTACGCTACAAACAAAGAGTAACATATTTCTCACGCCTTAACTTAAAAAGCGCCTGTAAGTTATGGTCATCGTGTTTCCACTCAATGCATCATAGTGCGAGTAAGTTATAAGGCGCTTATGTGCAATAACATTCTTAGGTGTACCTTTATGGCCGTGCGGCGAGTCATAACATATTTACTACTATATCAGGGTCTATACGGTTATTGCAGGAAAGCGTTAAAGTACTACGACTTATTTTATTTAGGTATCTGATACCACTAGTACTTATTATGGCATAGACCTTGTGCCAAAGTTCTAGCGCGATTTGGTTTTAATTTTCGATAGAGTCAAAGTTAATTATGACATGTCTGAGAGCGCAAATCTATTTTGACGGACTTAAAGTTAGATCGTGCTTATTGCGCCTTCAAACATAAACTTTAATGAGTGCAATTTTGCAATATTTTTATCAAGCGATAGGTACCTACATAATGTTAGCCAATATTTGGTGATTGGGTGACCAAATTAAAAAATATCTTGATCAGATTCGTTTTAAGCGCTTTGCATTATTAATTCTGTGGCTTTGCTCCCAACTGTTATTTCAACAGTGGAACGTGGAATAAGTAGACGTGTATAGCCCACAAGAAGTCTCCTCTTATAATTCGTAAAAGAGGCGTTTACGTGTCAAAATGACATGCGATATGTAGAGTCCTAGAAAAAATCAGCAATAAAGGTTAATGATACAGTACTAGTATTGGCGCCAGTAGGCTGCATGAGCTCGTTTGTACCTATATACGGTATTCGATAGTCGGAGGTGTAGGCTGGTCCAGATTTATGCGCGGGCGCGTAGGCGGCGACGCTCGCGCTCGCGCCTTGGTACTCCCAATTAAGGTAAAGCGACACTGTTGTTTATGTTTTTGTGGTTCATTTGCTCGGATTAGGACTCATTGTGCAATGAGTTGGATGCAGACCGTCAATGCCCAACCTCTGTCGACCTTGACGACCCGGACCCGCGACAGTGTAACTTCCATTTTCCGTGGCGGTGGACATTGTTTTAAGAGTTTCGGTATTGTCTGCAGCCAGCTGTCTTTTATTATGATTTCGCCATTGCTTTGCAGTGACACGGCCGACCCATTTTCTTTGATAATTCGAATCGCTAATTCACTGAAATTGCAAGGAACAACGGCTCCGAACAATAGAATTGTATCCCTTCGTTTGTGGACAGCGCCGCTATTAAACTTCGCTCGTTATTTCATGTACCCTTTCTCTTTTATTTTGTCATAGCTATTGTTTGTCATTTTGAATTATCGTGGGAGTAAATATTTGCGTCCGTTAAAGCTGATAGTGTGGGATTTTTCAAACAACAATTTTGGAGAAGGCCGCCTAGGAACTCTAGTGCTAGTAATTTTGGAATAACCTGACGTTGAGGCGAAACATAGAGTGGACTATGTACAGTAAGTTTACACATTGATCTGTAACTAGACTGGAGCTTGTCAGCTCCGGTCACCTCCCTGCTAAAGAGAGTGGGCTATACGTGGCCACGTCCAACACTTATAATATAATTACATTAAGCTTGACAGGATGAAGAAAGAAAAAAAATACAAAAATCTTACTCTGGGAAGCATTTTGAACTAAGTTTGACATTTGGCAGTTTTTAAACACAAAAAAAACATTAAAACTGTTTCTGTATGTAGTTTATGTAGGCGCGTAGCACACAATGTCTACTTGTGTAGGTGCTACGCGCCTACCTAAAATGACTTGTGCAGGGGTGCGAAACCCGCTCATTCGACACTCGATCCGCTACGTAATAATGAATATTACGGCGGCGCAGTCCCAGCTGTAATAGGATTACTGGATCAGACGGGCCAGGAGGTAACAGGATAGTAGGCGTCGAGTTCCGGGAAGCCGTGCAGCGCCTTTGTAATGCAACGCAAAGGGGGCGCGTGCTTCGGCAGGGGTATCGAACCCTTTGCTATTGTTTTTCTGCTTTTTGTAAATTGAAAAGGTGTTCTTTTGTTTTAGTTAGTTAGATAGTAAAATATGTTAAACTGGAAAATTTTATAAAAACACTTTGTTCAGCTGAATTAAAGCAAACGGTACAATAGTAATAACAATACACTAGAAAGTGTAACCACTAGTTGCTGAACGGGCAGCAGCCGGTGACAACAGTAACGCAGTCGTCACGCGTGACCAGTCCCCATAGACAATGGGCGGCGCGCCCTCGCGGAAGCCCTGCATGGCATGCCTCACTACTCACCAGTCGTGTCCGCTCGCGATCTCCTGCCCAGTTCTGCTCTCCTGGTATCGATTATACTAACCGATTTTATATTGATAATTCTTCGTGTATAAGTTTGCCTAAATTATATAATACAGCGGAAACTCCCTTTTCCAATAAAATTGTCTCAACGACTTACTTACTAAAATTCAAACATCGAGGGGGTAAATTCTTACGGCCGAAATTAATAACCGATCCTGAGATAGAGATAGCCTAATGAGGATTTGTTACTAAGCAACTGTTGTTATTTCCCGTCATTTCTCCTTTAAATCCATAAAAATTTAATCCATCAAAGATAATTCAACAAGTGAATGCACTGAAAACTAGACTGTATGTGCTTGATGCTTAATGCCTTGCTGCCTTGCATAAGTCATTCTACTCAGAATCTATACATATAATAAGAACGTAGGGATAAAAAAATCTGTAATTGCAAGATATAAATAAAAAAATTACACTATTGCCTTAAATTCACTTACGGAACACGATAGAATAGTTTTAAAAAAAATTGTTTGTTTGTTTGTTTGTTTGTTTGTTTGTTTGTTTGAACCCCATAAACTCGAGAACTACTGAACGGATTTTGATCCGGTTTTTACCAAAATGCTAAGAAAAATCCGGAGAATAATATAGGCTACATAAATACTCGAAAAATACAGGGTGTCTCATTTAAGTCGGTCAGTATGGGAAAGTCTGAAACTATAAGACATACGAAGATCTGTCCTCAGGAACCATGTCATCGATTTTAATAAGAAGAAAAACTGCATTCATACATTTAAAAAAAACCTGTACTCAGCTCGGGAATCGAACCCGGTTGTTTTGAAAAAAATAAACTTATACTATTTCTATTTAGATATCGATTGTGTAGGTCTTAAGCAGTAAATGGCTCTTTGAAACATGATGTCTAAAATGAATAAAATGCATTGTTTTCACGTACTTTAATTTATTTTAGTAGGTGTTCGAAGTGACCACCGTTACATTCAACAAGTTCAGGCATGTAAAATTGTCTCTATGGTTGTTTGTACCTCTTTGCTGGTTTTGTAATTGTAAGATCGTTACCTAAACGTGTTGAATATTGTATTGAAAAAAACGGTGGTCACTTCGAACACCTTCTAAAATAAATAAAAGTATGCGAAAATAATGCATTTTATTCATTTTAGACATCATGTTTCAAAGAGTCATTTACTGCTTAAGACACAATCGATATCTAAATAGAAATAGTGTAAGTTTATTTTTTTCAAAACAACCGGGTTCGATTCCCAAGCTGAGTACAGGTTTTTTAAAAATGTATGAATGCAGTTTTTCTTCTTATTAAAATCGATGACATGGTTCCTAAGAACAGATCTTCGTATGTCTTATAGTTTCAGACTTTCCCATACTGACCGATTTAAATGAGACACCCTGTATAATAAGAACGTAGGGATAAAAAAATCTGTAATTGCAAGATATAAAAAAAAATACTTTAAAATCACTTACAGAACACGATAGAATAGTTTAAAAAGAAATTCTTTGTTTGTTTGTTTGTTTGTTTGTTTATTTGATTGTTTGAACACGATAAACTCGAGAACTACTGAACGGATTTTGATCCGGTTTTACCGAAATGTTAAGAAAATTCCGGAGAATAACATAGGCTACATAAATACTCGAAAATTGTTAAATTTTGATTTGGTCTAAACCGGGATTTAATCCTTGGTTGCTTGGCAACTGTTGTTTATTATGTAACATAGGGGAATTCTTTTTAATGAGTTTTACGGCTCTGGCATTTGAGGCTCTGGCTCTCTATTGCTATCGTGTTTTACGGCTCTGGGTTCTTTGCCCTTTTGAGCCTGTCATTGATAGTTGTTGTCATGAGAATACCGATTTTGATGCGGTTATCACCAAAATGCTTAGAAAATTTCGGAGAATAACATACAAATCGAAAAATGTTAAACAAAATTTAATATACGTATTTACGCGACCAACTGTTAGATACGTTCGTTGAGTTATTATTTTAGAAAAGTTTTGTTACTCTCTAAGGTTACCTACCCTTTATAAATCTGTGAGGCACCTAAGCGAACATTAGCACCGCAGTAGTAAAGCGACGGAAAATAAAAACAAGCTCGAAATCACGCACATCATTAAACTTGGCTGTAGGTACATAGGTACACCTTTTGTTTCATTTTCCAAAATAACCAATAATAACATGGCTATTTAGTCGCGCCTGCGCGCGGCGCTTATTGCAGTTTTCTAATACACAGAAATGTTAAAAGTTAAAACATTACCTATATTTGGCGGTATAAACCTCTGTGTCGTTGCCCAAAATAATGTCTCTTTTTTTAGTTATGCATAGAAATGTTACCTACTCATTAAATTTGGCTATATAAAAAATAGAGACATGATTTTGGGCAATGATACACATTGCCCAAAATCATGTCTCTATTTTTTAAAATATTGCACATAGAAGATATCTTGAATTACATAGCTTGGCTGTATAAACCTTTGGGTCGTTGCCCAAAATACTTAATGTTATTTTTTTAAATCTATTTGGCGAAAAAACGGGAGAACAGGAAAATTTAAAAAGAAATTGGCGCTCAAATTTTGAAACGAACAGAAGGAAATTTTGATGTTTTGCAATGTAATAAGTACCTATTTTTATTTTGTTAATAATTTTCAAATTATATTATTTATTAATTGTGTAAAAGTTTTTTAAAACATTTTATGCAGGTACGTTAAATATTTCAGTACTTATTCAGATCTTATTAATTTTCAAATAAGATTTATTCATGTGTAAAAGTTTTATGAAACATTTGATGCAGGTAAGTTAAACACTTATTTCAGTACTTATTTTACATGTAAGCGGTTTCTTACTTTGGTTTCTTAACATGTTTATAGGATAAATCTGTGTTCAATGATACAATATAAGCAAGTAAGAATCATAACAATTTTAATATCATAAAACCTATAAATAATGAATTTTGTACATACTTCTAGATTACAGAAAAATGTTTTTTTCATTCTTCTATCGCATAAGACGATGGCTACCTCTGGTATCAGAGTTGCAAAAATGTTTAAGTTTGCAGGGTACAACTGTATTAGAGGCACGGACTTCAGATTTTTTTTTATTAGAGGTAACTTCTTTCTGTGTCTTGTGATCTACCTCTAAAAAGCTACCTACCTAACAAGATGCCACGAAGAAGTTCAAATTTATCGCAAGTATGTAACATAAAATACTATACTGTATTACCTAATAGACAATAATATAATTTATTACAGTTCTCAATTTATTGATATTTTGTATCTACGAATAAGAACATAGTTGGTAAATAGTTTTTTGTGCCTTCTGGCCGACAACCAATAATCCTGGACCGCTACCTGCTACTCGATATCCAGCTTCGGTGGACAAGGCAAAAAATATTTTGAAGTCCGTGGTTGGACAGAATAACAGTAGACACATCTTAGCTAAGATACACCAGTACCTAGGACGACTCCGGACGAGTACCTGAGCTGTAAAATACCAATTTTATTACATAATAATTGAGCGTCAGTAAACCCATTTCAGGTTTGTATGACGTAGCAAATACGCGCAACCCACCGAGAAACGGTGTTGTATACTGAATGTATGTGGAGGGATAATTGAAACGGGAAACTGAGAATCTGTATGAACGGGACGATTCTGTGCTTCAAACTAAATATATGTAGGTATGTACATGGCAGAGATGATAGTCGAAAGAATAAGAGATAATGTATGAAAATAATGATGAACGTAAAGGAGGCACAGGAAGTATGCCAGAACCACACTAAATGGAGATCGATTGTCTTTGTCTATCTCAGCATTCCAAGCTAAAAGGATATTAAGAGTGAGTAGATGTACGTACTTATGTCGGTAAATACAATGTCAATTTACTAAATTTCCGATGCATATAATTTTATTATACCCTAATAAGCTTAAATAGATACCTACATACAAATTAAACTGTACAGACTACAGCCTTTAGCGCACGCGGACGAAGTCGCGGGCAACAGCTATTTAGAATAAGTGTCAGTATCATCTATATATATAAAAATCAATTGCTGTTCGTTTGAGTGGCTAAAACTCGAGAATGGCTGGACCGATTTGGCTAATTTTGATTTTGAAATATTTGTGGAAGTTCAGGGAAGGTTTAAACGGTGAGAAACATAAATAATAAGTAACGGAAATTAGTGAAAAAAAAAAATATTTCCAATAAAAAATGTTTCTTTTGTTGTCATGGAAACTGTCAAAGCAAAATTCAAAATTCAAAATTCAAAATCATTTATTCAGTTTAGGCTACAAATAGCTCTTATGAACGTCATTTTAAGCCATCGGTTCGTAAGTCTATCTACTCTGGGCGGGAGATCTTGTACTGAGAAGAACCGGCAAGAAACTCAGCAAGTGTCCAGCTCTTTTCTCCCTTACAGCGTCATAAATATTGGAAAAAGCCCTATCATAAAGGACACTTTCCATCACAAATAAAAACACAAAATGTAAAGGACAACCACAACATGTAAAAAAACACAAAAAATAAAAAATAACTAAATAAAATATTTAAGTCAGCAAAAACATAATTTACCAGTTTAATTTTTTACAATATCATACAGTACTAGTAAAAGTCAAAAAAAACTATAGTTAATAATAATAAAAATAAAACTAATTGTAATGTTCAATGCAACGCTATTTTGTTATCTGCAGGACACTATTTATAAGTAGTATTATGTATATGTTTTTTATTATAGCCAGGCTGTTTTATCTTCTAAATATTCTTTGACTGTATAATAACCTTTTTTTAATAAAGAAGACTTTACATGTTTTTTAAACTTATCTAAAGGTAAATCTAGTACAGTATTTGGTATTTTATTGTAATAGTGTATACCTTGCCCCAAGAAAGAACCAAGCACCTTCTGTAACCTGAACAGTGGCATTGCAAGTTTTGACTTATTTCTAGTATTAAAATTGTGTACATCACTGTGTTTAGCAAATGAATTGATATTACAACGTACAAGAACTATACAATTATAAATAAATTGAGACGCCACTGTCAAGACATCAATTTCTTTAAAAAGATTTCTTAAAGATGTTCGTGAACCTAGTCTATAGATTGCTCTTACTGCTCGTTTCTGTAAAATGAATATAGTTTCAATATCAGCCGCTGTTCCCCACAGTAAGAGGCCATACGACATGACACTATGAAAATAACTAAAGTAAACTGTTCTAGCAGTTTCAACGTCTGTTAACTGCCTTATTTTTCTAATGGCATAAGCAGCAGAACTGAGTTTGCCGGCCAATTTCGAAATGTGAGGATTCCATTGAAGTTTTGAGTCAAGGGTTATACCTAAGAAAACTGTTGAGTCTACCAAATCTAATCGATCACCGTTTATTCTTATATCAGTTGGTTCATTTTTGACATTTGGTAATTTAAAATTAATACATTTTGTTTTTTTAGCATTAAGCTGCAAATTATTAATAGTAAACCAACTGAGTACATCAGAGAGTGCTTTGTTTACATCGTCGTAATTATTCTTACACCTACTTACATTAAAAATGAGTGAAGTATCATCTGCAAATAATACGATTTCACAGAAGTTCTCTACAAAGAATGGCAAGTCATTAATATAAATCAAAAACAGAAAAGGACCAAGAATGGACCCTTGTGGAACTCCCATTTTTACATGAGAACCAGATGATTTAGTTCCATTAATATCGACAGTTTGTGTTCGAGAGCTAAGATACGACTGAATTAAATTTAGTGCGAAATCTTTGAGACCGTAGTAATTTAGCTTCATCACCAGAGTTTTGTGCTCAACGCAATCGAAAGCCTTGGACAAGTCGCAAAACACTCCAAGGGCGTTTTGAGACTTCTCCCAGGCATCAAATATATGTTTTAATAGAGCAACACCTGCATCAGTAGTAGAACGACCCTTTGTAAATCCATATTGTTTATTATGTAAAAGGTTGTTTATGTTAAAATACGACATCAACTGTTCCAATATAACTTTTTCATAAATTTTGCTTAGAGTTGGTAGTATTGAAATGGGTCGATAGTTACTGGGGTCTTCTTTGTTTCCCGATTTGAACAAAGGTATGACCTTACTAAACTTCATAAGATCGGGAAAGATACCTTTATTCACACAGTTATTAAAAATTTCAGCAAGATATGGTGCAATAGAATGTATAAGCGGTATGAAGTCCGCCGGGTCAGCTAGTAATAACTAAAACTATTCTGAGGTCGTACATCTATTGTCACCCAGTGATCCAGATGAAATTAACCACTGATCCTTGGGGATCTTTAAACGAGGTGTGAAGAAGCAAGTTGCGGGTCGGCAAGGCGAGGACGGCTAATGAGGAGCAATCCTGCTACACTAGATGTCATCTACTCTGCTTCGTCATCATCATCATCATCATCATCATCTCAGCCAAAGACGTCCACTGCTGGACAAAGGCCTCCCCCAAGGATATGAGGGGTATTTGCCGTAATCGCCACGCTTGGCAGGCGGGTTGGCGATCGCAGTAGGTTGAGGGTAATCACAGAGAGATGCTGCTGCCCATCCTCTGGAATGGTCCCTTAGTCGGCTTTTACGACACCTACAGGAAGAGATGGGGTGGTGCAATTCTTTATCCCCGGCACCACACAGGGAAACTCTGCTTCAGTTTCCAAATATCGCAACAGTTTCCAATAACAGCCGGACATATAGGCCCAAGGACAGTACTTACGTTACAAAACTAATGATTTGTGTAAGTACAATATTGGACTACAGTCGCTAGGTGACTCCACTGCGGCATCGACAGACAATGAGCAGGCGCGCCCTCGCGGAAGCTGTTACGAGCCTCCTCCCACCCACGACCGCTTCGCTCGTTCTGCGCTCCTGGTAGCGGTAATAAAACTGTCGTGTGTTACAATGAATATACTAAAGACGTAAATAGATTTTACATTATAAATCTTTATGTAAACATATTGGGCCTTACTAATAGACAGAGAATAAGCTTGGATTATGGTATATTGGGTATTCCGTGTTTTGTTCCAGTCGTGTACTTTATTTCCAACTAACTGTTACCCGCGGCTTCGTCTGCATAGAATAAATTTTGACGACCTCCGTTAGCCGAGTGGCTTGCACGCCGGACTTTGGGCGGCGCTAACTCTGAGGTCTTGGGTTCGATTCCCGGTCGGGTTAATGTCCAAAACGAATATTTCGATATTGTGTCGGGTCTGGGTGGTTGTGCTACCGTTCGATCGTTGTTTCTGATTTCCATGAAACGAGTGCTTTAGCTACTTAAAGTATGTAATGTGGCCTAATATTTAAAAAAAACTCTAAATTATTGAGTAATTGAAATCATGCAATCTTGAGGGATGATTTAAAAGAATACCGAAATAGTCTTTATGTTATTATCAAAAGCTTTAGTATGAATTTTTACTTGAGTATTGATGGGTTTGCCATACAAACTTACATTCCCCATTTCACCGCTTTCAAGTTTTATTTTTGCGACAAATGGTAGCCTACGTCTTTCTCCAAGGTACAATCTATCTATCTATATACCAAAATTCATCACAATAATTAAATGGTTTACGCGTGAAAACGTAGCAAACAGACAAACAGACTGACAGAGTTACTTTCGGATTCATAATATTAGGTAGGAATAAAGTAAAAAAGATATAACTAATTTGAAGTTCATACTCCGTTTAACAGAACGGGATTTTAGCTTTATTTACTTTGAACGCGTAAAATTCGACGTGTCGTAAATCCCTTTAAAAATATGTTTTTTCTGGGATACAACGTAGCCTACCTTACTCAAGGGTAGAGTACCATTCCCTATGCGTGCTGATTAAGTGATTTTCGTGCGACGACTTGACTTCAGTGATGGAGGATTTTTCCCAGCAGCGGAACAGAAAATAGGCAATTATAAAATACTTTATTAAGAATTCGTGTACAATATACAGAGGTTTGTGCCAATCTGAGGTACAAATGCTTATAACTAGGAGACGCTCTGTTTCAATATTCGATCAATAATGTGCTTGATTATGAATCCGCAACAAAAATGCATCGCAAAAATAGCCCCGTTTGCTCATAAATACGAGTGAAGATCATCAAAATTTCTTATTACATTTTTTTAGCATCTTATCATAGACCTTAAATCACGAATATAAAAATTAAACAGTATTTGTGGCGTTAATTTTGAAGCGCTAATCGGGAATCTAGTACTATTATTTGATCGAAGGTTTCAATGCACTCTGTTAACATCTTCGAAGCTATAAATGCAAGCACGCGTTCCGAAGAACCGTTTCTTTGAACGCTGCCCTGTACCTGTTTAATTAGAGTCTTGCAATCGTCACGGACAGATAGTGTCAATTAGTGTTCCGATACTAGGGCTTTGTTTGTTCCGGGCAGGAACAAATTGATCGGATGCCTTATATCTTGTACGGGTTAGTTAGATTGTTTTATGACTTACGAATTGGTGGCTTTGTGCTTTCTTTTAAAGAAGTCTTTGTAATTTCTAGTGATCTAGTTTTAAGTTAATTTTATATTAGTGCAAAAACACAAATGTTGAAAAAATTTCCACGAGCAGGATTTGAACCTGGGTGCAGGTTTGTTGCGAACAAATTACTAATTTGTTACATTAGTTACTTTAATGACGGTAGTTGATGGTAGTTGGTATTGAATTGGTTGGGCGCCTTTGGCTTTCAAAGTAAAAAAGTAAAATAATAGTGTTGAATAATTTCGGCGGGCTGGTTAGAACCACGATATTAGCTCAATTGAGAGAGTACCTGACCCGGTATGTCAGAAGGGTGCAGAATCAAATCCTGCTCGTGGAAATATTTTCAACATTTGTGTTTTTGTTATTTGTTCGCAACAAAATTTGCGTTAAAAATTATATAAACAATACAAAAACATTTTATATTAATGTTTGAAATTAAGCAAGCCGTGGCAGCCTTTAATTAAAGTAACATCAGTGTAATAGTCATATGGTTTTTTTTAAATGTAAGAATGTGTTCGGTGTATGCTTTGTTGGATGTCCAAAAATAAATAAAATTCAGCTTTATATGGATGTTTAGTTGCATTCTATAATGTTAATTTTTGTTCATTACAATTCGTTTAGATATTTGTATTTTCATTAAGCCTTTGAAAATTGGAATTGAGAATATAACAAATATGAAAGGAAAAATAATTTACGGGCGATCTGAATTCGGCAAGTGGAAGGGGGTTGGTTTTTATGGGCAAAAAACGGTTTATCTCAATTTCTGGCAAAACTTCAAGTCTTATGGAAAAAAAAACTATTACATAATGTTATAACGATCTCCGAGCACCACGGCTCTTAGCTGGGCTGTCTCGCTCTAGACTCCTATTGTCCGCGACTGTGTCAAATCATTGCAAACCTAGTTAAATGGTAAAGTTGTAGGTAATAAAAAGATCTACAACTTTTATATTTACACTTTTTTCACATAACCTCAAAATTTATGTGAAAAATTCAAATAACCAAGTTGTTGGTTTTTATTTTTCTTTTACAAAAAAATTTTTTTTAACAATTAAATAAGTTAATAAAGATTCGATATCTACAATATTTTGAAAAAGTTGTAGAATCTTCTTCACTACATAGTATAAAACATCGATATATATGTTACATCAATATAAGTCAATGGTATAAAACAAAGTCGCTTCCCGCTGTCTGTCTGTCCTGTCATGTATGCAGAGATCTTCAAAACTGCGCAACGGATTTTGATGCGGTTTTTTTAAATAGATAGAGTGATTCAAAAGGAAGGTTTATATGTATAAATACATGCATAATATAGTAGAGAACACTGATAATTTTAGAGGTTTTATATTCTTTTGCGCTTACATTGCAAACGCTGGCTGAACCACAGCTGGCTACGAGATAGATCAAAATAATGTATTAAAGTATTGTACACCTTAAAAAGGTCTACAAAGAAGTCCGCGATGGTATATGTCTATCTCTTAGGGATAATTATCAATAATAATTTTTTATCCTTTACTTTTTACGAGAAATAATGGCTTATTTACGAAGCGATTTTAAGCAATACAGCATTAATTCTTATCTAATTAAGTACCTTAAGTACATTGTGCATTTAATGTAGATCAATATGGTCATTTACAGCATGTAATTTAAATGAATATTTTCGAAGGTATTACATGTTTAAAATGCAGGGATATAGCGGGTGCGTGTATCAGCAGTGCACCCGTGCGAAGCCGGGGGCGGGTCGCTATTTAAATTATATGCGTAAGATGCCTATTTATTGCTACTTTAAGATAACTTATATATACTCAGTCAGTAACTTATATACCATCAATATTATCTTTATAAACTTATTTGGTTGTTAATATTATATTAGTATATTTCGATTTGCAATTTTTTTGTTTATCTTTTTCGATCGAAAATTAGGGTGCTTTTTCGATATTAAGTGAAAATAAGTTAAAAAAAGAAATATTTTTTGTAAAAGAAAAAAAAAAAACCAAAACCTTTTATTTGAATTTTGCTTTTCACTTTTGAATTTGACTTTTTGAAAAAAGTGTAAATACAAAAGTTGTAAATCTTTTTATTAACTAACTACAACTTTGCCATTATTTTCTTTCCATGGGGCTTGTAGTTTTGCCGGAAATCGAGATAAACCGTTTTTTACCTTTAAAAACCCACCCTCTTCCACTTCCCGACCTCAGATCGCCCGTAAATTATTTTTCCTTTAATTTTTGTTATATTCTCTTTTTTTGCAATGGGTTTCATTCTTCTAATATTTTTTTTGGTTTCAAAAATTATCGACTCGGGTCTAATAAAATTTCAATAAAATTGGATTAACTATTAGTTTGAAATAAATTATACTTAGGTAATGGCGACAATTAAGATAAAAGCTAATAAGACCAGCTGTGGTTAAATGTTGTCGTAGAATAATTGGTATAAACTTTTACTCATAACTATATTTTTTTCTTATGCTTATAACTTTAATCGTGCTCATAATAAGGCTCGTTTCTTAGCCCTCCAGCGTAGTAATGCTGAAATTACTTTACATTAACGATTTTACATGGGCTCATAACAGATTCGCGTCTCGATGACCCGTGGCGATGGTTCGCATGAACGGGAACGCGTGGGCGCCAGAATGTATGCCGATTGGATGCTTCCTTCTCGTAATTGTAGAGAGTTATAAACTGCAATACAGCCTTTTTTTAAACCCATTACATTAGGTTGAGAACTGTTGAAGAGTCCTTACAAACTTTAATTTGTTGCAAATGGATCATCAGTTGTTAAGTTTACATGCTTCCATGTTGCAAATGGATCCTTAATTATAATGATAAATGTATTAAAGTTCTGCTTGGTAAATATGGAGTATATTGTTTTCTAAAGTTTACGCGAACACTACACATTGAAATGAAACAACTTTGACGGATCTACTCGCGTTTATTTTACACATTACTTATTTAATGTTTATCCTGACGTTTCGAACCCTTTGCAGGGTCCATGGTCACAGGGAGTCTCCCTGTGACCACGGACCCTGCAGCGACCTTACGCGAGTAGATCCGTAAAAGTTGTTTTCATTTCAAATATGGAGTACATATTTCACAAAATGCTTTTTTGTTCTACAAGCTACAAGACACAAGTTTCAAAAGCTTAATTTAAGATTTTTTTAACTTATATCATTATTTCAGTCTTTGAATTTCTTCCATCGGGCTTAGGTCTACATGGTGAGACCACCTATTGCAGGATCGGTGTTACGTGCTTTCCGAAGCACGGAGGAGGTCCGATCCCATCGAACCCCTCGGAGAATCTAGTAGGGCACAGTGCGTGACGCCGTTCTCTCTAGAAAACCTCCGAATATGCTTCGTTTCACACGGCCTGAGGAACCCTTTAAGTTTCTCGCCGCCCCCCAAAAAAGCCCGGTGAAGCTGAAAATGCCGTGTGAGTCAATCAGCAAACTTTCTCCATAAAAAAACTGGTTGCTTACTCATCTCATCACATACCACTTGTTTTAAGGTGGTAATTGACCAGAGCATTTTGCCGTAATGTATCATGTTCGATGCGAGCATTCGCATGGTCAGTACAGTGAGCCAAGCTGCTCCCCGCGAGCTCTGTGTGCATCGGTGTATCGGTCAGTCAGCAATGCCGCCATCAAGCCATTCGCTTGATATGTATTACGGTTACGTTACGATGATACGCTCCGGTCAGTCGCCACCATTAGCGTTTTCTCCATTTTTACATACCAATTGGATATAATGATTGCCTGTAAAGATGAGCCAAGAAAGAAATTGACGATATACGCCACTTTTGTCAGTACATTTTCTAATTTATTCCATTGTTATTTTAGAAAGTACCAAATTGGTAATTTAGTATTTTATCGTACGTAATAAACAATCAAAAGTATACCTATCTCAATAAGTGAAGGCTTTGCATATAATAGAGTTGTCTATTATAATGACCCGTCGCGCCAGTGAAATTAAAACATTTCTCCAAAGTGCGACAATTAATCTTATTTTATTAAAGTAGCAATAAATGAATAATAGCATTTCTAACCGTAAATCACTAATGAACGCGTCCCAGGTACCGGGCCACATCGTAAACTAGTAAAATACCAAATTGCCTGTTCGCAAATTTATTGCGGCTGATGATCACCAATTGGGGTTAAAAGATCAGTAGGTATCATTCCAAATTGACAAATAATGGTCGCCGCTAAAGATGAACGGAGACTTTCACGAGCGAATAAGATCAGTCAGCATGACATTGAGTCTGGCAGTGTCGTAATTGGCCATATTATATTTGATGACAGCTGTCTTGTGCGCGACCGTTTGGTCTTGATCCTCGGGACTATTTTTTGTGTTCGTGCTGGTTTTTTGAGGCGCAGACCTTTTTATGCTGGCGGTCAGTGTGGCCAGGGAAATGACTGCGTTTCACCTGGTCTAATGAGCTGTAATAGTGATGCGGTTTCATGCTGGCGTGGCGTCGCCCGCAGCCGCGACTGCTACCTAATCATCTGCTAATGGTTGCGGGCGATTGATTTTTATGTACCTACTTGAGTTGTATCAAGTGAATATAATTTTGCGGAGGAAAATATCGTTTATGAAAAGCTGAGTGGTTCTTACTGTAATTGATTTTGAAGCTAACCGTTCTGCGTATTTGTGTGCTTGTTTATTGGATCGGTAGACTAATGTCATAAATTAAAAAAGTCCAATACGAATAACGTCCAAAAATAAATATGTCCAATACGAATAATGTACAGAAATAAATATGTCCAATACCAATAATGTCCACAAATAAAAATGACTTTTAGTAATCGCTGTAAGTTTTTGTACAGTTGAGCTAAAGTTAAGTGCCCACACTTTTAATGTTTTTTTAGGATCTTTGCTGTTGTATTGCATTGATGGGTCCTTGCGAAGTTTATCTCTATTTTCTTGTGTTTTTTTGGTGTCCGTGCTATTCACCAATATATAATCAACAATTGGATATAATATAAATGTAGTAAGAGATACAACCACTTAAGCTAGAAGACCTGTAACTCTTTTCTCCTGAGCATATCCATCTCCAGTCTACAAGCTAATTACTACAACATAAGGATCGCCATATGCGGTCAACAGCAATTAATATAATGTTGAGTAAGTCCACTGTGTGTCTTCTTTTGTAATCGCATGACGCAATAAATAAGCAAGATCACAAAATATGTGACTAGGTTTACTTACTGTGAACGGAACCCGTGATCTCTAGGTTTAAGGCGACGACGACGCATCGCTAAACAATTAATCTAATATGGAGCGTTTGCGCCCCGTACCATAAGAAAAACTGTTTTTTTTCCCTTCAAATTAAAACTACAAATTATTTAAAAAAAAATGAACTAGGATATTGAAGTGTGTGTTAAGGCTAATCTACAAAGAAAATTTAGATGCTTAAATCGGTCTGGTTAGCCTGTAAAATGCAAATCTATGTTTTAAAATAGGTTACTTACTTTGATATTTTTTTCTCTGTTATAAAAGTTGACAAATCGTGTTTCTGCAACTAGCAAAATGAAGTCAATTAAATGAAAAATCATGTCATCAAATATCACTTTCATATGTTTTGTAATTGTTGGGAAAAATCAAGATCCCCGCCACGTAAATTACCAACGCGTCGTCTTAAGACGGATCTACCTAGAGAGTAGGAACTATAAAGTGTGCAGTGTCAGCGTAAACTTTAGAAAACAATGCTTGGTTGGCAACCCTATCCAATCCTGAAATTTCCCTTTTCCTCATATCCTTTATCCTCTTTTCTCCTTAGGACTCTGTCTGTGTCTGAGTGTCGCAGCGTGGAGCAGTTCAACCACTACCTGTCCAACTCAAGCATCACGAATACTGATCTGGAGAAACGCGGGTGAGTCTTTATACAGATTTGTCGACATTTTGGTACATATTCATATCTAGGTGTATATTAATATGTGAAGCGAAGACTTCGTGCTAATTTTCAAGCGCATTGCGCGCAAGGAGGTTTGTGCGATTTGGTCTATTTCAGCTTGTAAATATGGAGGAGTCCCAAAAGATTAAATTAATGTATAATAAATGTGTTACAATTGTTTATAATAAAACTGTCGCATCGAGACCACTAGGTCACCACAGGTTTATATTAATCTTTAACATTCACTCTGGACAATTCTCAATTAAAACTTTTGAACATTTAAGAATCTTATAGACGTTAACTTTAAAATCCTTCTATTAAGTAAAAGTGGCGCAGATAATATTTATTCATTAATTTGCTTAGGCTCATAGATAACATGCCAAATACCTATACCAATACTAAAACAATAAAGTTATAATAACCTAAGTTTTGGTCCAAAGCTCGACAGACATGCAGTGAACGTGGCTGACCCAATCCTATTGACTTATTCGTCAACTGGCATGTGTGAGAGTGGCGAGTGCGGGCGAGTTGGCACCTTCCGAGATTTTACCTATTTTTTTGTCGTCAACTCGCACGCGTTGGATTGTTCCTGTTAATTCTTTTTAAACGATAGTATGCACAATAGCACACCAAAAGCTGACAGCGCAAATGAAAAGACAGAGAGACAGTTTAAAGTAACCGCAAATGGTATAAATGGTGGAATGTAGCACGACTATGTAATAAATAAAATAAAAGTACGAGAAAATAATCGAAACATCCTCAATTCACTGATATTTTAAATAATCGAAACATCCTCAATTCACTGATATTTTAAATAATCGAAACATCCTCAATTCACTGATATTTTAAATAATCGAAACATCCTCAATTCACTGATATTTTAAATAATCGAAACATCCTCAATTCACTGATATTTTAAATGAAATTTTCATGTAAGTACTTTATTACTTTGATTGTACCTACCTCAATAAAAAAATAATTGAGTGATCGCATTTTTTGTGAACCACCCAGGTCCCAGACCCGTTATGTGGCATTGTCTAGCCGCATCCATCCATCATGTTGCGCAAGGGTACTTTCAGGCATGTGACATTTCCGACGGCTGAGCCTAAGAGCCGTCGCGGCCTGGCACCGATGATCCCGGCTGAACCAATTCCTATGCGATCGATAGAACAAATAATGTTCACGTGATTGATGAGTTTCTGATAATGCGGGACAACTGAGCCACGAAATAAGAAAACCCCAGAAGCTAGGCTTCAAACATACCGCCCTCGTGCAACGCAAACGCAGACCTTCTAACGGACACAGAACCTCGCAACAGCTTACAACACCCCGCCCGATCCTCTAAATCATCATCATCAGCCTATAAACGTCCTACTGCTGGACACAGGCCTCCCACGTGAACAATAGCACGTGGGGATATTGGGCCGTAACGCACCACGCTGGCCCAAAGCGGGTTGCGATAACAACCGGGACCAACGGCTTAACGTGCCTTCCGATGCACGGAGGAGCTCGAGATGTTTTTTAATTGGGCACCCGTCAGGTGACCCAGCATTGCGAATTGCGGCGTTGCTTAGCGGGCAAGATTGCAAGCCGAACGCGCTAGTCGCTGCGCCATCGAGCTCCTCATCCTCTAAATACCACTACACATTTACAGAATACACTAAACATGCACACTAATTTAGGCCGAAGACACTGACCGTACTCGAGAACAAGGGTACGACGAACCGGTTCACACGCGCTCTATACCAGGTACAGTACATGTACCTGGGCGCTTCTCTCCACCACCACGGCCCGGTCAACCCGAGCCGAGGTGTGAGCCCTTATAGGCGCCCTCGGGTTGTTCCGCTCACCGATCCGATCCTAACCCTTCGGAGAATCTAGTAGGGCACGGGGACACGCACTAGTGCGGTGAGTGCGTGATGCCGTTCCCTCTAGAAAACCTCCGAATGTGATTCTAAACAAGCCCGGTGAAGCTGCAAATGCCGTCTGAGGCAATCAGCAAACTCTCCCCATAAAACAACCGCCTCTGTGGTCTAGTGGTTAAGACCACCGGTTTAGACCCAGAGGTCCCGGGTTCGATTCCCAGCGGTTTTGTTTGTAAATGTTTGTGTACTCGGTCTGGTTAGTGGTAGGACTTGTTTGTCCGCCTGGCTAGCTACCACCATCTTATCTAAATATGTCGCCATAACATCAATGTTTGTAGCATTGTTGTGTTCCGGCAGCTAGAGATAAGATAGCCAGTGCCTCACTAGTTGAGGATCCCGGGTGAAGTGCGCTTCCATCATTGGCCTTATCATCACTAAACATCAGGTGAGATCAAGGCACTGTGCTTACCCGTAAAATATATATAAAAAAAAGCTCGCAACAGTCCGTCGTCCGTCTGTTGCAAGATTCCGTGTCTGTCAGAGGTTGCCTATGTTGTCGCGTTTGTTAGGCCCCTCGCCCTCGGCGACTTTTTGTAGCGATGCTGTCGCGCGTTCGCATCGATACAGTCGCGATGGTGTCGCTAGCTGTTTGCCCTCGCCCACATAACCACGATTCAGTCGCGATGCAAACGCGATTCAGTAACGGCACAAAAATGCCTGCGATCGCTACAGTTGCAAGATGGACTCCGTTGAGGCAACATTAGTCACGTTGTCTTTGGTGCTGCTTTTACGTAAGCAACCGAAGCGTGGACAGCCGAAGCGCGGGCAACGAAATCAGCGTCAATATTGGATGCAGCCATTTAATAAAGAGAGATTACTTGGTTACACTGATGCTCGGTTCTCCACTCACGCGCCACCCTCCCTCCGTTCTCTCCCCGATGTCGTCCGACACGGTCGCGCGTTTGCATCGATACAGTCGTGATGCTGTAGTAGCGCGTAGTGGCGCGTTGCATATGCGACTAACGCGCGTTAGTAGCGATGCTGTCGTTTTTTGAATGTTGTCCTTTTGGGAATTGTCCTTTTGGGAATTGTCCTTTTGGGAAGTTGTCCTTTTGGGAAGTTGTCCTTTTGGGAAGTTGTCCTTTTGGGAAGTTGTCCTTTTGGGAATTGTTCTTTTGGGAAGTTGTCCTTTTAGGAATTTCCCTTTTGGGAAGTGAACGTTGTCTTTTTAAGAATTTCCCTTTTGGGAAGTGAACGTTCTGATACAGTGGACGTTTTGGGAAGTGGTCCTTATGAGCCAAAAGGTTCGTAATCACGCGACGCGACAGCATTGCTTCAAAAAGTCGCCGTGGGCGAGGGCCCTAACCTTCTGCAGTCTCCTTATTTTTCTGACTGAGCTGGGTATTCATGTCGATTGTACTCTGACCTGGGTCAGAAAACTACATTTGGAGTTCGCCGCTTTGTTGTGTAAATTATGCGTTTCGATTTTAGGTTACATTTCGTATGTGAGTAATTGGGTCATATTGTGTACTAGGTATATATGTTTCGGTGTTAATTATGTCTCTGTCTAAAGTTATTGGCTTATACGTGGTATTGATATAAGACTATGATCACTTTAACAAACACAGACATATTTTTGACGAATAGTAGGTAATTTGTGCTAATAATATTCATTTGGTCTGGTTTCCGATGTGCTTTTACCACTTAAAAAAATACAGTTTTTTTATAAATCTTCAGTAAAGTTACTGGTCGATAAAGTTGTAGGGTATTTTAGATTAAACTAGCTGACCCGGCAAACTTTGTTTGTTTGTTTTTGTTTTGCCAATTATTTCTAGGGCATTTGTAGGGTAGAAAAAAAGAAACTTATTGTAAGTGTGTTAGGATGTGAGCGAAAGGGGCATGAAGCCCTGTGAACGATGACGAAATATAAAAATAACAAAACACTAAACATTTATTTTTTTACTTTATTATAATTTAAGTATTATAATTTGAGGAGCTCGGTGGCGCAGTGGTTAACGCGCCCGGTCTGCGAGTGCTGAGGTTAAGCAACTTTCGCGAACTACGGTAGACGCCTGGCGGAGACAACCGATCAAGTGATTAATATGGCTATAAAAAATAGGGGTTGGTGATAGAAGGGTGAAAATTTAGGGCTGTTTACTGGGTCAGAAGTGACACCTGTAGACATCTGGCGGGGATAACTAATTAAATGACGATTGATCAGTTTTCGACCGGAGAGGAAAAATGATTAAATTACTAAAATGGCTATTAAAAAATAAGGGTTGATCGTAGAAGGGTGAAAATTGAGGATTGTATGTATTTTTGTATGTTGTATCATAAAAAAAGAGAAATCAAAAATTTTGTCTAAAAAATAAAAAATAAAATTTAGGGGTGGACTACCCCTAACATTTAGGAGGATGAAAAATAGATGTTGGCCGATTCTCATAGATACCAGATAAGCACAAAAAATTTCATCAAAATCGGTCAAGCCGTTTCGGAGGAGTATGGCAACGAAAACTGTGACACGAGAATTTTATATATTAGATTATTGTACCGTTAAGATATCTCAACTATACGACTCGATAATTATGGATATATATATTTGTTATATTTGTGAAGAAAATTAAATTACAATTTAGAAATAGTAGTTTATGCAACTGTCATGTAATGAAGGGTATTAAAACACGAGTGTGAGTTTATGAAACGAGCGCAGCGAGTTTCATAATAGTAACGAGTGTTTTAATACCCGTGTTATATGCAGTTGCATACACTACTTTATCTTCACTAATGCAATTAGTCAAACAACAAGAGTAAAAGCTGACAATAGTTTATTTATAATAATTGTTCAAATTTTGGATGGTACAATTTTGAAAGTTAATGTTAATTATTGATCCAGCAGCTGTAGCGGTCGCGGGGCAAGCAGTAGAGCTCGTAGACGGAGTTGGAATATTTATAATTACTTCATTCGTCTTTTTTTCTATACTGTTCAAGATCGTATTTGAGACTTGAATTTTATTCATTAAAGACTCATCAATGTAGCTTTTAGCCACAGTAGAAGACTTCCACCCCCCGTGTCGTTTCAGTGCGGTCAAATCACCACCGCTATCTATGAGAAGGGTCGCCGAGGTGCGCCGGAAGCAATGCCCCGTGTACAACGCTGGGTTAGGCAGATTCAAAAAACTTGCGATAGTTTTTCCCAGAGCACCAAATTTATACCAAATTTATTAATACCAGTTCTTTGATCGACGCACTTCCCCGATCTATAGCTCAAGAAAAAGGCAGGGTTTCGACAGGGGGTGGGTCGAAGTTGCATGTATTTTTTACATACGGCATAGCAGTTGCCCGTCACAACGAAAGAACGATCTATTTTCGTTTTTGTTTTCGAAACTTTCACCATGATTGTACTGTCGTCTATGTTAGAGACTTCATCGAACTGGATGTTGTATAGCTCTTGCCTTCGGCATGCCCCCATTATGCCGAAGATTAGTGCAACCTGTAACAATAAACGATATAATAAGCTTGAGGTACATAGCCAAGGCAAAAACTATGATTTATGAAGTAGTAAAGTGTAGGTACCTACTACCTAATTTATACACAAAGCGCTTAAACGGAGTGTCTAGATAACTTGCGTGTGTAGTACGTAAGTACTAGGTAGATTAAATAACAGAACTAAAATACACTTACCTTTTCAAAAAGATACAAAATATCTGGTGAATCTTTCAGGAACATCTTTATTTGACCTGATGTAAACGTCAAGGACTTTTTTTCCTTGTGTCCTTCTGAACTGCGTTTCAGGAACGCTATGACTTTTGAATACTTCGTGATATTAATATTGTTGTAGATACTCAGTGTGGACTTGAGCATAGAATATTTAGCCCACATAGAAGATGGCTTGAATTTGTCGGAGAGGTCTTTGAGATACACAAGAATGACATTTTCAGAAAATGATGTAGTTTTCTTTTCAATCTTCCATGCCAAAAAGATTGTGAGTTACTTTTGTTGCCAATTCTAGAATATCCGAAGGCGTACAAATATCATCGTCGCTGTCCATTTTTAACTTTTAATTTGTATTTTAAAAACAAAACACATCGCGAAACATTAAATTCACGCGTACGTGTATTGTCACAGTGAACTTGCCGCCATTAAAATCTAACCAATGAGAGCGCAGCTGCGCGCGCAGGGCCAATCAGGAGCGAGCGCGCGCTGGTCTTTTTTTATTTAATTGGCACAAGATCTTACCAAAGAGTTTTGTGTATGTAAGTTTAGTAGTTTCGACGAAGTTTTCACGTATAACCCAACTGTTTTCAAAAGCCAGCCTAATATCAAAATTTTATACAACTTGTATGAGGATTTTGACATAAGGCTCGCCAGGTTAATTGGTCGCGTTTTATTGATGTTATAATGAGATTTTACGATATCGATGTGGATATTACACCATCATGTGAAATTGCTTAAATTGAGTGTTTTGTTGTCTGCGCTATAACAGTAGTAATTATAAGTCAAGTATTGGAAACATAAGTAGAATGTTACAACATTAGTGTAGATAAAGTACATTACGTCAGTTATTGTCTATGTTATACGAATGTCAGAAGGTGCGCTCGTGGAAATATTGTCAACATTTTTTCAAATTGTTATTTGTACGCAACAATATTTGCATAAAATCATAAAATATATCCATAATTATAAATATGGCTTGCCTACTTCTTCTATGTTTTTTTTTTAAATATTAAGATCGGACGTTATTGACGTAGTTGTTGACATTGAATAAGGCGCCTTTGGCTTACAAAGTAAGAGTAAGAGTTGGACAGAGCCACGATAGCGTAATGGAAGTGCACCTGGTCCGGTACATCTGAGGGTGCGGGTTAGGAAATTCAACGCTTTTCCAAATTGTACCATTTGAATAGTCATTTAAGATTATCATAAATAAATCATAAGCCTCTCTTGACCCATTGCTACCATTGCTATATACCCATATAGGCCTTTTGTTTATGCTATTCGCGTCCTTAAAATTGTAAAAAAAAATCATTTAAGCATTCGTTTTTATCTTAAGTAGTGCTTAAGTTCGTAGCTTAAGATATTACGTAGCAGGATTATCTGGCAACGCACAACCCATTAACCGCTCAATTAATTAAAAAGTCGTTGTTAATTGTGGAGAGAGTAAAAGTCAATTGGGTTTACTGGTATCAGGGCACTCAGCTTGCGGCAGTAAACCATTACTGCGGCGGATAACTGTAATCAACGTTGACTCGATATTTTAATTGACTGGTAATTAATTAACGACTAATTGGTATCGCTAAATTGAGCGAATGAAAAGAAATGATCTTATTTTTTTACTACTGACATATGTTGAGGCAACACTCGGCAATTTGTATTAACATGTTTTTCTATTATCTTGTTAACTTCTGTGAGTGTCTTCTTCTACCTATACTACTCGTATACTAGCTGACCCGACAGACGTTGTCCTGTCTCTAAGATTTAATAAATATTTGCCACGAACCATCTATTGTGAGTAATCCAAAGTGGCGATTCCCATACAAAATTACCAATTTTCAATTTTTCGATTTCTCAGCTGTTTTTTGAGACGCGGTTGCATTATAGCGGACAAAACAAAATACAAATAATTCAAATCGGTCAGCCGTTTTTAAGTTTTAGCAAGACTAACGAACAGCATTTGATTTATATTTATATTTATTTATTATTTATGATGACCTGCGAAAGACTGCAGGCAGATGCTGGATGCGTCAAGCCGAGGACAGGGCGCTATGGCGCTCATTAGGGGAGGCCTATGTCCAGCAGTGGACTAATATAGGCTGATGATGATGATGATGATGATGTAGAGTAGGTAGGTATACTTATGTATGAGCTTGTTTTTAGGATTAGAAATAGAAATATAATTTGCGTGCAGCTCTGCTCCTTTCATTTATATTTTATACTGATACGCCTGCATGAAAGGTGTTCCAGAAAGTTTGACAGGAAAACTTACTTCCTTTTACCTTTGTTTTACTTGTTTGAGGCAAATAGTCTTGCGATCTAGCTAGGGTGAGCCTAAAACGATGAAGCTATAGAATTAGTTTAAGTATTTTACTCTTAGGTAGGTATATCGTAATAATGAACAGAATTATTATGCAGATATATCATCAGGTGGTCTAAACATAAAAAAATAAACTACGAGTATTTTTTTATTTTTTTGATATATTTCTATAGGTACACAAACAGATTAGGTATAGTCGACTATGAAATTGCTTTATCACTTTTGACAAAAACTTCCATTACAATAAAATTTTGCTAAGGCTCATTGTCAATGATGACAACGTATCTGTCACTTGGTCTTTTATACAAAAATAGAACTTGTTGTTTTATTATATGCAAACAAAATTCACTTCTAAGGTGGTTAAGCAATTTCATTGTCGACTATACAATCAATGCATGAGTACAGTAACATATTAGGTTAACCTTACTAGCTAGACGGTAATCCAAAAGGAGTGTACACAGCATGAAATTTTGAGTGTAGTTTGAAACGCAACAATGCTGGTCTTAAGGAAATTAATGCTTAAAACTAATAATAATACAAAAAAAGATTAAATAATGTAAAGACAAATAATAATTACAATAATAAACGAAGTAAGGTGGGTGTCTATCAAACTGACTGACTCCGCTCCAAATAGTAAAAAAATAAATAACGATAATAATATAATCAACCATCTTTATTTTCAGACCAAACAAATACTTAACTGTAATAAATAATAAATATATTCGGTAATATTTACAACTAGCTTTTGTTTGCGGCTTTGCTCACGTGGGCTACACGACTTGTGTTTATTCGTATTAAAAGCCTAACTTATTAAAGGTAAATATGATAAGGGTATAAGTAATAAGGGTTAGACAACTAAACATGTCACGTCATTTCAACATTAAGATTTTCATTTTTTATCATTAAAAAGCCCATCCATGCGAGCTAAAATTAGTAAAAAGTTTCTGACACAAAACAACGTAATACAGATCACTCTGTATAAGTAATTTTGGTCCGTTTTAAAACCTCCTATACAAACTGTCATCCCCTACTAAAGGGATTATTTTCCAAAAATCGCCCATCCATGCGAGCTAAAATTAGTAAAAAGTTTCTAACACAAAACAACGTAATACAGATCACTCTGTATAAGTAATTTTGGTCCGATCCAAAACCTCCTATACAAACTGTCATCCCCTACTAAAGGGATTATTTTCCAAAAATCCTGAAACACTTATAATTTCTAACCAGGCCAAATACTGAAATTTAAGCAATGACAGATTTTCATACAAACTTTCCACCCTTATTTCACCCCTCTAGGGGAGATTTTTCGAAAAATGTAAAAACACGTCATTCTTTATTTTTATTGAAAAATCTATAGATCGATTAAATTATTCATTTTATAGATAAGAATAACATTTCCACAAAAAAAATCTTTCCTTTCTAACTCCTCTAAAAGAAAATAAACAAAATTCCTGAAACATGTAATTTTTTTTTTCAAAAGCCAAATACCAATTTACAATTACATTTACAAAAACTGGCGGATTTTAATACAAACTTCCACCCCGTGTTTGACTTCCATAGGGTATGATTCCCATAAAATCCTTTCTTAGTTACGTCACTCAATTAACCTACCGTCCAAATTTCATCTAATTAGCTCCAGCGGTTTTGGCTTGGCAATGATGAATCAGTCAGTTAGGACAAGTCATTATTATGACAATAGATTTATTTATTTAGGTACCTATTACTCGTATCTACATACCGTTCGTGAATTTTTGGCACTGAAACTAAAATATTCACCGGTAACTTCGAATATGATTGATGGGGTGTACTTTGATTAATTGATTTCATAGATACATCCCAGCGCTAGAAAGTTTGACATTTAGATAGATAGATAGATAATACCTTTGATGCAACACTATAAAACATAAACATAAACAAAAGAAAAAAAAATACAAAATTACAATTTGGCGGTCTTATCGCTTTCAAGTGATTTCTTCCAGACAACCAGTCGAATGAAGAGATTGGAGAGAACGAATAAACTTTAAGATCAGAGGTGAAACTATGAAAACATACTAGAATAATGTGTATTTTATAAATGAAGCAAAATAATAATAATAATGGTAATGATAACAAACACACATACATTTAGTTAATTAATTACCTATACTATACTAGCACTATACTTGCGACTTCATGCGCGTGGATTTTAAACTTTAAAAAAACTCTTTTTCAAAATAAAATATAGCCTATGTTACCCGCAAGGAATGTATGTAGCATTCTATCTGTGAAAGAGTTTTTGTAATTGGACCAGTAGTTCCAGAGATTAGCCCCGACATACAAACAAACAAAGTCACAAACAAATTCAATTTCCAATTCAAAATCATTTATTCGGTTTAGGCTATAAGCTAGCTTTTGTTAGTGTCACTATGCCATCAGTTTGTAAGTCTACTCTGGGCGGGAGATCTTGTACTGAGAAGAAAAATAATAAGTCCGCCATCTTGGGTGTGCCGCCATCTTGGGTGTGCCGCCATCTTGGGTGTGCCGCCATCTTGGGTGTGCCGCCATCTTGGATTTAGAATGACGTCACATAATTAACCATGCATTGTGCTCCGAACTGAACATGTATACAAAATTTCAGCTCAATCGGTTGAAGATATCTGCTTCAAAATTGAGTTGCAAGATTTCACCCGAACAAACAAACAAAAATACATTGCAAGTTAAATAAAAGCTTGTAAAAAGTTAATGTCCTTAGATATGTTGTTTAAGTCGTTAAATATGTTATTCATTTATTTGGGGATATGACGCCATGAAAAAACTTCAGCAAATGCGTAGAAATACAAACAAACTAAACGTGCTATGACGCGCCACCCAAAGCCGTTGATTTAAGCCAGTGGGAATAAAACGGGTTACATAAACAGAATTATATATTTTTTTACTTTTTTATTTTATTTTAAGTGCTAATTGCCGCACTGAACTTGAATTAAATACTTATAAAATACAGTAAAAAAAAATAAGTAAAATAAACGTTACCTCTTTTTTAATAGTATAGATTATCCTATATAATTTAGGTATTTAAATAAACCCTTTTTAGCATTCGTGTCGTTCGCGACATAATGCTAAGCGACCTTTCTGATAAAACTAACAGTAATAATAATGAATTGTATTTTTATTTGTATTTGTAGTGTACAACTCAAACAGTTTATATTCTTTGTACATTTATATTATTCTAGCCCCCTCATTTATAAAAACTATTTAAGAATTTTATAGTTAAATATTGTTTTGTCTACGTCACACAAACGTCATTTTGAATTTGAGAATAAGAGACAAAACAATGATTTAACTAAATAATGCTTAAATAGTTTTTTTATGAATAAGGGGGTCAGACATTAAAAAAAACGAACCAGAAAATTGCCGGTATAGTAACGTTGCGCCAAAGCCAAATAAGATCAGCCAAATAATGATAAATGCAGACATTACTTTTCGATTTTGTCGGCAAACTCCGGACATTTCATCCCAGCCACGAGTATGCAAAGGAATAAATCGTACAAGACAAATCAAAGGCAACAGCTATCACGCCATTTGAATTGTACGAGTAATAGTATGCAGATTTATAGTGAGTGCAATTTTCGCGTGGTAATAGTTGCTACTTACTGTGATCGGTGATCGTGACCGGGGCCCGGCACGCGTCGGTCAGCCCGCCCCGGGACTGACACACAGCAGGTTGCAGACTAAAGGTTGTAATGGTTGGTTCACTGTACATTGATTGCGTAGGCCCTCTGTAAATTTTTTAAAACGTTAGTTGCGACTTACTGTGATCGGTGATCGTGACCGGGGCCCGGCCCGCGTCAGTCAGCCTGCCGGGACTGACACACAGCAGGTTGCATACTGAAGGTTATAATGGTGTGTTTACTGTACATTGATTGCGTAGGCCCTCTGACAATTTTTCTGTAATCGATGATCGTGACCGGGGCCCGGCACGCGTCGTTTAGCCCGCCGGGACTGACACACAGCAGGTTGCAGACTGATAGGGTTGTGATGGTGTGTCCACTGTATATTGATTACGTAGACCCTGACACATTTTTGAATCGTCGATAGCCGATAGTAGGATAGATGCTCGGGTCTGCTAGCTTGTAATAGCATGTTCCATGTCTTTTGAAGATTTGCGTAGGCCCTCTGAGACATTTTTGAAGCTTCGATAACCGATCGGATATGTACACGGGACTGCTAGGAAACGATCCGACCCGAACCCTTCGGAGAGTCTAGTAGGGCACGGGGACACGCACTTTTAAGTGTGTGATGCCGTTCTCTCTAGAAAACCTCCGAAGGTGATTCGTTTCACACTGCTTGAGGAACCCTTTACGTACCTCGCCGCGCCCAAAAAAGCCCGGTGACGCTGAAAATACCGTTTGAGGCAATCAGCATCTCCCTAAAAAAAAGGGACTGCTAGGTTTTGATGCTTGTTCTCTCTCCTTTGAAGATTTGCGTATTGCTCTGACAATTTTTTTAACGAATTGATGCTTAAGTTGGATGCGAGTAATCGTAGTTCAATGCCCATAACATAATACTGACGTGAACCCATGTATGCCTAATAGGGTTGTGCTTGTAGCACTAGTGTTTCACATAGTAACCAGAATTAGACACCAGGTTCCGTCGCCTAAAAATAACATAGGGTTTCAATGAAATTTTACTGGATGACAGGTAAAAAGGTAAACTGATTTTTTTCTGATCTGGTCTGATCTCTGGCCCTTTTTAATGATTGAAGGAAATAAGTGTCGATGATCTCTGGCCCTTTTTTAATGATTGAAGGAAATAAGTGTCGTTGATCTCTGGCCCTTTTTTAATGATTGAAGGAAATAAGTGTCGTTGATTTCTGGCCCTTTTTTAATGATTGAAGGAAATAAGTGTCGATGATCTCTGGCCCTTTTTTAATTATTGAAGGAAATAAGTGTCGATGATCTCTGGCCCTTTTTTAATGATTGAAGGAAATAAGTGTCGATGATCTCTGGTCCTTTTTTAATGATTGAAGGAAATAAGTGTCGATGATCTCTGGCCCTTTTTTAATGATTGAAGGAAATAAGTGTCGATCACTGGTCCCTGTCGAACACTGGTGTCACTACCCTTCAAGCATATTAGCTATTTGGATGCTTTAAAAAAAATGATACAAAGCATGGTCTAACTACTAGACCACAGTGACTACAGGACCAATCAATGCACTAAGGTATTTTTAAAATAATTGATACATTTAAAAAGCAATGTACTGCGACTCGTTCCTAACCCTCTGATGTTTTCGCGTTGCAGCCGCGGGGTACGATTTGCGGACATACTTGCGCACTTGACGTCTGTGGCGTGACGTCACGAGTCACGACCGCATCGACAGCAACGCCTGACTTATGTGACTGACCGATAGCACAATAGCAGCTGCTGATGTTCGCTTATTTCGCTTCTGCGGGTTGCGAAGCTTTATATATACTTTTTTTTTAAAATAGGGCCTCGATTCTTGAAACATCTCGTCTCGGCTATCATGTCTCAGTGGCCTGATTTCTAGCTTTTTTTCATAGTTTAAATGTCGTACCCTTTTCCCATAATCAAAAATATCTCACTAGCACGATTGTGGGCATTTTGAAATAGTAGAATCGAAGCTCAGTTATTTAGCAGTGTTTTTTACACGACGAATAAACACGCGTCTCGTTTTCCCAACTGCAATAACAATACAATAATATTTATGGTTGGGTTCCAGGAATCTGTCGTTCATTTGTTTCTTACTCAAAGCTACATAGAGCTTCACTCAGGAATGATCGATAACTTAGAAACCTTTTCTATTATTTCGAAGTCAGGATAAGAATTGATTATATTATAGTAATCAACAGAGTTTTACAAGTTGTAACGGGTTGGAGTTGTAAGTTACAACTTGAACTCTTTTCCCAAAAGAGGCGTTTATGTGACGACTAATAGCTTTGAAGCTATAAAAAGCTTGTAAAAATCACATACGACGCAATCAAAAACGAACTACAGGAACTTCTAAGATTTAAGATAAATTGATGATGTGCAAGACGTTAAATCAGGATTAAGTTAAAATCGAGTTTTAATTCTACTAAATCTAGATTTAAAGCATTCCTGCAAGCCGCCCAAATACGACGTCAAAGTTAGAAGAAAACAAAAAGTTGAATATGTAAGAGTCTTTAATACTCGTAGTACCTGACAGGCAAGTCAATGAAGCAATGGCTTTGAGGGATAGGTAGCATTTGTCTCCTTCCACTTTTGCAATAACTATTCGTGCAAGTTTGTTTTAAGACGACGCATTGGTAATTTACGTGGCGGGGATTTTGATTTTTCTCAACAATTACAAAACATATGAAAGTGATATTTGATGACATGATTTTTTATTTAATTGACTTCATTTTGTTAGTTGCAGAAACACGATTTTTCAACTTTTATAACAGAGAAAAAAATATCAAAGTAACCTCTTTTAAAACATAGATTCACATTTTACAGGCTAACCAGACCGATTTAAACATCAAAATTTTCTTAGTAGATTAGTCTTAACATACACTTCAAAATTGTAGTTCATTTTTTTAAAATAATTTGTAGTTTTAATTTGAAGGAAAATAAAACAGTTTTTCTTATGGTACGGGGCGCAAACGCTCGTATCAAAACGTATGAGATTTATTGTTTAGCGGTGCGTCGCCTTAAACTACATACACAGTAATAGAAGGCAGCCTGGCCCCAAGCGCCTCAGCGTTAGATGTTTCAACTCTCTGTTTAGAAACTGTAAGCACCACAGTTTAGATACATACATAAGTGTAATTTATTTCAGTAATTAAACGTCCAGGGAGCACTATTAAGAGCTAGAACTAGTTTAGCCGACATTGTAAGCCTTGCGGGATTGTATTAATAAATAAGTGGCTGCTGGGCGTAATTAAGGCGTTAAGTACTTGTTGATGTGCGCTGATATATGTTTCGGCTTACCCAATAGCGGATTCTTGTCACTTATCACATGTATCATGTCAATTTGTGGTGTTTTCTCTTGGCTGTCGGTATTTCTAATAGAATCTTGTCTGGATTGTAACGACTTGTGTCATCTGAGCTTTATCATCTACGTAAAGTTTATATACCTGTATGGTGAAATATCTTCAAATAGTTTATATAAAATTTTGTTTTGCATTTGAATTGCTTTATTTATAACCTAACTTTAAGTAAATAGCACTTAATATAAAAGACTTGCCTTAGGTAGTACCCCAACCCGATTCTATTTTACCCGACTACGTCAGAAGGAGGGTTATTCTATGTTCAGCTATAGATTGTTGACATGTAAATGTCCAGTTTAATTATTAATTCACCATGTTTATAGCGAATAAATTATAAATATTAACTGATTTAAAAATCGTGGGTTCGACTCCTTCCTGAGACGAGTAGTGGTCTTTCTAAGGGCGTATTAAAATTAGTTGCTTTATGTAGCCGCGCTATATCCGTTGATGTTGACAAGTTAGCTATTGGAAAAAACGTGTCTATTTTAATAAATACATAGGTATTGTATCTACCATTTTATTATTGATGGTGGAAAACAAACAATTGATGTTTCCTCTACTTGGTCTTAATCAATTATGTTATTAGCTTTGATATTGCGATTTGTGACTGATTGATGGAACAGTTTTAATTAGCTTTTGATGAATAGCATTCTAATTGTTGGTTCATTAATTATTCTCTTTCTACAGCTGTTGTTGAGTTGTTTTTGATATTATATTAACGGACATTGTTATTGTTGTGAATAAATTGTCAATTATCATATCAAATCGTACTTTGATCATTGAACAATTGGAATCATGATCAAACTAAAATTAAGCTAGGTGGCACATTGGGCCGCTCACCCCGTGGTATAATCCTTGCGGCACATGTGGAAAGGAAAGTACCTTAATTATTAGTGGTTATTTTTGGCGGTAGGAGTGAGAGCTAGTAAAAAGGTATTTAAAGAGAAAAAGAAAGAAAAGGCGCTAAGTAGGTAACTACTATCGCGAGCAATAAACCGGAGTCACTTCATCGCGGATTGCTATATACAAGTTTACCATTTTTATGCAATGAATTATAGATTGTGGTATATCATTTGAAAGGTAATTTTATAAGCTTTCAAACGATATCAAAAAGATTTAAAATTAATAAAATTTCCTACCTAAATATAAGGAATTGTTGGAAAATGTTGAAGTTGTGGATGTCTAAATAATTACGAAGTAATATGAAAAGATAAGTTTTTTATTTACAATGTGTATTTTATCCCCCCCTCAATACTTTGTATTATCCCCCCTGGCCCTAATGACTGCCTGTAAACGGTTTCTCATTGACCGAATGAGTTTCCTTACGGAATCTTGGGGAATTCCCTGCCACTCTTCGACCAAAGCTATTTTCAGATTTTCTGTCATCGCCGGAGCTGGATATCTTCCTCGTACTCGTCTTTTCAGCTCGTCCCACACTTGTTCAATAGGGTTCAAGTCAGGACTGAGGGCTGGCCAGTCTAAGGTGGAAATCCCGACTTCTTCCAGGTACTGTCTAGTCATTGCGGTGTGGCAGCGGGCTTTATCGTGCATTAGCAGGAAATGTTCGCCAATAAACCCGGCGTACGGGAGCACATGGCCTAGCAGAATGTCGTTGATGTATCTGTTGTTGTCTTCCGCCCAGATTAGACTTACGAACCGATGACATAATGACGTACATAAGAGCTATTTGTAGTTTAAACTGAATAAATAATTTTGAATTTTAAATTATGAATTACATTTTTAATAAGCTTATATTATGCATCCAGAGATTCGGCACTACGAAAGTTGCTTAGCTTTCATGATTGCTACAGAGCTTCGCACTACACTACAGGGTTAGATGAATGTGAACGGGGAGCTTTCGGTTGTGACCCGATACCAATCTCCTTTCGTCAACATCTTTAGGTACGGTCAGCAATAAAAGTAGCTGAACGCTTTATTACCAAGTCATGTAGTCATTGTAATCGTATAGTAGAGTCAACTTTAGAAGGAGTTGTAAAGCAGTTGTTAAATTCATTACCGACGACCTCCTTGGTCGAGTGGCTTGAACACCGGTTTTCATGGTGACGCTATCTCTGAGGTCCCGGGTTCGATCTCCGGTCGGATCAATTTAGAAATACCTGTTTTTCTAAATTGTTTCGGGTCTGGGTGTTTACCTTGTACTGAGAAGAACCGGCAAGAAACTCAGTAAGGGCATTTCTTATTCCAGCGTCAAACTATTGGAAAATGCCCTATCATAAAAGGACACTTTCACAACATGTAAAAGAAAATTATCAATATTTTCTTTATAAAATAATAAATAATATGGTTGAGTCGACTTATCTTACAAGTAAAATCTTTTAGCAAGCACAGTGCCTTGATCTCACCTAATGTTAAGTGATGATAATGCCAATGATGGAAACGCACTTCACCTGGGATCCTCAACTAGTGAGGCACTGGCTATCTTATCTCTAGCTGCCGGAACACAACAATGCTACAAACATTGATGTTATGGCGACATTTTTAAATAAATTGGTGGCTAGCCAGGCTAGCTAGCCAGGCAGACAAACAAGCCCTACCACCAACCAAACCGAGTACACAAAAATGTACCCCCCGCTTGGAATCGAACCCGGGACCTCTCGGTCTAAACCGGTGGGCTTAGCCACTAGACCACAGAGGCGGTATCTTTTATAAAAGTAAAAAGTCCTGCCTGAGGTCAGTTAAAACTTTTGCCCCGTTTCTGTATCGCACCAATTATGCCAAAAACCGCTTTTCCATAAGATCATGTAGTACCTATGATAGAGATATCAACAGTTTGATATTTTTTCTCTAAGTTCTTAAAAATTCAAAAAGTCTATTTTTAACGAAGACGACGAAAAGAAGAAAGAGAGAAACGGATGTTCGCGGGTGAACGAGTGAACGACAGTTTACTCGTTCACCTGAGAATGTTCCACTGCAGTACTCTAGTAAAAGTCAAAAATTGTTTAACAAATAAGATAAGTATGCAAGAGCAGGCCAACCTCCATAGGCGGCACCCGTTCACGAGTATGACATATGAATCAGCCATCATTGCTTCGCTCTCACCATATTTTACGGAACGTAATGAACCGACGCACACGCCACCACCACAGAGACAATAAAGATAAGATAAGATAAATTTTTATTGCCTTCAAATTGTGTAAATGCATATCATAATGGGAACAAACAATTTACCCTAGTCGGGCATGCAATTTTTAGTAGGTAGGTACAAGAAACAGCTACTATGCTGTTTTTGTACCGAAATATTGAGTCAAACTGTAGAACGCCTTATCTATAAACCATCTTTTTAATTTAATTTTAAAACAGCTTACATTTACTAAGGATTTTTGATCTGTGGGCAGATGATTGAATATTTGGATACCAGTTACATAGGCACTCTTGTGATACAGGGCCTTATTAATATTTGGTAAAGACAAGTCATATGCATATCTCTTCCGGAAATTACAATTATTTGTGCTTTTACGTTTAAAATATTGAATATTGCTTTTTATAAAAACAGACATCTCTAACACATAAATACCCGTCAGTGTCAAATAACACTTTTCTCTAAAAAACATTTCTCAGAAAAAAACTAGAAATGCTTGAGAACTATTTACAGTACGTACTCTGATGAGACTTGATCAGAGTACGTACTGTAAATAGTATACTGTAGTAGTATAAACGTAGACTTTACATTAACAGAGTTTCCCCAGAAAATAACTCCATAAAATCCATAAAATGAACCAACTGATATAAGAATAAACGGTGATCGATTAGATTTGGTAGACTCAACAGTTTTCTTAGGTATAACCCTTGACTCAAAACTTCAATGGAATCCTCACATTTCGAAATTGGCCGGCAAACTCAGTTCTGCTGCTTATGCCATTAGAAAAATAAGGCAGTTAACAGACGTTGAAACTGCTAGAACAGTTTACTTTAGTTATTTTCATAGTGTCATGTCGTATGGCCTCTTACTGTGGGGAACAGCGGCTGATATTGAAACTATATTCATTTTACAGAAACGAGCAGTAAGAGCAATCTATAGACTAGGTTCACGAACTTCTTTAAGAAATCTTTTTAAAGAAATTGATGTCTTGACAGTGGCGTCTCAATTTATTTATAATTGTATAGTTCTTGTACGTTGTAATATCAATTCATTTGCTAAACACAGTGATGTACACAATTTTAATACTAGAAATAAGTCAAAACTTGCAATGCCACTGTTCAGGTTACAGAAGGTGCTTGGTTCTTTCTTGGGGCAAGGTATACACTATTACAATAAAATACCAAATACTGTACTAGATTTACCTTTAGATAAGTTTAAAAAACATGTAAAGTCTTCTTTATTAAAAAAAGGTTATTATGCAGTCAAAGAATATTTAGAAGATAAAACAGCCTGGCTATAATAAAAAACATATACATAATACTACTTATAAATAGTGTCCTGCAGATAACAAAATAGCGTTGCATTGAACATTACAATTAGTTTTATTTTTATTATTATAACTATAGTTTTTTTTTTTTACTTTTACTAGTACTGTATGATATTGTAAAAAATTAAACTGGTAAATTATGTTTTTGCTGACTTAAATATTTTATTTAGTTATTTTTTATTTTTTGTGTTTTTTTACATGTTGTGATTGTCCTTTACATTTTGTGTTTTTATTTGTGATGGAAAGTGTCCTTTATGATAGGGCTTTTTCCAATATTTATGACGCTGTAAGGGAGAAAAGAGCTGGACACTTGCTGAGTTTCTTGCCGGTTCTTCTCAGTACAAGATCTCCCGCCCAGAGTAGATAGACTTACGAACCGATGGCTTAAAATGACGTTCATAAGAGCTATTTGTAGCCTAAACTGAATAAATGATTTTGAATTTGAATTTGAATTTGAATAAGTAAGAAGAGGATAAACTTGGCCAAAGTAGGCGGCTCTGGCTACTTCTACAGATGATGTTTCCGCAAGTATAGATAGGGCATAGCAGTAGCTCGATATTTTATTATTAATTTTAGTTTTGTGCAACTTCCAATTTAGATGTGAGTCAATATTTACTCCTTAGAAATTTATTTCATCCACAATTTCGATGATTGACTTGCATTCAGACGTTATATTTAGTTTAATTTGATTTGTTTTATAGTTTCTAAATTGTATTACTTTTGTTTTGGAAAGATTTATTAATAATAATAATAATAAATAGAGAGATAATAATAATAAATAATAAATCAGTAATAATATTGTCAGTTTTAATGATTTTTTTCTAAATTCATATGGTTTCATTTAAAGTTTTAATTATTTCTTTTTAAAATTTAATGTTATCATTTTGATTATTGGGTATGAAAATTGTAGCATCATCAGCAAACATAACACATAAGTCGTTTGTGATATTCGGGAATTTGTTCACATATACTAAAAACATACGACATGACACTATGAAAATAACTAAAATAAACTGTTCTAGCAGTTTCAACGTCTGCTAACTGCCTAATTTTTCTATTGGCATAAGCAGCAGAACTGAGTTTACCGGCCAATTTCGTGATAATCCAATAAATGTGGATTCCATTGAAGTTTTGAGTCAAGGGTTATGCCTAAAAAGACTGTAGAATCTACCAAATCTAATTGATCACCGTTTAATTTAATATTCGTTGGTTCATTTCTGACATTTGGTAATATAAATTTAATACATTTTGTTTTCTTAGCGTTAAACTGTAAATTATTAATAGTAAACCAACGGAGTACCTCTAAAAGAGCTTTATTTACATATTCTCAAATTAAACTGTAATAAAAATAAGTCATAAATGCGCTTATTTTGTTCCCAGGTTAAATTTGGACAATGGGGAAAAGCGCTAACAATTAACCTGCAATTCGTATCTGATTGCAGTTTTATCAAAATATTAAAATTATTTATAATGTCACGTTTCCTAGTATGTGAACTGTCACCACACAATACAATAACATTAGTGGAACTATTCAGTGAATCCTGTGATATGTTATTTACTATAGCATTAAATGATTGACCTGGAGTACAAATATTGGTCATTTCATGGTTAATTCAATGGTTTATTAGTCATGAGCATTAACATGTAAACAATGTTACTCTTATTGTTTTCTAAAGTTTACGCGAACACTACACATTGAAATGAAACAACTTTTACGGATCTACTCGCGTTTATTTTACACATTACTTATTTAATGTTTATCCTGACGTTTCGAACCCTTTGCAGGGTTCGTGGTCACAGGGAGACTGAGGTGTTGGTCATCTCATAATTAGTTGGTAGCTTGTATACCCTTATTTAAATTTAATCAGGTGCGTTCCGTTTTACGCAGAAAGAGCTTACAGTATCTTTTGGTCTGGCAGTATGGTGGCAGGGCTGGGATTTAATATTTTGTATGATGGGATCCCAGGCTGGTGGTAGATTCCAACCATCTTCTCTATTAAAATTAGGATGTTTTTTAATTTCCTCTAGGGAATGTTCGCATACTGCAGACTTATTTTCGCGCCTATGCTTGACGTCGGCTATATGTTCTTTAACACGGGTTCCTATACTTCTCTTTGTTTGCCCGATGTAAGAGAGCCCACAGTCGCAGTCCAGTTTGTACACGCCTGCATCTTGAAGGGGTATGTTGCACTTGACAGGTCGTAAAAATTGGTTGATCTTCTTCGGCGGCTTGAAGTAAGTGTTGATTGAAGCTCGCTTTAAGATATGTCCAATCTTGTCAGTGACACCTTTCATATATGAAAGTACAGCAGGTTGGCGCTCGACTGTGGTTGGTTTATTGCGTTTTCTGTGACAAAGCCGTGGTACTTTCAGTTTATTATCCTGTAGTACGTGCTTGACATGCTGAAGCTCAGCAGCCAGGTGTTGGGTGTCACAGATGCCGCGTGCTCTCTGAAACAAAGATTTCCCTACAGTAGCCAACTGTCTAGGATGGTGGTGAGAATCACCATTGAGATACCTATCTGTATGGGTTACTTTACGATACACAGTGTGACTCAAACTATGATCCGGATTCCTGATAATTAAAATATCCAAGAAAGCTAGCTTACTATCTGCCTCTAACTCCATTGTAAATTGTATTTTTGGATGTATGGAGTTAAGATGATCTAGAAAAGCAGATACTTTATCAGTTGGTAGGATAGTGAAAGTGTCATCTACGTACCGCTTGTAGAACCTAGGGGTTACCGGTGCTGTGCTCAGGGCCCTCTCCTCGAAGTCTTCCATAAAGATATCGGCGACGACGGGCGAAACAGGGGAACCCATGGCAACACGTCAGGATAAACATTAAATAAGTAATGTGTAAAATAAATGCGAGTAGATCCGTAAAAGTTGTTTCATTTCAAAATGTTACTCTTATTACAATAAAACAAGAGTCAAAAGCAGTCAAAAGTGTATTTAAAAAAATAAATAAAAATAAAATTATTATTATTATACTCTATATTTATTTTCTTTCTTAAAACTAGATTTTTACAATATTTTAATATAAAAACAATAAAACATTATAAAAATCTAATCCTAGAGTACCGTCAGCAGCGAGGCAGGGCCCAAGCTACCGGTGGTCAGGGCTGCAAAGTGAGGAACCTCCTGACAAAACGTGCCGTGTCAAGGAGTACTGCCTTTTGCATCTGACCCTTGACCCAACCTTATTATTTTTAGATTTTCTTCTCTCTTTCTGTTTAAGAAAGAATTATTGTTATTATTATTATTAAAATTTATTTATTTATAAATAAACTTTTTATTTATTTATTTATTTATTTTTATTTATTTATTAGGCACATGTTAATACTAGTGACTGTAGGTACTTAAAGTTTTTCGTTGCCAACTGTACTGTATCTGTTGTAGTATGCCATATGTAACAGTCTGTTTTCACTCGCTATCTGATATTAGATAGAGCATGACTCTCTCTGTTTTATGCGTTTTATGACATGACGTATTGATGTTTATCAAGATACTAGCTGCTTGCCCGCGACTTTGTTTGTTAACTTTGTTAGTTGATATTGTAATACCGTGGGAATTAAATTAATCCTATTCTGATGACTTCATCCTATTGGTACGGAACCAGATTTATTTTGTTGACCCAGGAAATCCTTATGGATACTGGCCACTAGGGGCAGAATAGTTGGTTTGTGGCGGCTCTTACGTTCTTCTTCGTAAGGTGTAGGTTTTTTTTAACGTGGGTTCCAGGGACTCGAAACGAAAAAAAACCACTTTTACGGATCTACTTGCGTTTATTTTATTCATTAGTTTTATTGACCCCCTTATTCATAAAAACTGTTTAATAATTAATTAGTTAAAAATTGTTTTGTCAACGTCACACAAACGTCATTTTGAATTTTAGAAAAAGAGACAAAACAATGATTAACTAAATAATGCTTAAATAGCTTTTAAGAATAATGTTTATTCTGACGCTTTTTACGTGGAAAATTTCAAAATAGTGAGCGTTATATAGATTTGTAGTCAGTCAGTAGGTAAGTATATAGGATAACATAATCTTTAATGCCATTATATCTGTGATCAATCGGAATTAATATTAATGTTTATCAGGTACTTTAAGGCGAAAGATAGAGTATTAAGCCTAAACTCGGTATAATGCCACCTCAAAGCTGAAGTGATTTGTATAGAAAATGTTGCGCAGACATTCAAACAGGCTTTCGGGGGGACATTAATGCGCGTACGATGTGACATAATCCCCAGTCACGGTATAAGACGTCGTTCGCGTGAAGGCGGAGCAAAAGCGTACTCTCAATGTTCAAATTTTCATACAGGAAACTGTATGAAGGGCGATTATGAAGCATTAAACAAAAGAATACACACCTAATTACCAAGCGTGTCAGATTATAGCGCCGCTGGCCACCGAAAACGCTTTTGGCGCTTTAAGTATATGACGCTTTATATCAGCAGAGGGCTAGCTATGTTCATCGTTAAAGTGTGAAATAATCTTAGGAATATATATTTTTTAAGGGTTTGATGTTGTTCGCTTTTGAACAGCGTAATTGGAGTTTAAAGGCGGCGAGAACTTTGAACTAATTACAATTTTATTAAAAAAAAATAAAACTGAACTAAGTGAAACGCAGTTTTAATTTAAAATCAAAATTAGGTATACAGATTTACTTAGTACGCATCCTTTTTTTGTAAGCATAGGCATATACGTGCTGGTCGAGCAGTTAGGCAGTGATCAAAATACACGGAGCTCTCATACAGTCATAGTCAACCGCTTGAAGCGTCATTGATAACTGCTTGAGCAGTCGGTTTTATCTACTACTGCTATGATAGGCGGGCGGAAGGCGCGCGCGATGCAGAGGTGGGATGAAGAGCGCGGGCGAAGGGGATAATTGCGCGAGGGCAGCTCGAGAAGTCAGTGTAAGCCTGGCAACTGCTTTACCGCACGATTAAATTTCACGTGCTGCTGACTGCCCAGAGCAGTTGCAACTGCATGAGCTGTTCCATGTATGTATGTAAATCTGTACTGTAGTTCACTTTAAGCAGTCGCGACTGCTCCAAGCTGCCCGTGTATAGCCGCCCTATAAGGCGAAAACTTATCAAACGTTTTATCAAACATTGTTGATAATGCAAAATACATACAAGTATCACTAGTAGTATAGTAAATACATGCTTAGGTGAATCGAAGTACCCTAAGATTGCTGCAGTCAACGACTTATCTCCAAGACTAATAAAGTGAGGCATTTATCCATTCAACGCAGATTATATAATGAATTGATGGATAGCTAACTTGAACTAATGCACTGGGCTAGGCATTTCCTGATGTCGCAGGGAGTGCAATTGATTGTTGAAGTTGCTACTTTGTAAAGTGTTTGATGAAAGGGTTATTGAACTTCACGACTTATTATAAGTTACTTACATAAAAGTGGTTTCAGGCGCATTTAAATTAGTCTCTAATTATTGAGCGTCTGCAGCCTCATTGCTGATAATTTAAAGGCCTTTAGAAAAATCATGTGATATGAAAACTTGGTTTTTATAATGCAGTTTTTATAATGCCTGCAATGGGACGATATAGGCTGGGTTATTTTATTTATAAAAACTATTTACTGCTCTGTCCCTAATATTTAATAATAAAACCAAATAAATAAACAAAATAAATACTGATTTGTACGTCCGATAATAACTTTTGTTCTTATTCAATATGTAAGAAATATGTTGCATAGTTAAACAAAAAAAAAAATTTAATTTCCTTAATGCATTTGTCGACAATTACCTTAATTGCGCGTTGTGAGCAAAGAACGCAATAGGCTCCGTACTAATCACACTGCAGGCCGATTGGTTTGCTCAGGAAGTGCTTTTATACCCGCACTTAACAGCTTCGATGATTGACGACCAGAGGTTCAGCTCGAGTTCTGAGTTTGGTCAAGCATTGTATGGTGTCTTTGCTGCTGCTTCGTATGTCCATAACTGAATACCAGAAATAAAAAAAGAGTGTAAGTGTCAAAAACTGAATTTGTATTTTAATTGATTTGATGGAGATTGTTGTGTCATTTGAGAAGTTGAGATATTCTATTTTTGCCCCATGCCACAAAAGTCAGAAAAGTCAGTCATTGAGAAAAATAAATGTAGGTATACGGTAGGCCCCCTGTGTGGTGCCGGGGATAAAGAATTGCACCACCTCATCTCTTCCCGTGGGTGTCTTAAAAGCCGACTAAGGGACCATTCCAGAGGATGGGCATCAGCATCTCTCTGAGGTTACCCTCAACCTACTGCGATCACCAACCCGCCTGCCAAGCGTGGCGATTACGGCAAATACCCCTCATATCCTTGGGGAGGCCTTTGTCCAGCAGTGGACGTCTTTTGGCTGAGATGATGACGACGGTAGGGGGGTATTACGGTTATTTGTTGAACCTGTTTAATATCAATCAGCATTAAGATAAGGAATATCAACTATTTACGCATTAATCTATAGATACTGATACGAACAATACATCAAAATGAAGTAATGAAAGAAGCCTATTGGAATGTATAACTGCATTAATTCCCCTGGCGTTTGATTACGAAAGGCATTCAAAGAAATTAATCATACCGATTATAATGCACTTTAATTTTGTGATAAGATAAAGTGCAGCTACGCCATCCATCCCATATAATAGCTCAATGGTAGCAATCGATCAGATTTCGTCATGCGTGGTGTATTTAGATCAAATACCAATGAATTTAACGGTTCAAAATTCTATTGAAGTACTTTCGCCTTGTGTTGTGATGTCGAAAATGTCAATTGTATTGCAGATTAAATCAAGTAGGTATTTCATTTTAAAACAAATTACCTATGCCCAACTGTGGGACGAGAGGGGCTGATGATGATGTTGATGAACAAGCGACTAACTCTCTCAATGTTTTTATAATATAATCAAGCAATTTACGTTTGGAACATTTAATTCTTAAACGTACAAGATGACCACCATCTTACGTAAGCCTAGTCAGTAGGGCCAATCGCTCCTACCATCAACCGAGTACGATATGTACTCCCTAGTAGAATTGTATGTAGAACATATAATACATAGTTTATGTATTGGTACTGAGACCACTGAGGCACAGAATCATTGACTGAGGCGGCAGTGTGGGTACGTAATCTTTGTTGACATTGTTTCGTGTTTAGTACATTTCTCTCTTTTGAATATTATGCAGTCTGCATTATACGGAAGTATTAATTCTATGTTGCCTTTTTATTTTGCTTTACTATTTTTTGCCTGGTAGTCTCAGAAATTGAACCCAGGACTTTCTGGTATCGGGCCGACCCATCACCAGCTCATATACGTCCCCACTGCTGGGGCACGAGCCTTTTCTATGGATGGATAGGAAGAACGTGCCTTCCGAAGCACGGAGGAACTAAATCTTCGGTCACACATCCGGTGACCGGTCTTTGCGAAAATTGCTTGACCTTAGCTATCGCAGACCGTGCGCGTTAACCACTGCGCCATTGAGCCCTCGGCCTTTAATTAAAATTAAAATTAGATTTAAAAAAATGTTGCCAATGAACACACATTATGCAGATACAGTTGCAAACAGTTGCAGTCGTGTGATGAGAGCAGCAACAAATCAGCATAGGCTCTGCCGCCACAAATCATGAGCGTCGAGCGCCGATATATCTTGCGGCCGGGCTGGCCGGGACGCGGTGGTGAGCGCGGCCTAATGTCTCCGCATAACGAACCGCACTGATTTATGGCGCTGACTGTACACTAGAGGTGGCCCGGGGTATCGTCATTGTTGCTTAATGAAGTAGCAGTTTTCTAGATACTGTCTGAAAGAAGGAAAGTAAAGACGTTTATTTTAACACAGACACGAGTCACACGAGACAAAAGTAACAAGGATTCAACAGGAAAAACAAGGAATTAACAGGAAGAAAAGCAATTGAAAGTATCTCACGCACGGCTGCGTCAAAACAGGTGGCCAATTCAGCATAGCTCTGGCTTATGGAACCTGGTTTTTGAGTGGCACCTCAATATTACGAGCATAGACAATGGTAGACGAAAGTCAAATCGCTTCCGTGGTTAATGGTAAAGCCCAACAGTCTTGGTGCCAGAGGTCCGGGTTTCATTGACAATTGTACGTACAGTCAGAAGTAGAGGTAGCTGAACACCTTAACATTTTACAAACCAAGTAAACAATCAAATTTAAATTCAAATTATTTGTTGCACACATGTGGTGCTTGTCAACTAGTAAAAATACATATTATGCCATGGTACTAAATGGTTAGGTTAGGTTACCTGTTATCTAAATAGGTATTTTACGCTTACATCAGTTCCGAAAGTTAAAAGAAAATACCAAGACAGTTCCTTGATGGTTAAACTTTCCGGGTGCTTCCATCTTCGGTCTTATCGTCGTTAAACATTACAGATGAAATGAAGAAACGTTCACCCGTTGTAATTGTTTTTTTTTCTTGAAATAGTACATTGTAGTTTTAAGTGACAAAATACACTATTAAAACTTATGCTAGTCGCCGCACTAGCGCTCATAGAAATTGTGCGCAGAATTAACAGAGTCGCAATCAATATTAGTTTATCGAATTGAATAAATTATTGTAATTAGAGAGGAGTAACCGTATTAGTCTCGGAGACAACTTAGAAAGTGTTGTTTTGATATCACTTTTACACGATCGATTTGCGTAAGAGATTACAATTGGCTTATTGGAAGTACCTACATCAAAGAATATAGCATAATCACACAATATTTTGATAGACTGTCCCGATTCACTGTCTCAAATATCCCATATCGCCACAAAGAAATTTGGTGACTCGTTTCTTTGTCACCCCATGAGGCACCTTCAAAAGATGGAATAGTCTACCCAGCACACGTGTTCCCTCCTTCCTATGATATATATCCTTCAAGAGAGGCGTGAAGAAGCACCTTGTGGGCCGGCAGAGTGAAGTTGACTGATGCTACGTTTGTTTCCACGCTGCACCAGTTTTTGTCTTCGCGTCTGGACTTCATTTCCACTTAACATCAGGTGGGATGGAGTCATTTGCCGAACTAAGTATAAAAAAAAAGAAAAAGAAGAAAAATACCTAAGAGGGCTACGTTTAAAAACAGAAATACTAAAATAAAACTAATTATTACGTTCGACTTACGTATACTGTCTGTCGTCACTCTGAAACTTCATAAGCCTTTATTTAAAACAAAGTAGGTACTTAAGTAATAAAATTCAATCCTTTTCCTTACTTCCTCATTATGTCATGTAGAGCTTTGTGGTGTTTTTATTCGTATTTGAAAAGCTTTGATTTAACATCACGGTTAAGTTACATTGTTAATTATGTATGAGAGTGTGTAAATGTAAATGTGTTTTTTTATTACATGAAAGAACAGCAAGTCATTATTAAGTAAAACTGCGCTATGACTTAATGTTTTGCGTTTCTTTTTTAAGTTAACCATGTTATAGACATTAAAGATTTTTAAATCTCAAAATATCGATATATTTTTTAGAGTTTAATTTTACATAGAAATCCCTAAGCATCACATGTTACAAAAAGTTTTTACTCTATAACATTTTTTAAAATTAGACTTTTTATATGGCTAGTTTTTCTACATCTAGTGACGACCAGAAGTAGGAAGACCAGCGAGCGTAATGGTGTCTGTCGTCGTGGAGCAAACATATGTTAGCAATTTGTGATCGTTGTATCAACCCGTTATGTGCTATTAGTTCAAAGATTATTTTGCAGAATTTATGCTACACCATTTATACTACACTTAGTGGCAAGTAAATGTCAACCCATCTAAAACTTTGTTGCTCAAATATTTTAATGAATTCAGTAATGTGCTATTTAATTAATTCTTTCGTTTCGTGTCATTTCTTTCGACTCATGGATTTTTCTTTACCTCATTACGCATACATTTTTTGCGTGTTACCTACTTGTTAATGCAGTATGGTATTGAATCGTTACTATTTTTATGATACTGTTAGAGGTCTGGTGTTATTTGCGTTTCAGTGATTCTTAGTATACCTATAGTATACAAATATTATCCATACTTACAAACTTTCGCGTTCATAATATTAGTAGGATTGTAATACTTTGTATTAACATTATTAGAATAGGGTTGATTATATTTTAAAATCATCATCATCTCAACCAAAAGACGTCCACTACTGGACAAAGACCAAGGATATTATTATTACATATTATATTATTTTGAAATTTCACTCTTTATTAATTTAACTTAAGAGTTACGGCCTTGTCGGTGTCGCAAATATTTCACTAAAGAGTAAAAACAAGTCCGAGAGTGTAGTCCATTAAGACAATACACAATGTCTTGACGGATATTTTAATAAATAGACTTTCTGATTATAAAATTGCAATGCCAGCGTAGCTTTTATTCATATTAATGCAAAATTGTAAAATAATAATAAAAACAACAGCCTAATATTATTTTTAATAAAATACTGTTAGAGTAGCAGCCCTACTTCCTCCACGTCTTAATGGTATTTGTCAAAACGCATTCCTAATAGAGCGGTGAATATTTAAAATAGGTACAATACGGCATGCGTTGCGTGCAGTATCGAGTTCGATTACAATTTCGAATTCCGATCTTGAAATGGATTTTATTGGTTTTTATTGCGCTCTCGGCAAGATGAATCGAATACGGATGTGCATCGATGAGTTTGAAGCGCATTCAAAAGTTATTGATTCTACGAGTAATTTTATGTGCAATCATAATGAGAATTTGTATTACGTTACTCTGAGTTAGCTATTCTACATACATAATAATACCGATCCGATCCGAACCTTTTTTTTTTTTGAGAAAGATTGCTGATTTCCTTAGACGACATTGTTAGCGTCACCGGGCTTTTTTGGGGGCGGCGAGGTACGTAAAGGGTACCTCAAGCCGTGTTGAGACGAATCACCTTCGGAGGTTTCTAGAGGGAACGGCATCGCACACTTAAAAGTGCGCGTCCCCGTGCCCTACTAGATTCACCGAAGGGTTAGGATCGGATCGGATCGGGGAGCTGAACCACCCGAGGGCGCCTCTAAAGGCTCGGACCTCGGCTCGGGTAGACCGGGCCGTGGAGGAGGAGAGAAACGCCCAGGTACATGTCTGTACCTGGTATAGAGCGCATGTGAACCGGTTCTACGTACCCCTGCTCTACGAGTACGGTGTCTTGGGCCTAAACTATGCATGTATGCATGTTTAGTGTATTCTGTAAATGTAGTGGCATTTAGAGGATTGGGCGGGAAGATCCGAACCCTTCGGATAATCTAGTAGGGCACGGGGATAGGCCCTAGAGCGTGATGCCGTTCCCTCTAGAAAACCTCTGACGGTGCATCGTTTCACACGGATTGAGAAACCCTTTTAGTTTCTCTCCGCCCCCAAAAAAGCCCGGTGAAGCTGAACATGCCCAGTGGTAATCAGCGAACTCTCTCAAAATAAAAAGACATAGTAATATTTATAATTAGGCTTGTTTTGTAAAGTAGTAGGTATTATTTGCCCTTATCTTTCTTGTGGAAAAATCCAAACCCGTCTTTAATTTGATATATTTTGTTTAAATTGCAGTTAAATTATCAGTGTGAATCTGTTATTGGTTTTCTGATGTATAACTGCAAAGCTACTCTTGTTTTATAACTGTTAATTCACCTAAGAAAATAAAATAAAAAATAAAAATAAAATAAATCTTTATCTTGTTACTTCAAAGGGCTTCACCAGCACACAGCGCGGCTCAATACAAACATAACCAGATAATTAAAGCGCTACTTAACTATTAATGTATTGATTTTTAATACTAACCAGGTCAATAGTCGCTACCTCGTTTTGCGTACCGATGATTAATCGCATTGCCATCCGAATCGAATGCGCTCGGTAGTCTCATAATGCGAACACGCTATATATCATCACGCGTACTCCGATGACGGTTAGAAACCTCCTGGCGGCTCCTGTTCCCCTGGTACCTACTCTTGCCATTTGTAATGGGAAATGCTGGCCTGATTAGAAATTAGAATTTATTGGCACCGCGAACGGTGTTAAGGCGATTTTCATTACATTAATGATGATGTTTCTATGATTTAATCCTGACTTTCACTTTTGTATGCATCCGTATAACTTTATACGAAACTACTTACGTTTATTTTACATTGTTTTGTCCTGGCGTTTTAAACCCTCTGTAGGGAGGTTCCTCGGTCACAAGACGATTGAGGTGATGGTCCGTTCTACCCAAAATGAGCATGTTGTATCTTTTGGTCTGATCCGAAATAATATGCAGTGTGGTGTCGCGTTATGTGTTTCAGTTAGCGAAAAAGGCTATGTTTTGTAAAAACCATTTTAGTTAATCATTATTGACTTTTGTTTCAGGTAAGTTACATTAAATTTGCATCGAAGAAACGGATCGGTATGTAAGCTCTTTAAATAAGTCTAGAGTTCGCTTCGACGCCTCTGTGAACTCATCGTTTAATTCATTATTAAACTTATTATTAACAAATAACTACAAAAAATGTGATGTAATGTAGGTTTATCAATTCTTGTTTTTATCTTTTGAGAGATCTGGCAAGCAAGATTAACCTGGTGTAAGAGCTTTTTTCAGGACTTTTTTCGCTAGCAATTTTATAGTAACAGAAGGGAACAACTGTTTAGTGTCCCTTCTGAAGCACTAAGGAAAAAACAAGGTGCCGCGCGTTATCCCGGTTCTTTGTATTTTTTTTTCAGAAAATTACCTAGAAATACGCTTGTCGAATGTCGCTTCCCAAGACGCTCGTGCTGGAGGTCTGAGGCCTACGCTCTAAGCCGCACATGACAACTGTTCCTTAAGATAATAGTAATTAAGACTTGATTTTCAGGAAACCGTTACGGTGGCAATTAACCTATAACGAATGTAACTCTTGAAACGTGGCGATTGGGCGCGGTAGTAAATAGAGGCGCGCTTGCGAAACTGCGCCGCTTCGCGGAAGCGCGCTTTCGGCAGCGCGGGCGCAGCTCTCGTCTCGTTCGATGCTTCTTGCTAATTTTAGGACGCGCATTTACTGCAACACGATCTAGGTAGGAAGTGAGGGAAAGGGCTCTGTGGCAATTCAAGTTTTGTTCCTAATGATTAAATATGGCAAGTGTAATCATTCATAGTTAAATAATGTATTCATTCATAAACAGTGGTGTAAGTAGTATACTATAATAAACAAAGTTAGTGTCGAACTGTCGAACTAATGCTCGGGGTTATAATTTTCTTGCTGATTATATCAGTTTTGATATCATGTCGGAATTATGCTGATTGCGCTTCTTTAAATGCACAGCGTGTGAGTTTGAATTTTTTTGGAACCAGGTAAAAGATATATATCTTTAAAATTTTCGTGAATCATCTACGCAGATGGAGACACTGCTGGCGTCAACTAGTTATAATATACCTGCATAATTATTGTTTTATCTATTCCAAATGTTAATAAACAGAGGTTCTGAAAAAATATGCATAAAGAGTTATTGAGTTCATAGTTTTGAAACATATATTATATTGAAAATGTTGCAAATGATGCGCTGAACTGCCGGTCAGTTTCCGCGTTTCGCCACTAGAAAGAGTTGGTTGAACCGTCCCATTTCAGCGGCCCTTTGTCGGGTCGACGTCGGTTTATTTCTGTTTACGTCTTGTTTCGTAACTTTACGAGAGCGATGCGCCCGCGCAGCAGCGGCTGTTGCAACGCGGGTAGGGTTGCCGGAAACAGATAACTTGGCTTTTCAAAGGGTTCCACTAAAAATCGCAACTATCCCAGGGTAAAAGTATTTACCTTCCAATATCAAAAGCCTTGATCTACCAAAGTATTTTTTTTTATAAAACATTCTGGAAGGCGATTTTTGAACCGGTAACTTATTCTCACGCTACGAAATCTATTACGACTGCAGAGCAGCTCCTTTTTACTTGGCATCGAAAATTCTCAAACAGTATGTATGTTATCTTAATAATAAAATTGTAGCAATGCAAAAATTATGATATTTCGCAGTGTAGGTATTTGATTTGTCATTTTTCATTGCCAGATGACCGTTGAGGTTCAAAAATCAATCCCCCGATAGTTCGGACCAATAGCTATGTACGAGTATAGGATATTATATTGATTGTGGGCTTACAAAATAGTATTGCAATGCCCGTTTATCGGTACAACTGTAACCCGTATAACCACAACGTAAATGTTTGTAGCATTGTAGTGTCCCGGTAGCTAGAGATAAGATAGCCAGTGTCTCAGTAGTTGAGGATTGTGGGTGAAGTGCGCTTCCAACTTCGGCCTTATCATCAAGTGCCGTGCAAGTACCCGTAAGACAACAAAAAAACTGTTGATACGTATGTGTTATCATGACCATCAAAACAGCATTTGCAACAAATTATATTCTATTCAGTATCGCGGGGGTAGTTCAGGGCTATTTGGCAGCCCTACGGCGGGTTATTAACGGCCGCCCGGAGCGATACAAATAAGAAGAGCCGCTGGAATGATATAATCGTTTTCTCGTTAACACTTTTTTCGTGGGTTTGTTACGGAATGGCACGCGCTAGTGAGACATTCACGATTCGGTTTCACGTCGAATCGAGAAATAGATTAATTTATTTTATGTTTTGTGGTTGTGCCCGATTCTGAAGAATGTTAAGTCTATGTATGGGGAAACTTGAGTGTGTTAACAAACAAATTTAGTATAGTACAATATAAATAAAGTAGATGATTTGGAAAGATTATTTCTGGGACAAAAAGAAAATGTTCAAAAATGATTTTCCAAGCTTTTATTGTACTGTCGTGACATTTGGAAGTCTATGTTCCATTCAAATACGAAAAGGCGAGCGCGACGCTCGCGATCGATGCGCACAGACATGTGAACATTCAGACGTAAAATTAAATTGATATTTATTTTTGTAAGAAAGTAAAATGTGTCAAATTATCAAAAGTCGTAGAGCAAATGTGTTGTTTATGATGTTAGCTACCTAGTCTTGCGAGGTGGTTGATGTTTTACAAATAATCCTGTATAATACACGTATAGTTACACTTTATTAACGACGATATACATATTACTTATGGTTTTCCTAAACTGTTTTAGCCTTCCGTTTCAAACTCATCGCAGGGTCCGTAGTCACAGTGAAAAGAGTTGTTCATCTCTGAATTAATTTGTTAATAAAGACGATTTAAACGTCTAGCCAAATAGTCACTTCTGAAAATAATAATATACCTACATACACACACTTATCTATATATTAATACGTGAAGCGAAAACTTTGTACCCCTTTTTTACGAAAATTGCGCGGACGGAGGAGTATGAAATTTCGCACATTTATAGTTTATATAGAGAAGGTTATCCGAATGTTAATATTAAAAAAAAAATATGCATAAAAATACATTAAATCAATAAAATATACATTACACACACTACCATGTATTAGACACACACGCATAATTATGTATTTGACACACATGTATATTATACTCTTTCAAAAATTTCAAAAAAGGAAGATGAGCGGCCGAAATCTGTCAATGTCAATCTTTTTAATTTTTCATTGCTGATACAATCCGTGCAGCCTTAACAAAATTACGGTCGAATTTCGACCACTGGGCGACCACTAGTAATAATAAGTACGCATTCAAACCAAGCACCTATCCATTTGGATACCGACTGACGCCTAATTCTACTATTTTCAATCTTCTGATGGCAGGAACAAACTTCTCAATGTGTGTCTTCTTAAGCACGGACACAACTTGTTATTCGCGTGTTTAACAAGCAAAAGCATGCATCCCTCCTTCTCTGCTGTCGTTTCCAATAATTTATTGCGTACACAACTCAATTCCCCTATATTTTAATGAGCGAATCCGAGCTGCTTGGGAGCGAAATATTGACTTGTAGTATTGCGATTCAAATCCTTTTTTTTTGAGTAGGCAAATGTCTGGTATCCACCAGATTTAAATAGTTTATCAGTCCAAATACCTCCTCGTTTAAAGACTAATTTTTACCAAGGAGAACATGTGAGAGATTTACACCTTTTTGTATTACGACAAAAAAAAAACACTGTTTTTTCTCGACGGAGTAGTGACCGGTAAATTAATAATTTTAATATTGTGGCTTATAAGTGATGTGTAAAACTTATTCCGAGGATAGAGGTACTGTATGCTGAAATACGGGACTGACATCCCAGTTCGGTAGCAGATGCTACAATTGTATACAAAATCTACATAGCATTAGTTATATAGGCTTTAAGTTGGTGTTTCCATTTTGTAAATGTTTCTGGTACTTAAATAAAAAATAAATAAATTTAAAATCGGTGACATCAAATACCAGCAGGCGTGGTTCTATGAAGTAAAACAAATATAAATGCAATCAATTATAACCTCAACTTTCTCCTGTTGTCGTTGCCATACACAACTCAATTCGCCGATGCGTCGATGGGCGATTTTGGGCTGTACGGTAACGAATCAGTTACCACCGCAGATAAGTATACAATGGTATAAGCAACTGGTACCAAAAAGATTTCCGCTTAACATCACGTTGCGACCGAAAGCGACGCTGGCTTTCAGCGTAGTACCTAGTAGTAGCACGGATACAACTTGTTATCTTATTCACGTGTTTAGCGGACCCGCCTCCTCTGCTGTCGCTTCCCATAATTTATGGCGTACACAACTCAATTGGCCGATGTATCGATGGGTGAGCGCGGGCCGCACGGGAGCGAATTAGCGACGTCTGCACCTTTTCCCACTGATTCGAGTACTGAGTGGCTTTAGAAAGCTCTTATCGCAGCGCTTTAAGTTTAAATTGCCACAGCGATGCGACTTACGGCAGTAGTTTTAAAGAATGGAATGGGAATAAATACTGTTTACACAAATGCTAGTAAAATAAATGTTTTCTTATTCTTGTTTTTTTATATTATTATAGTCAATCTTATTGTAAGTGGTACCAAAAAGGTCTCCGCACAGCTTTATGTCGCAAATGCAACCAAACGCAGCACGGCGCGCGTTGGATTTCTGCGTCGAAAGTACCTCTTGTTCACGTATTTAGGAGACCCCTTACCCATTGCTGTCGCTTTATAAGTGGTACCAAAAATGTCTTTGCTCAACATTATGTCGCAGCAGAAACGCTGGATTTCTGTGGATGCTCAATAGGAAACTTTTCGAAATCGAAACTTTTTAGAATTTGGCCACGTACCTGAGAACCTGGAAATTGATGATTGCCCACAAAAGATCATAATCTTAACCGAATGTGTTAGCCGCTGTGCTAACAAACTCTCGAAACCTAGTGTCTTTGTATAAATGATTCAATTAATTTTAATTATGATTTTTGCATTTACATTACTAATATTATGTTTAAAATCTGGTTAAACTTTTTAGTAATAGTCAAGTAAATAATTGTAGGCCATAACAACAATGTTGGTAGATATTTATAAAATACAGTGAAAATTTTTTTTACTGTATTTTATAAACGTAACGGCATATAATTTTGTAAATGTCGTTACATATTGAATTAAAGCTGTGGAGTTTCTTGCGCCCATTCTTCTCCACAGCTAAAATATAGACGTCCTGAATGGGTAGTAGGTAAAAAAATTATGGACGATTCAAAAGCACTTTTCTAAAGTTTATTTGAATAAAGAATATTTGACTTTGACTTTAAATTTTATAAATATTTAAATTAGCTTCAGTGCAGCAATTAGCACTTGAAAATAAAAAGTAAAAATTTAATGTTGGTAGAATTTTTTTATTATATAGATGGCCATAAGATAGCCGAACTGGCTATAGTCGTAGTTGAGGTTTTCGGGTGAACTGCGCTTCCACTTTCAGAGATGCTTCCCCCCGCTTCAGATGATAATGAAAAATATCAAAGTACACTTTTGTAATGTTGCACTTTGGCAAGTAGCATGTGTGTGGCACCCGCGCGCGGCTATCCGCTATCGTGCATCCGCGCAGCCGCAACTAACCTGCGAGTTCTAAATGAAGTGTCGTGATTTTTATCGATAACGTCTGTTTCTTGATTAATTGTCTCCGTGCCTCGCAACATCGTGCTGAAGCGACCAGGTGGGAGTCTCAGCTCTTGATTTATTCGACGCGATCTCGTAAAAGATAAATTAATGTTTTGTCATTACTTTATTACTTATGTTAACCGGTAGTGTAGTTGTGTTCATTAGAAAGAACATGCATATTTATTGCGCGCGGTGAAATTGATGTTATGACAGATCCAAAATACATAGTCACGTATCCGATGGTAATTTAATATGCCCCATTATTTCATGTTAAATGAAATAATAAATTGGTATCAGTGATCATGATGACTATTTAATTATAGATTAAAACTGTAGTGAGTTGTGTATACCGGATATTGATGCCTACTTATTTGATGTAACAAATTAATGATCAATACGCAGGTACCTACCAATGAAGGTGGCTGTTCCAATTTATTAATGATGCTAGTAATTTATTCTTTAAACTTAATTATGTATCGCGGTGTATCCTATAAGGCAAATGGAAATTGGGAAATTGACGTAAATGACCTTCCATTTGAATATATCATAAATTTTATTGTTTTTACAAGCACTTGTATTTAGCTTAGAGCGTTATCTAACCTCCAAGCCAGTTTCTCCTGAAAAACATTTAAAGGTTTCAAGATTTTAATTAATATTTGCTCTGGCTAAAATATAGGATGCTTACGAGGAATACTTCAGTTGTTGGATGCTTATTATATCAGTTGCTCATTGCGGAATATGTCTAAAGTATTAAATTTGCTCTATATTTACGTGTCAGCAGAAACACACATCTATATTAAAAATATTAAGTTCCGCCTACCTAATCAATTTTAGCATTTAATACTGTTAACAGTTACACGCAGTATAGGTGTGTACAACAACAATTACATATGAACGTTATAAAAGATAGTTGATATTTACCAAATTGATCGCAGCTCAGCAAATGTATTTGAAATTGCCTTCAGATAATTATTACTTATGAATATTATTATGAAAGCTTTCTTCTTCCAAACGGTGCACATCAATTTAGATCGATTGCTTTTTCGCTTATCTCGTCAACAATCTCCATCGAAAACACCGGTGCTGTAACACGCCAAAATAAAAATGAGCTAGGAAGCTTATCGACGCGATATTGCTGTTAATTTAGTACAGTCGGCTATAGAAATATTTGTATATTATATAAGTATGCAGTATCGTTTGATCTGTTGCTTGTTTTAATAGCTTTCAACACAGATTTATTACAATAACGACAGTTGCAAGTTATTGTGACCATCGATCGGTTAAGCTACCGACAGTACGAAATAATTAGGGCGTTTGATTTCAGAATACCTTTCTATTCGCGGCACGAAAAGAAAGGTATTCATTTGTAATGAAAGGTTCATTCATTTTGTTTGGTGTGATGAAAGCAAATCCGGTAATGCGATGTGACTAAGGACAGTTAATGCGATCGCGATGCTACGATTTTGGCTTCTGCACGGCGGCGCGCAATGCATTTGGCTTAAAAATGTGATTATTATACAAGGTCACATTTTATCAACCGCAAATATTTTGAGGATAAATTCAACAACTTAGATAAACTATGTTTATGAAAAAACCTTAAATATTTATATGCTAGTTTTCAAGGAAAACGACAGAAGACATTTCGATTAAAAAGTAAATTGAAACACCCCTTACGCACTTTTGGTAGTTTCAATTCAAAAGAGCCGAAACAGAGAGGCCGCAATGCTTACACGTGCCCCGTAGTTTCATTCAAAAGAGCCGACAGAGAGGCCGCAATGTGTGCTCTTAAAAATGTTACAATTTTTGTGTTAGGAATAGTAAAAATCAAAAACTAGACTAATTTTTTTTAAACCTAGGGCCTTATTTCTCTGATATCATCATAATCAGCCCACATCAGTCCACTGCTGGACATAGGCCTCTTCCAATGCACGCCATTGAGCCCGATCTTCGGCTACTCTCATCTCTCCATCTCTTCTCTGATATAATTAGATGTTTTGTCAAAATATTTGCGGTTGATAAAATGTGACCTTATATTTTGACTTTAACATTTTTTTCTTTAATACCACAACAGAGAAGCCTATAGCGCTTCATCCGATACGATGATGCTAAAGGTGGTAGCGCACTTCACCCGGAATTCTCAACTGCTGAGATAATGCTTAAGTATCGCATATATTTATTACAGTCAGAACATATTATGCTGCCAACATTGTTTGTTATGTCGACAGATAAAGGTAGGTAGAGAGGTGGACTGGAGTACCTTCAGCGTTTAAAAATACAATTTTTTTATTATCAACTACCGGCTGCTCGCGATTTCATCCGCGTGGTTCCCGTTCACGTGGGAATATCGGGATAAAAAGTATCCTATGTTTCAATCCAGGTTATAAATTATCTGTATGCCAAATTTCATCCAAATCCAACCGTCCGTTGCAGCGTTGCAACTTTCGCATTTATATTATTAGTGTGATTAGTGTGATTACTTAGTATACATTTTGAAATAAAAACTAATAATACATATTGATATGTTCACATATTAATATAATGATTTTGAACAGTAGTTTTGATTTTTTTTAAATTGTGATTGTGTAAAGGCGCCCAGTACATCAATCCAAGAGTAATTTACATCTGCCGTTACGAGAGCGAGACGTGTCCGACAGGCGCGGCCGCGCCGAACACTTGCGTAATAAAATTAGATTTACAAACTTCGGTACCGATAAATAACGCAATTTTATGAAGGAAAGTTCAGACGGGGCCATCGGATCGGATCGGATCGTCTATTTACATCCGCCATTAATAGACGTCACTTGATTACATCTGAGGCTGTTGGTTGGGTACAGTCGGCTGAAAATGTTGTCAACCACCTTACCACTGACATTTGATTGCGCAACTATACTGTACCCTCCGTCCTGTACGAGTTTTTTTGTTCACAGAAATTATTGGTAAAATTTTTATATAATATTATTTGGCTAAGTATACAGAATTATACTACACAATCTGTATTGGCATGCACTGTACCTACAACCTTTAGGGGTGGATTCTATACTCAAATATTCATGATAAAAGAATATTAAAAAAAATCCAAATTCCACGTAGTAAATTGGTGTAACCTTGTAAACTTACTTTGTGTTTTTTTTTTGTAATTTTTGGTGTTGAAAACCGACATATTTGTTTTTTTGTCCTTTTGAGGTTGAACTTCTGGCTACTTTACTGATTGTTGTTTACTTCGACTAGTTTCACCTTTTTTAGCATCTGCAAAAATCTAAGACAATAAAATAAAAAAGGTTGCCATTTCTAAACTATTGAGCTTGGAATTTTTAAAGTATTTTTTTATTATGTATATTTGAGTGTAGAATCCACCCCTAAAGTTTGTACAGTGCGTGCCAATACATAGCCGTAACTTCAGTTTTGTGCAAAGTAATGGAGCGCATTTTAAATAAACAACTTGTCCACTACCTAGAAGAACACTCCATAATTCACGATCGCCAATACGGGTTTCGGCCGAAACGGTCAACGGGTGATCTTCTAGCGTACGTTGCACATCTTTGGGGTGAGGCTATTGACAAGCGTGGTGAGTCGGTGGCTGTTAGCCTTGACATAGCCAAGGCTTTTGATCGGGTCTGGCACAAAGCTCTTCTCTCCAAGCTCCCGGCATACGGTCTGCCTACTCAGTTCTGCAACTGGGTCGCTGGCTTCCTGCATGAGCGCAAAATTCGTGTTATATCTGATGGATGCGCTTCGCGGCTCATGTCAGTGAACGCTGGTGTCCCTCAGGGGTCCGTTCTATCCCCCACGCTGTTCCTTCTGCATATCAATGATATGCTTCCACTTGGAAATATTCATTGCTATGCAGATGATAGTACGGTCCATGGAGGATATAACGGTCACCCAGCGGCTGGGCGGGTCGAAACCGAAGTGAATCGAGTTAATCTTGTCATTGAGCTCAATCGGGTATTGGACCTCATATCTAATTGGGGCACCAATAATCTGGTTGAGTTCAATGCCAAGAAAACACAGGTGTGCGCGTTCACGGCAAAAAAGTCACCATTCCTTCCCCTTCCATCTCTTCAGGGTACATCTCTACGCCTGCAGAGCAGTATCAACATGCTCGGTATGACGATACGCTGCGATCTGAACCAAAGGGACTACATCGAAGCCGTGATCAAAACAGCCTCACGAAAACTCGGAATTCTGAACAGAGTGCGGCGATTCTTTACGCCGGACCAGTTGTGCCTTTTGTACAAGACACAGGTACGGTCTTGCGTGGAGTATTGCTCGCACATCTGGGACGGTTCCGCTAAGTACCTTCTCGATGCCTTGGACAGATTGCAGCGTCGCGCTGAACGCATTATCGGCAATGCAGAAGTGGTAAATACTCTCGAATCTCTGCAATTGCGTAGAGACGTTGCGTCACTGAGCGTGTTTTACCGCTTATACCATGGCGAGTGCTCTGAAGAGCTCTTTGACCTCATCCCACCTTCTCCCTTTCTTCATAGGAGTACACGTGCTGCTCTTCGGAGTCACCGTTTCACTGTCTCAAGTATCCCATCACGCACAAAGAAATTTAGTGACTCGTTTCTTTGTCGCACCTCCAAAAGATGGAATAGTCTACCAGCACACGTTTTCCCTCCTTCCTATGATATGGGGTCCTTCAAGAGAGGCGTGAAGAAGCACCTTGTGGGCCGGCAGAGTGAAGTTAACTGATGCTACGTTTGTTTCCACGCTGCACCAGTTGTCTTCGCGTCTGGACTTCATTTCCATTTAACATCAGGTGGGATGGAGTCATTTGCCGAGCTAAGTATAAAAAAAAAAAAAAAAAAAAAATACAGATTGTACAAAGTGATTCTTAATACAATAATGATATAGCGCATAAGCTTTCAAACTTGTGTAGGATACAAATTTTTACTTCTGACTGTACTTAAAACTGATGAGACGGAGTCCAGGGTAACGGTGTAGGGCTAAGTGCGATAAAGAGATAATAGGACTATGGGACAATTTATTAAAGTTAATGATGGGAAGGTGAGGTAACTGATTTTATGTTGGTCCGTGAGAGTCGAGACCGATGTTTGGCAGAGGACAGAGTGCTTAGTGCGAGTGTTGCTTACTATCCGTATTCATTCGATTACGTTTACGAAAACGAAAATTAGTATGGCATTGAAGCAGCGCCTCCTGGCGACATACGAGAAGAGTTAAATTTTTGCCATACAAAGTTCATTTATTTATTTATTTTAATAGGTTTACCAACAGTTGTTTTCAACAACATTAAAAGACTTTTACAAGTTAGTTAAACTAAATGTAACAACTAATTACAGGTAAACAGCATGCGTAGAAATAAAGACAATTAAACACTAAAAAAAACTAATTAGACTAATTTAGACCAGAAATATAAACAAAAAATAAAAGAAAAAGAAAACTCTCGAAATCAGTTATTAAAAGAGATATCAGGGTCAGAAAGATGCATCCAGATCGATTTGCGGTATGCTAAAGGAGTCATTGTGTAAAACGTGATCGAATGGCGAATTAAACTCGCGCTTGGCACCCTGATGTGAGTTGACGATACGATGTGTGTCAGTTGGAGGTCAGATGGTCAGTCCCTCAGTGGTTGACGATTTCTAGTGAAGTGCGCTGAAAATGCCCATCTGATATCGCTTGGTTGTTTCAAAGTTTCGATGCCTGTAATGGTTGGTAGGTTTTATACAGGGCAAAGTATCTATAAATTTATGTCGGCCAATACAATCGCCAATCTATAGGTACTAATATTATAATGCTTAAGAGTTTGTTTGTTTGTTTGTTTGTTTGGTTTTGGTTGAACGCGCTAATCTCAGGAACTACTGGTTCGAATTGAAAAATATTTTTTGTGTTTAATAGTCCATTTATTGAGGAAAGCTATAGGCTATATTACATCACGCTATGACTAATAGAACGCGGGTGAAACCGCGGGGCACAGCTTGTAACGGATATAAAACGCACTAAAAAGTGATTTTAAGTCTTTTGGTTGTCAACGGCAATAATATTGAAAACCAATATTGGTTTAACGATGTAACACTTAAATAGTTGGAAAAGGACAAATATAAATAGTACAAAAAATAGAGAAATTAAGAGTATAAAAAGAAAATTTCTAAAATAAAGGAAACTAGAGAAGAATTCCTTACCTCACCTCACCAATTTGGATAGTCTATCCAGAACTTTAGTCGCACGTACACAATAAATCGTATGACAGACATAAAAACCCTTTGACGGGTATATCTTAAAGTGGTGAAACTGACCTCGAATCGTTGAATCCGTTGACCTATTAGGTAGCGGGAAACGCCATAATAAGAAGAATGGCAGCCAACGATTAAACGCCGAGATTTATGGCGCTCTAAAAGCAATAAACTGTTGGCTTCACTCGCTCGAGCTGCGATTAATTTATTTTCATTCACCCACTACAGTTCACTACACGTTGACCTGACCTGGACTTAGGGCTGCAGATAAAAAACTACAGACTTTGGGACTCCCGAGTCAGTGAAAGATGTGTAGACATGGTGCTTAGCTGGGATTTTCTGCCAGTGTATTCCGTGAGCAAATAATTACGGAGAAGCCTCAGAAGTATTTTTAGCAAATGCAATAAGGATAACTAAACAATCTAAATGTTTTGTTTGGTGGTTTTTAGCTAGGTGATTTTGTTAAGTTGTTCGGTTTAGGACATATTCTGTTTAGGTTAGATTCGGTTTAGGACAGTTCGACTTACGCACCGACATGATGCCATAATGACATTTATAAGAGATATTTGTAGCCAAAACCGAATATATGATTTAGAGGTTTTTATGAATTTTAAAAATAGCTGGCAACAATGCAATGTAATTAAACAATATAATGTAATTTATGATCTCTAATTGTATAGTGTAAGATTAAAATAATACTTTTATTTCGTTTTTCCCAAGCCATTATATTATTATTCGAATATGCATAACTATTTTTTAAAATACTGCTAATCTTATTTATTTTAAAATTGTTTAAGAAAATTCAGGAATTTTGTTTTTTATTACCTTCGAGTGCAATTTGTGTATGTTACACAATAATATTGAAATAATATATTATATACCACATACGCTTTATATACGTTTTTCTATTGATTGCATAGTGTACCATGAAATTGCTTTAACACTTTTGACTACAACTTCTATTTCTATTTTTTCAACATTTGTGTTTTTTTTTTTTTTTTTTTTTTTTACAACTTCTATTACAATAAAACTTTGCTAAGGCTTATTATTATTATTTTCTCAGCAGACCCTACTTATAAAATACTAATACCTTTAAAAAAAATAATTGTGCTTGACTTTTGAACTTGACTGTTTAAACAGAATCTGTCGTAAACCGAATCTGACCTAAACAGAATCTGTCCTAAACCGAACAAATCATTATGTTGTCTTCGTGACTTTGCATAAAATATTGCTAAATTATAATGTCTATTTACTAAGAACAACCCCTAACTACTGAATGTAGTTGTAAAAGTACCTGTAACGACAAAGAACTGAGTGCAAGAGTAAGAGAAGCAGATAAATAAAGAAGAATAGAAAATAAATATTTGAATTTGAATTTGAAACACAAGTTATTTACATTACAGAATTTATTTGCATTATTTTTTCTTTAATGTATTAAGTTATATTGTTTTCTAAAGTTTACGCGAACACTACACATTGAAATGAAACAACTTTTACGGATCTACTCACGTTTATTTTACACATTACTTATTTAATGTTTATCCTGACGTTTCGAACCCTATGGGTCCGTGGTCACAGGCAAACGTGGCAAAGGGTTCGAAACGTCAAGATAAACATTAAATAAGTAATGTGTAAAATAAACGCGAGTAGATCCGTAAAAGTTGTTTCATTTCAATATATTAAGTTATGTTATGTTTCTTTACTTGATGTGTATAAAACATATATTTATTCGACGAGACGAGTGAGGAGCCTAAATATTATAATTGGTCTTATGAAAATAGGTAATAATTTATTTAATGAGATTCACGTTATTAAAAAAGCGAACCGCTTCGCTGTGCAAAAATTTGTAAATATTTTTTTATAGCCTATCATTTGCACAATCTCATGTTCTTACTACGTACAAATTTTCATCATGATCGGTCAAGTTGTTCTTGTTGCGATTTTTGTCTACCGCTTTGTTGATTATTGTTACTCATGTAGACTTTCGTGTTATATAATGAAGGGTAATAATAATGTTTATGGTAAATGAAATGAAAACTAGTAGATAACGGTGCAGTGCAATGAAGATGTGTTTTATAACTTCAATTTCTAATTTGTCATTGGCCATTTATATTTACGATCGCAGCACTTGGAATTCCGTTCGGGAAATATTCTCATGTAAGTCGCCCGTCGTCGGTGCGAACGGTTAGATCCACAGTTAAGCGAAAATGGCAATCATGGTGGATTGAGAAATCCATTTTCTTTAAGTGCGCGTTCATTTTAGTGAGCTTAGCGTTTACGTAATTGTAAATTCTAGTGATAAAACAGGTGACTTCACTTTATGGAAAGTTGATCAAAGGAAAGACACAAAAATTACCTTATTTTGTACCTTTGTACTTTTTGTTGACCCACTGCTGAACAAAGCCCTCTCCTTTGCGTCTCCACTCGTCTCTATCTTGGGTCACCTCATACCGCCCCGTCAAAAAAGTGCCCAAAAAGTGTAAATTAAGTTCTGGCGTAGATTTTATAAATAAGCGAACTAAATTATTGAAGGTAAAATTAATAAAATAAAAATAAAAATAATAATAACTATAATAAAAATAATAATCAATGTTTGGAATACCACATTTTGGTACAGTACATCATTGACAATTGTTTTAAAGCTCCATTCGCTTTAGTAGTCAAGTGGTCACTGCTAACTTCTCTTTGTTGACATAGAAAACAGAAATCTGTTGTGGAATATGCTCTCTTATACAAAACGTAACGTAAGCTCCCACAACATAGTAGCAACCTTAGCTGCAACTGAATAACTGCAGTAGTGGATCGACGGGACACAATGGCATTCCGATGACATAACTGTGTCACACTGGTTCCCGTTCATTTATAATAACGCAGGAAACTGTGAACGAAGTTGTTGCTGTTTATTCCTGTTTATGTAAATACTAGTGGACCCGGCGGACTTCGTACCGCTTTGACAGTTTCCATCAAATGATTGAATTCTCTTTGGTTTCCATGACAACAAAACAAACAAATCATTTTTTATTAGAAAATTAAATTATCGTGTTTAGTGTATTTATAGTGTGGTTCCCGTAAGAATATCGGGATAAAAACTATCCTATGTGTTAATCCGGGTTATAAACTATCTGTATGCCGAATTTCACCCAAATCCATCCATCCGTTGCAGCGTGAAGAAGCAACAAATATACGAACATACACACAAACTTTCGCATTTATAATATAAGTGTGCTGGATGTGATATTTGTTTTTAATAGATTGTTTTTAAGTGAAATCTTTATAGGTCCTATTGGGATAGATAGAACACATCCAATTCGATAATTGGAGGCGGTTAATTAATTGAGAGAGGACTGTACGAGTAGTACCTGATCCATATGACCACAAACATTGTAAAAGGTTTTTCGATGAACAATATCTCAGTTTGACTGCGACTATTAATAACATCCTCCTTTTTTTAAGTCGGTTAAAAAGGGTTGTTTGAAGACCAAAATCCGATCCTAAACAAAAATCCGTATATATAGATAATATTATGTGACTTGCCACTTAGATCTCAATCAATTATTGTTTTATTGTTCCTTCTTTTTATTCTTGGGCTTTTCCTTATTTTCATCAAAGATACTAAGATGCTCGACGGCGCAGTGGTTAACGCGCCCGGTCAGCGAGTGCTGAGGATAAGCAACTTTCGGCAAAGGCCGGTCATCCGATGGGTGACCAAATATGTATCATCTCGAGCTCCTCCATGCTTCGGAAGGCACGTAAAGCCGTTGGTCCCGGCTGCATTGGCAGTCGTTAACATCCACTAATCCGCACTGAGCCCGCGTGGTGGTTTATGGCCTGTTCTCCCTATCTATCCATAGGGGGGAAGGCTCGTGCCCCTATAGTGGGGACATAAAAAAATGAACTGATGATGATGACTAAGATGCTGACCGAAAACAGTCTACATACAAAAAGAATGTAGATATATTATATTTCCGCACAAGAGAATAGAAATTATATTATAAATTAAATAAAAAAAAAATAATAAAAAAAAAAATAAAAAAAAAAATAATAATTATTAATTATTTTAATTTAATTAAATTATATTTCTAAAATATGCGAAATTTGTTTTTTTTTGCTACTACCTCCAAAATTATCGGAGTTTTTTTTGCTACTACCTCTAAAATTATCGTAACCTATTTTTGCTGATTTTCATTCATTCCAGTTCTCGCTTTTATTCTTCTCCCACTTTTATTCCACATACCACTCATTCATCCATCACCTTTCATTCTAAGCAGTGGGTGTGCTGCTTTTTAACATCTAGCTAAACTAGCTACTTTTTCAATGTACACACGGCGGCAGATCAACCTACCCAAAACTGTCTAATTTCTACAATCAATTTTGAACTTTATCGTTTGGCTATAAGGATCAATATTCATTGGAGAAATTTGACAGATTTGGGTAGGTTGATCTGCCGCCGACTGTACTACATTATATTGTACTTGGGTCAATAAGTTTTTCAGTACACAGGATTTTATTTTATAAGTAAAGTAGTATTTAAATAAGTATCAGTCTATCTGTATATTTAGCGTTAATGTATTGTTTCCTAAATGATAGATAAAAAAGTAACAAACTATAATAATAACTCGGATCACTAACTACACCACTTCATCGACACGTTTAAAGAGAAATCCGTTGATAGAACATTTTATTTCCGAGAAATTAACCGTTTAATAACGCAACTTTCGCTCAGATGATACCCCGCATTACCTTATCAGATCAGAAGTGCAGCGGTTAAAAGTTTAATAAATCATTTCTGTCTAATTTCACTTTCGATGTTACGGTCTTTTCTTTAAAAAAATTTACAAATTGAGCTCGTTGCCTTATCTCCGTCCCGCTTATCGTATCTTGGCTATTATATCTAAAGCATTATTTTGTGTGAGACCTTCTTTACGAATTGTATGGTATGGTTGAATCGTTCGAATATTTTCGTTTGTTGTTGAAATGTTATCGCTACATTCAGGTTTCTTTTTAAGTGCTTTTTGTCGTCGTAGAGTGAATGCAATTTTTTGCGTTTGGAATTTGTTTTAGCTTGCCAGTTTTTTTTATTTGTTATTATCAATATTGGAAATAATCTGTGACATTTACTCACCATATTACGAGTATATTAACCACTTTTTTTAATTCTTTGGATTGTTTTGCCAACTATAGTTCATATGTTTCAAAACGTATTTTTTGATTATGAACTGTCGATCATAGACTAAAAATATGTTTATTGTGATGATGTAAGTTTTTATTTAGCTTTTTTCTACCGACTCCCTTATTAAGCTTAGGTTACTTACATTCTGTTGATGGCGGCCAGTTATACTATCGATTATCACTTTCATCTAAAACAGTTGTTATGAAGTCATCTTTACATTTTACAAGCTGTGGTTAATATGCTAATAAGTTTTTACTACAAAACGCCTAAGGTATTATCTTGTCGGTAAATATTTAAGTAGCTGTTGTTATTGGGATATTAACAAGTTAAACTATAGTGCTATTCATACTAGTAATATATTAAGAAAACTCACTATATTTTTTCTTTTGTATGTTCGTAGTATTTGTTTTTTTTACATGAGGATCTATCCTAATGTTGAATTAGTTTTATTTTGAGTACTTCCACACATATTTTTAGTGTGCAAAATTAAATTAGTCTAAGAAAAACTTTGTATCGAAACATTTGAAATCTATGAAAGTCGTACCAAAAAACATTTCAGTATGAAAATCGTACCAAAAAGAATATATTAGGGGGCACGTATAATCTGTGAATGGGAAACAAACAAATGAATTCCTTTGCTCGCGCTCGTCAATTGTTTTTTTTACAGTTGTCTATGTACTTTCGAATGGAGTTGCGGCGTGAAATGCGACACAGGGCGGTCGTGCGGCCGCGTCCAAATGTTTACGCGATAAGATCCGTATCGAAGCGATTGTGCGCGATCAATTGAATCCAACGGTTTAATTGTTTGGATTATAATTCTCATTTGATATCGCAGATTGAGGATGGATAGCGTACAGCAACAATCACCTGATCTTTTTGAAGTTATTGAGCCGGTAAATGAGCATACGGTCAGTTGGGAAGCGGCCACCGTAGCTCAGGAGAGCTTGCAACACCTAAGTTAAAGTTGCAGAAGTTTCTGTTCTTATGATAACTCAAAGAGCCTTAACAGCCCTTTACGATTTACGAGATCAAATTAAGGCCCCTATTACATTTTGACCGTGATTTTTGCATAAAATGCCCAATTTTGGCGGTCTTGTTCAGAGAAACTGAAACCCTTAAACAATTTTGGCTTATTGTATGGTGGAGTATAGTTATTAGTATAATTCGTAGCGGCCTCGCTTTCTGCAATTTTTCCTTAAGTATCTATTTATATAAAGCCAAAATTCAGAAGCTAGTTTTCAATTAAATACGCTGACGGCAATTTTCAAGCTCATGGATTGAACTACTGTACTAAGAAAACGAAATGAAAAATATATAATAAGTAATATCTCTTAAAATGTGGTTAAGTTCGTAGCGGCCTCGGAATTTCGAAATATGAATGGAATTTCTACAAAAGAATCCCATTTAAAGCCATAAAACGTTCAGAATTAGCTGTAAATATCTCCTTACTTCATTAATATTATTAAGTTAAATGTACACCAGAATTAACGTTAGTTTAAGATTTCAAAATTTATACTGTTTTTGAACGATAAAAAATATTAACACGTTACGTGTTACGTATTAAACATCAAATAAATGTAATTACAACTGCACAAAATGCCACTTTTGCGATGCGTCGGCCGCTCGTAGTACTGAGAAAGCGCGAGCGCGCGCATTTTGTGATAGGCCTCATAAAACATTGGGTTTCGATGCACTGACTTTGGAGTCTGCATTTAAAGTCTGCAATGAAGTATGCATTGGAAACTGCAATGGACTGCAATTAAAATCAAATAAATAAAACATTGGGTTGCGATGTAGTGACTTTGGAATAGAGTCAGCATTTAGCGCAATGAAGTAGGTATACATTGGAGTCTGCAATGAAGTCTGCAATTAGATCTGCAATGAAGTTTGCATTGGAGGCAGAGTTAGTTGGTATTTAGCTAAGCTGAATTCTATATTATTTTTTGGCGATGAAAACTGGTGCTATTATGCATGCCACATTGTTTTGACGTACCTCTCGAGCGATCACACGTGGCGAGAGTTTCACACGTCCGTCCGATGCGAGCTGACTGATAGACATCAATCAATACGCGGCGGCTGCGGCCGGCAGTCGTGCCGATATGCGATCGCGCCCGCCGATAAGCGAGATATTGATTTGTAATGGCCGTTGATCGATTGCATGAGCGTTCTCTGGTGTACCTACATGTGTGCGGTTTGTCAACGATTTTAAAAGCAGCGCCGGCTACCTTTCGTTGTTCGTGCTCTTTGATTCTGAATGAAGAGTCAGTCTGAGTAGATCGTCGCCGTCTTTATTTTTGTAACTCTATCTCGCGCTTCTCATGATTTTACTTTGCCCGATAATTTTACTTGATCCTATACTTTTCAAACTGGTACACACGCCTGCACATCAACCTACCACAAACTGTCAAATTTCTGCAATAGACTTTGAACTTTATGCCTTAACAATATGGTTGATAATGTATTAAAGAAATTTGACAGTTTTGGATAGGTTGATGTGCAGGCGTCTGTACATAACAATCTAAGATACTGCTGCTAGGTTGAAATATCTATTTCTGTGGTTTTCTACGTATGAGAGAGGTTATCTGAGCGAGTTTCGTAAGGTTCCCTTACGGCAAAACTTTGGTTTTGCCTTTTTGTTTGCAAAAGCACACCATTTTTTGCTTAAAGTAATAATAATATGTAGCTTTTGTTTTATTGAAGAAGCAAGTAATCTGTAAGGAATTTTAACAGTCAAATACTTTATGAATAATGACAAAAATGCTTTGAATGAAAAGGTAAACAGATAACGATAGATACTTGTATAAGAAATAGTTTACTATTTATCTGTTAATGTTTGAGTATACCTTCCCCCTTTATCCATTATCGGATACAGCTAGGAATCCGGAATAAATAATGCCATGACCAACATACTTACCTAACACGGAACAACATAACATACGTTGTTCTGAACTTTTATAAGGTATTACGAAGGAATAAGAAAAAATTTGGGAAAATTAAGGAAAGTGACACACAAACGGACTTCAGATTTATTGGTTTAACTAACATAGGTACTACCTTAAAACGGGGTTAATTAATGATCAAGGGTACATTGATCATCATCATCATCATCAGCTCATTTTATGTCCCCACTGCTGGGGCACGAACCTTCTCTATGGATGGATACGGAGAACGGGCCATAAACCACCACGCGGACCCAGTGCGGGTTTGTGGTAGTTAACGACTGCTAATGCAGCCGTGATCAGACCGTTTCAAACACACGAAACACCGTTATTACTTTTGCAAAAGAAGCGGTAATTTTATTTGATTGATATTATGATATGACGTACTATGTCATATGACGTATTGTCCGTTTGAAGTTTTCAAATGCACTGTACGTCATTGTCTTACATTCACTCACTCACTTTTCATATATTATATTTAAAAAAATCATATGTAGTAAAAATATCTTTTTTCTTTTATATTTTTCTTCTTTACAAATCTTGTCCTGACAATAACAAACAATTATCCAATTTTGTGCAGTCGATCGGAAGTCATGCGCGTACATACATTTCAGTGATTCATTTTAGTTTATATAGATATTTATATTTTATATACTTTTTTGCGTGGCGAATTTATTTTGTAACGAGTTTATAAGAACCTCCTCAAATCATGCCGTATGTGAAATTTGATTCAATTAAAATATCAAAAGCTGTTCTGAATGTATCAAAATGTAAAAAAATATTAATGTAAGATATTACGGTTATTGGTTCATGACCTGAATAAAATAAAATAAACAATGTATTTCAAAGTAGTTTTCCATAGTTTTTGGGCACCATTTCGCACATTTAAACTTTCGTATTAATAATGTTATTGGCTTAGTTTCTTTCATTCATTTAATTAGTCACTTAAGTGTGTCCGACGTGATCTAAAGCATGATTTATGTCACCTGCAAGGTATTGAAGCAAGTTTTCACCTAATCCATTTAGATACGAATCTCTACTGCCCGCCTAATAACATTCGCAAATGAACACTTATTTATATAGACTCGTACAAAGGTAGGTACTTAATATTAATTTATAGATCGAAGCAGTGTGATAAAAACCAATATTGGTTTACCACACACCGGCACTCACCGCCTTACACTCACAATATACAAAAATAGTCAAACAATGTAGACATTACAATTCACCCACAACAGGGCTAACATTTTGCGTGAAGTTCGCACAGCATAACGCTGGGCTGCCCAACCACACACGCAATAATGTGTGTTATCACACGGGGTGGTTTGTGATCGGAGTCGTTTTATCAATGATTATCATTATATTTCTACTAGTGGCCCGCACTCACGACTTCGTCCGCTTAAGAACACCCGTATCCCATGATGGACCCCTATTGCAGCGCCACCTACCGGGTCCAATTGTAAATCTAAACCATTCTCAAATCCACTTGAACACACACAAAAAATTTCATCAAAATCGGTCCAGCCGTTTAGAAGGAGTTCAATTACAAACACACGCACAGAAGATTTATGTATAAGATTGACATTGTCCATGTTATTTAAGTAAAAACAAACATTAGTATAAATAGTTCTAATAGAGCTTTTTATACCAATAAAACATAAATAGATGATATAGATAGATTTAATTAATTCCAATACTAACATCATATATAGGTATCTAGATAGGGGGATGGGTTGCTTTCCGGAGTTAATTGATTCTTTATACACCCTGTGTACTTATGTTTATCCACTTTTTTTTTGAGCTAGATTAATAGTGTGGGCGTTGGTGTTAAATGTGTTTTATTTCTATTTAATTGTATGCTCGTTTGACTGCTTACTAACAAAACCATTTACACTTAAAAAATCTTTTTATTCTTTTTATCCGCCGAAATAATTTTAAAATAAATATTAAAATTGACTAATAAGGTTAATAATAAATAACAGTTCAACAATAGACATAAATGAAGATCAGACGAAAAATATTAAAACAAATATTTGAGTTGAATGGTACAAAACAGTTCGACGATAGGTACACCATAATACCCCACAGATTATAAAGCGCCAGTCAATACTTTGCAGTGAAATTATAACATTATACATTACATCACTCGCAGCGAACGCAGTTTCATCTCGGAATGCTGTTTCGACACGTTCGCATTCACAATGGTAACATTTTCTATTTTGTTACGTGGTAGTGGTATTGGACGGCAGCAAATTACGAGCTAATATTTGTGATAAGACGAACACAAAATGGTTAGCTTACCACATGCTGGTTCCTTTACAATAACCTTTAGTGCGGAAGCGATTTAGCACTGGAGGTCTACTATGCGAACGGAAGCGCTTCTCTTCCATTATACTAAGCTCTATGATATTGAAATATAGGTAACTGCCACTTTTCTTTTCCTTTAGTTGATGGCTTCGTGCGATTAGCATATTTAGCCAGTGTCAAAGTAATTTTTCTTACAAGTAATATATAAATAAACAATATTTCCTTCTTGTATAGATGATGATGAATGATAATAGAAATGAGAAGTGAGAAATGATATATCCTCCAACCCCTCGGGTATCTCAGTAAAGATGTGGGGGGATGTGGCGGGTAAAGTACTAAGTCCTCGGGCGGACTTGTTGAGAGAATTTGAAAAGTGAAGTTGCACTGTTTTGTTTCATTTGCCAATACTCATGCGCACTTACGAACACTTAACGGTTAACAAACCACCATTATTTCAAATTAATATTCGACTTATCACAAATTTTAGAAAATAAAACAAAACCGCAGACATGACTCTTTACTTTCCCGCCAAGAAGTCCAACTTAGTTATTCTGTGACGAAACAGAAGAACATTGACAGTTTGTAGAAAACTATAAATTTACGGAGAAGAATTTACTCCGTAAAAGTTATACTTTTCAATATAGGTATCACATACAATAGCGTCATTATTAAAGTTATATTTCTTAATTGTTTTTTGTCTTTGGTGTCCCAATATTTGCACAGTTGCATGCACGCACCATGATCATTCATATATCGAAATTACTGCGAGTGAATGGATATTTAGGCTATAGGGAAATGGCCAGTATCTCTGGCCTTTGAGACACGATTATGGACGTTTTAAAATTTGCTTTGAGACGCTTTGCGAAAAAAAAACTCTTATTTTTTTATTTGTCTTTGTGTGATATAAATCAGAAGTATCTACTAAAAATACAAATATATATAAATATACTAAAATCTATGCGCCTTGTCTTCGGCTAAGTCATTAAGATAAAACGTATGATCTTTTTTCTTCTAACTTTCAACAAGAAAAAACAATAAGTGGAAATTGATTTTAGAAAGGATATGTTGCACAAAGAGTTTAAACAATTTGAATCAAATTGGTACATGAGAAATTCAAGAAGCATATTGGGTTAACAATGCAAGTGTTGAATGGTATTACAATAACACGATAATACGATTAGGCATAGATAAAAATTCAATTGAACTCTCTCCGTGTGAATGTTCGCACAAAATCAATTGGTGTCCATTATATTTTGTATTATTTGAGACGAGATAAAGCTTCGCACTGTCTTCTGTCCATTCGCACGGCGCTGCGCCGGCGCAGAGGCGAGGGGGGTATGATAGCGTATCTCTACCTCTATGCGTTTGCTACGCAAGTAATATTGCCAAGTGGATTGAAACAAAGAACCACTAATGGATTTCCTATGGGAATATTAGGTGTGACCAACCAACTTGTTCATTATACTAAGATATTGTTGTCATGGCGACTGGTGACAAACTTATTCAAGAAGGTGGTTGCTAGCCAGGCGCACTTGAAACATTCCTTACCGCAAACCAAACCAATAACACTAATAATATATACCCAGTACTGGGGCTTGAACCTGGAATCACTGGTTCTAGAGATCGGTAGCTTAACTAATAGACCGCAGAGGCGGCGAACTTAATTAAACTGTTTTTTTAATGTATGTGTATATAGTAAAATTTAAAACGTATGTAAAACTGTTCTGTGAAACCCGCTGTTTGTAAAGCTTCGCCACGATCAGCAAAGTCTGGCATTTTAATAAGCTCGCCAGGACTCAGGAGGTTAAACACAAGCAGTGTTTTTTTGAACACTCGAGAGCGCACATACAACATCCTATCTACTAAATGCACTACATGATAGAGCACAAATTGCGTCAGTAACAATATCTCCCGTACTTGTAAGTTGTTACACTGAAAAAAAGTAATGCATAGGCATTAGCCGCGCTTCCACGTAGCCCGTTCACTTTGAATGCAATCTCTTTGTAGATCGGTTGAATAGAAAATTATATAAATTGCTCCTCGAAGTACGCGCGCGGTCGCGGTCGGCCCGTGAACAATTAAATGGGCCAATGATAAATTGTGCTTTTTCATTCAATAGTGAAGTCGTACGTGGTTCTGCGATGATAAACGATTTATTAACCACTAGCTGTGCTCGCGACTTTGTCCGCGTGGAATATTGACTTTCGGCAGCATTTTTAATTTTTTAGGCTCTTGTTCCCGTTTTTGCAACATTTTTCACTGATGCTTCGCTCCTATTAGTCGCAATACGATGTTATATAACTTAAAGCTTTTTTCGATAAATGGACTATCCAACACAAAAAGAATTTTTCAATTCGTACTAGTAGTTCCTGAGATTAGCGCGTTCAAACAAACAAACTCTTCAGCTTTATAATATTAATAATATAGAATAGATGTGGCATGCAGAACGTGTTATTATTTGAGAAATAAGTATTTTACTGAATGAGGAGGAACATGATGGTGCACTGTTATACGCGCTGGGTCTGCGAGTTCTTGATTAAGTAACATTCGCAAAGGTCGGCCGGCAAATTTCGTAAAGCCGTTGGTTCCGGCTGCATTAGTCGTTAACAACCACCAATCACGTGGTTGTTTATGGCTTATTCTGCCTGTGGTGTTTTCATCCATGGGGAAGGCTCGTGACCCATCATCATCATCATCATCAGCTCATTTTATGTCCCCACTGCTGGGGCACGAGCCTTCCCTATGGATGGAGAGGCAGAACGGGCCATAAACACCACGCGGACCCCTAGTAATTCCTCCACCACCACTTCCCAATATTTTATTTTATTTTATTATATTCCTCCACCTTTGCGCCAAAACATATCTGAACATACTTTGAAGGAACATTTAAAAAAAGTATTTCTCAATCAACAAAATTATAGGGAGGGGGTAGGTTTCGGAGTGGAACAGTGACCGGCATGAAGATATGGCATTTAGCATTTATTCGAGCTAGTCAAATAAATGTGCTCATGGTGATGCATTATGTATTATCTATTTTCTTTCTGTGAATTGCTAAAGCAGGTTTTTCTTCTTTTTAATTGCATGTACCCTTTAAGAAAAACTTTGAAAGCAAACGGCCGAAAACCAGCGCTACATAGGCATTATGCCTATGTCGCATTAAGCTGAGCCGGTAGCCTTTGGCATACATATTGTTACATTACAAATTCTAATATTTGTAGCTACATGTGCAATAAATAAGTAAATAAGTAAATAAATAGTGAAATATTATATTGTACTAAATGTAAAAGATTTAACAGTGTGCCAATAAATTATTATTTCATTTCATTTCATTTCATTAGTATGATAAAAGGGTTTTGCCTATCTTTTCAGATCTAATTATATTTCTATCTACGTCTGTCGCCATAACAGCATTGTAGGTGGCATGCATTGTTGCGTTCCAACAGTGCATGTACCCTTTAAGAAAAACTTTGAAAGCAAACGGTACTGGCCGAAAACCAGCGCTACATAGGCATTATGCCTATGTCGCATTAAGCTGAGCCGGTAGCCTTTGGCATACATATTGTTACATTACAAATTCTAATATTTGTAGCTACATGTGCAATAAATAAGTAAATAAGTAAATAAATAGTGAAATATTATATTGTACTAAATGTAAAAGATTTAACAGTGTGCCAATAAATTATTATTTCATTTCATTTCATTTCATTAGTATGATAAAAGGGCTTTGCCTATCTTTTCAGATCTAATTATATTTCTATCTACGTCTGTCGCCATAACAGCATTGTAGGTGGCATGCATTGTTGCGTTCCAACAGTTAAAAGATAAGATAAAGTGCCTGTTTCTAAATGGTTTAGCATTTCGGATGAAGTGCCCTTATCATTTGCCATCAAGCAAGATGAAAACCGAGCCTTTCCTTGTTTTGAAATTATAATTAGGAATTGAGGCTCGGTACTGTATTCTGGTATTGCACAATATATTTATTATGCTATGCGACTCACTGTATAAGAAGCTAACACAGAATATTTCTGCTCCTATTGAAAATGATTAAACATGTACCCCCCGCTGGAAATCGAACCCCGGGACCTCTGGGTCTAAACCGGTGGTCTAGCCACTAGGCCACATCTCACACTCTCCGTGCGCGCAATGTGCTTAAGGCGTATAAAGTTTTTTCTCATTAATTTGTTATAGTATATGTATATAGATCATTTTGCTTACGTCTAATTATCGTGTAAGAACATTAAACGCGTCTCATAAAATCAGTAAACTGTTTTCAAGTCACGACCAACAAAATGTAGGTATATAATGTTATTTCTTCCATAGAATAGGTGTGCAACAGCTAATATAATAAACCCCATTAGTTGAGCAACACACGGGCGCGGTGTAAGTTCGTGTTAAATTCTCATTAAGTTACAACTTGTTGGAAACGCTTGATAAATGATCTTAGTACAGTCAGCTACAGATTTGATAAGCATATTTAATTTATCCGTGTCTTTCGTGTGAGACCGGAAGTTGATGTCAAGTCATTTCACATTCCAGCTAAGACGTCCGTCTTAGGTCTGTTTATTTTGCGTCTTGTCAACGTACAAATAAAAAAAACTTTAGTTTAAAATATTTTGACAAACCCAGCGCAGCTTATAATTTAAACTGTGTAACAGTCGGCATTGGACCCACTGTGGGCAGTCCACCAGCAACCCCGGTTAACTCTCACGCAATGTCAAAAAGTTTAGTGAAAACTGCCATTTATAATGCTATTTTTTTAAATCTTTTAATGACAATAAATATGTTTTCGTTTTATGTCTCGTTTCCATACCCTGTTTAACCACGTTATGCCCATTATGGCTATTTAGCTTGTCCGTGGTAGACAAGGACTGTTGTTTATGGTTCTGGATAGGCCACTCCTCCCCACCGTCGAGTTTTTTGTTGCTGAGCGGGGTAAAGGAGACTTCCACATACCCCGGCTCGGCCTTGACCCTGGTGTATGAAAGAGCATTTTCATTTGTTTAAAAAAAGGGCTTATTAGTGTATTTCAACTCTTATTGCAATAACGAGATGCGTTTCTTTTTATCTACATTTTAACTTGGTGACTGTACTCGATAACGTAGATCGTTATATTAAAGCAGTTTCCCACTGTTTATTGTTAGGGTGCAACATTATTTAACTCTTCGTGCGTTAGCTTTGCAATATTGAAAATTATTACACTATCTCAGTCTCAGGCCCTTCGCATATGACTCGTGGCGTAATTGTTAAGTGCGTTTAAGCTTTACGTCTTACGTTTTCTTTTATCGATGCTTTAATTATACGCTTCACTAACACTAAAAGAGGTGTACAATTTGGAAGTGGAGTGTATTGGAAGAAAGAGGAAAGCAAAGTAATTGAACACATAAAAATTAACAAACTTTACTAGTCAAATAGCAGTTCAAGAACAATGACAAAAAGAATAACAGAAACAAAACAAAAGAGCGTTGACGATTTATAGAAAAATACAAAAAATCTAATTTTACAAAGAAGTATTTACTCCTTACCAATTAAAACTTTTTAAATTACCACTAACCATTAGAGACCTCAAAGACCTATGATTATTTGGGGGAGGTCTTTGTCCAGCAGTGGACGTCTTTTGGCTGAGATGATGATGATGATGAACCATTAGAGTAAAATTAGTAACGTGTATTTTTTCTTAACTTGTTTATTGCCTTTGTGGTCCTTATTATTTGTCACAGTTGCATACGCCATGATCATGGGATGTACTGCAGTTATTACGAATTTGAGAGTGTATATTTATGAGCGCTATATTATTAGTGGCACATGCAACTGTGCCGAAATATCGAATACATACAGACAAAATGTTATAGGTAGTGAAAACAGCCAAACTTTATTGACAAAACTAATTAAACATGGCTATCTATTTCAAGACACGAATCGACGACAGTTATCGGCTGTCTCAAACATGAAACTTAATACAACAATGACATTATAAACTATAGCGTACTTTTTCCTTAACTGATTGAGCTTATCGACATGATGAGGTCTACTAATTATGATTTGTTTTTGCAGTTTGGTCGTTTGGTAGACTTATTAGAAAGTATGGAAGAGTCATCAGATTCTTTTTGAAAGAGTTTGCTCATTTTCTCCGACGGCAATTTCTGCGTCACACCGGTCTTTAGATGTGACAGTGAGGTGAGGGTGAAGCGTTCTATTGATTTTATTTTGTTGTTAGTTGTTGAGTTGAGCTGTTTTAGTGAATATTTTTCAAAGATAGACAATTTTTTGAAGATACCTAACGCGCTTTTGTGAATTACTTAATAATAGTAGTCAGTCCTATGAATTAATCCAGAAAAGCTAATACGCTTGTTTTTAGGTACGGGTTCATTCACGGGTAGCTTTACCTTTATTATTTATTTTTCGCATTTTACCCTTCAATCAATAATAGTACTTACTATTGTTCAAAGATTTAACGCGAGCATCTATTTAATAATATGTACGTTACGCTAGTAACGCAGTGGTATTATGGTAGCGAAACGCTAACGACACTCCGTCACACAATTACTGTGCTTTTTAGGGTTTCGTAGTCAAAAAGAAACCCTTATAGTTTCGCCATGTCCGTCTGTCTGTCTGTCTGTCTGTCCGACCCCAGCCTAGCTCATAGACTCTTAGTACCAGAAAGCTGTAATTTGGCATGGATATTCATATTAATCACACCGACAAAGTGGTGAAGTAAAATTTTGAAAAATATTTTTTTTAGGTTACCTCCCCTACACGTGAAGTGGGGATGTCATTTTTTTTTTCTTGTCTACCCGGTGTCGTTGGATAGCAATCTGTAGAACTACTCGTCCAATGCCAAAAGTTCTTACACTGAGAGAATGAGACCTTGCGATGACTCCTTGCGAGTAACAAGCTTTAGGTATAAATTATTTAAAAAAAAAAGTATTAATTTATGTACGGGAATATACGAAATCAACGCGGACAAAATCGCGGGCGGTCGCTAGTCTTTATTAAAGTAAAATATTAGTGTGATTGTTTATCCCTCCTCCATTTCAAAACGTAATTGATTGTGACAATTTTGCACAGAAGTATTTCAATTCTAGCGACGACGCGACGACGACGTCTGAGCCCATAAGGACGTTTAAAGGGCTGATGATGATGATGATTATTAAATGTTATCAAATCCAGAACTCCACGACCGGCGGTAATTGAGATTTTCAAAAACTCCAACTCCCCTGGTTGGCCCTTGCAATCCAGGTGGAGCTCCACCAGGACCGGAGCCTCGGCCTGCATCGCGACCACCGCCGGGTCCACCCATTGCACCTGGGAGAGGGACGCGGGGTAGACCCTCTTCAGGGGGTGGAGGACCGTGATTAGTCAAGGAAACTATGTTCTCGCCTCTCAACAGAACGAAGCCAAGGGTTCTTTTCTCTTCACGGTCTGCGCTTTTGCTGTTTTTGGATTTGATTTTCCTAAATTCTTCGCAATCCCCCAATATTAAATTCATATGTTTGTCAAACGCTTTGAAGGTTTCAATGAACGTACGAAAATCTTGCAATATCACCCTTACGCGGTAGTTGTTATGCTGCTGCATTTTATTATTCTTTCTGATCGTCTAAAACATAATAAGCATTTAAATAAATAAGGCACAATAAACAAATCATAGCTTAAGAAAAGACGCTTAGCGTCCAAACTTAAAAGCGTAAATTTCATAATTTTTTCACGGACAAATTAAGTGGGTAATAAAGCATGGCAATAAAGTATTGATTGAAACATTATATATAGTTTATTTTATTACACATCAAAGACGCTATTGGCATTATTATATCTTATCTGATGGAGGGTGCTAATAATAAATTTATATACTGTCCAAAATATATTATATTATATTTTATATGCATATTATATGTGGCTAGGGAATTGAAACCAGTACTTCATTGATATAATTTAGCAATGACGATTCGAAGTTTACGACCGGATCCCCGTCCGTTTGTTGAAAGTAAGCGCCGTTTTGATGGATGTGATCTACATTTGCGAATCACTAATCCGTGCTGTAATCCGATTATTTTTCGCATACGTAAGTACCGCGGTCAAGTTATTTATTATTCATACAGAGTAATCAAAGCGCCATTCACATATTTCACACTATGAACGTAATATTCTCTAGACAACAGGGGCGGAGACAGGGCCGAGATTTGATAAAAAATATGGAATATATCAAATGAAAATGAAAATATTTAGAAAACGTCAGGATAAACATTAAATAAATCTAATGAATAAAATAAATGTGAGTAGATCCGTATAAGTAGTTTCATTTCAACATTAAAACTGTCTTTATTCTAAAAAGGTACTTAAAGACAAATATTTTAAACTGTTAATAGAGAAAAATCTTTAGAGATGTTTGCCATTTCAAGCCACCTCTCAGTCATGATTACTCTGCAAGTTTTTTATTGTATTGTACACAAATATTAGTTGTGTGCTTACATTTTAGAAGTAAAACATTAGAAAGTAACTATAATTTCAATAAAACCCTAACAAATTGTGTTTTTTTTTATAATAATGAATGTACGGAAGTAAAAGTTTATTTCATGATGCATAATAAATCTCTGTCAGAAATACTGTCCCAATTGTGATAGTAGATCGAAATGGATTGATCTCTATCATGAAAAAAATTGTTAACAGATAACTATGAGAGAAAGCTAACATAGCATACGCGGCTGTTAAAGCATGGCACTGGCTTACATTTTCTCTGTCATTGTTTGGATATCGATAATATTTTGGAGAAAATGACATACCCAAGACCGTGGGTTGCACGTGGCCCAGACTAGCGCAGGATCGAGGCGAATGGCATAAGCAAAGAGAGGCCAGCCCTATGCCCAGCAGTGGGTCGAGAGGGGCTGATGATGATGATGATGATGATGATGACATACCTATCTATCGTATGCCTGATCAGAAACGGCACGAAAGAAAAATAGAAATATTACACCAATTATTACTAAATATTTAATTTAGCTAGCAGGCGTTATTTTATCTACTCATTCAGATAGAACGGTTAGCTTTATATTATGGTATGTAAAATAACGATTGAAAACATTAACGAAATACAGCGACAACTAGCAAAATATTGCATTCGAAAAATCCCAAAAAGTAGGTACTTGATATTTACCTGTAGCCAGTGTTAATCTAAGTGCGGGCCTGCAACGATTAATTCTATGATTAATGAGGCGCAGAGAAAGCGGCCAGTAGATGCTGTGCCTTTGTTTCATCGCCCGCACTTTTCGGAATGGCCGAACATGGCAACTTTCAGTTTCGCGACTTTTCGACTCGCCGATAGGTATAGAACGGTGCCGATGCGCGAGTGATGTCTGTCATAGTGTGGTAGATGAGAAAGTGATGAAATTCTTTGGTTATTACAATTTTTTGTTTTTTTTGCTATGCGCTTTTGTTTGTCATAATTTGGTACCGGGGAAGCTCCGTTCATTGTTTATTCTCTTCGAAGTAGACTTCTACCTTGAAATTCACAGAATGCCCGGAGCTAAGCGTACAAGGGACACCCCAAGGTATGATTCCATGGCATGATCGACTAGACAAACAAGGGACGACAAGTATGCACGTAAAACCTTTTTAACAGCTGCTTACGTACCTACTACAAGTTATACTTTCCCTATTTTTTATAAAATATTAGGTCTTTACCTATGAAATTGGAGATTTGTATGAAGATTTTTTATAAAATTTTATTTTTCATACTAATGTCTTTTTAATTTTATAAGCATCTATTTATTTTAACACTATAAAAATTGTAGAGTAGGTAGTGTGTTTGTTTCACTAGCTAAATATTGCAAACATTAAAAAAAAAACAAGTCCCTTCAAAGCTACAATGAAGGACAATTCCGCGAACAAAAAAAAGTTAGTTAATTAAAAAAAAATTGGGCGATAAAGACACAAAGTTAATAATCATTGTTATTACTGAAGCCTAAGTAACATAGTCCTAATTAAAGGTGTATAATAATATTAACGACCGGTATAGACTTTTAGAAGTAATACACCTTTAATAAGTGAGAAATAAACCCCAATTTCATAGGTAAGGACCTATTAATATTAGAAAACATCGCATACATTGTTCTGATCCCAAGGTAAGCAGCTAAAGCACTTGTTTAATGGAAATCAGAAACAACAACGCTACCACAACCACCCATACCCGACACAATATCGAAAAGTTTGTTTTCGACATTGACACGACCGGGAATCGAACCCTCAGAGTTAACTCCGCCCAAAGTCCGGCGTGCAAACCACTCGGCTACGGAGGTCGTCTAATCTTTTACATACATACAGTCTTTCTCCTAAAAAGACAGCGTCAAAATCAACAACTTTGAGTAAACTCGATCCGTTAGTGGCCTCGAAAATTTACGTGGCGGGGATCTTAATTTTTCTCAACAATTACAAAACATATGAAAGTGATATTTGATGACATGATTTTTCATTTAATTGACTTCATTTTGTTAGTTGCAGAAACACGATTTGTCAACTTTTATAACAGAGAAAAAAATATCAAAGTAACCTCTTTTAAAACATAGATTCGCATTTTACAGGCAAACCAGACCGATTTAAGCATCTAAATTTTCTTGGTATATTAGTCTTAACACACACTTCAATATTGTAGTTCATTTTTTTAAATAATTCGTAGTTTTAATTTGAAGGAATAAAAACAGTTTTTCTTATGGTACGGGGTGAAAACGCTCCGTATGAGTTTTATTGTTTAGCGATGCGTCGTCTTAGGCACAATAAAGTAGAGCTCCGTGGTGAAGTAGATAACGTCGGTGATAGAGGTTGCTAACCGATCGCCTAATGTGCGAGTATCTTGGAACCCTTGTCCTTCAGGACAAGGGTGTCGTAAGAGCCAGCTATGCACAGGCAGCTGATAAATTATTTAACGTCCCAGACCAGTGGCGGTAGCCAAAGTAACATTTAGAAAACGATAGCGAAGTTCGAAAATAATAAAATGTATGGGATCGACATAAGATTGACCACGTGATTTAGCGCGGCTTATGTCAACCCCATACATTTTATTCTTTTCGAACTTTGCTATGGTTTTCTAACGCCCGTTCCCAATAACCTATCTATCTGTTGTTTTCCCTATTATAGATACAAATTTGACATAAGCTCCATACAAATTATGTCAAATTTCTAACTCCAGTAAGCAAAACAACAGACAGATAGAATATAGGGAACGGGCGTTAATGTTACTTTGGCTAAGCCTACAGAATAGGCCAGTTTCAAAATTTCAATGAACCTACATAGCAGGATTTTTCGATGCATAGCCCGAGTTTGTGTTCACCAACCAGTATTTGGCCACCAACCACCAAACCAGCTAATACCCAGCCATTGAAGTGATCGACTTGATTTCTATGATGGAGGCCTTTGCCCAGCAGTGGGACAGTATATAGGCTGTTTACTTTAGTTACATTACTACTTAAACAGTATCAGTACCTTTCACTCAAATGTTAACAAAGCTAATAATAACGCGTGCGTTGTACTATGGAAAACTATAATAAAATGTCTGCTGTAATTGGCCCATTACATTTTGAAAGTGGCGTTGTTGGTCTGATGTGGGTCACTACCGCATATCAAATATGCCGTTTATGAAAAGTATCAATTTAGATATCTATTCACTCGCTTTTTAGATTATATTCTGAATGCGGCGATAGTATCTGATGTCCGATTTAGTAAGCCGGATCTGATTGAAGATCAGGGTCCGTAGTGCTATAGTTTTATTTTCTTTTCCAATTCATGAGATCTGGTTGACGAAAATCAGTTTTTGTATGGCATTTATCCTGGTGACAAATGAGGAGAGCAGGTGATTGTCTGCGACAACTATCAATATTAAATGTATTTATAAATACTCATTTATTATAGATTTTATTATTTAGGTATCGGACAAGAAAATATTTCACGTTGCATTCAACATTGCTCAAATTAAATTCTGGGATCGTAGAGCTTGTTTTTTATTTTCAGTTTTTTCTCTTTGCAGTTATTTTTTATGTTAGTCCGGTTTTTACGACTATAATAATTTGTTTTAAACTAGGTAAAATGCTTTGCGCATACACCGGGGTTAGAGGTGACCCGCGGGACATACTAATGCTCGACGAGGGGAGAGGAGGTATACCCACTAAACAACCTAGAACTATCCCTTCGCTGCCACGGGAATGGCTCGGGATCACGAATTACAAGCACATGGTTCCGCACTGAACACTCTGGTTACAAATACAAATTCTCGTTTTCGTTAAAGCGATTGAATATCGATATAAAATTCGCACTAGGCATCCTGATGACAATTTATAGTCTGTCGTCGTCAGGAAGATGCAAATGAAAGGTAACTGAACGAAAACACGAAAAAACGACGCCTCGTCTCATCAGACCGCAAAAAATAATCGCACGCTCCACTGGGCTACAATAGATCACCGCTCGTTAGGTATGGCGACGGCCAATTTGGGACGTTTACCCCCTCACTTCCCTGCTATCAGCCGTCATTAAACGAATCGTTGGATACTTTTTCATTTGCACAATGCGACAATGGAGACGCAACTTCAAATATTTGTATAGTCAATTTCAATATTTGTTTAAACTTGCTCTGATTGATACTGATTTAATTTTCGGTACTGAAGGTGTGTATATAAAATCACATTTTATCAACTGCAAATACTTTGAGGATAAATTCAACAACATAATATATAAACTATTTTTATGAAAAAACTCAAAATTTTTATACGCTAGTTTATAAGATAAACGCCAAAAGACATTTCGAAGGGAAATAAAGCACTTTCGGTAGTTTCAATTCAAAGGAGCCGAAACAGAGAGGCCGCAATGCCTTCACCGCTACCAAAACCAAACTACGGGCCTTCACATGTGCCCGTAGTTTCATTCAAAGGAGTCGACAGAGAGGCCGCTCTTAAAAATATTACAATTTTTGTGTTAGGAAAAGTAAAAAAAAAAACTAGCCTAAATTTTTTTTAAATGTTAGGGCCTTAATTATTTCTCTGATATAAATAGATGTTTTGTCCAAATGTTTGCAGTTGATAAAACGTGACCTTATATAATTATGATTTTAACAAAAACTTGCTACAATACATTTGTTAGGTACTTACATGATAATTTTGATTGCCTATTAATTTTCTATATGATTACTAGCGGCCCGCTCGCGACTTCGTCTGCTTGAGGACATCCGTATCCCATGATGGACCCCTATAGCAGCGCCACCTACCGGGTCCAATTGTAAATTTAAACCATTCTCGAATCCACTTGAACACACAAAAAAATTCATCCAAATCGGTCTAGCCGTTTAGAAGGAGTTCAATTACAAACACACGCGCAGAAGATTTAATATACATATAAAGATTATAATCATTACCAGCGGTATGACGTCTCACTCCCTCAATATCTTGAAGGTTTTTTTTTGTTTATTAGAAAATGTATGTTTTTATAGGTGATCTCATTGAGTTGGTAGTTGCTGATGAAACAAGGCAATTCCACCGTTTTATTTCATTTGCCAACACTCAAACATATTAACACACACCGCTGCGCTATTACACGAATTTCAGAAAATGCAACAAAATTGCCATCATCGCTTTTTACTTTCCCATCAAAGAGTACCACTTTCTTGTTGTTGCTGCTATTTTGTTTTTTACAACTTAAGGGGTAAAGTGACAAAAAAAGTGTACACCGAATCCGGTCGAACCTACTCTGCATGCTTTAACTTTCCCGCTTAAATCACTGTCATTGTCAAATTGGCCTCATGATCGCCGAGCGCCCTCAATGATGCAGGCTGCAACATTAACCCTGCAGACGGTCAAATGGGCGAGATGAATATTTCAATACAACTTTTAGTAGGCAGCATAGACAACAACGCCGCTCCTATCCGCAAACCAATGTTTGTCGTGTAGTTTTGATGAACCCTGCCAATTAGAGTAAAACGTCACTAAACTGTAATTTGGGCGAGTTTCCCGTGTTTAACGCGGCATGTAACTTTCTTTTTGGCGAGCGAGGCAGAGGTTAAATAGACTGTAAACATTGACGCGGAGCGCCAGACAGGCATTGTTGTTTTTTTATTGTTGTGACGGCTTTCTGAGCAGACTTTGCTTTTGTACATAGGTAGATTTTACAAATGACTTTTAAAAGTTTGCGATATGTTATGGATACTTGCACTAGAATCTTGAGTCTAGATTTAGGTCAATAGTCTTTAACACGTACTTCGGTCTTTTTCTTCTTTGCCTTAATAAAAAAGCCCTGTCTGGTATTGTATCAGCCTTATTTAGCCTACTTGTACCGAAATGTTTTACAGTTTCTGATTGATATATCGTGATATAGTTTAGTTTATTAAACTAATTCATTATTACTTTATAATTTAAACTTAAATTATTATTTACTGCTCTGTTCAGCATGCTGTGTAAACTATTTATGGTCTATCTACTGTCTATCTATAATCTAGTAAAATATGTGACGTTCCACGAGAAAAAGTACCTTATGGAGGTTTTTAGTTTCAGAGAGATTTAATATTTTGTGAAAATAGTGCAAAAAATCGTTTTAGAAATACGTAGCTTAGGTAGTCTGTAAATACTGTCTGTACCTCAATGCATGCTGAGTTCACCTTTAAGTAGTTGTACATTAAGTATAAGACATTATAAATGAAAACCATATAATTGTTATATAACAACTGTTGGTGATCCAATAAAAAAAAATGTCTTTTGAGGAAATTTGACAGTCTGTGGCAGCTGATGAGCTGGCGTGTGTACATAATATTTGAAGAGATGGTCATCTTAACGCATACGAGAAAAGATATAGAGAGCTCCTTGTCGTTTGAAATGGCAACAATAAATAAAACATACACAAAACATTCCGCTAGGGCGGAGTGGCGACCGCGTACCGGAAAGCGCAGTGTGGGCAGGCCTCCAACAAGGTGGACCGACGTGGTGATGGTCGCGGGATGCCGCTTGATGCGAGCAGCACAAAACCGGTCGTTGTGGAGGTCCTTGGGGGAGGCCCTTGTCCAGCAGTGGACGTCTTTTGGCTGAGATGATGATGATGATGATGACATAAAATCACTACCTAGTATAAAACAAAGTCGCTTCCCGCTGTCCCTATGTATGTATGTACCTATGCTTATATAGATCTTTAAAACTACGCAACGGATTTTGATGCGGTTTTTTTTAATAGATAGAGTGATTCAGGAAGAAGGTTTATATGTATAAATACATGCATAATATAGTAGAGAAACACTGATAATTTTAGAGGTTTCACATTTTTTGCGCTTACATTGCAAACGCTGGCTGAACCCTACGAGATAGATTAAAATAATGTACTGCAGTATTGTACACATTATAAAGGTCTACAAAAAAATAGATAGACATATATGTCTATTTCTTAGGGATAACCCACAATATAATCATTTTTTATCCTTTACTTTTTACGAAAAATAATGGCTTATTTACGAAGCGATTTTAAGCAATACAGCATTAATCCTTATTCAATTAGTACCTTAAATACATTGTGATTTTAATATAAATCAATATGGCCCTTTACAGCATGTAAAATACATGATAAATGAATATTTTTTTTCGAAGATATTACAGATTTAAAATGCAGGGTCATAGCGGTTGCGTGTATCGGCATTGCACCCGTGCGAAGCCGGGGCGGGTCGCTAGTAAATAAATAAATAAATGACTAACTATATGCTAGGTATAAACGCCAGTTAGAATAATACGAAGCTGTTTCCATCGACACTTAACGAAACTTAAAACCAAAAGTGTACACTTTCTTACAGCGTTTAGTGTAATCGTATGGCTCAGGAGAGTGGCAATAAAGAGAAATGATATTGCAAATCTTTCTACTAATCAAGGGCTATTTGCTTGCCTTGCTGACTGCGGCTCTTCGCCTTTCGCTTATTATCAGCAAGTTAGGTTTTGATTTTGTACTCTTAAGATTTTGTACAGAGATGTTATGTTAACGCTATAGGTTTTCTAATAATAAATATTGACTACGGGTAAGCCCTTGGCCAACATCTCACCTTAGTGACGATAAAAGGCCGAAGATGAAAGCGCTCTTCACCCGGAACCATCAACTAGTGAGGCACTGGCTGTTTGGCATTTTTAGCGAATCGATATTTCATGTTGGATATATTTTGCGAACGCCTTATTTAGTTGCAGCGCTCCCCCCTTCCGCGACTGGCCATCACTACGCTGCGCTTCGCTCGGGAAAAAAAAAATAACTTAACCTAACCAACAGTAAGTATTTCTTATGCTGTCCGATTGAAGTGAAGTAAAATGGCGTTACTCTGAAATTTACTGCAACTAAAAAAGGAGATGCGAAATTCATCTAATAATAAATTATAGGAACATAAATAAAGCTTTCGCTAAAAAATGCGACCCTAAAATTAGCTGCTACTGAATAATGCGTTTTCGCGAAATTCATTTAACAAAACATTTAGATAAGATGGTGGTAGCTAGCCAGGCGGGCATACAAGCCCTATCACAAACCAAACTGAGTACACAAACATGTATCGAACCCGGGACCTCTGCGTCTGAGACGCCGGTGGTCTTAATCACTGGACCTCAGAGGCGGTTAGCGGCAGGGACTGCATATCGGTATAAAATATCTGTATAGTACTAGTTAAAATATGAGTACATAAATCGGTACCGGACGAATTTCTGTACTCATATTTCTCTTTTCTACAGTTATTTAAATATTTTATTAAATTTCCGTACTTACTGATATTATGACGGTGCGTGAGGGACGCGGGGTACGAATTAATTATACTATGAAAGTTTTCATTTCGTACATCATTCGCCACTTCACATCACAACAAGCAAGAAAGCACTGAAATGAAAATGGCGTGGGCTTATGATCTATTTCATATAACAAACTTAATGCACACCCAAGGTCAAAGTTTCGTAACAGTACAACAATAAATAGTTATAGTTATACAGTTGTATAAAACATATCTGTATTAAAATTTTACTTTCTCTATACAGAAAAAAGTATCTGTACTAGAATTTAATGCTACTCAAATTTAAATGTAGTAACGTCATACAGAAAAAATAATATACTCATATTCATACCGGTATACAGCCCCTGGTTAGCGGTTGATTGCAGGGCTACCATCATCATCATCATCATCATCGGCCTATACTAGTCCACTGCTGGACATAGGCCTCTCCAAGTGCACGCCACCGAGCACGATCCGCGGCCACTCTCATCCAGTTCTTGCCAGCCACCTTGCGAAGATCGTCGCTCCACCTAGTCTGAGGGCGTCCTACACTACGTTTGCATATAAGCGGTCTCCACTCGAGAACTCGTTTACTCCAACGGTTGTCGGTTCTGCGGCTAATATGACCGGCCCACTGCCACTTCAGCTTGCTGATCCGATGGGCTATGTCGATTACTTTCGTTCGGGGCGTTGCGGGGCTACCGACAATTCAAGAATTCTTATAAATATCACCAGCTCATTTTAGGTCCCGCTGCTGGGGCACGAGAACGAGCCATAAACCACGCAGGCCTAGTCTAGCCCAGCTCATTGGTGAACGCAGCAACTACTAATGCAGCCGGGGCCAACGGCTTTACGTGCCCTCCGAAGCACGGAGGAGTTCGAGGTATTGCATTTTTGGTCACCCATCCGATGACCGGACTTTGTGAAAATGACTTAACTTTAGCAATCGCAGACTGGGCACGTTAGCCACTGCACCATCGAGCTTTTTCTTCCAATGAAGAATCGCTAACAAAACGATACAATTCGGAAAAGTGTTGAATACATTTCCCCCGTAGAAGTTCAAGTCACCAAAACATCAATGTTGGTAGCATTGTTCTATTCCGACAGTTAGAGATAAGACAGCTGTGGCGGTAGCCAAAGTAACATTAAGAAAACGATAGCGAAGTTCGAATATAATAAAATGTATGGGATTGACATAAAATTGACCACGTGATTTAGCGCGGCTTATGTCAATCCCATACATTTTATTCTTTTCAAACTTCGCTATCGTTTTCTTAATGTTACTTTGGCTAAGCCCTCTGGGTGTGTTCTACCTTTGGCCTAATTATCACTTAAGATCAGATGAGATTTAGGCTAGCTATCTAGCTTTCCGTTAGGCATTAAAAGAAACCATTTTGAGCCCCATCGATGATGATGATTGATGCGATGTTAAGTTTTGTTTAAACATTTACACACAAAGTTCACCAAATTAATTATAAAAACTTAAACCGCACTGTTTTTTTGTTTAAAACATAAATATTGAAAAAAATCCTTTATATTATTTTATATCATCGCTGTAGAAGAACGGTGTTCCTAAGAGTCAGAGATTGCATTTGAAGAGTACGCATGAATATGACGATTTTCGCATTACTTTCATCGGCTAATGAGCGGTCCGTCCGTTGACTCATCGTGCTTACAACAAAACAGTTCTACCCGACAGGGTTGATACGATTCAAAGACAAAGCATGTACGCTTTTGACGTACATACATTAAAGTTTTAGAATGATAAAGATTGAAAAAAATTCGAGTTAGTATTTCGAGTAACTCTTCATCCAACATGGCAAGTGACGTTAAATTCAAAATTATTTATTTCCTTCACAAATTAGGTATTTAATGCTAAAGCAAAGTAATTCAATACCACAATTAAAGTCTAAATGTGAAGGACTGGTGCCTGAAATAGGTTTCAGAAGTGAAACCCGTTTAAGACGTTAACGTCTACCTTAAGGTAGAAGCACCCTTCACCCGGAATTCGTAACTACAGACGTCTAGTTTATGAAAAACCTTTTTACTATTCTCTTAAAAATGTAGTATTGTCATTTGTTTTTAGTTGGAGCAGTTTTTGTGTTAGAGAACATCACATACATTATTCTGATTCCAAGGTAAGTAGTTAAAGCACTCGAATTATGGAAATCAGAATCAACGACGATGACACAACCACCTAGACCCGACACAATATAGAAAAGTTCGTTTTCGACATTGACTCGACCGGGAATCGAACCCGTGACCCGCCTAAAGTCCGGAGTGCAAGCCTATTGGCTACGGACGGAGGTCGTCTCTTCGTTTGTGAACTCTGTTTTAAACGCTGTCGCTTGTCACTTATGTCTTTTGTGTAATCACACACTTATTAATAATTTTTTTATAAACCTTTTTTTAAATTGTGATAGCTACCAACTATCTGGCAACCCTGTTACACAAATTAACTATACTACTTGTGTAGCAGCGCTCAATGCTACGATTGTGTCAGATGTTGAAAGCACGCCTCCCTTTGAGAGTGGACGCATTGATTTCTTCGCTCTGATTTATGCTGCATTGACGCTGATGATGCGGCGAATGCCTTGTGCTCAGAGAATTATCTTTGTTATATCATCTTTGTTTGTTGATTTGCATACTTGTAAAATTTTCATTATATTTATATAACGATGCTTTGTCTAAATATGGCGTTTTCTATGAGACCAGAGCATACTAAACGTTATTCTAGTGTAGAATTGGACGGATACTGCTTGGTCTATAACCACTGTGTGTAAAAAGGATTTAAATAAACATAATTAAAAATAAAGATCCTTATATCTATACATATTGTTGCGTCCTATAAACTCGTTTCAAGACAGTGCTAAATAAATCTTCAAGAAGTCAATACGTGTTTCGTTGCACTCCGTACCTGCTATTCAAATATAAATCCAAACACCATAATCATACGCATCATAATGGACCTAAAAGAGCCGGATTTTTTGTGAGTTGAGTAAACAAAAGGCGCCCGGTAGCCGGCCGCATCCGAACAAAAGACTGCATTCCAAAGGAATCTATTCATTAACTCGTTAGCTATTGATATTACAAAGTGGTCTTAATTATCAAGTGTATAAGAGTTATCGAAGGATAGTAACTACAACTTTTTTTACGACCAATTGAGTGAAATAGTGTTATTGAGTTTTATAATACGTAATTTAAATAAAAATAACTATGGCTACAGAAAGTACAAAAGTGGAACATTTACTGCTGCAACTTGAAGAAACGGCGGCTTTAATGAATAAAACTCAAACAAATTTGAAGAAATGTCCAAAAGCTAGATTTACAAAAGGATATTTACAAACTAGAATACAGTGTATAGATGAATACTGGAAATTGTTTACTTCGACGCATCGTGAACTTATCAAAATTACTCCACGAGACAGGCGCGCCGATATTTCATACTTCGTTAATGATGAATACAATAATTTTGAAGACTCGTACATCTGCCTTAAGGGCGATATTCAAGACGCAATTTCACAAATCGAGGCATTGGCGTCACCGCGGCTGTCACCACATCGTGGATCCATTAATCAAAGCGATTCCCCAGATGTATTATCGCCGCAAGTTAGGCTACCTAGAATCCAGCTACCTACCTATACCGGTAGTTACGAAGAGTGGCCTACTTTTCAAGATTTGTTTGTCAGCATGGTACATAACAACTCATCACTTTCGAACGTACAGAAGCTTCACTATTTGAAGACCAGCGTGTGTGTGACCAGTGTTACGGATTCGAATTATGCCGACGCGTGGAACATTTTAAAACAACGTTATGGAAATAAACGTATTATAGTGCACTCTCTGTTAAATAGATAATTTTCTCATAAAAAGGTAAGTTTTCAGTCTGTCAACCTTATAAAAACGTTACTTGACAATACTACTGAATGCCTTAACACATTAAATAATTTAAATGTTAACATCGATTCCTGGGATCCGGTAATTATATTTCTTGTAGTACTGAAATTGGACCAGGAGTCACGTAAAGATTGGGAAAATTTCGCATATAAAAATAATTCTGATGATATGCCATCGTGGTCGGATTTGAAGTGTTTTTTGGAATCCAAATTTCGTACATTAGAATTAGCTAACCCTACCACGACTTTGTCTTCAGAAAAGGTAAGAGAGAAAACTAGGGAACGTTCATTCCATGCCACGGCTCGTCCAGTAAAAACGTGTATATTATGCAATGAAACTCATACATTGTGTCACTGTAAACAATTTACAAATCTTTCGGTTACAGAACGAAACAATTACGCTAAAGATAAAAACCTGTGTTTTAATTGTTTGTTGACAGGACATTCCGTTTTGAAGTGTCGATTACCAATGTCTTGTCGCGTTTGTCACAGGCGTCATCATACCCTTCTGCATCAATTAAAGACGGAGGAATCTACGATGCATACGTGTGTTATAAATACAGATGCAGAAGAGGAAGAGGTCCAAGTTAATACAATGATGACGTCACACTACAATGCAAACCAGGGATACGCTTTGTTAGCTACAGCGTTAGTTAACGTGAAGAGTGATACAGGTCATACTACAACATTACGAGCGCTGGTAGACCAAGGCTCACAGGCTTCTTTTGTGAGCGAAAGGGCCACACAATTACTGAAACTAAAGAAGAAGCCAGCACGAGGAAACATTACTGGAGTTGGTTCGACGAAAACAAGAATTAACAGCATTGTGCAACTTCAGATTGTTTCAATAAAGAATTTTGTATACATACAGAAGCTTATGTTATACCAAAACAAATAACTACAAACTTACCATCAAGGTCAATACAAGTAAGAGACTGGCCACATCTAAAAAACTTACAATTAGCTGATCCAGCATACAACACACCAGCACCGATAGATCTACTATTAGGTGTGAACGAATACGCACAATTTTTGCAACAAGGTCTAATAAAAGGACCTCCACAATCACCTTGTGCACAAAAAACAGCTCTGGGTTGGATTTTGTTTGGCCAATTAGGAGAAACAAAACAAAACACGCCGTCTCTAATGGTAATGCACCATCAAATTGACTTAGATCAAATGCTTAAGACAATGTGGGAACTAGACAATGAAAACGTAAGAAAATTAACAAAGGAAGAAAGACTCTGTGAAGAAATATACGAAAAAACACACAAAAGAAACGAAGAAGGCCGATATATAGTAAACTTGCCATTTAAAACAGAAAATCAAAAATCCCCAGAGGGCAATAGTAAAGAAATAGCATTAAGAAGATTTATTCAATTGGAAACGAAATTACAAAAGAAACCTAAACTAAAAGAAGTTGAGACTTGTTGAATGTAACGGTGGTCACTTCGAACACCTTCTAAAATAAATAAAAGTATGTGAAAACAATGCATTTTATTCATTTTAGACATTATCTTTCAAAGAGCAATTTACTGCTTAAGACCTACACAATCGATATCTAAATAGAAATAGTGTAAGTTTATTTTTTTCAAAACAACCGGGTTCGATTCCCGAGCTGAGTACAGGTTTTTTTTTAAATGTATGAATGCAGTTTTTCTTCTTATTAAAATCGATGACATGGGTCCTAAGAACAGATCTTCGTATGTCTTATAGTTTCAGACTTTCCCATACTGACCGATTTAAATGAGACACCCTGTATAATAAGAACGTAGGGATAAAAAAATCTGTAATTGCAAGATATAAAAAAAATACTTTAAAATCACTTACGGAACACAATAGAATAGTTTAAAAAGAAATTGTTTGTTTGTTTGTTTATTTATTTGTTTGTTTGAACACGAAAAACTCGAGAACTACTGAACGGATTTTGATCAGGTTTTACCGAAATGCTAAGAAAATTCCGGAGAATAACATAGGCTACATAAATACTCGAAAATTGTTAAATTTTGATTTGGTCTAAACCGGGATTTAATCCTTGGTTGCTTGGCAACTGTTGTTTATTATGTCATCATCATCATCATCATCATCATCAGCCTATATTAGTCCACACTGTTTATTATGTAACATAGGGGAATTTTTTTTAATGAGTTTTACGGCTCTGGCATTTGAGGCTCTGGCTCTCTATTGCTATCGTGTTTTACGGCTCTGGGTTCTTTGCCTTTTTGAGCCTGTCATTGATAGTTGTTGCCATGAGAATACCGATTTTGATGCGGTTATCACCAAAATGCTTAGAAAATTTCGGAGAATAACATACAAATCGAAAAATGTTAAACAAATTTTGATATACCTATTTACGCGACTAACTGTTAGATACGTTCGTTGAGTTATTATTTCAGAAAAGTTTTGTTACTCTCTAAGGTTACCTACCCTTTATAAATCTGTGAGGCACCTAAGCGAACATTAGCACCGCAATAGTAAAGCGACGGAAAATAAATACAAGCTCGAAATCACGCACATCATTAAACTTGGCTGTACTTAGGTACACCTTTTGTTTCATTTTCAGAAATAACCAATAATAATATGGCTATTTAGTCGCGCCTGCGCGCGGCGCTTATTGCAGTTTTCTAATACACAGAAATGTTAAAAGTTAAAACATTACCTATATTTGGCGGTATAAACCTCTGTGTCGTTGCCCAAAATAATGTCTCTTTTTTAGTTAAGCATAGAAATGTTACCTAGGTACTCATTAAATTTGGCTGTATAAAACTTTGTATCATTGCCCAAAATCATGTGTCTATTTTTTTAAATATTGCACATAGAAGATATCTTGAATTACATAGCTTGGCTGTATAAACCTTTGGGTCGTTGCCCAAAATACTTAATATTATTTTTTTAAATCTATTTGGTAAAAAAACGCGAGAACAGGAAAATTTAAAAAAAAATTGGCGCTCAAATTTTGAAACGAACAGAAGGAAATTTTGATATTTTGCAATGCATTAAGTACCTATTTTTATTTTGTTAATAATTTTCAAATTATATTAATTATTCATTGTGTAAAAGTTTTTTAAAACATTTTATGCAGGTACGTTAAATATTTCAGTACTTATTCAGTTCTTATTAATTTTCAAATATGATTTATTCAATGTGTAAAAGTTTTATGAAACATTTGATGCAGGTAAGTTAAACACTTATTTCAGTACTTATTTTACATGTAAGCGGTTTCTTACTTTGGTTTCTTAACATGTTTATAGGATAAATCTGTGTTCAATGATACAATATAAGTAAGTAAGTATCATAACAATTTTAATATCATAAAACCTATAAAGAATGAATTTTGTACATACTTCTAGATTACAGAAAAATGGTTTTTCCATTCTTCTATCGCATAAGACGATGGCTACCTCTGTTATCAGAGTTGCAAAAATGTTTAAGTTTGCAGGGTACAACTGTATTAGAGGCACGGACTTCAGATTTTTTTTTTATTAGAGGTAACTTCTTTCTGTGTCCTGTGATCTACCTCTAAAAAGCTACCTACCTAACAAGATGCCACGAAGAAGTTCAAATTTATCAAGTTTGTAACATAAAATACTATACTGTATTACTTATTAGACAATAATATAATTCATTACAGTTCTCAATTTATTGATATTTTGTATCTACGAATAAGAACATAGTTGGTAAATAGTTTTTTGTGCCTTATGGCCGACAACCAATAATCCTGGACCGCTACCTGCTAGGTACTCGATATCCAGCTTCGGTGGACAAGGCAAAAAAAAATTTGAAGTCCGTGGTTGGACAGTATAACAGTAGACACATCTTAGCTAAGATACACCAGTGCCTAGGACGACTCCGGACGAGTACCTGAGCTGTAAAATACCAATTTTATTACATATAATTGAGCGTCAGTAAACCCATTTCAGGTTTGTATGACGTAGCAAATACGCGCAACCCACCGAGAAACGGTGTTGTATACTGAATGTATGTGGAGGGATAATTGAAACAGGAAACTGAGTGAGAATCTGTTTGAACGGGACGATTCTGTGCTTCAAACTGAATATATGTATGTACATGGCAGAGATGATAGTCGAAAGAATAAGAGATAATGTATGAAAAATAATGATGGACGTAAAGGAGACACAGGAAGTATGCCAGAACCAAACTAAATGGAGATCGATTGTCTTTGTCTATCTCAGCATTCCCAGCTGAAAGGATATTAAGAGTGAGTAGATGTACGTATGTCGGTAAATACAATGTCAATTTTCTAAATTTCCGATGCATATAATTTTATTATACCCTAATAAGCTTAAATAGATACCTACTTAAAAATTAAACTGTACAGACTACAGCCTTTAGCTCACGCGGACGAAGTCGCGGGCAACAGCTAGTTAATAATATATTTTTTCCGCTTTCCACTTTGGTATAGTGCAACACTGGTCTTAGATTTAGAGGTCCCAGATTCGATACAGGTACACGTACATATGTATATTGCACTTGGTTTATTTGTAATAATCAGGAATCAGGTAAGATGAATATAAAAAAAAGAGAAAAAAGCTAAACTCTTGTTACTCAAATATATATTTGAGTAACAAGAGTTTCATAAAATGAGATAGTTGACTTATAACTACATGTCTCGGGGAAATATGAAAAACGTAAGTAGGTACAATCATGTGAAAAATGCTTACAGAAACTTATACGAATGTATAAAGCGCGTCGCGTGTGCGAGCTCCATTCGTTGTAGTGTAGCTACGGCTACGACGCGCTATCTCAACTGGTCGCCGTTGCCCGGTACAATCGCGTACACAAACGCATTCCGAGCCGTTTACTTGTTTACATTGCAATTTCTGTGCGTAAAAGTCAATGAGTTTTGTATCTACATGGCGAATCGCTTGGTTTGTTCCATTAGCTGTAGCTGTGGGGACGCTATCTCAACTGGGCCAGGTCGTCCGGTACAATTGCGTATAGAAAGCTTTGTTAATGATATTTCGCTCTTAAAAATTATATCAAGGGTGCAATTTTGAATGGGTGACCATGAAATTCGACCGGTCAAATGGGTATACTCGTATAGGTATGTAGAACGCAAATTTATTTGGGAAAAAATAACGATTTACAAAAGTGTTGGAAATCATTACGACGAGCGTGATTAGAATTTCAATATCTATTACAGTCTATCTATACTATACTATTGTATGAGGTAAAAAATAAACCTGTAGATTATGCAGTTTCTCATCATAGGTGGTACTAAAACCTAAAGGGCCTCAATTACTAATAAACAGAGTGTTTGTAACTTGGAATAGATATTCCGTGTTTTTTCTCGGAAACCTAATAAAATAGACAAAAAGCTCTGTGACAACCTCCGTAGCCGAGTGGCTTGCACGCCAGATTTTGGGGGGCATTGACTCTGAGGTCCCGGGTTCGATTCCCGGTCGGGTCAATGTCGAAAACGAACTCTTCGATATTGTATGGGGTCTGGGTGGTTGTTACCACAACCACCGTCGTTGTTTCTGATTTTCATGAAACGAGTGCTTTAGCTACTTACCTTGGGATCAGAATAATGTATGTGATATTGTCAATTAAAAATAAAATAGTATAGGCGTAAAAGTTTTCGTCCTTTCCTGACGACTGTACTCGCTGAACACTTTCCACCGCCATTGCGGTCCCTTGTTTAGCTCGATTATTGTTGTTAATTTGTATCGCCTCTGTTTATCAACATTAATTTACTGGTGCCCACATTTAGGACGCTATCAGCACCTGCCGTGAGAGGGCATCTCGGTGCGTGGAACAATCAGGCTGCTCCTCGACAACTGGTTCTTAGATGAATCGCGTGGGGCAATTTCAATTATAATTTCTAATAACGATTAATTTGCTCGCAATGGTGGATGTTAGATGTTCGTGTTCGATATTGAAATTTGTCTTTGGTGCTGATTGGATGGTTTCTAAAGTGGTTCAAAGGGTTCAATGGGAAAGTCACTCCTATATGAAATATGAATTGTTAAGTTGTTTACATTGCACGTTGGCGTTGGTGTAAATGCCTACCATCCAATAAGAAACGCTTTGAGTAATAGTGAAATATATTTCTTTGAAATAATTTCTAAAATGTTACTAAAAAAAAAACACAAATAAATGTTGAAAAAATTTCCACGAGCAGGATCAATTTTTAACATTTAATTTATATGTGTTTTTGTAGTTTGTTCGCAACAAAATTTGCGTCAAAAATTATATACACAAAACAAAAATATTTTATAAAATGTTACTGTTAAAGTTTGTGTAGCTCTTTCCATAAAAGCCTTTATGAAAAGAAATCACAGTAGAGAGAAAATATCGGTGCGAAAAAATTAAAGTTGGTTAAATAGAGTTGAAGTTCATAAAAATGATAGTTTAAAATGAAACAACTTTTACGGATCTACTCGCGTTTATTTTACACATTACTTATTTAATGTTTATCCTGACGTTTCGAACCCTTTGCAGGGTCCGTGGTCACAGGGAGACTGAGGTGTTGGTCATCTCATAATTAGTTGGTAGCTTGTATAACCTCATTTAAATTTAATCAGGTGCGTTCCGTTTTACGCAGAAAGAGCTTACAGTATCTTTTGGTCTGGCAGTATGGTGTCGGGGCTGGGATTTAATATTTTGTATGATAGGATCCCAGGCTGGTGGTAGATTCCAACCATCTTCTCTATTAAAATTAGGATGTTTTTTAATTTCAATAGCCTCGCGTATCATCCTAGGGATGAATCGTTGTTCTCTAACGAGTATTTGTGGTTTATCAAATCTGATGTAATGGTTGGGCCCCTCTAGGGAATGTTCGCATACTGCAGACTTATTTTCGCGCCTATGCTTTACGTCGGCTATATGTTCTTTAACACGGGTTCCTATACTTCTCTTTGTTTGCCCGATGTAAGAGAGCCCACAGTCGCAGTCCAGTTTGTACACGCCTGCATCTTGAAGGGGTATGTTGCACTTGACAGGTCGTAAAAATTGGTTGATCTTCTTCAGCGGCTTGAAGTAAGTGTTGATTGAAGCTCGCTTTAAGATATGTCCAATCTTGTCAGTGACACCTTTCATATATGGAAGTACAGCAGGTTGGCGCTCAACTGTGGTTGGTTTATTGCGTTTTCTGTGACAAAGCCGTGGTACTTTCAGTTTATTATCCTGTAGTACGTGCTTGACATGATGAAGCTCAGCAGCCAGGTGTTGGGTGTCACAGATGCCGCGTGTTCTCTGAAACAAAGATTTCCCTACAGTAGCCAACTGTCTAGGATGGTGGTGAGAATCACCATTAAGGTACCTATCTGTATGGGTTACTTTACGATACACAGTGTGACTCAAACTATGATCCGGATTCCTGATAATTAAAATATCCAAGAAAGCTAACTTACTATCTGCCTCTAACTCCATTGTAAATTGTATTTTTGGATGTATGGAGTTAAGATGATCTAGAAAAGCAGATACTTTATCAGTTGGTAGGATAGTGAAAGTGTCATCTACGTACCGCTTGTAGAACCTAGGGGTTACCGGTGCTGTGCTCAGGGCCCTCTCCTCGAAGTCTTCCATAAAAATATCGGCGACGACGGGCGAAACAGGGGAACCCATGGCAACACCCTCTACTTGCAGGTAGTAAATGTCTTACTTACTTCAAGCCGCTGAAGAAGATCAACCAATTTTTACGACCTGTCAAGTGCAACATACCCCTTCAAGATGCAGGCGTGTACAAACTGGACTGCGACTGTGGGCTCTCTTACATCGGGCAAACAAAGAGAAGTATAGGAACCCGTGTTAAAGAACATATAGCCGACGTAAAGCATAGGCGCGAAAATAAGTCTGCAGTATGCGAACATTCCCTAGAGGGGCCCAACCATTACATCAGATTTGATAAACCACAAATACTCGTTAGAGAACAACGATTCATCCCTAGGATGATACGCGAGGCTATTGAAATTAAAAAAACATCCTAATTTTAATAGAGAAGATGGTTGGAATCTACCACCAGCCTGGGATTCTATCATACAAAATATTAAATCCCAGCCCCGACACCATACTGCCAGACCAAAAGATACTGTAAGCTCTTTCTGCGTAAAACGGAACGCACCTGATTAAATTTAAATGAGGGTATACAAGCTACCAACTAATTATGAGATGACCAACACCTCAGTCTCCCTGTGACCACGGACCCTGCAAAGGGTTCGAAACGTCAGGATAAACATTAAATAAGAAATGTGTAAAATAAACGCGAGTAGATCCGTAAAAGTTGTTTCATTTCAATGTGTAGTGTTCGCGTAAACTTTAGAAAACAATAAATGATAGTTTAACGACGTTGTATTTTATAATAGCGCAGTAATAAGTTCTCCTAAGCCTCATTGCAATACAGCTTTGGAACGCTTTTGCCTTTTGTACAATATATAGTATGTTCAAAAGAATGGTTTCGATGACTGGGTCAATGGGAAAATGATAGATGTTTCTGAAATGAAAGTTTTTAATGTTAACTCGCACAATACTTAAAAATCTCTAACATATAATTAGTATGTAGTTCCAGTAATAAGTCAAGTCCGTTCTTAATTTGACGACTGCATTTGTGTCACTGACAACAACAACGAAACTGATGATGATGATGATGATGATGATCATTCCGACCGTTTTCGGCCATGGCGACCACTTCGACTCCTAGTCGGTTTGGTGGCGCTGATGCGCCCGAAGATGACTTATGTAGCCGATCTTGGCAGTAAACTCTCGTGCACAATGAGGGCACGTGAGTACACCGCTTACATAGTTATAGTTAATGACTGCGGGTGGACGGGCCTTTAACTCGTCGCGCTTAGCGTCGAGGTCAGCTTTACGCTGCTCCTCAAACTCGCGGACTCGCCTCTTCACAATCCCGCGCCATTCAGAACGAAACTAAGCAGGCAATAAATAAAGTTGTAAGTAGGAACTACTCGCGAAGTTTTCATAATTGTTTCTTTAGAGTTGCATAAGTGGCTATTAACATTAGAGTGAGTTTGAACAATGCTAAGCCAAAGTCATAATTATAGTGTACCGCGATGTTATGAGTTATGCATTGATTCTTACGCAAAAGCGCCGGTGTCGAGCTTTTGTAGGCTCGGGGCTAGGAAGGTGATATTATTATGGATTACACATTTTTGGATGGAAGTCTGTAAATATACAGGTTTTTGTTCATAAACGTTTGTACATATTATGACAGTCACTTAGCCAGTTACTACTTCGTAAATCATCTCATCGATTTGTTAATCTAGCACGAAGCATGGAGCAGCTTGAGATATATTTTAATTTGATCACCACGGACGTGCTATTTTGAAAGTTGCTTAACTTACAAGATCGCAAATTGCGAACCGCTGCACGATCATACTCCTAATACATCTTAGTATTTCATCTGTTCGACCTGTTTGATTTTATTTTATCACGGTAACTGAGTTTGTGTATTTGTTTTCTTTTTTGTCGACTTTTCACTTTTAATACACTTTAATAACCGCTCTCAAGGATTTCCAGGGTTAAAATTGTTGAAATGAATTGACGTGGTGCACACTTTATAGTGCTAGCGAATTTTATTTACTTTTCGATTGCGATATAGAAAACAAAATTTTGTATGGCAACATTTTTAGTCACCTCGTTTGTCACCTAATGAGGAGGCGCAGCTTCAATACCATACAAAATCTTATTTTCGTTCATCGCGGAAAGCTCCGAGTTTTCGTTAATGTGAACGAATGGTGGATAAAATTCGCACTTGGCGTTAAGGCTCTTGGTCTATAAGTACGGCGCGATTGGTGAAGATATACTGTTTGAGCACCGACTCGCGCTGCATTTCCGGAGTGCATCGGCGCCGTCACAGCGCCAGCTATCGCCACGATCGGCGCTGTAGACTCTGCAAAACGTTTACTTTGCAAATGTTTTGAGAACGCCCTCAAATAGCAAACAGTCAACAGATCGCTTTGTTAACGGAGTTTGCCCTTATGTTGTTTATTTATTGTGGTTTCATTTTAATAGCTATGTGTTTATGTTGATGCATTGCTTGTTGAGGCTATACTATAAAGTTTGCTAAATCATTAAGATCCGGCGACGCTGTCAATGCTGTATGTTAACAACGCAACGGTGGTATTTTTATATTTTTTTTTATATTAGAAGGGGGCAAACGAGCAGGCGGGTCACCTGATGGGAAGCAATCACCGCCGCCCATGGATACCCGCAAAACCAAAGCAATCACAGATGGTATAAACAAATTGTCTGATACTTAGTTACCTATTGTACGTAATTCTTGCAAAAAGTGTTTAAATATACGTTATTGTCATCATGACTCATATCCAGCAATGAATACTTGAAATTAATTTTTTAGAGCAGATCTGTTAAAAAAAGAACAATAGAAAAAATATGAAAACCTTTTCCGTTAGTAATTTTGTGCTGTTTCATTAGCAGCTGAATGCCAAGGTCGTTAAGATAAGGGCTACTTAGCTTACGGCTATCACAGCATTACATGTTTACTGCCTCCGCTGTATTACATGTAATTTCGTATATAACTGCGCTCGATGTAATTACGGGCGGTTAACTGCGTCGCAAGCGTCGCGCCACGCAACGCGTTTGCGGGGCGGATTTAGCGCGCATGTGGCTGCATGTTACTTACTTGGATATACAGGTAGGTTGCAAACGAAGATAATAAGAAAATTGGTTTTAATTGTTATTAAGCTGTCAAATGAACATACGTCCCGCCTGATGGAAAGCGGTTACTGCGGCCTATTGCGACACGATGGAAGGGGATTAGACACGCGCGCATTGACAGCAGTGAAGCTTCAGTTCTTTTGCATGTACACTCTGAATTCCACTGGATCTATGAGAAGTACCTAGATACCTTTTGAACCGGAGCTCAAAAACGCAATAAAAATGCAATACCTTTCATATAGCATAAGATATTACGAGTAGAGTGGTTGCTACTCAGCCAGAATTCAGCAAGTAAAAATAAAAGACCTACCTACATACTACGATATGATGACGAATGGTACAAGAACTAAAGTAAAATTATCATAAAACTAGCGACCTCCCGTGACTTTGTCGCTAACCAAGATCGACCCTGAAACCGCGTTGTGTGGAACCTTGCCTTTGGAAGGGTGTAAGCAGGGCGCACGCGCCGCGTTTTCGCGTTACGCCCTTGCAATTGCGCGGTTAATTATCATCTCAACGATTTATCGACATTATTACATTGTTAACGATTTACTTTTTAAACTTAGGTAGGTAGGTACTTACGCAGCTTGTTACGACGGAAAACGTTACGTCAAATATTAGAACGCTAAAGATCAACGTTCTGGATACTTTGTTGTTTCACTTTAATAAGTAATTACTTTCACTTTGTGTCCTAGCTTAGGTATAAAGTTCGTTTTTGGTACAGTCGTGAAGTTCTTACTAGGGAAGCGATCGTAACGTTAAAGAGTTTAGTACCTAATTTCAACATCGATACTTAACGTGTTTGCTGTTTGATAGCCCCTGATGGAGTGTTCACTATACGATTCATTAAACTTACCGTTTGGTTTAATATGGTCGCACCATTCGGTTGATGATACTATAACAAAAATTTATCACCATCGTCCAGCCTCTCACTGTTGCACGCTACAGTGCCTTATTATCTTTCCTCATCCGATTCTTCTAGTCTGACCAAAGAAAATATAAAGGGAGCCAGCAGAAAGTCCACACTGAAAAAAGATACATTTTGCTGTAGAGCTAGTTAGCACAGGGCGCCCGGGGCATCTTCAAATTATTAATAAAGTATAATTAAGTGATTATAGAAATCATACGCAATTTCTGCGGCAATCAGTAATAATGTTGAAAAAAATCCGTGAGTGGGAATTTATCAACACTCATCATCATCATCATTTCAGGCCCGAAGATGCTTAGCTTATGCTGAGTATTGGCCCCCTTTAAAAAAAAAAAAACAAAATTCAAAATCATTTATTCAGTTTAGGCTACAAATAGCTCTTATGAACGTCATTATGCCATCGGTTCGTAAGTCTACTCTGGGCGGGAGACCTTGTACTGAGAAGAACCGGTAAGAAACCTCTAATCATCATCATCATCATCATCTTCTCAGCCAAAAGACGTCCACTGCTGGACAAAGGCCTCCCCCAAGGATCTCCACAACGACCGGTTCTAATATAAAAAAAAAAGAAAAAAAGAAACTCGAGTCGTCGTCGAGCATCGAGCTCTTTTCTTCCTTACAGCGTCAAAAATTTTGGAAAATGCCGTAACATAAAAGGACACTTTCCATCAAAAATAAAAACACAAAAAATAAAGGACAATCACAACACACAAAAAAAAACAATGTAATAAAAAAATATCTTTGTTTGCAAAAATTACATCAAATACCTACCAATTTCAATTTTTACAGTAATAAGTCAAAATTGTCTAAGAAAAACAGAAAAGTATACGAGTATAATAATAATAAAAATAAGAGTAAGCAAGAGCAGACTAGCCTCCACAGGCACCCGTTCACAAGTATGACATATGAATCAGCCATCGCTTCACTCAACCTTATGTTAGGGAATGTAACGACCCGACGCACATGCCACCACCGCAGAGTCAATGATGAGATCTGAGTATTTCGTATCTATCACTCATCCCTCTTCCAAGCCATACGCATCCACGGCTTGTCAACACTATCTACAGCTTACTTTGTGAGCCAAATGAGCCAATGTCAACAATCTACATCAAAAATATTTTTTTAAAATTCCTAAACCCGATTATAAAGCGCACATGCAAAAATTAAAATTAAATTAAATAAAAATAATAATTATAATTAAATTAATTAAATTAAATTAAATTAATTGTTTTTACCCGACTGCGTCAGAAGGAGGGTTATGTTTTTTGAAACCTTTTATAATTATTATCAACCGAATCTAGACTCGAAATTAATTTAAAAATTTAATTTAAAAATTTAAGAAATTTATTTTAATGTTGTAATTATGTTTCCTTAGAATATTGTACATTTAATTTAATTTTTGTTAATGAATCCAAAGTTTTAATTTTATGTATTATTTTTTAATTTAATCCATTTTTAATTTATTTTGATTTTTTTAATTTGTAATTTGTTTTTGATTTGTATTTTGTTTTTAATTTTGTTATTTTGATTTTGATTTTGATTTTGATTTTGATTGATATACAATATTAATTTATGGATTGTTTATCCGTAATAAACTCTTATTATTATTATCTCTTTATTTCTTTTTTTTCTTAGCCTAGGTTTGTTATAATATTAATATAAAAGTAAAATACAAAAGCACATACAAAACATAAAAATATTATAAAAAACCTAGCCTAGGGTACCGCCGGCAACAGGGCAGGGCTCATGCTGCCGGTGGTTAGGGCTGCAGAGAGGAACCTTCGGACTATCCGCGCCGTGTCCAAGAGTACCGCCTTCTGTATCTGACCCTTGATCCAACCATTGAGCGAGAGTTTCTTAAGGTGTTGGTCGAGACTCTTCGCTACCAGACCGTTCGCAGACACGACTATCGGCACAATGATTGTCGAGTCAATATCCCACATGGCGGTTACCTCGTGAGCCAAGCCAAGGCACTTGCTGACTTTGTCCTTCTCGGCCTTTACAAGGTTCTCGTCATGTGGGATGGTGACATCGACAAGCACTGCCCGGCGTTGCGATCGATCTATCAGCACGATATAAGGCTTATTAGCTAAAATAGTCCTGTCCGTGATGACAGCTCGATCCCAATAGAGCGTGGCACGGCCGTTTTCGAGAACCGGCGCAGGTGTGTACCTGTAGTACGGCACTTCAAAGTCATAATAAAATAAAATTTACTTCTAATAATAATAATTATTATTATATAAAGTTTCTGTTTCCATTGCTTTACAGGAACTGTTTTTTAAAATTTATGATTGCAATACTTAATGTGTTTGTGTGATGTCGTCATATGTCCATTGGTGCTAAAGATTAGGGTCGAATGCTCATAGTGGTATCCAAAGTAATTATACGCGATTAGAAAACAAATTAGTTTCTCCCAGCGGAGGTGAAATCTAATTCTAAGCTTTATTTATATTATGATTTCTCTGTGCCACAGGTTACTATAATTTTATTTGATTATATTTACTTTAATATTCACGTATGTCTTTATTACGAGAGCGCTCAAAAGAATTGTCATTCGCAACAATAAAATAAAAAAACATTTTCAAGAAATGTATGTAATTTTATTGCTGATGTCTTAGTTGCACCTTTAAATCTAATTGATTTCAATATCATTAGAGCACAAAAGACGGGTAAGTAAGTTGATAATTACCTAGTTATGAATATATTTTTATTTCATTATTTATAGGTAATTTACTTAATTCATTTCTTTCTTTTTTTTCGATATTATTATCTCGGCAATCGTACTTACAACCCCTTCATTATTAGTTACGAATCACAAATTAGATATCAAAAGGCGGCAAACTAACACAAGGACCTATATTACGGGTCACTACCACAACGCCAGGCGGTCGTCAAATGATGATGACTGTGTTGACTTATCAGTAATGGTTACTTCATATTTTTAGTCAAGGCAACTACTAGAGTCAGTCTGTGTATTATGGATAATAATATAATTGTAGGCCTGTGTTTCTAATTACGTTTCCGACGACCGTTTCCGCGGGTGTTGCTATTTTAGTGTTGTTTTTCTCATTATTAGTGATTATTTCCTGACGAGTTGGTAGTTAAAGACAAGTTACGGGACGCAATAAGCCTAATTTAAGTTGTTTAGACATTTGTCTACAGGTAATGATTCTATTGTATAGTGCATTGAAGTAATTACGTTAACGTATAACGTCTTGTCTCTGTTTCTTTTGAATTTATACTTTAAGTAGTGTAGTTAAACGACTATGCAACGAGTGTTTCAAAAAAAAATTAAAAAAAAAATCTAAATGAAAAATAAAATTCATACGAGCTTCGGAAAGCTCTATATTAATAAAAATGACTAATTATGAATTTGATGGTGCCGCGGCTTGCGTGTTCAGATATATGACTCCAGTAACATATTATAATAGCAGAACTATTGTTTAAGTGACTTCTGGCAATTTAGATTCCATGGCAACCATTATTACAATAAAGCGACAGGATCTGAGACTATTGAGATATTATAAGATTCGACTGATATCAACTTGTAATCAAACTTTTTATGTGAATAAATTGTAAGTATTTCAATTAAATAAACGGAAATATAAGGACTTTGGGCTATAACCTCGCTGGCTACCTTAAGCCAGCGTCATCACATTGAGAGCTATTTTATATATGTTTATCTAGTAGCTAGAAGCTATTTTATAGTTCGAGAGAAGCTAAACTACAGTTTAATATGTTAGGTTAGACAGAATGGCAACATAATAGTTAACTAGTTTTAGTATCACATTATCTTAGCTATTAAAATTCCAGCTCATCTTATATATCTCACATAATTAAGTTAATTCTGTATGTATTCTTATGAGAATAAAGTTTATTTAACCTTATTAACAATCTGCATGGGAAAGAGTTCATAAACTGTCTAGTGTCTACACTTATTTTAAATTTATCTTATTGTGTGGCTATTTTGCTTTATTCAAGTCCTTAAATTATGGACTATCAAATACGGAATTTTTTCACGTTTCTTGAGCGTGAAAATGGCTAACTTCCTGTCTTGTCAATGAACTCTGCGGTGGCACAGAGAAAATAAGCTTGTAAAATACGAGACTTTGATAATGAAAGCCATGTTCTTTGACGACCCTATATGTAGTTGCAATAGTGTAGATGTTATTAATAATAGATAATACACTTTTATTTAAGCATTAAAATATACTGCACTGTTGTATGGAAAACAATAAACGAAATTTTTTATACAAAGTTGGTGACGGTATAATTCAGAGATCTATTACCACGAAACTAACAGAAACTAGCATATAAAACAATTACAACTTACAAATATCGGAATACACAGCAATGCTTGTAGCTTTGTTTTTTGGCGTCAGATTAAGATAATCTAGTAGTAAATAGTCAGGCGGACTTGGAACAAGCCATTTCAAGTACCTACAGGAACACCTCAGCTGTGGGAATCGAACCATGGAACCTATATAGCTCTGAGACCGGGAGACTAATCAAAATATAAGACTGCGATTATAAAATTGTTTTGCAATAGGTACGGTCGCAGGCGTTTTGCTACTATTGTGGAACTAGAAGCGCTCTGATAGACATTACTTTCTTAAGTATAGAAACTCCAAATAGTAATGACTAACTATTATTTAAATAATAATTGTTTACATACAGCTGATAGCGATCAAAAGGTCGGTTGCATAATGGTTTGATCGATTCCCCGACGTGATGCGGTTATTGAATGGACACAAATCATTAACACGCTCCTATTAATTACTTTCAATTCATGTTACGCGTGTTCACGCCTCGGAACTAATTAAAAAGATATCAGATGGTGTGAAAATAATATGCTACCTTAAAGTCAAACTAAAAGTTTTTTTTTCATTAGGTATATGATGAGGTACAGATTGGTAAGTGAATCACCTTGAATCCTAATTTACTGAAGTACCTTCTTATCTCTAATTAGCTATCATCAGAACCTAACGACAAAGCTTGAAATTAGATACTGTACGAATCTAACTTGCGCTTTTTTACATTTTAATTTTATTTTTGAGTACTTATATTCTGCTCTTATTTTAGTGGAGCCTGCTGAGGCTTCCTTCTCCTAATAGCACTTCGAGCTATCGGCATCTTTATGTGCAACCCCATCCTTTCACTCTCCTTCCTCTGTAAAGATAGGTGCCATAAGTTAGGCAACGTCTTTGAGAGCGAAGAGCCGAAGTCTTCTGGTTTCAGATTGTTTTTTTTTGAGAGAGATGCTGATTGTCTCAAACGGCATTTTCAGCTTCACCGGGCCGTGTGAAACGAATCACCTTCGAAGGTTTTCTAGAGGGAACGGCATCACGCACTAGGGCGTGTCCTCGTGCCCTACTAGATTCTCCGAAGGGTTCGGATCGGATCGGTGGTTTGGGATAGGTATCGATTATTATCCATCGTACGGGGGTAGGTATATACGTTTAATCTTGTTAACGCAGGAGTGCGAACGTGCTATGCGGTCGTTGCTTACTGCTTCTATACTAAGTATGTTGCGGTTGCGCGGTCCAGCGGCGGCGGCAGTGTGGCCAGCTGCAATAAATCTTAAGCTTTTTCATTAAATCGTAAGGAGGTTGAAATTATCCATTGTGAAATTCATTTTGTGAAAGTGAAATTTGACCCTAAACCGTTCTTAATGTCTAATATTGCACTCAATGGGTTGCTGCATTGGTCATGGTTGTCTGTGAGATGGCTATCTGATTCTGAGCTTTGATTGAAATGATGATACAGGAAATGGAATAGCGATTAATTAATTAATTTTTTGCATCGATCATCTATAAAAAGTTTATATTTAGTAACCATCGTTAAACAGTAATAATAATAATATAGTAAATGACATTATCTACACCTTTAGGAGACCAAAATTGTAAATAGTAACTGGGATTAAACTAAAATCTAAAAAAATATATTAAATTATTATAAAAATACGTAAAATTATATTTCGACTTTTTTGGTTAAAAAGTAGGTACTACCTATAGTATCATTAGTTTGTCTTCGTGACTTATGAATTATTAAGTCGAACTTAATTTGTTTAAAATTGTTGTGTTCTTAATTCAAATCAATGAAGGTATTTTTTGCAAATAAGGTTTCGATTTAATTAAGTAGGTACTTAGATTTTAAGAGCGTTTTAAGTAGACATAGGTTGGCAACCCTAAACCTCTCGAAATAGAAAACGCCAAGAACGGATACAACAAGGAGATTTCACTCAATCACAAATTGAATATGAACTCTGCGGTCGATTGATAGAAGTATTGTCGATGGAAAGTGCATTGTCGTTGCGGTAATGGCATGCCTATGGTTTGAGTCTGCTGTTTGTGGCGCGTGATTGGCTGCGGTGTATTGGGAGGTCGTAGAAAACGCGGTAAAACGTATGTAGGGTCGTTGCGATTCACATATGCTGTGCTAAGTGCTAAGTGCGGGTTTTATTTGCCATTCGATTAAGTTAACGAAAATGATAATTTGTGTGGCATTGATGTAGCGCCTCGCTTCCTGGGTGCCTAGTAAAAGTTTTATTAACCACTAGTGGTCGCTCGCGGTTTCACCTGCGTGGTTCCCGTTCCCGTAAGAATATCTGGATAAAAAGTATCCTATGTATTATTCCCGATTATAAACTATCTGTATGCCGAATTTCATCCAAATCCATTCAGTAATTTTTACGTAAAAGAGTAACAAACATCCAAACAAACTTTCGTTACGTTAAGAGCGTTTACGCCGCACTCTAGCGCCGCTGATGAAAAAAAAACATATCTAGTAATTAGAGATAGGAAATCAAATTATACTCAACAAAGTATTTGAATGAATTAATTAAGCATTTTTACGTCACCTAATGAACATCTGACATGTTATAGTTTAGTTAAATAAGACGTTATAGCTAAAACGGCCACTTTTAACTATAACGCCGTGTTTAACTAAACCATAACATGTCAGATGTTCATTAGGTGACGTAAAAGTGCTAAATTACTTCATTCAAATAGTTTGTTGAGCATAATTTGATTTTCTATCTCTAATTTTACTAGATATGATTTTTTTTCATTGGCGGCGCTAGTATGCGGCGTAAACGCAAAACGAGAATTTGGCATGGCATTGATGTAGCGCCTTCTGGGTGCCTAGTGCGAGTTTTATTTATCATTACGGTAACCAAAACGAGAATTTGGCATGGCATTGATGTAGCGCCTTCTGGGTGCCTAGTGCGAGTTTTATTTATCATTACGGTAACCAAAACGAGAATTTGGCATGGCATTGATGTAGCGCCTTCTGGGTGCCTAGTGCGAGTTTTATTTACCATTACGGTAACCAAAACGAGAATTTGGCATGGCATTGATGTAGCGCCTTCTGGGTGCCTAGTGCGAGTTTTATTTACCATTACGGTAACCAAAACGAGAATTTGGTATGGCATTGATGTAGCGCCTTCTGGGTGCCTAGTGCGAGATTTATTTATTATTACGGTAACCAAAATGAGAATTTGGCATGGCATTGATGTAGCGCCTTCTGGGTGCCTAGTGCGAGTTTTATTTATCATTACGGTAACCAAAACGAGAATTTGGTATGGCATTGATGTAGCGCCTTCTGGGTGCCTAGTGCGAGATTTATTTATTATTACGGTAACCAAAATGAGAATTTGGCATGGCATTGATGTAGCGCCTTCTGGGTGCCTAGTGCGAGTTTTATTTATCATTACGGTAACCAAAACGAGAATTTGGTATGGCATTGATATAGCGCCTCGCCTTCTGGGTGCCTAGAGTTTAACTTCGCATTTGATCACGTTAACAAAAACGAAACCTTCTAATAACAAAAGAAGGAGAATGGGCGCCTTAGTCTTTCAAAGTAAAAAGTAAATAGTGATGAATAATTTCGGCGGGCCGCCGGTTTAAAAATTATGCGTAAAAAATACATTAAATTAAATAAACATTGTTTCATACATTTATAAAGAATTCAAAAATGGAAGAGGAGCGGCCGAAATCTGTCCAAGCCAATCCAATCTCACATTCTATTGTTTTTAATTTTTCATTGCTTAGGATACAATCCGTGCAGCCATAATAAAATATTGTTTAGTAAACAGCTTTTTATAAAAATTACGGTTGAATTTTGACCACTGGGCGATTACTAGTAGGTTTTAATTACCTACCTACTAAAGAGATTTCGTTAAACCCCGATAAACATTTTAATTTTAATTATTCACCCGAGCCCTTAGGATTTTCAATTTGTTTATGATATCCGTCTTTTTTTAATTTCAAAGCATGCGGTCATGCCCGACTTTGATGAAAAATTCGTGCTGAATTAATTACGAGTAATTACCACTTGCGTTGTAACGGTCGGTGGACATTAGCGTCTTGAACTCATTAAGGCTGTGTTGAACCGCAGTGAAATATTTAGCGGCGTTTATAAGCTTCACAATATGCCCAAGTATCTAATAAATGTATAACTTTTTTATGCCCATATAAATATGATATAGGACTTCTTGGCGGGAAAGTGAAGGGTCATGTCTGCGGTTTTGTTTTGTTTTCAAAAATTTGTGTTGTCGAATATTAATGTTAAATAATGGTGGTAAACACACTCATACTCATGGTCATACGAGCATTGGCAAATGAAACAAAACAGTGCATCGTCAATTTTCAAATTCTCTCAAGAAGTCCGCGTGAGGACTTAGTAAAGCCCCACATCTTTACTGAGATACTCGAGGGGATGGGGGTATATCATTTCTCACTTCTCATTTCTATTATCATTCATCATCATCATACAGGAAAGAAATATTGTTTATTTATGTATTACTAGTAAGAAAAATTACTTTGACACTGGCTAAATGTGCTAATCGCACGAAGCCATCAACTAAAAGGACAAAAAAAGAAAGAAAAGATATACCTACTTACATGAAAAGAAAATTCTAAGCACAATAACGTCTAACCATAGCAAAATATTTTGGCGTGCAAATATTTGATTACTTTAATAACTTCTCTTTTAAATGTTGCTAAGTTTTAGAAGTTTTATTTTTTTATTTTGCGGGTAAGCACAGTACCTTCGTCTCACCTGATGTTAAGTGATGATAAGGCCAATGGTGGCAGCGCACTTCACCCGGGATCCTCAACTATTGAGGCACTGGCTATCTTATAACTAGCTGCCGGAACACAACAATGCTGCAAACGTTGATGTTATGGCGACATATTTAGGTAAGATGGTGGATAGCTAACCAGGCGGACAAACAAGTCCTACAACCAACCAAACCGAGTACACAAACATGTACCCCCCTCTGGGAATCGAACCCGGGACCTCTGGGTCTAAACCAGTGGTCTTAACCACTAGACCACAGAGGCGGTTATAAAATGTTGACTTAAATTACAAATCAGTATATCTACCATTTATTTAAAGCAAGTAACTGTTTCATTTATTTATAGATTACCAATAGCGTTTACAATCTACTTATTATAAAAATCAATCGCTGTTCGTTTGCCTCGCTAAAACTCGAGAATGGCTAGACCGATTTGGCTAAATTTAAATATTTGTGGAAGTTCAGGGAAGGTTTAAACGGTGAGAAACATAAACAATAAGTAACTGAAAATACTAGAAACGACAATTTAATTTTTCAATACAAAATGTTCCACGATTTGTTTGTTTTGTTGTCATAGAAACTGTCAAAGTGGTACGAAGTCCGCCGGGTCAGCTATAGTATTTCATACAAGTAAAAGGAACATACATTCGGATTTGGACTGGATTAAATAAAACCTTAATTAAAGACAACGCACAGCATGTACACACGGCGGCAGATCAACCTACCCAAAACTGTCAAATTTCTACAATCAATTTTGAACTTTATTGTTTGGTTATAAGGATCAATATTTATTGGAGAAATTTGACAGATTTGGGTAGGTTGATCTGCCGCTGACTGTACCATACAGTAAAAAATTAAATACAACGACATAAAACTATATCCTACTAATATTATAAACGCGAAAGTTTGTTTAGATGTTTGTTACTCTTTCACGTAAAAACTACTTAATGGATTTGGATAAAATTCGGCATACAGATAGTTTATAACCTGGATTAACACATAGGATACTTTTTATCCCTATATTCCCACGGAAACGGGAACCACGCTGGTGAAACCGGGACCCACGCGGGTGAAACCGCGAGCGGCTACTAGTAGGACTATATTAAAAAGAACTTATTTCAAAATTTGGATAAAGAGGGGCTGACGCGATACAGATTTTTACGAAGGCGATGTTGCAGGCAGTGCCGGTGGTAGCTAGTTTAAAATATATTATTTCTTACGATCTGATCTGTGTATAGTGTCCGAGTCGTCATCAATTCAAAACTATGTTCGTCGGCATTGTCGCAATTTTTTTTTCATTATTGGACTTTAGTAATATATATTATTTCTTACGATCTGATCTGTGTATTGTGTCCGAGTCGTCATCATTTCAAACCTATGCATTCGCCGACATTGTCACAATTTTTTTTCATCATTGATGGACTTTATAGCAGGTAAGGCTTCGTAGGTGCGCACAAAGTTTTGAATTTTATAGTCATATATATTAGGTATGTAAAAATCGTTCACTATAAAACTTTTGTACGTTCGCTGTCTCGTGTCTACTGTAATTTTAATTACCTTTCACTCGGTCACACTGAAGGATCGATCTTTTTATTGGAGTAAACAGTAAGTTTTAATTAGTTTAAATCGATTTGTTGTGGTTTTATTTGTCCGAGAGTTTCCTTTTGCCAATTAATGAGTAATAATAATGCACACCGACGGACGAAAGCGTTAAGTTTTTTAATTACCTACTTAAAAAGTGTGCAACACGGAGTACTTAACGATTGTAATAAATCGATTTTTAAGGCTACGAAAGGGAAGTAATTATTTTATGGTTCGTAAGTGTTTTCATGAGTAGGAATGGTATGCTGTTACCATTACTTCTGAGACCGGAATACCTTTTGAGTTAGTTGCTGTTTTGACTGCGCAATCTAAAGTAACATGTTGTAGGGAGCCGATGGTAGGTAGAATGCGACATTGAGGAAGGCCAAAGGGAAGATCTTCCTCCGAGCTGGGTGGTATAACTCGGGGACCGAGGTCCGACGGATGTCAGTTGGAGGGGCTATATATAGCGAAGGAGATGGTGAAACCTCGTTACCGCGATACAGGCTTCCCACACAATGTTATCTCATCATCAGCAGCTCATTTTATGTCCTCACTGCTGAAGCACGAGCCTTCCCTATGGATGGATAGGGATAATGCAGCCGGGAATGGCCTTACGTGCCTTCCGAAGCACGGAGGAACTCGAGAAATACAGATTTTTTTAAAATTTTTATTTTATTATATTTTGTAGCTGTCCCGGCAGACCTTGTTCTGCCCTATTTCTCTAAAACAAAGTTGCATTGATTTTTTTATGTTAATAGCTGCTCCGACTGTCAAAAGTTATTTTATTAATTTTTTATGTGATGATATTTTTATTGTAATGCCCTATGGTAAATAAATCTGACCTCTAATCAACTTGAAGGCATACCAAAGATGATCCTAACGCGCCTTTGGTTTTGTTTTGATTGACGTCATATGTTTGACAGCTAGGGACAGAGTGGTTTGTATGGGAAAAGAAAATTGTTGTTTTTACTATTTTCCTCGTATTTTTTTTTACGTTTTTTCTCTCCATAAGAACCTTCCTCACACTTTATCAAACACAACAAAAAAGAAATCAGCCAAATCGGTTCAGCCGTTCTCGAGTTTTGCGATTAGCAACACATTTAGCGATTCATTTTTATTTATATAGAAGAAGATAGATAGATAAATGTGTATAGTGACTTAAAATGGTAATGGTACAAAATCATAGGTGCGAGATATTGACATTAGTGCAATCATTAGCCTCATCAGTTACCTACCAAATAGAATTTAAAACTGTTATAGCTACCCCACTTCTTTACCAACAAACATTTTTGTCACTTTCCATTTGCAATTTAAGTCTGTACGACTAACAAACAGAACGTAAAAACTATTCCTGTGGCGGTAGCCAAAGTACCATTAAGAAAACGATAGCGAAGTTTGAAAAGAATAAAATGTTTGGGATTGACATAAGATTGACCACGTGATTTAGCGCGGCTTATGTCATCCCCATAATTTTTTTTCATTTCGAACTTTGCTATCGTTTTCTTAGTGTTACTTTGGCTAAGCCTACTGATCCGATCCGAACTCCTCGGAGATTCTGGGTGGGGAACGGTAACACGCTTAGGTAGGTACGTGATACTATTCCCTCTAAAAAACCCTTTGACAGTGTTTCGATATGCGGCCCTTTAACCTTTTTACCCCCAACAACCTCTATAGAAGTTCGAGATTTTCGTGCCGCCCACGCCAGCACTTCTATTGAAGTTCTTCTTTGTACCTACTTTATTAAAATACATTTATACGTTGGCGTACAGCGGGACATCGCGTGCAGGATAGTTGGGCGGTGAAAAGGTTAAGTTTCTTGCCACCTCCAAAAACTCCGGTGACGCTGTAAAAGCCGTCTAAGGCCAACAGTAAACTCTCCAAAAAAAAACCGTAAAATCTCAACCGTCTTAGTTCCCATTCAAGTATGGTGTTAAGTGGTCCTAAGACAGCTTCTCATAAGGCTTTTGAGGTAATGATTAACGGTATCCTTATCAAAGCAGGCGTCAAGATTGAAGACGTCCCGTGCCTGGACAATGCCGACGGTCATAACTTTTGTCTTCATTATTCTACACTTACGTGCAAAGAAATTGACTCACCGTAACACTATTATTTGGACGTTATTAAGTTATATAACGTAGTTGGTTAAACACTTATACAAAACAATGCTATGTGTCATACTACATGTAACGGGTTACTGTTAGTTATTCCTAATAAATAAAATAAAATAAAATAAAATGATGGAATCTTCCATCCTATAACACCATAGACACCCAATCAACATTTTCAATTTAACGTCACGGGTTTCAAACAGCTGAACCGATGAGTCGGATAGTCCGATGACATGTCATAACTATGGAAGCTTTAATTTTTTTAAAGTTTTTATAGACAAGAATGAATATCGATTCAATTCAATTCAATTCAAACATTTATTTCAGACATAATAGTCCATACAGCAGCGCAGTTATAAAATATTATAAAATTACAAATAAAATTTCAAATAAAATTACGAATAAAATTACGAATTAAATTACAAATAAAATTACAAATAAAAATTACAAATAAAATAACAATAAAATTACAAATAAAATTACAAATAAAATTACAAATAAAATTACAAATAAAATTACAAATAAAATTACAAATAAAATTACAAATACAAAAATTAAATTAAATTAATGAAATAAACTAATAAAATAATTAATTATTACAAATAACTAAACTAAACAAACTAAATTAAACAATTATTAAACTACACGTGCAGCCGAACCCAATGCATTATAAAAGGGTAGTCTACTCGTTCAGCTACAACACGCAGAATGTCATTGGGGCTTCCACGAACACGTCTTAGTATCGAGGCTGCTCTTTTCCGAAGAATAGCATGAAATCCATCGGTATGAGCTTCCGCGAACATGCCTGATGCACTGCAGTACCGTGGCAGCCCCAACAGCACCCTAAACGCGTTGTTGTACTGCACCCGCAAGGCATTGATGGTTTTCTGCGTAAAGCTGACCCACAGGTTACACGAATAGAAGGACTTGCAAAAAGCCTTAAAAAGTATCACCTTAACGGGTTCTGTACATCGTGCAAACCTGCGAGCCAGCATATTGTATTTTACAGCCAACGCTCTCCGCTCCCTTTCGATGGTCCTCGTTATCAGAAAGGTCCTCTGTAACCCAGTGACCCAGATATTTAAAATGCGATACTTGTTTTAGTGCAGTACCATCAAGAAAGACTTGAAGTACTGATGTGATATTGTGACCCCTAGACTTAAACATCAGCAGTTAACTTTTCATAGCATTGTATCTTAGGCCATGAGCGCCGGCATACTTCTCACAAATACTAAGAAGTTTTTAAATGGCACTTATCGAGGGGGCCAGCAGCACCATGTCGTCTGCATAACTGAGATTATTTATAAATTTTCCGTCAATAGAGCAGCCAACATCCACCGGCGCCGCTGAGCTCCTCGACAAGCCCATTCACATACAGATTAAACAAGCAGGGTGAGGTTAACCCCCCTGTCTCACTCCACATCCGAGCCTGAACTCTTCAGATACCTCTCCCGCCCATCGGACAACATTTGTTTGGTTTTTGTACAAACAGTCAAAAACATCAACTATTTCCCCTGGGAGACTCGTATCAGCCCTCATTTTATCCCACAACAACTCATAGGACACTAGATCGAAGGCCTTCGATAGGTCTAGAAAACACGCATATACTGAGGTTTTCCGATCAGTATAATACCGGACGGTCGAATCAAAGGCCAAATAAATTGCTGACGGAGAAACAAGGTAGTAGGAGGAACCAATAAGGCGTCAAAGTAAATTAGTTTGCATGAAAATCTAACGCTGGGTCGCTTTCCTTGCAAGCAAGTGTATTTCAAAACTTGAATGTATTGATATCCTTAACTAAAGTCACTTAATTAGTATAGGTAGACCCAGAGATAAAGAGTAGCTTTTATTAAAATACTGGATATAGGCTGAACTTGCGTTATTATTCGCGTGAAGTTTAGCGCCTTCTTAAATGGGCATATAAAATTCAAAATTGTTTATTTGCTCGTTAAACACGCCCTTCTCAGAGATCCAATCAGGGCCTTTAATTTTTTAACTGCTTCTTAGCAGTTTATCTACAAACTTTTTTTGTATTAAAGATTAAGATAAAAGTAACCAAAACTTTAAAAGAAACCGTATTCCCTTATCCAAAGTATTCTTACAACGATACAAATACTATATAAATACGACTTAGCTACAGTTTTGTATATTGTGTCATTCCTAATAGGGAAAGGAAATAAAATTGTCATAATTACAATCAATATTTTTTATTTATATAAAAATTAATTGACAAAAACTAATGTATGTACTACTATGTTATTATTCATTATTAACCTTAAGACGTAAAGTAAAAAGTATAACCGTAAACATACAAAAACAATATATTTAAATATTATTGGCGCAATTGACTAACCCCCTTACAAATAAACACTATTTAAGCATTTATTTAGTTAATCATTGTTTTGTCTCTTTTTCTCAAATTGAGAACGACGTTTGTGTGACGTTGACAAAACAATGATTAACTAAGTAAATGCTTAAATAGTGTTTATTTGTAAGGGGGTATATTGTTATGCTTTTAAGCATAACAATATACCAACCAATATAACAATATACATGCTTATTCTTTGTTTATTTGTAGAGGCTTTAGCCTCTACAAATAAACAAAGAATAAGCATGAATTAGACGTTCCGTGTTTTGTTCCCGTCATGTAAACTTAGTTTCAGATTAAAGTTAAAGAAACAAATTACGGAATAACAATTCGAAACTTAGGGCTCTTTCAATTTAGACGTTTGTTAGAGTGCGTTAGCCGTCCGACAACAAATGTCTAAATTGAAAGAGCCCTTATACTCTGTTTTGTAAGGCCCTTAGCCCTTAGACTACATCTACTAGTCGACACTGTAGATTCGACACAATGTATAGTGGGTTAATTTTGAGTGTGTGTTCTATTTGAATATACCTACGTATTGTTTCATTATTGAAGTGAAGTGTACAAGGAGACTTTCATGGGAACGCATAGCTGTCAACGTGACAGGTAGTTTGACAGCTGACTTATCTATGCCGCTCACTGCTTTTAAAAAGATATATCAAGAGGGATAATGACCTATTGTTCCTATATTGTGATAAAAAACGCTTTGTGGCACACATACGTCGTTAACTTAGCTTCTTTTTAAATCAAATCAGATGATGATGATGTAAAAATGTTTAAAAGTATTATTTAGTATTGGTACTTGTAACAGGAGAATTAGCTCTTTCTTCCTTAATCATCATACAATGCATATAAATATTATAATTTATAGAATTGTTTATACTAGTATCGCCCAGTAGTTGTAATTCAACCATAATTCATAAATATATACAATGTTTATTAATAAATAAATAAATAAATAAACAAATAAATAAACTTTCCTACACTCACACCAATTATCTAGCCCAAGAGAAGCTTCGTTATGAAACTCGTTAAATGGTTACTAGACAACGGATAAACATACTTAAAATACTTAAATACATACTTATTATACATAGAAAACACCGAGACCCAAAACAATTTAGAAAAACAATAATTTCTAAATTGACCCGACCGGGGATCGAACCCGGGACCTCAGACATGGCGACACCATGAAAACCGGTGTACAAACCACTCGACCAAGGAGGTCGACTAATCTACTAATAATATTCAATGTATTAATACTTTTTCATAAAAAATTAAGGAAAGCCTTTGGCTGTGTCTCTATGTTTTGCTTTTTTTTATATAATCTGGCCAAATTTTAAGGTTTTAAAAGTTTCATATCTTTTTTAATAATTAATTTATGAAAAAAAGGAATACATCGGGACACAGCCAAAGCCTTTCAAATGAAAAAAGTAATTAAATCGGTCCAGTTTTGGATGAGGAATCAGGGGACTACGAAACGTTGACTTTGTCTACTTTTCATACATATTTTTCAATTCAGTCGACCTTAGTGTTTCCTCTGTCAGTACCAACGGTTTTATGTGTACGTTCTAAAGCACGGAGGAGCTCGAGATGATATATTTATGGTCCCCAATTCGATGATCGGCCTTATGCGAAAATTGCTTGAATGCAGCAAACTAAGCGCATTTACCAATGCGCCATCGAGCTTCGGGCTTACCATACTTGCTACCACACCACTACCACAGCGTAAAGACTTTTATTACAATGTAAATATTGTTCTAATTAATTGTAATAGAATGTTTTTGTTTTGTTTAAATAATTTTTAACGCAAATTTTGATGCGAACAAATTACAAAACACAAATGTTGGCAAATATTTAAAATACTTCTCGTGGAATTTTTTTCAACATTTGTGTTTTTTTAATTGTAATAGTTTAAGATGTTCGTATAAAAATTGTATTGAAAACAGTTACTGTTACTTACTAATTGGATATTATTATCCAATTTTACAGGGCAATGTCAAGGTAAATATGATTATAGATGGACGTAAAGGATAATAAAGGTTTCATTTATTTATAACACATAATGACGCGGGTAATTACACGTAATTATAATATTAACACATTGGGTTTTGTTTTGTTGTGTAATTCAACTAATTAATTGTATAAATGGATAAGTGAAATGGAACGAATAACTTACGCTTGACTATGCGTAAACTTTAAAAAGCTGTTAAGTATGTCTATTTTTTTGTTGCCCTACCAAAAAATGGAATGCTTTATCAGCATACTTAATCCCTTCTTCATACAACATGGGGGAGCGCCGTCCGTAAGTGACAGGTGTCATATATTTTATTTTTGAAAGGACTTCTTGGCGGGAAAGTGAAGCTTCAGTCTGTGGTTTTGTTTTATTTTCTAAAATTTGTGTTATGTCGAATATTAATGTGAAATAATGGTGGATTATTAACCGTTAAGTGTTCGTGAGTGTGCATGAGTGTTGGCCAATTAAACAAAACAGTGCAACGTCACTTTTCAAATTCTCTCAAGCAGCTCGCGTGAGGACTTAGTAAAGCCCCACATCTTTACTGAGATACTCGAGGGGTTGGGTTGGGGGGTATATCATTTCTCACTTATCATTAATTATCATTCATCATCATCTTATATATAGTTTATTACAGATAATACTAATGAATTTAAGAAACTAATGACATGGCAGCATGGTCTATGACCTTAGCCGGTTCCTCAGGGAACAAACTACACTTTAAAAAAAATATATTTTTGAAATGTCTTCGTCCATATAATAAATATGCCGCGCGGCCATAGTAATTTTGTATGGGTAAAGTAACGTGTTAATTTGAAAAATAATAATTTAATAAACCGCTCGATAAATCGAAAATCTGAGACGGACGATTTGTAGTTAAGACATTGGTGATTGTTTAGACATAATTAGAGGTATAATAATTTAGATAAACTATAAGATATCAACTAAACGCCGCCACTCGTTTTTATGATTTTTGCCCAACTTTAAATAATACTATAGAAAAAAACTAGAGTGTTATAAATTTATGGGTCGGAATTGTAAACACGTTCCCTTTGATACTTTGACTTACTCACTTTACTTTACTTACTTACTACATACTTATTATTAACGAGATGTGACAAAGCAATTTGCGTGTCGATAAGGTGAAGATGTCTAGTGCGGCACAACCCTGCTTTTTGTCTTTGCATCTAGAATCAGCTTCCACAAAAGCTACTATAGCAAAAAGCTCCACGTGGGAGCAGGATTATATATTTTTGTTTCTTTTTAACATTTTTATTTTAAATATTTTTTTAAAATTTAGATTGTTATTAGAAAATTGTGTACGATATAAGGCTTTCAGACATTGAAATGTCTGTCAAACTATTCTAATCTAATATACCTTTTATGTTTTTAGTTTGAAGCTGTTTAAATAAATAGGTTTACTTTCGCTTTTAGAAACCAAACTACAATGAAAAGAAAATGTTAACCGAAGTGAGTACTAATTATAGCGGAGCTTGCTTCACCCATCGGCCTGCGAGGAAGCTCAACATAAACAACGGTTCTTACGAGAACCGACGACGTTGAAAGGATTCCTTGTTGTTTACAAACTTTTGTTTCGACTTCCCAAGTTGTCGGCAGCGGTGTGCGGCCATAAATAGTTACAGCGTGTGCGTAAGTGCGAGCGGTTTGGTAGACAAATGTCTATTCTTAAAAACAAAAAAAACGACTGCTAAAACAATTGTATTAAAAACAATTATATACTCGTATTACCGGGCTATCATAAAAAATAACTGCAAAAAGAAAAAAAACAAGCTCTACGATCCCAGAATTAAATTTGAGCAATTTTAAATGCAATGTGAAATATTTCCTTGAACGATACCTATACTTAAATAATGTAGTTTGTCTGTCTTGGGCTTTAGGGCGTGCCAAAGAAATAGACATACATACATACATACATACATACATATTCAAAATTGCAAATTTTTAGCTCTCCTCGTGTGTCACCGGGAGGCGCTTCTTCAATGCCATTCATGTGTTTGATGTCGTTATTGTCGATCGAATGGCAAACTTTACACCAGCACCCTGATGTACGCTGCAGCAGACGCCTGCACATTTGCACCATTTCTTCAATAAATATTCAGCCATATTCCGTAAGCATAAAGTTCAAAGTCTATTAAGGAAAGGAGATCATTCGGGCTCCATACATTTTTGGGCCTTTTATGAAAGTGCCGGCCAACAAAAAAAAAAGTACGTATTGTAGAACTAGCCATTTGGAGTAATAGTTAATATGGCACAAAAGTTGTAGAATTGCTCTGAGCCAAGTTATACAAGTTCGATGATTCCTCTTTTTTATACATTTATTGATTTCTGAAAGTGCAAAACATAAAATAATGATAGATATTGTTAGAACTAATGATCATGAGCTCTTCTTCTATTATAATTGTTTGTGATAACAAGTTCTGCTAAACTGTTTTGCGTGTTGATCCATTCGTATCAACTTCAGAGCGGTCGCTTGACGCTTCACAATGACAATTGCTTCGGATCATTAGTTCTAACAATATCTATCATTATTTTATGTTTTCCAGCACTTTCAGGAATCAATAAGTATACCTATGAAAATGATGAATCTTCGAACTTGTATAACTTGGCTCAGAGCAATCCTACAACTTTTGTGCAATATTAACTATTACTCCAAATGGCTAGTTCTAACAATTACCATTAGTACCATTAAGTACCATTTTTTTTTGTTTGCCGGCACTTTCAGTAAAGGCCCAAAAAATGATGTCCTTTGACAGTTTGTGGTAGGTTGATGTGCAGGCAGTGTACTGTAGCTCGGACCGGTCATCGCAAAACAATCGCAACACTTTAATAGAACAAGATTAATAGAGTCGCATTATGTACAGAATTATTTAATTATATTTTTATTTGGTCAGTGCAGCCGCCCGGATTGCGAAAGACCCAGGTTCGATTCCTGGCTGGGTCGGGTAGGCGTTTAATTTTTTCACTGTATTTTATAAATTTTATAAATATTTTATATTTTTAAATTACATTTATAACGGTAACCCAAAATATATGTTTGTGAAGGTATTTCCATTAACATTTTTTTTAATGCTGATGGTTGTATTGAACATATACATATAACCATCTACTACCTACTGCATTTTCTGGAACAAACCAATGTTTTTATTTAATTATTTTTGTTTTATTCACTATTTTCATTTAATTTCAATATAAAGTAAATTGATCAAATGTATGTTTGGACATATGTAAGCCATCTTTGTCTGAACAGCTTTATTTATTCTCCGATACAGTTTGGACAGGTCTGATAAATAACCATAAGTACTTAAATAATTCTACTAATTTAAATTGTCACCACAAAACTGTTTCAAGAATGCCATTTTGACGAAACCATGACAGATACGCAACTAAAAAAGGTCAAATGTTAAATTACGATAACACCCGCTGTAGATAATCATAATCTTAAGTATCGACTCCATAGAGTCTTGTTCTATTTCCATTTCTGTTTTTGCGATGATCTGTCCGAGCTATAGACACACGTCAACCTATCCAAAGCTGTAAAATTTCTTCAAAAAATTAAAGTTCAAGGTCTATTGAAGAAATTTGACAATTGTGGCAGTCTCTGATGTGCAGGCGGTGTGTGTGTATAGTCGACCATGAAATTGCTTTATCACTTTTGACAAAAACTTGCATTATAATAAAATTTCGCTAAGGCTCATTGTCAATAATGACAACGTATCTGTTACTTGGCCTTTTAAACAAAAATAGAACTTGTTGTTTATTCTATTATCATCTATTATCTATCAATTCTATTAACATTCTATTATCTATTATCATCATCATCGGCCAGTATCAGTCCACTGCTGGACGTCGGCCTCCCCCAATCATCAATAACACATTAATTTGTGGAAATAGACATTCGCAGATTAAGACATTCGCGGATTTAGACATTCGCGGATTTAGACATTCGCGGATTTAGACATTCGGGGATTTAGACATTCGCGGATTTAGACATTCGCGGATTTAGACTTTCAGGGAATTAGATAAGGCAAACAAAATTCACTTCTGGTGGTAAAGCAATTTAAAATTTAAAATTGGGCGGCGATGACCAGTTCCCATCAGGTGATTCGCCTGCTTGTTTGCTCCATGTTAAGAGGTTTAGTTGAATGATTTGTCTTCTTCTGTAAATAACCAGTTCTGCAAGTGGGTTAGCCACTTACTATTCAAAAGCCTAAATCTTCAAATGACTTGTTCTTAAAAGAATTCTGAAATTAAACTTTACTGCACATTCTTCATAAAAGCGAATAATGAACGTTTCGACAAGCGTCGACTTTTGACTGTTTTTTTTAAATGACGCGACACAAACAGGAGTGTTATTCTCAGATTGTTATGACTTGTGAGCTTCAGACCGTAATGCGCGGTGTTGAAACCGGGAAGCACTCGCATCTGACGCGACTCGCCTCTCAGACTGGTAGTCGGCTAAGCTCGTTGCACTACTGGATTGGTTATTCTTTGCTACTGGTTGCGAAACAGTTTGGGCTGCACCAAATTGGTGTTATTTCCATCCCGACTCTTTAAAAATATGCACACTACGAGTTCGGAGAATTGGCTTGTTGGCAAGAGGTGCTTGTTTAGCGTAGCGACTAGATGGTAAAAGTTGGGCAATTTAGAGATACCGCATTTCTAGAAGGGTGTTAAGTTTCTTGGCTGAGTGTTCCTACCTAATTACGAGTGTTAGTTATTGCGAATGTTCTGGTCTTTGTTCTAGTTGAACCCTTACGACGGGGTCATGTTATCCCCTGATATGCGGAAAGGGTCGCGAACTTGTACCCGTACCATATACCATATGTAACATACCGACATAATGCAATAAATATATATGTGACTATGATTATTGTTTATCTCTAGATAAACTAAGTTTCCTGATATCTCGTATGATTAATAAATAGGTAACGTTTGTGACTAATGTATGTTTGTTTGTTTGTCAGGGCAAAACTCTGGAGATACTTCCAAAAAATCTTTCACTGATTATAACACCTTTGTCTCGTATAATTTTGTACATGAGATATGAGAACATAGATATAGATAGTTTGGTATTTTTCTTTGCTAGCTGAAGACAATTTAGATTGATTGTCACTTTTACTTTCAATATTAGTTGCCTTGTTGCTTGGATTTAGTTGTGCATCGATTAGATTGTCACTTTAAGACGCTTTACTTTCAATAGTTGCTTCGTTGCTTGGATTTAGTTGGGCATCGATTAGTCCGCTGGTGCTATAGTGGGAGGTCGTGCAAGACTCACGTGAATCATGATTGCCAACTGCGATATGTGTCAATGAACTACGCCGATACTCACCAGCCTTGGCAGTGAGTAAACTTAGGCTAAGGAGCACTTCCACTTGGTAATATTGTATTGGTTCACATGTTACGGCGGACATTCAAGAAGATTATTGCTTCTGTGTAACATGTCTTTTTGTTTTTAACCGACTTCAAAAAAAGGAGGAGGTTATCAATACGACTGTATTTTTTTATTTTTATTTTTTATGTTTGTTACCTCTGAACTTTTGACTGAGTGAACCGATTTTGATGATTCTTTCTTTATTTGAAAGCTGGTGCTTCCCGTGTGGTCCCATTTCAATTTGGTTTAGCTCTGATGATGGGATCCTTAAGAAATTGAGGGAACTCCTAGTAGGTAGGCATACCTATCGCGATTTTGGTATTTTCAGAAATAAGTCAAGCGTTTACATTCAGAAAGTATCATTTGATGAAGTGTAACTGACGAAAAAGACCACAGATTGCCATCGGAACTCCTCAATGATAAGTATTTCATGGGTGGCGATAAAATATCTCGATTAAGATAGTTAAGCGACTATGACGAAGCAAAAGAAGACAGGCATCGGAACTCAGTTTTTGATTTCCTACTTTGAGATAGGCGTTTCTCGTTTTCTTCGCTTGTCTCATTTAAACGGCGGCGGCGCTGTCTCATACGAGCAGCGTGTTTAGTAGGTCTACCCATATTCGCTTTTGATAAATAGATCGAAACGAATCACTAAAAACCGAGAAATAAACAAAAAATTTAACAAAAAAAAAAAACCGACTCCAAAAAATTTTACTGATAAAATTGCACTAAAAAGTAAAAAATAAGCGTTAGACTTGTATAGACAATAACTTTATTAAGAAAAAATATAGGTACAATTATTGTTACTTTTGGAGTCGGTGCCAGCCAAGGTAACTTTAACTTATACATTTAACGACATACTATATTATAATCATAATAGTACATTCAATCTTATGCATACAATTTTGACTACAAACGCGGACTGGCACTGGCTTTAAAAACTTCGTTGGCTGGCACCGGCCCCAAAAATAACAATAATTGTACCTATATTTTTTCTTAATAAAGTTATTGTCTATACAAGTCTAACGCTTATTTTTTACTTTTTAGTGCAATTTTATCAGTAAAATTTTTTGGAGTCTATTTTTTTTTTTGTTTCTTTTATTAGCTTCCTTTTGATCACGTTTGTCCATGTAAGAATACTATTATAAAACATTTGGGCACTGTAGGTTTTCTTTTTTATAATGTTTTGTGAAATTGTATTGTTAAATTACACGACAGTTTGTTGCCAAAATATTTTTTTTAAATTTTTTTTTTAATTTATTTTATTGGGTCACCAACAAAGCAATTATACCCAAATTGCAACAACAAAAATAACATACTTGTAGGTATCACTAGGTACATGTATACGTACAACATAATTATTATAGACAAGATTGTTAATAAAAAAAAACTACAAATATAATAAAATCTATAAAAGGTAATCATCAGTTGAATGTCTTTTAATAAAAAGATGTAAATAAAGCATCTGGTGATTCAATTGCAGAACTTATTTTAGCAATTATGACTATTTCTTACAGATATAATCATAAGCAACATAAGATATTATTTTGTTAATTACTATACCTATATAATTTTAAACTAAATATAGTTTTGAGAATACCAAACAACATCAGGTATAGTCAAAAGTTGGCGTGTTAGAGGTTATAATAACAAAAAATAGCGCAGTTAGTTTAAAAAAAAAATACATAACATGTGGAAAATATCCAAGTGTGGAGTATCAACACCAAAAAACGGCAAGTAATTATTCCGTGTATGGCAAATGGTATCAGATTTCTTGCATATAGGGCAAATGTGCGTCTTTGTATATATGGCGTGCGTATTATGCGAGTCACGATTGCAAGTTTAATTTTTAACAGAAAGCTGTATTTACTTTAGCACTAAGCCGGTATTGTACGTACTTTAAGTGAGTAGGTACCTTTTTCTGGCCCTCTTAAAATCATTGAAATGAAACAACTTTTACCAATCTATTCGCGTTTATATTACACATTATTTTATTGTAGTTATATCCTTACCAGTGGTAATTTCTTTATTGAAATTAGGATGTTAAAATCTCTTAGTAAGCCTCTTATATTTTCCACTCCCCTCTCTTCATTAATATTATGAAGTACCTACACTGTCAAATTCAGACGTAATTCAGCACAGCTACGTCGCGTCGTCGCCCGTCGGTATGACGAGATCGATAGCATTTATGTATGTACCACTACAGCTGTATTAGTATGTAACTATGCTTTGAGAGCAACGGTGACTACGGCAAAGCGTGTTCTCAATGAAATGGCGGGAAATAATAAAGTCAAAGTCAATTTTTTTTATTCAAATAAACTTTAGAAAAGTGCTTTTGAATCGTCCAATTTTTTTTTACCTACTACCCATTCAGGAAGTTTATTTTTTAGCTGTGGAGAAGAATGGGCGCAAGAAACTCCTCAGCTTTAATATAATATGTAACGACATTCACAAAAATTATATGCCGTTATCAAGTTGTAATGCTCAGAAGTATCTAGTCTATCTAATACCTTTAAACGAGTAATTCTTGTATATATATGTTTATATCTAATCTGAATCACGGAAACGGCTCCAACGATTTTCATGAAATTTAGTATGCAGGGGTTTTCGGGGGTGATCGATCGATCACCCCCAAAACCCCCGAATCGATCTAGCTAGGTTTCATTTTTGGAAAATTACCAAAATAAAATACAGAGCAAAGCTTGGTCATCCAGGTACTTCATATTTAAATGAAACAACTTTTATCTACTCGTGTTTTTTAGACATCAGGATAAAGCCGAATGTAAAATAGTAAAAAAATAATTAAAATTTGTATTCATGTCACGTTGACGACCTCCGTAGCCGAGTGGCTTGCACGCCGGACTTTAGGCGGCGCTAACTCTGAGGTCCCGGGTTCGATTCCCGGTCGGGTCAATGTCGAAAACGAACTTTTCGATATTGTGTCGGGTCTGGGTGGTTGTGGTACCGTCGTTGTTTCTAATTTCCATGAAACGTGTGCTTTAGCTACTTACCTTGGGATCAGAACAATGTATGTGATGTTGTCTAAAAATATATATTTTTTTTTAAATATGTCAATGTGTATTAGTGTTCGCGTTAACTATCAAACTCCCCAGATAGGTAACCCAATTAATATCTCCGTCCCTCGTGCTTCTGAAGGCACCTTGTACCGTTGTTCCCGTCCCGTTTGTTGTCTAAAATTAATACTTATACCTTCCAATCTGCATAGGCCCAGTGTGGTGGGTCATGGCCTGATCTCCCCATGAACTTTTGATTATCCTGTCTAGCTGTGGGATGTTTGCATTGTGATGATGATGATAAACATTAATATCATATTTTTTATCATTGCGGCGGTCAATGACACCTGCGTGGATATTGCGGTGGTGCCGCGGTTCTTGATCGATCGCAATTGTTAAGCTATCGTTATTGCGGTTAGTAGCAGGATGGGATCTAATAATTTGGGTCGATTTTCCTCCTTGATTAAGAGATCGCGTTAAAGCCGCGCGTTTCAGATGCTTTATGAAGATTACAGTCGTGAAAATAAGTCATGTTAGACTCCTTAAACTCTTGTTAGTGACTTGAAAAACTCTGGTATCAGATTGACTTTCGGTTTATCACTTGAAAAGAAAGTTAGAAGCATTGAATACAAACTTTCAGTATTCTAAGCCAGGGTACGAAATCAAACTTACTAACTTAACTTCGCTGTATAGATTTATCTTGTGTAAATGATAAAGAAATGCTTTGTGTGTTGCTTCAAAATCTTGTTTGTAAACGTTAATAATAATTTGGGTAGGTATATGACTAACAGGAAAAAAAATAGGCAACGCAAACAATGACTCTCAGTTACCTAGAACTTTCAGTAGGTAGATCAATCGAAAGATCTCCAACTTCGATGCATACAAAAGAAATAAAGCTATTAACTGTAGTCAACAAGGATGATTCAGCCGTGCCCGTTACGGCCCCGTTTCACGGTTCGATCGGTCCCCGTACATAATGCGAACGCGTCTCGGGATGTCCATTATAACCCGTTTTCTCTTTTTTGACACCGGTCATCTGTTCGCGCATATGTCACAGGGCTGGCCGGCAGGTGTAGAAAAAAAAACAAAACACAGAGAAAAAAAGCGGAAACGCCGGCGCATGCGCGGCTCACTTTTCAGCGCGGGCGGAGGGTGCGCCAGCCATCGACTTAAGCAAGGGTACTGGCCGCGCGCGCTCAGTCAGCTGACGAGCGCCGTTGAGACCGCACGCTTCTACCCTCCGCCACCAGTTACGCGCAGTGACCGCAACCCGTGTGTTAAATTCTCTTCGTGTTTTTAAAAGAACAGCATACATACAATGGCCACCTACGCCCAATTCAAGCATGTCGAGCTCTACAAAATCGGCCACGGAAAGAACAGGTGAGTCTCGATGAGATAGATGCAGGGATGCTGCTCCTGTTTCCAGTGCGAATCCCAATTAGCTTTGTTTTGGGAAAGGTCAAGGGTTATTCGTCGGCAGACTTCTTTTTTAATTTAAAATGAATACATTTTAATTCATAATATATAAGCAAAACAAAAATACTGTTAAAATTTTGACATATCCAAAGGATAGTAACTAATGTAATGTAGACGAATATCTTTAACATGGTGCACATTTAAAATTGCGACGCAGCTAACTCCTAATTTTAATAAAATTCTCGGGAAACTTTGAACCCTAGTATTAATTAGTATTCCTTACCTCGAGCTCTGCTAATGAATTAATGTAAAGTTTCTAGGATATCGAATAACAAATACAATGTCGTGCTAATCCGTTGAATTACCATTAAGTATAAAGTCTAAGGAATATTAACTGGCGTGAGACTGCTTGGTTCTTGAACAACCCTAAAATATGAGGAAAAATTAAGTATGAGGACGTTGAACTCTACGTCGATAATAGTTCATAGGCTACACGATACTTTTGGCCACTGAACTATATTATTCAGTATAATATTCAGTATGCATTGTTTTATAAGGGAATAACTTATTACGTATTAAAAAAATCAAATGTCTTTATTATGCCTAAAAAGAGCGGTTGGGAAAGGATTTTTTTCATGAAGTTTGATGTAAAAAATCATTACTACCCATTCGCCTAGGTAATTTGAGAATTACGCTGTTTTGTAAAACATATTTTGTACACTACTAAAGCATAAAATCGAACGCTATGCGAATCGTATTTAAACTCGAGCTTACATGTTGCAAATTTTATGAGAATTTCTTAAACAGAACATGTCTAAAATATAATATGAATAGTCTAATTTTAAACAGCATATATCTGAAATAGTTACGACATACAAAAATGTGGAGTCGAACATGCGATACGGCAATAGCCTCGTAATAAAGTTGAAATCACGCTACTTCAACAATACGTATCCATGCTTTTTGAATATTTATTTCCTCTATGATATGAAGGCTAAAAATATATTTATGAATTATATAAATAGAGTGGAGAAATGGAATCTTATTTGCAAAAGATTTATCATCCATCATCCAATAGGTATATATAATAATAATAATAATGATTATTAGGTATCTTTATTTACTACTAGCGGCCGCTCGCGGTTTCACCCGCGTGGTTCCCGTTTCCGTGGGAATATCTGGATAAAAAGTATCCTATGTGTTATTCCAGGTTATAAACTATCTGTGCCGAATTTCATCCAAATCCATCCATCCGTTGCAGCTTGAAGAAGCAACAAATATACGGACATACATACACACAAACTTTCGCATTTATAATATTAGTAGGATAACACTTACATACAATTTGACAAGAGAATAAATATAGATACATATAAATAAAATAATAATAATTTATTTATTTAGGGTTTACGATATCAAATAACAAAATAAGTAAGCATGCACAGAAAGGTGAACATAGATGATTGTAACACCAATTACGTCAAGAATATTAATAAATAATAACTAACAATTTTAAAGAAAAATACAAAAGATGTACATAACCTAACCCACAAAATCTACATTGGACGCTTTAAATATAATACTTTTCTTCTAGTTTTACTGATACCGAAATCGGACAGCAATTTATACCAAAGTTACATGGAATAAGGGTGGCTGGCAATCGTAACTTGCGTGCCGACTCCCACAATTAGCATATCCATAGGAAGTGTGTGATTACTCGGGACCGACAGACAGACGAGCACTGACGCCTTTACGACGTCCTCCAGTTCTTGAATTCGCTCAATATAGAACGAGGGCCCTAGAATTTGACCTTGGGGCACCCCTTGCTTGATGAATAAAATTATTGTAGTCTGCGAATGAAAACGAAAAGGAGGTCAACACTGGAAAATTGATCTAAATGTTGATCTTCGTTCATGAAAAGTTGTATCAACATAATATAAACTTAAAAATTAGAAAAAGCCAGCGATATATTATATTTCGTGTTGGCTATATTGTCAACACTGGAAAACTGAGCTAATTGTTAGTCTTCGCTAGTAAAAAGTAAAATCGACATATAAACTAGAGGAAAAACTAGCGAATGTTTGCGTATTCCTTGTAAATCCGTGTTGCACAACTCTGTCTCTATTTAAAATAACTACTACTGCAAGTAAGCCTTAACTTTGTCACTCTTTATTAAGGACATTATCCAGTTACTATGATAATATGTCATGGAAGGCTTTGCGGCTATAAATTGCTGAAGCTTCTTAAACTAAGCGGAATAAATTATAGCGATAGCCGACTCTAACATGAATTTATGTATTGAGAAGTGTATAATTCAATGCTTATTAGAGCTCGGTAAGAAAGTAATCCACAAACAAGCGTCTTTTGTTTGTGACCCGTAAAGAAAGCACGTCTGAGTAGTTATAAATTTTACATTATGCGTTTTATGTCTCTCTACTCTCTACATTGTCATTATGTAGTTGTTCCTGACTATCTTTTATAGTACGTTAAATATCACAATCATTACTGTTAGTCTCGTGAAGTTATAAAGATATGTTAATGTAAATTGACTGAATGCAAAGTAAGTTCTTTCTGTTTCATCCGTACTTGTAAAAGAGGAATTATTTTGTGGTAAAAGTTTTACAACAACCACAAAATAATTCCTCTTTTACGAGTACGGATGAAATAGAAAGAACTTACTTTGTGATAAAACCTGTACCTAGTACATGCAGTTTTCTTTTTACCTTATTATTATTGTATTATCTATATATGTAAATGCTTATTTCAATGTTATTTCATTTGAAATCTGTGTTATATAATTTATATATATGTTTGGTAATTCCAACATACTATTTCTGAGAAAGTTTCCATCCTACAAATAAAAGTAATTTGCATTTCGGTAACCACTTTCTTGTTGACAAATATTAACATTGGTTTTAGGCAAGGAAAATATAATATTAACATTGGTTTTAGGCAAGGAAAATATAATATTAACATTGGTTTTAGGCAAGGAAAATATAATATTCTAATGTTTGTCCGTCATTTATTTTAGTACTTATTTCAATTTGGCATATATCGTAATAATATGTTTTAGGGAAGACTTGCTTGTTTATTTTTCGATATTTATTGCTTCAGTTTTTCAGACATTTATTCTGATAACTGTGATAATAATTTAACCAAAATTGATGTAGTGCTTAAGCCTATCTTTACATCCTATTAGCAATCGGAACGCCCCTGTTGGAACCCGTACTACGAACCATGCAGTTCTTATATTAAATTAACTTGTCACAATCCGCTACATTCTCGTCCGATATTTTAAATCCTGCTTCTTTGTCACATGCGCACGATGCAACACGCGTTCCAGAGTTAAACACTTTTTTATTGTGTACCACTCATGCGGTGCTCCATAATCGATACAAAAAGCAGTTCGAGCGGCATTCGATCGATAATCGATGTACCGATAAAAAGCTGCGACACACTAGCCGCGACACTGTCGGACCGTACGACGTTTCTTGTGAGGGCAATTAAAACCGGGAGCACGAAATGTAGAACACTTTTATTGAGATGTTGGTGTTACTGCTGAAATATGAGGAATCATACTTTAAAAAAGTCTTTCTCTTAAAAGATTTACTTAGATCGCAGATTGAATTAGATCTAATTAAGTTTTCAAATGTATTTTTCAGAATATTTTTTACATAAACAGGTAACGTTATCTAATCGGCGCTCTGCCATGTCAGCAACCATTCAATTTGAATTGTCGTGCAAAATGTTAGCAAATAAAGTCAAATTGGTACGCGACACGCATATAGAAGTATCGTTGGATGCTTAGTACCTATATAAAAATGTTATAGAACATAAATTTGAAAAACTGTATAACTATGCAATATTAATATGACTAATGGTCGCCCAGTGGTCGAAATTCGACTTTCGTAATTTTATTAAGGCTGCATGGTTTGTATCTTAAGCAATGAAAAATAAAAAAGATAGAATGTGAGTTTTGATTGGCATTGACAGATTTCGGCCGCTCCTCTTGCATTTTTGAAAAGAGTATAATATGCGTGTGTGTCAAATACATGGTAGTGAGTGTAATGTTTGTTTTATTGATTTAATGTATTTTTATGCATAATTAAAAAAAAAAATAACATTCTATAACAACAAACTATAAGGGGCTTATTAATAAACAAAGTGTAAACTTGGAGTAGTTACTCCGTGTTTTGTCTCTTTTACTCTAATATGAAATGAAGTTTACATGACGGGAACAAAACACGGAGTAACTACTCCAAGCTTACACTTTGTTTATTAATACGGGGGTAAGTGTGCGAAATTTCGTACTCCTCCGTCCGCGCAATTTTCGTAAAAATGGGGTACAAAGTTTTTGCTTCACGTATTAATATATAGATTCTACAATGCGACTCTGATGCGTTTTACCTGTGTAACTAAAGCACCTAACCAAGTAACCTGTAACCTGTAACTGTAACCTGTAATTAACTTAAAGCAAGTAACCTGTGCATTATAAATAGCGAACGAGGGGCGAAAGATTTTTACGCTTGAAAACTGCAATTGTAATATATTTTCATTGGAAAGGAAACATCTATAAATTTAGATAAATCTTCTGTCCGTGTGTATGTCACTGAACTCCTTCTAAACGGCTGGACCGATTTGGATGAAATTGTTTGTGTGTGTTCAAGTGGATTTGAGAATGGTTTAGATTTACAATTGGATTGGGTAGGTGGCGCTGCAATAGGGGTCCATCATGGGATACGGGTGTTCTCAAGCGGACGAAGTCGCGAGTGGGCTACTAGTATGTATATAAAAATAGTAGGTGGCTAGTTACGTCTTTAGTCTAAGAACTTTTAATTTCGTAAGCTTTTTCAAACTATAAATAAATAAATAAACTAAATAATCTAGCCCAAGAGAAGCTTCGTATTATATTTTAATTTCTAAATTGACCCGACCGGGGATCGAACCCGGGACCTCAGAGATGGCGACACCATGAAAACCGGTGTACAAACCACTCGACCAAGGAGGTCGTCCAAACTATAATTTGTGGGTGCACATAAAAATCTGTTCTGTAATTTAAATAACAAAACAAAGCTTGGTATCTTTTTAAGAAAATCAAGGCTTCAATCTGGGTCATTCGGCTGACTAACCAGCCCTTCAATTAACAGAAGGAATAACTCATGTAACAAGGTCGCCGATTGCGTGCCTTCGCGAAATTTCATGAGGAAATAAGCGAGTAACCTGTACGGCAATACCCGAAAATCGTAACATTCGTGATGTTTCCACAGTGAAAATGGCACGCTATGACAAACGATGTAGCCGGCAACGACGCGGGGCATAAAACAGATAGTAATGTTGCCTAAATAACGACAAATAAAACCCCGATAGGTATCGAACGTTTGATTTCATTTTGCTAGTCTTAGATTTCGAATGGATCGTAATAAGTTCTCTTTCTGTAGTCGTAACTATAAACCACCCTTTGTGAATAATGAGGCACTTTCGTCTTCTCAACTCTGCATTATTAACGGTCGCGGTATTGATTCCTGCATCGCGAAATGATGTAGTTGATTAAGGCATTATTGATTTGGGTATTGTAACTACTTATTCCTTGTTTTTTCTTACTATGTTTGGCTACATCATTTGAAATTGAATTGTATGATTTTTTAATTTTGGTTTTTGTTATTTGATAATAACTACTCAGAAACATCTTGAAGCATTTCCCATTCGAATTTAAACACTTTACACAGGTTTACTTGTTTATTTCTTACATGTCTTATCTTGATGTTTAGAACGCTTCGCAGTCAATGTCTATGGTTACCGGGAGACGTCTCCTATTTGATTAAATCAGTACTTTAATACAGTTAGAAACATCAGCAGCAATTATGAATCATTACACTCAAATGGTGTTGTCGTTTTTTCCAACGGCTTATGAAATCAATGGCACTGGTAACACATTGAAGTTTTTATTGCAACGCCCCGCTGCTGCGATGTTTCCCGCTCTCGAAAACATCTTTGCTATAGACGGCGTCGTAGAAAAACTACATATTAAATCAGAACCACTTATAGAAATGTCCGTGTTGGACCATGATTGGTGATTTGCGGTCAGGTGATGAGTTTAAGTAACTATACTATAGGATTAATACGGAAAAATCGTTTGCGGTCGCAGACGTGGCTTTCTCTTGACATGCGCCGCGCCATAGCGTTAGTTTGACAAAGAGAATGATGACTAATAAAAGCCACTAAGGGGAACGTATTAATGGTTGCTGGAGTCGGCTCGTTTGTGCTTGGTTCGGTAGTTTCTTGGACCGAACAATAAAAGCTTTTATTTGGTCACTGCAGTAAATTTATTTATTATTAGCCTTACTAGCTTCAGCTTAGTGGCTTTGACTGTCAAATTTTGAGATTATAATTCTTAGGTAATATATAGGTAGTCTTCCGCACTCTCCAGCCCTTAAACTGGGACTGTTTTGACGTGAAGGAAGGAGTAACAAACATCACTTTCGCATTAATAACATAACACAATAGCGTGTTGAATAGTTTGTAGGGTTGTAGTAAATCAGTTTTTACAACAAACTACCAAAATTAGTTTTGCCAAGATAAGATAAGATAAGAGAGAGTAGAAGGGATTTAAGAAAAGCCAATCTGCTTATAATACCTATATTTTTGATTGTTAACAATTAATTTTGATAGAACCTTTCGTAACAGGTGGTGCAAAAGGTTGAGTTATTTCTAATAGCTGTTCGAATTATACATTTACCGAGCTGTTAACCCATTAAGTGATCGAGCGAGGGAATTAGTCGCGCCTCACTCGGCTAATGGCTGACATTTCTTTAGAATATCAATTATTAATTTTGCGTCGACGTGCTTTGAATTAAAGATGTTCGCTCCCACTGGTTCGCTTCGTTCCACATTGGTAAGCTACTTTGTTGTTGTTGGATGCCAATATAATTAGTATTAGGTACTTACCTATGAAATTGACGTTTTTTTCTCACTTAATAAAAGGTCTAAAAGTTTTAAAAGTCAATACCGGTTGATAATATTATTATACACCTTTAATTAGGACTATGTTAGTTAGGCTTCAGTAATAACAGTAATTTTTAATTTTGTGTCTTTATCGTCCAATTTTTTTTTAAATTGACTACTTTTATGTTCACGAAATTGTCTTTTTGTTTCATTGTAGCTTTGAAGGGACTTGATTTTTTTTCTTTTTAATGTCTGCTATATTTAGCTAGTGAAACAAACTGACAACTCTACATTTTTTATAGTGTTAACATAAATAGATGCTAAGAAAATTAAAAAAACATTAGTATGAAAAGTAAAATTTTATAAAAAATCTTCATACAAAACGTCAATTTCATAGGTAAGGACCTAATAATTAAAATATGTATGTAGAGATATCGATGATCGGACTGAGCTATTTCTTTTTTAATTTCTAGGTAACATTAGCTACCCCCTCCTCCTCCTCCGTGCTTCGGAAGGCACGTTAAGCCGTTCGTTGGTGCCGGCTGCATTAGCAACCTTTACAACTACCAATCCGCAATGGGCGCGCGTGGTGGTTTATGGCCCGTTCTCTCTATCCATCCATAGGGAAGGCTCGTGCCCCAGCAGTGGGGACATAAAATGAGCTGATGATGACAAGCTACACTCACTATTATAAGTTAAATCTAAGGTAATAGGGTGGTGGCACCTTTTTCTCTTGTGTAAGTAAGTAGTAACTAATTAGCCTTTATACTATCCCACTGCTGGGCAAAGGCCTCTATCATTGAAATCATGTCATCGCTACAATTGATGGGTAATTAGCATAATCACCACGCTTGCCCAATGCGGGTTTGGTTATTACAAGCCCGGGCTATGCATCGAAAAATTCGAAACACCGACTTGGGAATTGAAACCGCGACCTTCGGGTATCGGGCCGAGCACTGTGCCATTCGGGCACCGAGTATTAAACAATAATTGACGACCTCCGTAGTCGAGTGGCTTGACGCCGGACTTTGGGCGGCGCTAACTCTGAGGTCCCGGGTTCGATTCCCGGTCGGGTCAATGTTGAAAACGAACTTTTCGATATTGTGTCGGGTCTGGGTGGTTGTGGTACCGTCATCGTCGTTGTTTCTGATTTTCATAAAACGAATGCTTTAGCTACTTACCTTGGGATCACAACAATGTATGTGGTGTAGTCTAATATTTATTTGTTTATTTATAATAATCAAAGCGTTCACCAATGCAATAACTAAAACCATAAAAGCCAACAGCTAAACTGTATTCATACAACGGGGTGCTTTAGTGAAATGTTGTTCAATTAAAATCTACATTGGACGACTTAAAAGCCTCCGGTTAGCAGTAACTAACTTCTGCTCTATTATTGTTTATATGGCGTCCGTCCGTTATTTTCATTTCATTCGGTAGCTAAGATTTCAATGTTATAAGTATTTGGATTTATTGTTTTTACCAATAGGGTTGTCGTTTACAGAAATATGTTTTTTTCGATAATAGCAATATCTCTTTGATTTGAATGCTCTATTAACTACGATAATTATAGAGACGGTTGGGACTACAATATGTTTCAAAAACAACAACTAAACTGAAGACATTAATAAGTAACTGTGAATCGAACCCAGGTCTTTTGCATCTAAAATCGGTAGGCTTAACTTAATGATAGCACAGGCGGTTAAAAGTTGTGATCCAAAAAGGAAAGCTTTTTTATTCTTGTTATAGCTATGGAACACTGCTTATTTAAGAACCATTCGGTTTATAAACTGTATTTTTAATTTGTTATACAGTTAAGTTATTCTAACAAGCTTTATTTTAGGATGTACAGAATTCATAGCACGCCATGGCTTATATATAGCTTTTAATAATAACGTTATCTAGAAAAGTGGAATTAACTTCAATCATTATAAATGTCATTCGCGTTACAACACAGATAGCGATTATTTTCATAAATACTCATAGCACCTCCTCCCTAGTCTCTATAAATACATTTTAATAGGTACCTAAACTTTATCGATATCGTAATTCACATAGAAAGTGCCACCACTCTACAATGTGCTATAAATTATATTAACTTGTAGTTAACAGTCGGAGCGAATATATTTAACAACTTAGTTTGTAGAAGTGTGAGAATTCGTACGTACATTCCGATAAAAGATTGGTTATAAAAGCGCCGAATAACTATTCGAAATATTAACATATTAATTTTATTAAAAAAAAATTATAAACGTATATATTAAAATACTTCTTGTGTACAGTCGAGTCCAATAATGTTTCTATAGTTTTCGACCTTGTCAAAGTAACTTTGGTCAATTTATATTCCATGGCAACCATTAGTAAAATAGAGCGACACGGAGCACGACTGCAACGAGCAACGATGCACTAGAGATGCAAAATTTATGGTCACCCATCTTATGACCGGCATTTGCGAAAGTTACTTAACATGCAAAATCGCAACTTCAACGCGCCAGCCTATTCTCTGTTTTTAATTGGACATAAGATTTCTCTGTTCAGAAATATTGCACAATTGGCATGTTTGCTTGTTAAAACCAAAGAGCGCTATTTAATAGGCCCGATAACTTTTGACTGTTTATTTAACACCGTCACGCAACAAATTAATTGTTTTGCAGGCGCGAATTTGGCACTTTGGTATATTTTGCTAAATGTTCCATGAATTCTTCAAGCTTTATAGCATTCATAATGGCCTGTATAGTTGAGCGTTCTCAGCTTACTATTTATTCTTTAATAAATTGTAATTGTCGTTTTGATTTCTTTCGACACATTTTAAAAAGTTGTATAAGGAAAATGAACGCAAACGGTTTCTTTAGCGTTTCACGTTAAATTTAAATTAGATCTATCATTTCGAACTTCTAAAGTAGGTGTGCGAATCTTCTATTCTTGTTTTGATTGCACTTTGTCTCACTGCTGGACGCAGGCCTTTTCAAACACACGTCTTGCCTAATCTATACGTATACGTTCTATTCTTAGAGTAATAATAATTTAGTACACCTTAATATTATTATTAGTGGCAATACAATGTTATGATTAGCAATAAATCATAAGAAAGCGCATCTCAGTAGTATCCGTAAGGTCAGTAGGCCACCAAATCATACCGGGTCATTGTTTTATAAGACAATACGCGAAAATGTAAAAGGTTGGCGAACTACGCGCCGCGCCGCGCCGCCCGCCGCGGTCGCGATGACAGCCGAAGCGCAGCACGGCCCGTTATGCGCTTGCGCTGGTACTGGGGACACCAGGCTTTGGCATGCAGTACCTAGGATTCTTGACGTAATCATAGATTTGGCATAAAGATTTCATGTATTACGGAGATTACGATCGTGAGTAGCGACGTAGTTAACTCGTTGTAAACAAGGGCATACAATATTGTTTAATTTTGTAAGTTATATGAAATGAATATAGCTTAAACATACTTTTAAAGAACCTTGATTATTAAAGACTAGCGGCCCGTCCCTGCTTCGCACGGGTGGATATTTTTTTATACAGCCTATATTTCTTAGCGCTAATGTAGCATTCTAATGGTGAAGAATTTTTTAAATCGGTTCAGTAGTTTTTGAATTTATTCGTTGCAAACATACATACATACATACATACATACATACATACATACAAAGATACAAAGGTTTCCTCTTTTTAATATTAGTATAGATTAATAGAGATTACCTGGCGTAGTCATAATCACTATATGAGTAATAGATACTATATTTTTTTTGCACTTAACGTTGACCGTTTTTCGTAAGTTACGCAACAAGAATGTATGTAAAACGTGAGAATTTTACGTGACGCTAGTTAAAAGCTTGTTCCAACGCGTTATGTAATTTTAATATTTAAGAGAGACTCAATTTACATTATGATTATTATATGTATTAGAGTTTGCATAATATTTTTAATTGAAATTTTAATATTATGGATTATCAGGACCTTGTAATAACAATATTGTCATTTATTTTACGACCATGTTACAAAAAAATAAATATAGATAAGGTAGCTTTACCGTGTCAACAGAAATCGAAATCGGAAAGTCTCGCCTGAAACGAGATACGTGGTCGCACTGTCGTAGGCGTTTTTTCTTCATCGCAACGATTATCATCGCCCCGTTAGACCACCGCGCGGGCACAATTTGTGCACTCGCTTGTAGGAATCATTGCGATCTGCCCGCGCAATAACCCGTACGTACGTATAATTATGAGTAATTAAATGTGAACGTTAAGTCTTCTTTGAGCGCATCTCTTAAATGGATTACGCCGGTGTAGATGCAGCGGTTTCTATTGCCATAAATAAACGGATGGATTCGAAATTTAAGTTTTTAAAGGTTGGTCATCAATTTTAAAATGTCGGTGGGGCCGCCGCCGTCGCCAGCGTCTTTTCTTTGCGATCGCAATAGTTAAGCTATCGTGAGTAAGATCGGTATAGGAAGTTAGTTTTTTAAAATTTCCTTCGTGATGCGGAAAGCACGTTAAATCATTTGTACTAACTGTTATTAGAAAATTGCAGCCGGAAAAACAAGTCGTGTCACAAGCCTGAATTGACGGTAGAACAACACTATGTAAACCAAGTTACTTTGCCTTTTATCTTATGACTAAATAAGTTGAAGTTATTTGTCACCCTGAAGAAGCTTTGAATGATCGACCACTGTTCATCTAAAGATGCTCCACTGTTAAATTAAAATTTCTACAATTTTCTACTTTTAGTGTATCTGTCGTCATTTGACGTTACTGTATATTTTCTGCAGGCTTAAGGAATATGATTAAATTTGTTTTAAAATAACATGAATCCCAGCATCAGAGCTTGAACATAAAATTTAATAGTGTTTCAACGAATTTGATATAGAGTTTAAAGCTCTCAGATATATCTACACATTTATTTCATAAGCAATCAACGCCTTGATTGCAGCGGCCGTTTGATAAAGATGGCATGGGAAACATCTATGTATAGACCCCTAGTCATTAAAACTGAACAATTTAGAGAATCTATTCTATGTTTTTTCTTATTCTGTAGTCTAGATGTGAACACAACCAGCTTTAAAATTAAGTAACGCTTTCAAAAAAAGTACGTACTTAACGTAGAATGAACAAATACATTATAAGGTATGAAATTGAGTTACTAAATCATACCTAATGTACAAAACTTAAATATTATTTCACTTACATGTAAAGATTTTTACGATAATTTTTGCTTAACAATGAACTAACTTCCTTCGATCAAGTAATAGGTTCCTATTTTATGATTAGATCGTGTGGACTATGTATTTATGTACCTAGGAAACTTGGCGATGACTAAATAGTTTTTATCACATTCTCACGCAAAATAAATTGCAATTTACCATTGCGCCTGCGCTGCGGTTTCTCATTTGCCATTGCGTGGCAATAGCAAAAAGTTGAAGGAACCTGTTGCCGACTCCTGCGCAGCTGTCTTCGTAATGAGGTGCTGACGATGCCTCTCTGATTGATAACGCTACGTGCCGATGCCCTTCGGCATTAGTTACTTGCACACATACTATTGAATGTTTAATAGTACATCACGGAAGAGTTGCTGCAACCTACTTACAGGGACACGAATAGGTTCGAACATTTTTCGAAAACAAAAGACGAGATTTTGTGTTCAAACCTTTTCGAGAACAAAAGACGAGATTTTGTGTTCAAACCTTTTCGAGAATAAAAGACGAGATTTTGGCGCATTTTGTTTATTTTTCTAATGATGAGCTGGCTTAGCGGCTTAAACTTGAAAGTCATCACCGCAGCATTATCCACATATTGGCGCTTGCAATATGGATGTAACTCTAACTGCCTCTGTGGTTTAGTGGTTAAGACCACCGGTTTAGACCCAGAGGTCCCGGGTTCGATTTCCAGCGGGGGGTACATGTTTGTGTACTCGGTTTGGTTGGTGGTAGGACTTTTATTTCCGCTTGGCTAGCTACCACCATCTTATCTAAATATGTCGCCATAACATCAATGTTTGTAGCATTTTTGTGTTCCGGCAGCTAGGGATAAGATAGCCAGTGCCTAACTAGTTGAGGATCCCGGGTGAAGTGCGCTTCCACCAATTGGCCTTATGATCACTTAACATCAGGTGAGATAAGGCACTGTGCTTACCCGAGATATAAAAGAAAAAAGAAAAAAAACTCGCACGTTGCACTGTATGCTGGTTTTTGATTTTGATGGTGTTAGTGATTATTTATTTATGAGTAGGGTGTACTTACAATATATACATAGATATATCCTTAAAATTATCACTACAAATACATATAATTTTTATAAATATACCAATTACCTACTGGTATGGTTCTAGCTCTATATCCATTATATGTATATTTATGACCAGATATTATTATGAATGTGCTGTTTAAATTTTATATGGTATATCGTTTCTGGCAGAAATGGGTTTACATAGAGATTCAGTTTTTATTTTGGAGATTGATTTAGATTCTTGCGTTGGGCCTAAGTATCTGTCTGCTTGGTGAGATCCTCATGTCGCCTTCATATCGCCTTCATAGTAGTGAACTTCTGTTATTTTGCAAAGCATATAGTAATAATAGAAAGGAAAAAGGCAGGCAAACGTCAAACGAGGACATGCCTCAAACGCATCGTGTTTGAGGCATGTCCCCGTTTGACGTCTGCCCTTTGTGGTCGGCAGGCGTCTGAGAATCTCGTTTTTCCTCCATTTCTAACGTTAGATAGGATCAGTTAATGAGTTTTCCCCGTAACCAGTAATTTCTGACGTTTGATGGTATCTGTAATTTGTCACCATTCGTTATTAATTGTAGACTGGCGTTTTTACTACTTACCTGAAATTGTTACTGCATATTGCCTGAAGTTTCCTTTGGCATTTCGTTGACACTCCATACCTACCATGAGTACATAATAACCAATAAATAATTAATAGTACAAATAGGTTAGTTGGTTTTGAATGTATGTAGTTGATACTATAAGTACTTTTTTTTAATTTAAATAAGGCTCGATTTTTCAATCCTCCGATAAGTATTATCCAAAGAATAAGATTGTCATTATGACATATTTTCTAAAGAGAATCTGTCATTATGTCAAATTATTCAATGAATTAACTTTAACTGACGATTGAAAAATCAGCCGTAAGTAAACAAGCCAAGTCCTCCTAATAGAAAGAGTAGAATAAAATAGAATACTTTTATTTCAGACTACTATAACCTATGTAATATATACCTTAAATACTAACATAAATATTATAATTTTTTTTGTAAGTATTTACTTAATAGAAAGAATAATAGAAATGTTATTTACATTAATAGAAAGAGATCACCTCAATCTATGGTTACTTTACATCACCATGGTTACCTTATGCCCAGTTATTTGACTAGTTCTCATACCTTTTAAGCAGAAACACATCGACGCAGGTTGCTGCTGTATGGAGGCGGAAGAATATAGAGCTACAGAATAGAGTAGACATTCAGAGAGAAACAGCTTTTCCTATGACGACGCAGTAAATTTGAAGTAACAGTTATCAACCCACACAGGCAGTTTCAACAATTCCTTTTTAGAAAACAACAAAAATGCTACTCGTTAATTGGCCGACACGTTGACGAGTCACTTTTCATTTCATTAGCCACCATTAAAGCATAACTGGCATGTGTAAAATGTCAACTTAAACGCCGCTGTGGTTGCAGCATTCTTGAAATGGTTGAAGTGCTTCAGACTTACACGTTTAAACGAATGGAAAGTGAATGCGAAACCAAGTCAAGCATTAAAAATCCCTTAAGTTCCTCAAGGAAAGTATATTGTGAAGTTTCTTCGCCAGTAATTTGTTATCCTTGCTAATTAAGTCTTACCTATTCTTGGCTTAAGGATTATTTGGAAGAAACACCTAACTTACAAAACAAATCTGAATATTCCAACGCATTTTATACAAAACATGTATGTACATAATTTCACAAAAAAAATAAATAAAGAGCAAAATAAAGAGCAACTGCCATAACTATTTCCAGAATCGCTAAAACTCTATCATTTTTCTACTACTGCTACTTGTAGTTCTTAAAACTAATCCTGTAGTTCTTAAAACTGATCCGAATCTTTTTACTGTTGATGATATTGTAAGTAGCTACCTCTTATGTGAATCAACAATAAACCTAAATGGTAAATAATGATCTGAATAAGAATGCTCACCTTTCTCTAAGTTTATTTTTTCTATTGTCGTCTTTTCCGTCCGCTCGTTAGGTTTCAATTTGCTTACAAAAATGTTTTCAATTACCTCTGTGTAGAGAAGTGGTGATGGTGAATGATTCTGATTTTATCTGAAGTAGTTGAGTTCGCAAGTAGCTTTTGATTGTTGTATATTATAATCTCTTTGCTGTTTAATCTTGTTGTTTACAATGCGTGAGCTGTAAGAGGAAAGTCTGATTTACATTTGCTCTGATGTACTCTGATCTGATTTTTAATAATACTAATAGTTAACTTTGCATTTGCATACCTTTTCTTCTCAAATACTAACTAGTTTGTCTATGAATTTGTTTCAAAATAAAACCTTTTCCGAACGAGTTTATCAATTTTAAATTTCGAATGGTGAAACTTTATTTTTAAAAGTAAGAGTGAAAACATATCGTACCTTATTTTTCAAAGGTCCGACAAAAAAGGTTGCAGTGAAAGTTTAGGCAGGTTGTTAGATGCCCGCTGTGAGGAGTCGTGATCATGCTTGCCCTAAACTTACAGGTGCGCTCAAGAAAACGAACAGTTGCTTTATGCTATGAATTTGGTACAGTCGGCGGCGGCGCTTGAGCTGAGCTACTTTTGCTTTCTATGCTTTTTCTTAATTTTGTATTTTTTTAAAGTCGCGATAGTTTGAACTGGTTTATAGTTCAACATATAGTTTAAGATCATTACAAATCGTCCGTGCAATATATTGCTTCTTAATTGACAAATAGAGTTGTCAAATAACGAAACGGCTACGAAAGCCTGAAATCTTAAATTACTGCCAAATTTGGTAGGTAATTTACTTTTATGCGAAGGATAAAAATCGATAGGGATTATTTGGGTTAAATGTTCTTTGTACCAACTGAACGATATTAATGAGGTAGCGTTGAGTCAGCAAGAGTTAATATTTGACTGAAATAATTCAGATTACCAAAAACCGAATCAGCACTTTTAATAACACCATTCTCAAACATAAGCCTAAATAGAATAGATATTGTCATTACTTTACCTTATCGTATACTTTCATTAAAAGGACACAATCATCATATATCTTAAATTATCTACCGGTTAACAGTTGCGTAATGAAGACTCTCTCTCATGGGAAGGATACCAGCCTAATCTTGGTAAATCTCAAAGTTTTTATTTGCGAAATCTGCGGTCCTGTAGCAGTTCTGAGCTTTTAGGAAGCCTAAAAGCTCAGAACTGCTACAGAACCTCAGATTTCAACCTGAACCTCAGATAGCTTGTCTATGGCTATAAAGATTCTTATTTTCCGAATCCAGTTACAATGTAAATACCAGCTGCAAACCACAGAATTTAAATCTAGATAAGATATCAATGAAAAGTTTTCCCAATCAACAGTGCTACGGTAGAAAAGCTAGTATGTACCTACTAAGTTGAAGCAACAAGAAACTATAGTTGTTTCACCAACAAATCCCGTAACTCGTCGTTGGTGGCGACTGGCGACTAGCGCCTGGCGAACTATCAGGCACGTTGATCTCCACACAGTTAGATTGATGCGTTCGCCAAAGAAACGTAAACACGACCAAATGAGATGTTATTATTTTTTGTCAGCCAACCGCGCCGTGTGAAATGAAAGTCGGGACATACCGCCGGCTAATGTCGTGGCCCGCTCGCGAGATAACCCACTGTGCACTTGTCTTACTCGGCCACCATCTAATGGCCTTTTCGTTGAAGTGTACTGTCATTAAAATGAAGGATTGCGTCAATCGCGGCGGATGATCTGATACTCTAATAGGTTGCAAGTTTTTTTTTCTTCTCTAATACATTCGGCTGTTGATCAATTTATAAAATGTCACGTTGACTTTTAAGTTCGCTTTAAAAAATACTCGCAAAAAATGTCAACTGTATTATTAAGAAGTTTTTCCTGTTGACTGTACGTTTTCACACAGCTTTATTGATTTCACGGCCACTGCGTATATCATTTGACATAGAAGGCATGTGTCCTCACATTTTACGGAACAACAATAAAACACAATTACACAATCGAATTAGGTAATTCAAAAACGCCCCCGTAATTGGAATACGTACCTTAAATTAGTCGGACGACGATCCTTTGTCCAACGCACCGAGTAAATTGTTTAATCGCTCACAATTATTTTCTTGCCCAAAGTGCTGACTCGGAGCCTTGGCGCTTGCTTTCTTAGAATGATCGTGAGTAACAATACTGAGATTCGACATAATAAGGCTTTGTTCGAAATCTTACCGCCGATGTGTCACAGGTAACAAACAGTACTCGTGGTAATGACACTTGAGCTAAGTAGTCATTATTCGAAAATTGCAAACGCAAACAACATGTTTGGTTGACTTGTTGCGATGGTGGACCCTGTAGTTTAGAATTTGGTGTTCCACTTCAAAACACATGAGGAAAATTGTGTTAGGTATTGTTAACGCGTGAACGCAGCCAGTGCTGCTGTTGGCATCACTGCGTTGACACGCCGAGCCAATGAGAACCAATGATGGTGGAGAAGAAACGTCAGAGGAGGAAGCGCGGCTACGCGTACGCGCCATTACTTATCGAGACCTTGCCCTTCACTGACAACTATGTTTGTACCAAAAAGTGTGTATCTTTAAACATTAAGATTAAAGTTTATTTATTCCTCAATACTTCTTTACTTATTTACTTGTTTTATGTTCCTGCGGTAACATAAAAGTGGCGACCGTGACAGGACACTGCAATCACAATGAAGCATTAGAAAAAGGACGCCATCAGCGCCAGCGAAGCGCCCGCCATTTTGGCGCCTTTTGGGGACGACACGCCGACGCCTGCGCTGCATACTTTTCGATTGACGATGGAGCCGAAAAATCAAGCAGAAACGGTGATGGTGTTGGTAGTGGCGACGATGCAATAACACGCTGCAAGAGAAGAGGTCGTGCCCGAGGGAAGTGTCACTTTAATTTCTTTTAACTAAACCTTTTTGCAACTATTGTGATAAAGGAGTTGTCGAACCTATAGATTCGATTTTTTAGAGATATATTTAGCAACTAACTGCGTGTATGCTTATAAACCTTGCCTAATTTTAATGCACACGCCTATTGTTTTAAGTTGCAAGTTTATTTCATCTCATTTTCACGAATGCTATTTTGAGGATTTAAGCTATTTTATCGCATAACACGATGCCTGTTCATTACTATTAATGCCTATCATGTGTCTATAAACGCAGTGTATTGTTTGTAAATTGAGGGCGCGTGCTATTGCACGCATTTGCACTTGGCCTGCCATTTTGAATTATTCGGGGAGTGCTCTTTGAACGTTTTTTGACGGGTTTTGTTTATTTAGCGCTGATTGTGCCCTCGTTACTAGCGAACTATTATAAATTTTTTTTTGCTGACAGTTTCAGCGTCAGCAACGTTGAAAGCGCATCGTATGCGTGAGTAAAGTTCGATTGACCAACATAACGTGCTGCGCCTGGTGCCGACTCTTGCTGCTACAGCGGCCGGTGTCAGGGCAGTCTATTCGTGCTCAGGGCTGAGCAACCAACGGGGCTCCGGCTGACCGCGTGCTGCATCAATCCAGAAGTATTTGGTTAGATCTGCACATTTTATTTGCTTAGTTCGTTGTTGGTCATTTTTTCTATTCTATTCTATTACAATGGCTACGGCTAGTGATAGTGACAATTCTATTGATAAAAAAGATGTTTCCCGCCTTATTCGGCAACGCGTTTCTATAAAGGGGCGTCTAACGAAAATGAAAGAACATATAGAATCTATGTATTCAACTGAATCCTTTCAATTGAGTGCTATTCAAACGAATGAGTTAACTATTCGATTAGAGAAATGTCAAACATTATTTTCCTCATTTGATAATATTCAATCTAAGATAGAAAATTATTGTGATGATTTAGATCATCAGCACAACGAAAGAGATTTGATTGAAAACAATTTTATATCATTAATTTCTAAAATTCAACATCTTATATCTTCTAATCAAAAACAAGACGTTGATAATTTTAGTGAAGCTAAAAGTAATATCTCAGCTGGTCATCGCGACAATATTAAATTGCCAACAATTAAACTCCCGTTATTTGATGGTAACTATACTAAGTGGCTCGAGTTTAGAGACACTTTTGACTCTTTAATCAATTCCAACGATGCTATTCCAGCCATAAGTAAATTTCACTATTTAAGGTCATCGTTGGAGGGCAGTGCTCTTGTTGTTATTAAGTCAATTGAATTTACATCCAAAAATTACTCAATGGCTTGGGACTTGTTATGCGAGAGATATAATAATAAAAATATTTTAATTAATAACCACTTGAAGGCATTATTTTCATTGGAGACGTTGAATAAAGAGTCATATAAAGCTTTGCGATTTGTTATTGATGTTGTGACAAAGAATTTGAGATCTTTGGACACATTAGGATTACCCACCGATAAGTGGGACGCCTTGGTTATATTTTTGGTTTCTTCAAAACTGGATCCGGTTACTAATTGTAAGTGGGAAGAGCATAAGGGAAACCTTTCGAGCTTGCCTACATTGGAAGAGTTCTTTCAGTTCTTGAGAAATAGGGCTAGTATTCTAGAAACTACTCAAAGTAGTAATAATGATAACTCCTACTATAGTCAAAGGAGAAGTGCACATAAGGGCAACTCGTCTAAGTCTTTTAAAGTATCACTTGGAGATGCTAATAATTCTTTTAATACAACCACTACTAATGGCCATTCTTGCGCTATATGTGATCAAGAACATTTTGTCTATAAATGCCCTAAATTCAAACAAATGTCTATAGAAAATAGGCAAAAGGAGGTATCTCGATTAAGGTTGTGCTCTGTGTGTCTAAGGAAAGGACATGGTTCTTTTAAATGTCATCTTAAAGGTTCTTGTCGCATATGTAATTCTAAACACAATACTTTACTACATTTGGATAAACAGAACCCTGGTTCAATTGATGTAGAAAATATACCAGTACCATTACCTATCTCACTCTCAGTAGTTTCTGAATGTCAAGTGCTTTTATGCACAGCTAGTGTTGAGATTGTTTCTAACAATAAAGTTTATAAGGCGAGAGCCTTACTTGATACTGGTAGTCAGTCTTCATTTGTGACTGAAGACTTAAAACAAAAAATAGATTTGCCTAGTAAAGACATAAATTCTATTAGAGTGTCAGGAATTAATAACGTAGCTTTCAATATAAAGGAACGTTGTAGATTAAATATTAAGTCTTGTTTAAGTTCATTTAATATCAATGTGGAATGCCTAGTTGTTCCGAAGATAACTAGCTCATTGCCGTCTAAATATTTTAATATCAAATCTCTTAATTTGCCTGACAATATTGAACTTGCAGATCCTCATTTTAATTGTCCCTCCAATATTGATATTCTTTTAGGAGCTGACGTCTTTTGGGATATTGTAGGTTCAAGGCAAATTAGGTTAGGAAAATGTAAACCTATCTTGCAGCATTCTTATTTAGGATGGCTTATTTCTGGCCCTATAGGTCAGGTACAGTTAGATTATAAACAAAATATTAATTGTAATTTTAGTAAAGAAGTTCACGAGACATTAAAATTATTTTGGGAAATAGATGAATTCCATAATGATAAAGTTTCAAAGTGTAGTGAAGAAAATTTATGTGAAACTCATTTCATTAAAAATGTTCAAAGATTACCTACTGGTAGATTTTCTGTTAAAATTCCTTTTAAGGAAGAGCCCGAGAAGACACTCGGTGACTCATTTGTTCAGGCGAAGATGCGATTTTTTAATTTAGAAAAAAGATTAAATAAGTTACCTATAGTTAAAGAACAATATAAGAATTTTATTAAAGAGTATCATGATTTAGGTCATTTGACTGAAGTACCTAAACCTAGTTTTGGTTATTATTTACCGCATCACGCTGTTATTAGAGAAAGGAGCGAAACTACTAAATTAAGAGTAGTTTTCGATGCATCTGCAAAAACAACTACCGGTAAATCTCTTAATGATATTCAATTAATTGGACCTGTTGTTCAAGATGATTTGTTGTCGATATTAATGCGTTTTCGTTGTCATAAATTTGTGTTAATTGCAGATATACAAAAACATTATAGGCAGATTGAGATTGATCCGTCCCAGCGCCACCTACAAATGATTGTTTGGAGAGATGACGAATTTCAACCATTAAAGGTCTTGCAGCTAAATACGGTAACTTACGGTACCGCCTCTGCGCCTTTCCTAAGTACTAGGTGTCTTCTACAATTATCCCAAGAATGTTCAGATCCGACTATAGCTTCTATTATTCAGCACGATATATACGTGGATAATTTAGCGACGGGTTCTTCTACAGAAGAAGGCATTAAGTATATTTTTGATAATGTTACTAGTGTTTTGAAATCTGCCTGTTTCCCTTTACATAAAATATTAACGAACGCCAATAATATTGATCAATGTGAAGAAGCGTGTGATACGCCTTTACTAAATAAGGAATGTAGTGTTTTAGGGTTGAGTTGGTTTCCCAAGTTAGATACATTACATTTTGAAATAGATATTAATACTGATTCTCAAATTACAAAGAGGGATATATTATGCATGACATGTAAAATATTTGATCCGCTGGGTCTAATAAGTCCTTGTGTTATAAAGGCAAAAATTATTCTACAGAAGTTATGGAGTCTAAAATTGGGCTGGGATGATCCAGTGCCGCCTAACTTATCCAAACAGTGGTCAAGTATTGCAAGCAATTTAAATTTATTATCTCAATTGCAAATACCTCGTAATGTACTATGTAATACACCTATATTTATTGAGCTACATTGCTTTGTCGATGCATCCCAAGATGCCTATGGTACTTGTGTATATGTACGTTCCCTTTGTGAGAATAATGTAATTTCAGTCAAGTTGTTGTGTGCTAAGACGAGAGTCGCGCCTATCAAATCTTTGACTATCCCGCGGCTGGAGCTCTGTGCTGCACTGCTAGGAGCTCGATTATGTTCTAAGTTATTAAAGGTACTACATTTTAATATTAATAAAGTAATATTTTGGTCAGATTCTACGATTGTTTTATGTTGGATTAAAACTCCACAAAAATTATTAAAGGCTTTTGTAAACAATAGAGTACAAGAAATAAACGAGCTCTCTAGTGGCCACACTTGGAGACATGTCCCCACCGACCAAAACCCAGCTGATTTGGTTTCAAGGGGAGTCGAACCCCAGGACCTAATGCAAGCGACTGACCTGTGGTGGGCAGGTCCTCCTTTCCTTCAGAAGGAGCCTAAGGATTGGCCACAACTTAGTAACTTAAAATCAGTAGATGTGCCTGAACTCAAAGTTCACCTATACGTCGAAAATTCAAACTTGATTGACTTTAATAGGTATTCCAATTTCAATCGTTTAAAAAGAGTATTTGCCTACATTTTACGTTTCATTAATAATATCAATAAAAACAATATTGCAAGAAAAGATTCCCTACAAGTTGATGAGCTGAACAGGGCCCAACTAATATTAATTAAATTTTGCCAAATAGAATCTTTTAAATTGGATATTAAAGCAATTACTAAAAGGGAAAAATTACATAATAAGTCTAAATTGTTACCATTAAATCCATTTATTGATGCCGATGGCGTATTAAGGGTTGGTGGTCGCCTAAAGTCCTCTAGCTATGATTTTAATAAAAAGCATCCTATACTATTAGATGGAAAGCATCATTTTACTAAATTACTGGTAAGACATGAACACCAACGATTGTTTCACGCAGGACCGCAACAATTGTTAGCGACGATTAGAGAAAACTTCTGGCCTGTGAGTGGCAGGACGCTAACCCGTAGCGTCTGTCGGTCGTGTACTATATGCACACGTTTTCGAGGCAAGACATTGCAACCAATAATGGGAAACTTGCCTCCTCCAAGAACTGAAATAACCTTTCCATTTTATACCTGCGGTACCGACTTTGCTGGACCTTTCACGATTGCAAGCAAAAAAGGGCGTGGCAGCCGTAGTACAAAATGTTATTTATGTATTTTCGTGTGTTTTCTAGCCAAGGCGGTCCACCTCGAGGTCGTCAGTGATTTAAGTACCGAAGCCTTTATTCTTTGTCTGCGTCGTTTTGTGTCACGGCGTGGCAAGCCCCACACCATATATTGCGACAACGGCACTAATTTTGTAGGGGCCAATAACGAACTAGGTAGAATACTTCGGTCAAGCCGTAGGCTCGTTGACGATTTCGCTAGTAACGAGGGCATAGTTATGAAATTTATTCCGGCATATTCACCTAATTTTGGGGGTATTTGGGAAGCGGGCGTGAAATCCTCAAAATATCTTTTAAAAAGAATAGCAGGCAATACCGCGTTAACGTTCGAGGAGCTTACAACTCTTTTCTCGCAAATAGAGGCTATCCTCAACTCACGGCCTCTGTCCCCCCTTTCTACTGATCCTCTGGACCTTACCCCCCTTACTCCCGGTCACTTCCTCATCGGGAGACCTCTCACGTCGGTGCCATCAGACACCACAGATATGGCAAGACCTAACCGCTACCAACTCATCGAAAGGCTCCGACAACAATTTTGGAACCGATGGAGGAAGGAATACATCGCCGAACTGCAAGTCCGCACCAAATGGCGGCAAATGCAGCGAAACATAAGCATCGGAGAACTGGTGCTGCTTAAGGAAGACAACGTTCCACCTTTGAAATGGCGACTCGGTCGGGTCGCCCAACTTTATCCAGGCGCCGATGGCGTCACTAGAGTCGTCGACGTCTCCACAACAAGAGGGATTGTTCGCCGTGCTCTCAGCAAGCTGGTGCCTCTACCCAATTCTTTTGAAAGCAGCAGCTTTCAAGGGGGCCAGGATGTTAACGCGTGAACGCAGCCAGTGCTGCTGTTGGCATCACTGCGTTGACACGCCGAGCCAATGAGAACCAATGATGGTGGAGAAGAAACGTCAGAGGAGGAAGCGCGGCTACGCGTACGCGCCATTACTTATCGAGACCTTGCCCTTCACTGACAACTATGTTTGTACCAAAAAGTGTGTATCTTTAAACATTAAGATTAAAGTTTATTTATTCCTCAATACTTCTTTACTTATTTACTTGTTTTATGTTCCTGCGGTAACAGGTATAATAGGAGTCAGTTCAATAAAGCACTTTGTAAGTAGGAGATTTTTTAAAATTTAGGATTGATAAAAAATAGTCATTACTTTATCCCTTATGTTATTATGAGTCTTGTTGTGGTGCAAAATAGTTCAATATACAAGTACTTTAAACCTAATTTTGTCTGTTTTACCTAATTAATTAAAGTTGTCTATTAAAATATAACAATCTAGGACAATAAAAATAGTAGAAATAATGTTTTTAAATTGATCTAAGTCAAATAATTATGTCTGACGATTGAGTAATCATCACTCCTTCATCTCAATAATTGAGTTTTAATTATAAGAATAGAAAACGGAAATAAAGGACGTTTTTTTGTGTATCTATCAATTTAGAAGAAAACTCAAATAAATGTAGTTTTTTTCTCTTATCTTATGAAAGCGATCTATGCTTTAGTGAGAAGAAAAGATCTATAAACCTTTGGGTTTAAAAGCCTCTTAGCCTTAAAACATTACAATGATTGCCATCTCCGCACATAGGTCGCGGCATCAATAACGTATTAGTTCCGCATCACCGTTCTGCGACGGATATTGTGATGGCGGCGTGTTCTGCACAACGTCGTCGCGAGATGTCGCACACGTAGGGCTGCCCAAACGTGTTATTGGATACAGAATGTGTATTATATTAAGGGTATCTTATGTCAAAGTCAAAGTTAAATTTTATTCGACCCATGCCTTCACAGACACTTATTGTCGTCAAAACTATAAAATCCAAATAAAAATAAAAAACTAAAAAAAATGTTTTTTAACGCAAATTTTCATGCGAACAAATTACAAAACACGACAAACACATACAAAACAAATTACAAATACAAATACATTACAAATTACATTACAAATTTCCACGAGCAGGATTTGAACCCGCACCCTTCTGACATACCGGGTCAGGTGCTCTTCCAATTGAGCTATCGTGGTTCTAACCAGCCCGCCGAAATTATTCAACACTATTTACTTTTTACTTTGAAAGCCAAAGGCGGCCATTCAATGTTTTACAATTAGTACCTACGTAAGCTATCTAAAATTATTATTATCTCATGGAAAATTTCATGGTTGGAATCACCATTGGGAGAACGGGCCATAAACCACCACCACGACCAAACTACTGAAACTACCACCGGTTCGAATTTTGGGAGAGCCTTCGACCGAGAAGAGCTGGTAAGAACTCAGGAGGCTTATTTCTTTATCTCCATCTTTTCAACCAAATTACAATCATGTAATATATTATAGAAATTTTATACAATTTTTTACACATTAATAATAATATTCAAGCCAGTGCAGGCGATGTATCCTGTGTGTATAGCAGATTGCCCTACGTATTTTCCAATATTTTGACGCTGTAACTGACAGACTGTTTCTTGCCGGTTCTTCTCAGTACAAGGTCTTCCGCCGAGAGTAGACTAGCGAACCGATGGCATAGTGAGATTCATAAGAGCTATTTGTAACCTAATGATTTTGAATTTTGAAAAACACAAATACAATAGGATTGGATTCAAATGTAAATTAAACTTGTGAAGTATGTCATAACTTTTTACATTATCAGATTTGATAAATGAAGCATGTTGTTTGTTTACACATGTCTGTAGGGTTAAATCCTATTTACTTAAAAAATGAAAATTATAACTATGTATCTGCTGTAAGTCTGTTTGGTGTTATATTATAATAAATAAATAAAAAATACTTGCATGTGCTTCTTTCGGCCTTATCCCATCACTTAACATCAAATGAGATGAAAGTGCTTTTTTTTAACTTTTTTTATTAATTAAAATTTAACTGCACATGTCAATTATCTTATCGTAAAATCCTTGAAGCTAGACTAATATAAACGGTTAAGGTGACAAAAATGTACAATAGTATTTGTTATGAAATTTTTGTTAATATATACCAAATCAGAACTATACATTGTATAGTTTTGATTTGGTATAATTTCATGGAACAACCAGTATGAAGTAGGTTGGCTCTGCAAGCAGCCCTGCATTCGAGCGAGCTAGCCAACCGGCAACATGCGCCTTGTGTGCGATATACGCGTGTCATATATTTTAAAAGGCATTGTTTGTTTGTTGGTACTTAGACGGTAGTCTGTGGTCTAGTGGTTAGACCACTGGTCTCGAACCTAGAGGTCCCGGGATCTATTGCCGGATTATTGTACTCGGTTTGGTGGTTGATGGAGGGGGTAGGCTGTTTTCCGCCTGGCTATCTATCAATAATTTAATAAGTATGTTGTCTTGACAACGTATTCTTCCTATAAGCATAATATCAGTTTGTAAAATCTATCAATGCTTACAGCACGTAAGACGTTAAAAATTAATTATTATTATTTTTTTTTCGATTTATTCTAAAACGATCCCGATTTTTGCGAAGATTTTGAAAATAGCTCGAATTTGCTGTCATTCGAGAATCTTCGCAAATCTTTCTTTATTGTAAACAAGTTCATTGCGATCGTCGTAGGAAGTTTTGCGAATATCCGGTTTTAAAATTATCCTTTACTTGATTTAATTTAAGTATTTGGAAACATGTGTGTTTCTAAGTGAAGGTTAAAACGCAATTAAACGTCGCAAGATGGTTACAATTGGTTGTTTGTTTGAATTGGCACATTAAAATCAACCTTCGTTCGTCAGGAAACCGCTTCCATAGCATTGTTTGATCTTTGGGAGAGGCTTAAAAATATTATTGTAAAATGACTATGATTCATTGAAACCAAATTACTCTCTGTAGTTAAAGAGTAATTCATAAGTTATGGTTGTTACAATTGTCAAGTTCAGCTCTATAGATATATACTTGTAGATATCTCGTCGTGGTAAATACAAGTTCAGAAACCGTAGCTTCAGTCTTAATATAATGTGAGTTGAATATAGGTACCCAAAAAGCCAGCCAGTTAGTGATATTGCGAAGGTACGTACGAATATACTTATAATTTTATATAAACACAGTAATAACAATACTTGCGACATTCATGACTTTTATTTTGACATAAAATACATATTTTATATAAGTACTAAAGTTATTAAATTTTTGTGTTAATACGAATTTAAGTTTACGAGATTGAGAAAACTGGTTACTTATCTTAGGATGTGAAGAAACCTACAACGTTTACAAACAATTACAATAAACAAGAAGATTTGTAACTCATAAAGTAATTCATGTTTCAACAATTTCCTCTAGAAATGCAATGAATATGATAAAAGATTAACAGCAATCGCTAATTAGAAACGTCTCATTATGTGCAGTAAAGCAGTGCTTAAGTGCAACATTAGAATTACTGACACGCCGTTAAGTTAAGCGACTTTACTTGATTTTAACTGCACCCAAGTAAAAGCTACCGGTGTTACGTAGTCACATTTTATTGTGACTTCGTTATATATAATAGTTTGTAAGAGAATCCTACTAATATTATAAACGCGAAAGTTTGTAAGTATGGATAGATGTTTGTTACTCTTTCACGTAAAAACTACTGAATGGATTTGGATGAAATTCGGCATACAGATAGTTAATAACTTGGATTAACACATAGGATAGTTTTTATCCCGATATTCCCACGGGAACGGGAACCACGCGGGTGGAACCGCGAGCGGCTGCTAGTATAAAATAAAGTTACTGCATTCTGGCCGCGGCTTTTGATGCGTAATACTAAATTACTTCGACGTTACATGACCTAAGACTTACGTTTTAATACATATTTATTTATATAAATCGTCACTACCATGGATAAAGTAAAAGATTAGTATACTATTAGAAAAAATTTGAATGACTTGATTTCTATGATGGAGGCCTTTGCCCAGCAGTGGGACAGTATATAGGCTACTTACTTACTTACTTTTTACAATAATAATACACCTACAAAAGTAACGGAAAACAAGACTACTTCTACATAAAACACACATTGTTCTTAACAGTTAATTTACCGATGGCCTCTTATGGTTTTCGGCTACCGTTAATTCAACAGTGCCATATCAATATCGTCACTCGATACTTAACCAATAAAAAATAATACGTGTAACACATACCTTAATATTAACTTTCAATTAGTCAGCCGATAAACACAATTTGGTAGACAACTTAATTGAAGAGTATCGCGTTATTCAATTGATCAAATTACATTCGAGTAGGTCAGAGGTACTTCACTACTAAGACTGAAAAGTCTTTAGTCTTTGCCACGTCAAAACAAAGTTACCTGCAATATAGATTATTCTGACTTCTTGGCGGGAAAGTGAGCCGTCATGTCTGCGGTTTTGCTTTATTTTCCAAAATTTGTGTTATGTCGAATATTAATGTGAAATAATGGTGGATTATTAACTGTTAAGTGTTCGTGAGTGTGCATAAGTGTTGGCAAATGAAACAAAACAGTGCAACGTCACTTTTCAAATTCTCTCAAGAAGCTCGCGTGAGGACTTAGTAAAACCCCACATCTTTACTGAGATACTCGAGGGGTTGGAGGGTATATCATTTCTCACTTCCCATTTCTAATATCATTCATCATCATCATATATGGAAATATTGTTTATTTATGTATTACTTGTAAGTTAAATTACTTTGACACTGGCTAAATGTGCTAATCGCACGAAGCCATTAATAAAAAAATAAAAATAAAAGATTATTCTATTCTATTCTATTCTACATTACTGGCCAGTGGATACGTGTCGTATAGGTATACGTTTTAAAGTTTAATTAAAAGTTTGGTAGGTACTTTCACGTGAAAAGTGACAGTGTGAAAAGTGAAGTACCAATCTTTTTTATTAGGTAGGTACTTATGTACCTTAGAAAAACTCGGTTGTAAGACCTTCCGTTAGACAATTCACGGTCTTAATAAGTGTGTATTTTCGTAATCGTTATAAATTTAAATATATTTTAATATGTAAGATGTCTTTTTGGTGGAACGGCATCTATAAAATTCTAATGAGTTTGTTTATTATTATTGAGTTAATTAGAAAAGTAAAAGAAAACAGGTAAGTATATAAATTTTAAAGATAATGGAAAAGCTTAAACGTATACCTCGTTTATATTCTGAATTAAAAGTTTTCGATTTGATATATCTATCTACCACTAACACATGCATGTTTCAAAAGAGATAAAACTTAGGCTTCATGTGAAAATAACAATAATAAAATTTATTTATTCAGGCAGCTTACACCCATACAAATTACAATAAAATTACGATAAAACATCACAAAACAAAATAATAAAAAAATACCAGAATAAAATCAAAATTAAAAATTAAAATTTACAAACTAAAATAAAAAAAAAATTAAAATAAAATCAAGAAAAAAGTTACAATTAAAGCTTTTGAAAAAAGAGGCAGTCCCTTCCATTTGGTAAATTCTGTAACGGGAGAGCCAGAGTGTGAATACAGCTGCTAGTGAAACCTCTTTTTTTAGGTAAACAGGCTAACTAATGAAGTCATGCGTGACTATGCGTCGTCAACTACGTTTAGCTGACGTTGTTATTTCACGGCAAAGCTTGTGCCTGTGCCCAACATGCATTAGCGTTGAAGTATTTGTATTATGCGTAGGTACGTGGTGATGAGACATGTTGGCAAACATGTCTAACAACGCGGCAAACATGTGAACAGGTAATCCAATGTCTTTAGCAAACATCAAAACTTTCACTCGCGTAAAATTAAGTTTTATGTTGTACGTGAGCGAGTCAACAGTAAAAATGTTTTTAATATTTTATTAGGAGATAACTGCTTTGCTTACTTTAATGAGTTTGAAGTTTTTTTTTTATCGGATCGACGAGAAAATATGTTTGGTTTAAGAACGCGGTGAAACCAACAGTACTTAGTGGCAGGTCGTAAAGGTTTTTTTTATAAGCTATACGATTTTAAAGGATTTAACCCTTTGATGTATTTTAATTCGTTATAACACAACAGAACATCGCTTCATCTTACCGGATGGTAAGTGGCGGTAAGGCCGAAGATGAAAAAAATCAAATTCAAATTCTTTATTTTGCATTAAATGTGGTACTACATGGATGGTATAAGACAGTAACAGGATCACACATTTAGCCAAAGTGTTGGCATACAAAAAATACAATACAATAATACACAAATTACATTTAAAAAATAATAAAAACAATAATATAATGTTATGCTAAGTATTTGATTTATAATTAAAATATGAAAGCGCACTTAACCCGGAATCCTCATACCACTAAGGAAGAATTATTTCACCTCTAACTGTTGAAATACAACAATGCTGCTAACAATATTGTTATGGCGACAGACTTAGATATTGTAAGGAGTTTATATGCAGCTCATAGTAAAAGGTAGTTTAATTTATTTGTATGTAAGCCTCTTTAGTCTGTATGAATATTTGAATCATCAAATATGTAATTAAAAAGGTTTGCAACAGTTTGTCACAGTCGCAGGCAGGCGTACTTGAGCTAGACAGCCCGGCTAATAGCCGAGGTGGTCGGAGATCGATAATCTAATAAACTGTATCTAATATTTAATTATTAATACACAAAGTTAGATGAAAGTGGTGTTATCATTTACATCCACACCACAATAATGTTGGAGTTAATTAGATGGTGGTAGCTAAACAAAGTTAGCTAGCAAACTGCTAGCAGGGCGTTTATTTCGATAGGCGCCAATGGTAGCCAATCGACTTACCATAGTGCATAGATGAATGTCAATCAAACTATTTATAGGGCTTTGCTAATTTACTTTGAGTGAGTTACAGACTTAATGACATGAATGGTGATGAGATTGATGGCGACTATTTTCTAATTCATTAATTAAATTATACAGCGATTTCAATAAACGTTGCCGAGAATTGGTATTGAATAATTCACGCTTACAATTTCGATTGAAAGTGTACATTCCGAGATGGAGGCGCGTACCGTGACGGTCATACGATTTCAGATTAGTTCTAGTGAGCCATGGAGAAAGATTTGATTGGCCCGTGAAATGTTATGTCGGTGACTATTACGGGTCTGTGTGTCCAAAACTTATGTAATCTTTTGAATTTATGATTATGTACGTTTAACCTTTTGTTTTATGGACTCTGGCGTCGATGTATTGAACTCCAGAATTTAAACTTTAACCAAGTAAAATCGAGTGGTTACAAAATTGTTGTAAGTATAAGTAAATACCTCGGTAATAGGTTCCGATTTTATAGGGTCGGTAATACCTTATATATTGTACTGTACTTAAATATAATAAAGATTCGTTCTATATCGTTTGCAATCAAAGAATCGTATGTGCCGTTTGCGCTTTAGAAGCTACATTATTTATATGACAAATAGTAGACCAGCTGTATTCAATGCGAAAATATCACGGAGGCGTCTATAGCAAGGTCTCAATGGACTGGGGGGCTTTAGAAATTCTATGGCCTGAGACCGGGATAGAGAAGCACTATGTTTAAGGATAAGTCGGGTTATTGCCCATAATTTTGTGGTTGGTTGGCGACTACCGGGGTTTATAGTTCGCAATTGAAGTAATTTCGCCACGGTTGCCTGCCCGCAATTGCTTTTACGCTGCTGGGGTGAGGTGCTACAGGAATGCGTTTCCTCATTGACGTTTCTGTTTTACTTTTATTATTGTTTCTGACTTTTTTTCTGTTGCTACATTTATTTGGTTTGTAAACAAAAGACTACAACTTATTTGATCAGTTGTTTTTTCATATAAATCGACACTAATGAGTAAATGATCATAAGAAAATTTTTACTTTTTATTTTCATGTGCTAATTGCTGCACTGAAGCTAAATTAAATATTTATAAAATTTACAAAATACAGTGAAAAAATTAAACGCCTACCCGATCCAGCCAGGAATCGAACCTGGGTCTTCCGCAATCCGGGCGGCTGCACTGACTGCTATGCTACCGGGAAGGCTGACGTAGACGCTGAATTTTGTCACTGCTTTTGTAATTTTAGAGTGCTAATAGCGTTTAATTTTTTCACTGTATTTTGTAAATTTTATAAATACCTGCGAAAACAAGAAATACGGTTTTTACGCAGACAATATAAGATTGAGCCTAGGTTTAACAGGCAAACATTTGTCTGTTGCGAGATTCGAACCTCACAAACCTTGGGGGATATTCTAACTGCAAAGCTTAATATTTCTCTACCATCAACACCCGACCGTAAATTATGTAAAGTCAACTCAAAAATACCCCAATATGTTCATACATTGTCACTGTATGACAATCCTGCAACATGAAACAATACATTACAGTGTTGGTAGATTACAGTACAGTACATAGTAGGTACCTACATGATTTTTACAATACGCTATTGACAAATACACAAATGTTGAAAAATTTTCCACGAGCAGGATTTGAACTTGCACCCTTCTGACATAGTATACCGGGTCAGGTGCTCTCTCAATTCTATCGTGGTTCTAACCAGCCCGCCGAAATTATTTAGCACTATTTACTTTTTTACTTTGAAAGCCAAAGGCGCCCATTCAATGTCAACAACTACCGTCGTTAACATCCGATCATAATATTTTTACAAATACTAAAGATCAGTTAAGAAGTAGGCAAGCTATTTTATATATTTTTTTGTTTTGTTTATATAATTTTTAACGCAAATTTTGTTGCGAACAAATTACAAAACACAAATGTTGAAAAAAAATCCACGAGAATCCTGCTCTTGCGTTAAAAAATATATAAACAAAACAAAAACATTTTATACGCTATTTAGTTTATGCCCGCTAAGTGTTTTTCTGATGCTCGTATGTTTATTTTACGACTACAACACCGTTTGTTGGCTGTGTTAACGTTTTAAAACCGCCGCGCTGCAATGCACGCGCCACATGCTACACCCATTTGCATGCAGGGTTTCCTTTGAAGCCTTGCAATTAACTTGCATCGCGTCCATTCAGGCGCGAGTATGAATGGGCCCCCGCTGCCCACCGCACCTCGCTAACACCCTATAATTACAATAGGGTTGAACAAACCTCCACATGGTAATAACCACCCACGACACACTGGTTTTCACTCGGCAATTCAATTTCTCTCTGCACTTTGATTTTATAGCCCAACAAATGATAGTATAATTTGTATTAATAAAACTATCGATGATTCGTTTACAAATTGCATCTACCCGGATAATACGGTTTGTGTGGGAGATACTTAATTGATTGTCGGTACAGATTTCATTAGTTCCATATATGGAATTAATAAAAAGGTAACGGCTTTTTAATAAGTACTTTCTTTTTAATTACGTTCTTGCTTTTTTCTTCTCGATTTTTTATTTTTGGTTGATGCAAGAAAAGGTTGTATGTTGATAGTTTTGTTTTTTGTGTGATTGTGGGTTATGGCTATTGAAAGGTCGAAGTTGACATTCCAACACGTGTGCTGTCAATCACGCGCGGAGTCATCCCGTGGCTCAACAAAAGAAACAAATGAAGTAAGAGTGTATAATTAAAAATGCTTTCGCGCAGCCATCTTTGTAAAATTAATTTTCAAAAGAGAGCTTTTGGTAATATTGAATTTAGCTTTCTTTCTGGAAACATTAGTGATGCGTTTTGTTGTCTTTTAGTCATATTCGTATTTAATATTTTATAAGTTATGTTAAAGCCCTGCTATTTATATGGTCTTTGGCGAATAAATAGTTCTCTCCGTGAGTTTCAATATTCTTTATTCATATCTTATTTAAATAGGTTATTCGAGTATGTTATAGAATTGGTAGAGACATGTTACTGTGAAGGAAGAACCGACAAGAAACAGTGAGGGTATTTCTTTATTTTACAGCCTCACAAATACGAATAATTGAGTGGTTTTGAAAATTTAGATTGCGTATAAAGTTTTCGTACTTACTACTATCTTGACCTCCGGAAAAAAAAAACTATAAAGTTTGAATGATAAAATTTAAATTCAACATCATTCGATTCGTACGATTATACTAAAGTGTATTCGAGATTTTCTGTCTTGCGCTATTTTTTTGCCAAAATAAATGTCACTTTCGAATACTATTACTTTATCAACCGAGTCACTCCGGCACATTTGTGCCTTCATCGGTGTTGATACCGCATCGACCGGTCAATGATGTGAATGGATGTGCCATACAAATGGTTTAAGTGCTCGGCTAATGTACTTCTATATACCTACACGTGTATTAAATGAAATGTGGCGCATCACCGGCCGAAAGACGGTTCAATACGATACGACCCAGATACGGTGAGCTGCTTCAAAAAAATGTGTACCGCGAAAATTATGCTAAGCTTAACTGTTCAGCTGATTGTTCGCGGCGAATGAGCCTCGGCGAATCGCGTTGTGTGGCTAGAGGCGGCCGGCCGCGAGTCGGTCAGCACTTTTGGAGATCCGTGACGTCACTTATTATTGAGATCCAAATAAACTTATCCAGAACTTGGTTCATGGATAGCTAAACTATCGGAGTGTGAGAAGACAACAATATGGGTTATTTTATTATACATTTCCCACAAAGTAAGTTCGTCACATTTTTGTACACTCCATACATTGAAAGTAAATTTGTCACATGCATATGCATCAAAAATATATCAGCTCCAAACTAAAATATGACAAATTTACTTAGAAGTGTGGCAAATTTACACTTACTTTTTCTGTGACGAATTTACTTAGTGGCAAACGTACAATAACCCAAAAATATAATGCTGAATATGTGTATTTTTGGGATTAGCCCAATCTAATGTGGAAATAGGTAACCTATTTGATATGGTTTTGGCATCTAAAACGTCCTTAGTTTGAGAACATAAGTATGTTGTTTTGGATTAGGTATAAATTGTTTGTTTCTATTATTTAAAATCTTTTATTCCACAAATAAACACTCCTTGATAAACTCGTTACACAAGACATATATTTGTATATGTCTTGTGTAACGAGTTTATCAAGGAGTGTGTATTTATGTTAGGTTATGATGAATATATTATGCTTTAAGAAAAAGCTTCTAAGGAAACAAAGAATTTAAAAAGCAACTTGAAAGTTTAATTACGGACATAAAAAACAGATATTTCCTGAAATTCGTATTACAATTAATTAGCTGTTAACGCAACGTCTACCACATGTTAAGTAATTTTCCAAATGATGATGATTGACTAATTAGAATTAAAAGAAAAGACAAATGTCTCTATCTTCTAATGTGCTTGTTCATGTAGGTATGAAGATCTTACCTAGTGGGATAATTTATTTGCTGATGCCAATTGATATGAAATTTGTATAAATATTTTACGATAATGTTTACGGATCCCCAAAACTGCCTGTCAATGAAAGCTATTCAAAGAAAGTGCCCTCGAATATTGCGTTTATTAGAAACCGTGATATCCCGAAAATGTACAGTCACTGTTACGTTTCGTTTTAGCGCGAATCGTGGGTAATTGTGGGAAGTTTTGTGCGTTTTGTTCCGTTAATAAGCACTTTCGGTTTTGTAAATAAAATGCCATATAGGTAGCTATTCCGATGATAAAAATTTCAAGGTCTTTTCTATATTATTTATTATGCTTTACGACGCAACGGTTTGCGCGTTCGGCTTCAATTGTGAAAGTTAAGCAACGTCGCAATGCCTGGTTACCGGATGGGTGGCCAGTTAATAATGTCAAGAGCTTCTCCGTGTTTTGCGAGAGACATTAAATTGTAAGTTTCTGTTTTTGTCGTAAGATGGCAGTCGCATAAAACCAGCTTGGGCCAGCGTTGTAGGTTATGGCCCGATCTCCCCACAATGTTTAAACCCAGCGGTGAGAAGTTTATACGATAGTGATGATGGTCTTCTAATTAACTGGTTAACGTGACAGTAAAAAGAGTTGTGCCTCAAAATATTTTTTTTGTATGTCGCATAGGCCAAATGCTTGATAACATTTCTTCATTTAGGCCAAATGCTTGATAACATTTCTTCATTTAGGCCAAATGCTTGATAACATTTCTTCATTTAGGCCAAATGCTAGATAACATTTCTTCATTTAGGCCAAATGCTTGATAACATTTTCTTAGTAATTGGAGACATGATTAATCCAAAGTTGGTTGTATCTAACTGTATTTGGAAACCAGGAAATTTGCTTGCAACCCGGATGGAAAGAACGTCGAAACCCTTAAATACGACGCTGCAATACACAAACAGTCACTCTCTTTAATGTTTGTGTTCTTAACGTGATTTCGTTTTGACTCTGCTGTGATCTTTATGTCTATAATCATCTGTGTCTTTTTTTGTGTATGTATAGGTATGTATGTACAGCATAAACAAATGAAAGATATTATCTACCTACCTATCTATCAAATGATAAATGTGTGAACAAAACATGCTACAATTTATATCGCATTGATGCACTCGAGGTAACATCCATTTTAACGCACCGGCATTACCATATATTGGACTAATACCAGCTCGTGCGCAACAAACAGAGCTATTCACTCACTATTATGAAACCAGTTAATTTGTGTTAACTCGCGTACATGTTTTATAACAATAACAAATAGCCAAAATTACCTATGTGCAGCTCGCGTCAAACGCAGATGCGTATCGTACGGAAGAAAGCAATTACTGTACACTCAGCAATAGTTATACTTGATAGCTACTTTGTTTGGACCACGATCGGGAAATATTTTTTTATTGAAAAAAAATTTTGTTCATACATACTGAGTGCGATAACAACTGCAGTAGTCATAATACTGGGTAACATTCATTAACGCCCAAATGGCCGCTGTTTTGATGAGACAGTGTTTCGAAAGCTATTTGATATAATATATGACTTTTAAATTTAAAATCTATGAGCAAGCTTTGCTATAGCTAAGAGGTTGGTTATGATAAACTCTTTTGAAATGATCGTGTACTTTTCTCTAGGTACATTAGAATGATTAGTGTTGTAACGTAAAACGACAGTCGATAAACTCGTCCAGTAGTTGGCTTTAATAGTTGTCTCAACTACAGTGTCGTCCTTTTTAGCTGTCATAATAATTTTTACGCTGTTTGTTTGACCATAATGGGTTAATTTATACCCTTCTTACACGAAGCTACTCAAAACAAAACTAGTTTTCAAAATTGAGTGACATTTACTACAAAAATGAAGACCCTGACGACATCATACGAGCGAACGCCTCCAATTTTAGTGGTACTACACACCAAGACCACATGCACAGAATACGGGTTTTTTTTAATTGCATCCAGTGGAAAAATATGCACACATATTCAAACCGTTAACACGGCAAATCCGGGGCTGGCCTTTTATATGAAGACCTACCCGGTAAACGACCCCTGGGGATGCCTTTTGACTGAAGGGCTACGAAGGCAATTGGGAAGGAAGGTAATCTGAAGCCGAAATACCTGACTGAACCTCCCCTTCACCTAAAATGCTTAAATTTAGCATGTTATAGTTATTCTTTAGTAGTGACGCAACCTGCTGTTGTAGTTCGACTACCAAGATTCCGTACCTTCCGTTCCGTCCTTTAAGTTAAACGTTGTAAGGTCAAAGTTGACCCAATTTTTTTCTAGTATAAAATGTTGAGCGTCTATTTCGTTGACTGTACTCAATATCGTATGTAAAGCGGAGCCAAATGTTGGCATTAATCGATGAAAGAACCGACTCTTTCCGCTCATTGTCCGTGTGTACTGGCCCATTGTCTTTTATAACCCGACGTTGATTGGGATAATAAATTTAACTTGCAGCCTCGTCAATGTCAGGTTTGTTCCAATCTCATATCAGCACGTTTGATGCCGTTAGTGGTAAAATGATGAAGAACTTTGTAATTGAATTGAAAGCAAAACCCCACGAGGAATGGACTGAATAGGGCCAGCCTTTTACTGAGTCTTATTAATTGTCAGTTGGCCTATCTATTACTTTGCCGGTGTTCAAACTGGAAATGAACAATCTTATAGATATTGAAACGGAACAACTCGCGATGATTTTACAAATTTGAGATTTTTATTTAATGACTGACGTTTCTTCCTAGTTTATTCGAGTCGTTCAGCATTTCGTCCCACCAGCTCTTTCGTCCCAACGGGACAAAACACTGTCGCATAGTAAGAAACAGTGAAACTATGTCGTATGCCTCCAACTGGATTATTATCAGACTTACGATCTCGCATCGGGCACCAGGTTCGATGATTATCGAAAGTTCAATCTACATCACTTGCCACCATTATGTATTTTGAATACTTTTCTGTTTAGCCTTGTTCTGTGCGGATTGTTGTATTGTTGTATCGTGGATACCAATTTCCTTTCTCTCACCCGGAAATTGTAGTGTGCATATTTACAAAACATTTCCATTACGTTGCCAGTCATATAAAGCAATTGCGTAAATGTCCTAATGCAACCATTTGTCATAACAACGCTTTATGATTTGCGGCACCAGTAGTGTTATAGTACCTGCTTACTACCGACGTCGTCGTCGTGTTTATAAATATTAAATATTGGTTGTCACATCAATGTCAAACAAATGTTGATAATATATAAACTGTGCCTTTGTTAAAGTCATTCCGTTACTTTTATTCAATATAACGGAAAACTGTGAAAAAATGTTTCCTAAATTTAAAAAGCATGAACAAATTATAACGAAAATTTTTAATCAATAGTTGCCCAGTTAGATAACTTATAATTAAGTTAACAAAAATGATTGCCATACATGCTTAAGCCTTAATTTATTTCCGATTTGTTGTTCATCAAGATACAAAAGTTTTGAAGTATTAAGACATTACTTATTTTTAAATTAAGCAGTAATACCAAAGAGTATAAAAAAAACTTATTGCGGTCACATCTATTTTTGAAACATTACGACAAAATTTACAGAAAGTTTAGATTGACAATGCAAAGATTTTATATTTGAGCCGTCAGGTATTTAAATGGTTAAATTATTGCGATTGTTTGATAAAAGTATTCTAATTTTTTATTCTTTTTCTTTTCCAGGTAAGAAATGCATCAACTCGTCTCTACCGATCGAGTGTAACGTGAGTTTTAGTCAATATGTCAATGTCGCAGCTCTTGAATAAAACTGACAAAATTGACAGTTTTATTCTGGTTATAGGCATTTAATAAAAACTACAAACAATTTAAAAGAACTGTTTTGTAGCTCTTTTGAAGTTTATTTTGAATATTTGCCTTAACCAGTTACGAATTCATAATATATACCTAATGCACCTTATGTACCTAGGTACTTATCTACATTCTCGATTAACAAATAAATTTATGATACACTGACTCGCGTTTATTTAACATATAGGTAAAGGGTTCTAAACCTCACACTAATATAATACGGTAAAAAAAACTACAGTATTTCAATGCAATACTGAAACTTAATAATCCATAGCATCCAGCCATAATAATCTTTGAAATGCGCTTAACGATCCCGACAAAGTCATAAAATAACTAACATTTGTTAGGACGTGAATTGACTGTCAAAACTCAATTGAGCATTTTAATAGTCCCCTCCATGAGACAAGACTTGATAGTATGTTAATATAGTTAGTGCAGTAATCTGCCTGCCGGCCTGAAGCGACAGCTGACAACATAGTATGACTCCTAGATAAACGGTACAAGCGGCCGCGGGCGATACATCATCTGATATATTGTTCACTGTGTCGATATATCATGGACGTGTAATGCAAATATGACATCTATAACAAGGGGGTAAGGATGATTGATGTCGTGTCCGCTGCATTCAGCTTTCACAAGTGCATAGTTTGACGTGTCTGTGTCATGCATAAGTTACGTTGCCGATATATTGTATGATACAATGTATGGTGGCAACTTTGTGTGGGTCTGATTTAGTTTTCGCCTCAAACTGTTGCTGTTAATTTAAGTCGCTTGATTTTTGTTACCTTCTGAACTTTATTGTAGCGTTCACCCGTAAAAACTGATGCCGAACAAGATTATCAAATAAAAAAAAGTAATTATTTATCCCACTCAATATTTTATTATGAATTCTGTCATCTGTTTATCTGTGTATCTGCCACCCTTATCAGTCGGAGTTTTACGTTTATTGTACACTAGAAAATATCTTCATTAAAATCATATCAAAATTCAAAATTCAAAAAATTCAAAATTTTAAATCATTTATCTGTATCTGCCACCCTTATCAGTCGGTGCAAACCCAATAGTTTTACGTTTATTGTACACTAGAAAATATCTTCATTAAAATCATATCAAAATTCAAAATTCAAAAAATTCAAAATTTAAAATCATTTATTCAGTTTAGGCTACAAGTAGCTCTTGTGAATGTCACTATACCATCGGTATCGCAAAATATCTCCATAAAAAAATATGTTGCATTTCCAAGTCGGAACTGGTATGGTATATAACAGCTCAAAATAGTCTTAATTTACTTTACATGTAAAACTATGCAGGTATGTATAATGTACAGACGCCGTGTTTTCCCTACATAAAGCGCTGCAGAGATGCTTTCTCTAATCTCTTGGCAACATGAAGTGCGTGGGCGCAGATTACCAGTCGCATAAATAAGTGGCAACACCATGTATACGGCGCCGCCACTGCCTGTATTAGCTATATGGCATGTGCATTGGTTCGTTTGCAGTTTATTTATGACTCTATTTATGTAAATATTTATAAAGTTTATAAAATACAGTGAAAAAATTAAATGCCTACCCGACCCAGCCAGGAAACGAACCTGGGTCTTCCGCAATCCGGGCAGCTGCAGTGACCGCTATGCTACCGGGAAGGCTGACGTAAGCGCTGAATTTTGTCGCTGCTTTTTTAATTTTTTTTTAATTTTTAAGACGTTACGGCCACTTTTAACTATAACGCCATATTTAACTAAACCATAACATGTCAGGTGCTCATTAGGTGACGTAAAAATGCTAAATTACTTCATTCAGATAGTTTGTTGAGCATAATTTGATTTTCTATCTCTAATTACTAGATATGTTTTTTTTTCCATTGGCGGCGCTAGTGTGCGGCGTAAACGCTCTTAATTGATTTTATTTTGCTAGTTGCAGAAACATGATTTGTCAACTTTTATAACAGAGAAAAAAATATCAAAGTAACCTCTTTTAAAATATAGATTTGCATTGTAAAATGCAAATCTATATTTTAAAAGAGGTTAACCAGACCGATTTAAGGCATCTAAATTTCCTTAGTATATTAGTGTGATGATACTAGATATTTCATTGTGTTTGTGCTGCTCAGTTTGGGGCACCCACAGTCGATATCAATCAAGTCAAAACAGTGATGGGCCAGAATTGAATATGAATTATGGGATGGTTGGGACAGCAAATTATAAGAAAAAGTAATTTTTTTGTTTTGTCTGTGTTAAGAGTCAGCAAATTTGTTCTAAGCCATTGGATGACAGATTCAAAGCCAACTTGAGCTAAACTAAATGTGTCATTCCAACTGTCAGCACTGAATAGTAAGGCTGTATCGCCCGCGTATGATAATATCTGACTAATATTGTTTTGGAGGGGGAGGAGGCACAAATCGTTGATATAAATGAGAAATAACAAAGGACCTATTATACTTCCCTGGGGAACACCTTGTTCGACTGTTAGTTAGTTTATATAGACAGGAAAAACGTGCTCTATTTTTATCACGTTAAATATGAATTGGAATCGGACTAATTTTATAATTATATTCATTGCTAATTAATGAAACTAACGCTTTTTTTATTATTTTGAACTTTTGCATTAACAATGCTAATTTAGTTCAAGATAAAAAAAAACCACTAAAACTTTATCATGTTAATGCTCGTGACTGTACACCGCTTGCAATAAATAATTTTGAATTAGAATATCAAAAAATTATATTACTAACGCAATCTTGGCCCCCATATAGTTTCAAGAATCAGAATGACACCGCTATATGCGCTCGCGTAGGATCGCGGGTACTGTTAAGGATATTCAGATTGACACGCCATCAGATATGCGCGGTGTATGTTATTATAGGTACCGACGTGTCGGAAACATAATAATACGCTATTTAGTATGCGGACCGATGTTGATTTAGATACAACCTAATTTTGGAATATTAACTAGCGTGTATATGGACTATTGAAATGGTAGATGGAATCATGCTCATTTTCACCATCCCGATTTTGTGCGAGTGCGAAGTGCGAAGTGCGAAATTTTATTTATCATTCAATTACGTAAACGAAAACGAAAATTAAATAGGTGGATTAGTACAATGTATCGATCGTCATAATCATCATCAGCCTACACTAGTCCACTGCTGGACATATGCCGCTCCAAGTGCACGCCACTAAGCACGATCCGCGGCTTCTCTCATTTAGCTCTTGCCAGCCACCTTATTATTTATTGCTCACACATAGAAAACAAATAACAAAAAAAAGATTTTTTTATTTAATTGGTATAGCGTTTAAATGAAGTAGCGTTGTCTTCTGGTCACCAACGAGGGGAGGTAAAGTTTTGCCATATTTTTTTTTGTATTATGATAACGTGATCGAATGGCAGATGTAACTTGTACTAGGCACTCTGTATGCATTGATGCTGTAACATTATAAACGGCTGTGAAATTTGTCCTAAATGAATGCATCCTAGTGGCATGAATTGTTATTGTAATACTCTCGTGTTTAGGCAATTAGTATCGAGTTTTGGGCTTTTATGTATTTGGTGCATGATATTTTGAGTTATTATACTTACTCATTATGTAAAAATAGCTCCTTTTAATACAGGTAAGGTAATTAACAGCCAACTTCTCCATTCGTTCGCAAATTTTCAAATTCACCTCTGATAATTATTTACATTTTCAAGCAAAAAACAAAATAGAATCGATAACTTTTTCTTTTAGCAACCGGAGAATTAGCTTCCAATTTTAAAATGAAAAATACGATATGATATTCTTTAATATTTAAAACTGCTACGCTGCAATAACTACTGTTCGTGTGACTGGATGTCTTGAAATGTTGAAAAAATAGTTCCTATTTGGGAATATAAAATTTTAGTTTATTGGTCTCAAAAAATGTCTAAATTTGGCATTTATTTTTTGTAATTGTTGTCTATGGTACTGAAAACAACTAATTAAATCATCAATTTTCTCAGATTTCAATTAAATCATTTTTTGTGCGGTGTTTTAATTTTTTTAATAAGCGAAACGTTAGTTTTATTCGTTTTATTGTATTTAGTTTTGCTTAGTTAATTCAATACAGTCATATGTAAACAAGTCGCAAGTGCTACGGTGAGAGCTTGCATGATGGATCGCTCAGTTGAATAAAACATATAACATAATTTTAACTTAGCGGGAGATGACGAAAGTAAATATATTCATAATTATTGACGTAGTATCTTATTATCAGTAGTGACTTAAGACGTGTCATTAAAATTAACGTTATTTTTAGATTCGAAAGTTATTGAAAAACTGTTTGTTTTTGTAATTAGGTTCGGAAACATTAACTAAGTATATTGTGACCAAGACAAAACATACTTTACCTAGATATTATTGTAATAGACTGTACTTATCAACACAATTGATGCATGCCTAACTTGAAATTTCTATCATAAATATATTTTTATACCATCTTTGGTTCAAATGCTAATAAAAAATACATATAATAGATTGATTGATTAATTGAAACTATATGTAAACTTTCAAGCTGTTTACCATTTAACATTTTAAATTGTTAATTTATTGCAATCACATAAATCGAAAATGTTTTATAACTTGGATTTGGTCGTGGGATCGAATTCCATGTATGGCAGGTTTCGTTTAAAATGTTATTACATCTAAGATTATCGCGATTAGGTATGTATTAATATACTTAATTTGATGTAGGTATGTAACAGACGACTCGGTTGCCGGGTAGGAAAGCGCTTGGCGTGATATACTAAAAAAAAAAGACTGACTTTGTCAATTCCCAGGTATAGCAAATTGTGGTTTGGATCTTTCGACATAGCCTAGGGTTGTGATCACCAACCCGAATTTCGCAAGCATGGTGATTAGGCTAATGCCCATAAACTGTAGCTAAGTATAACTAGATTTCTATGATGGAGGCCTTTGCCCAGCCAGTGGGACAGTATATGCTAATTACAATATATGTATAATGTTCTAGCTGCATTATCTGAGCCGGAAATTCTAAATGTCTCAGTAGGTGTATGGAGTTTCAATCAGGCTCAGTATAAAACTAATCATGCTGCTTCTCTTAATGTTACATATCTTATAAACATTGAACAGTGTCGGGTGCGGAAATTCTAACGACTTCTAAATACCGACCACCCGCACGGAACGGCTGGCCGGCGCGGCGACCGACGGCTATGAGAAACCGTGAAACTCTTTGGCTGGTTATAACTATATGTTAGTAATGGAACTAGCTGCAGTAGCCACGGCTGGGTTTAAGAATTTTGCTTCTGCAGTGCCTTTATTATCAGCATTTGCGTTAATGGTAATAGTAGACCGCCTCTGTGTTCTAGTGGCTAAGACCACCGGTTTAGACCCCCTCTGGGTTCGATTCCCAGCGGGGGGTACATGTTTGTGTACCTGGTTTGGTTGATGGTAGGGCTTGTTTGTCCGCCTGGCTAGCTACCACCATCTTATCTTAATATGTCGCCATAACATCAATGTTTGTAGCATTGTTGTGTTCTGGCAGCTAGAGATAAGATAGCCAGTGCCTCGCTAGATGAGGATCCCGGGTGGAGTGCGCTCCCATCATTGGCCTTTTCATCACTTAACATCAGGTGAGATCAAGGCACTGTGCTTACCCGTAAAATATACAAAAAAAGACTGGGTTTATACTTTTCTTCTGCAGTGCTTTTAGCATTGTGTAAGTTAATGTATTTTTTTATTAATAGCTTACTTCCATCTTAAGGGCAGTATCTTCCGTAGGGCTGACTTCAGCCAAAATCTTAAAAGAATGTATACATATAGGTAGTAGGCAGGTAGGTGAGGGTTTGTAGGTATGTTGGTATGACAATCATGAATTGTTACTTCATCATCATCATCATCATCAGCCTACACACGTCCACTGCTGGACATAGGCCTCTCCAAGTTATTAATTGTTACTTACATTCTCTCAAATTGTAATTTTGAATCAACACTGTATTTATATCTTAACTAAAAACAGCACGTGCATAAAACGCAATCACGATGTTTTATTTAGTATAATTTGCAAAATATGTATTATCTATTTAGCGGTGTAATATAATGTTAATGTTTACAAATGATTAAACGTTAAATGTTAATTAAAAATTTATAAAAATAATAATGTTTATTTTGAGATAGGTAACGTAGGTACATGGTATTATTTCTTGCCGTTCTATATAATTTATTCACGTTAACAAAATTCGAACAGGAAACTTACTTTTACTACAAGAACTTCCTATAGGTAAAGGGTTCTATAGTTAACATGCGCAGATTGAAAGGTGTAGATTTAAAAAATCCTTTAGGTTTGATTTTAACTATACTCTGCATTCGTAAATCCTAATGCGTTTTTTTATAACAAACATAGAAAGTGGTGAAAATGCATTATCTGCTTATTTAGACATTCGAAACAGTAACTGTCAGTGTGTTATGAGAATGTACAGCCCGAGCCAACATTCCCTTGACCGAAGTTATACCCCCTTTGTATGGAATTGCGTTCACGGCATTTTATTGTTACATTACTATTTGAAAATCTAAATACTAGTTACCCACTTAATATAACTTGCTATTTGTAGAACTTTATTAGCTTACAAGAATATATAAAAAACAAGCGGATGCCACATACAACCATGTTAAGGTAATAGACTTTTTTTTAAATCACGTCCGCTTTCTTAGATCTCGAAATATATCGAGCTTCCTAAACTGGTTGATTTTTTCTAGTAAAATTTGATCTTGTTGCTACATTTACTTAAATGAGAAAACTTAAATATAGTGATACCGCACAAAAACGTCAAAATCTAATGTTGAAAAATACAACGAAATAACAATAGGATATACCGTCGTCGCATACCAGAAAGGATGCAAACGTTCGCAAGGATAAGATTTGTAAAATTCTCTTAGGATTACAAGAATTTTTCTTTCAAATCGAAATATAGCAGGACACTGACTGCTTAGCAGCAGAAAAAGGTATGAATGAGTATGGTATCCGTACGGAATAGTAATATCTACACGTTCATATTGGATATGATTTATGTTGAAAACTCATTACACATTTTTAAACAGCCATTCGCTTGCCGCACTCATGGGCCGTCGTTGGGACTCGTGTACTTTCTAGCGGTTAAATAATCAAACCCATCGGGAGTAAGCCGAGCACGATACCTACACTGCCGTTTCAATATTTATAGTCGAGTACAGTTGGCGACAGAAATAGATCATATATTTAAAGTATGAATGTTTAAAAATAGATCATATATTTATGTAATGCACATTATGATTAATTGACTGACTTCTGAAATAACAGCGATAAGATCTTTGAAATGTTTCTTTAGATCTCTTCATTAGATTACTATTTTTTGGAAAATAAGAGCTCAAGACTTAGCAGCGAGCAATAGCTGCTGAGTTTCTTAAAGATGCTTGCTTATCATCGTAAGGGTACTTTGCAAGCTTGCTCTATTTCAGTTTTAGAGGAAACCTTTTAAAGACCGAACTGGTTTGGCTCTGTTCGTCATGACCGCGCAAGAAGAGGTAGATGTACTTTTGTGTTCATAGTTTTTTGTAGCTCACTGTACACCATAATCAAAATAAGTCACGTAATAAATGCATCCTTTACACGGAACAACGGCAGTTTTATGTGCGCGTATCGGCACAATAGGGCCGTTACGCATATTCAGGACGACATTCGGGTGCTTTCACTATAGTGACACTATTGTTCTATAGCAAATTCTGGAGTGCTAATTTAAGTCGCATCAGTATGTGACTTATATTAGCACTATGTATGACACCATACTGCCAGACCAAAAGATACTGTAAGCTCTTTCTGCGTAAAACGGAACGCACCTGATTAAATTTAAATGAGGGTATACAAGCTACCAACTAATTATGAGATGACCAACACCTCAGTCTCCCTGTGACCACGGACCCTGCAAAGGGTTCGAAACGTCAGGATAAACATTAAATAAGTAATGTGTAAAATAAACGCGAGTAGATCCGTAAAAGTTGTTTCATTTCAATGTGTAGTGTTCGCGTAAACTTTAGAAAACAATATAATATTATGTAATAAATATTAAAATATATTTAATATACTATTATATTTATATTAAAATAAATATATAGAAAAAGCTTTTTATGAAAAACATAAATTGTATTTGTCATATACCACAAATACAATGTTAGACGTGAGAAAATAACTTGCTAAATAAATGAAAGTAATAACAAAATAATTATAACATAAAAACGGTCGTATTTGGAACGACAAACTGCTGTCAATGGGTGAATACGAGTTTGTCATTTTCCTGGCTAATTATATGACTAAACAACTATTCAAATAAAATAATTATGTGAAAGTTTGATTTGTGCTTTTCGCAATCATGTTTGTCAAGTCATCGCGAAAATAATTAATTGAATATTTTGAAAGGGGAATGTAATTAACAATATTTATGGCCGCCAGATGGGAAATTAATATAGCAATTAATAATGTAACACATGTGATTAAGAGATGTGATTGAACTTGATTATCTACGAATTATGATTTGTGTATGTCTTTAACTGGATTAATGGTGGCATGAAAACAAACAATTTAAGAGTTAAACGTAACTCACCTCAGCTAAAAGACGTCCACTGCTGGACAAAGGCCTCCCCCAAGGGTATGAGAGGTATTTGCCGTAATCGCCACGCTTGGCAGGCGGGTTGGCGATCGCAGTAGGTTGAGGGTAACCTCAGAGAGATGCTGCTGCCCATCCTCTGGAATGGTCCCTTAGTCGGCTTTTACGACACCCACGGGAAGAGATGGGGTGGTGCAATTCTTTATCCCCGGCACCACAGAGGGAAGCGTAACTGTTGCTCTATAATTACGTATTGATAAAAAGTTACAGTAAGTAGGTAGTTAGGTGTAAATAAATATGTCATTCCTTAGTTTTTTAATTAAGTATTATTTATAATTGTTTACAATCCTTGCTAATTTTACAGAGAAAATAGAAAGTGTTTGTTTTATACAGACTTTTGATGAAGTATACTTGTAGATGTAGATATACAAATACAAACATCGAATCACCAATAGAAAAACTTAAAAAGTTAACACGAGTTTAGTAGATTCTTGTAAATTGGGACCTTAATATCTAAGGACGCATTTCTATACTAAACAATATTCGAGCAAAGACGAGTATAAGAAATATCTACTATCCAACTTGGGTCGATATATCGATTTACCATTTTTACCATTTTTAAAAATTATACATAAAAATACATTAAATCAATAAATCAAACATTACACATACTACCATATATTTGACACTCACTCATATATACTCTTTTCAAAAATTTCAAAAATGGAAGAGGAGCGGCCGTAATCTCTCAATGCCAATCCAAACTCACATTCTATCTTTTTTAATTTTTAATTTCTTAGGATACAATCCGTGCAGCCTTAATAAAATTACGGTCGAATTTCGACCACTGGGCGACTACTAGTTTAATTAAATATATGAGAAATAAAGTTTATTTTTACCGCTAATCGCTCGTGTCCGTTGCCTAACAGTACAAGGCGTCAGGAATAATGTAACGAAATAACCAGCGCATAGTTATTGAGTCGACAAGCCCATCGTATCTTATCATGCTATCTTGGCATCTGGTATGACTTCAGATGAATTATGCATTATATGAGCCAAGGTGGAATCGGGACGACATCTCATTTCACACTAGTCTTATTAGCTTAACTGTGTTTACCGCACACGTCATTTCTAGAAGGTCTTGACTATAAATTATCTATAAATGATTAGTCTGGATTTCACGACTAGTTTGTTAAAACAAATACATAAAAAGAAATGACATTGCCTCCTTGCCTCCAGTATACTTTCTTCAACCGCCTCTGTGGTCTAACAGTATTAACACCAGCCCCGGATTCTCCGTGATTCAGGTTTGATTCTGAGCGGGGAGGCACATATTGTTGTACTCGGTTTAGTTGACGATAGGATACTGTTTAAGTCCGCCCGGTTATCTACTACCATGCAATGTTACTTCATTAGATAAGTTACAAACAAACAACAAAACACAAATCCTATTTGGTATTCAATTGCTCACAAATAATGCATGAAGTCTGACTCCTTTGGGATTTTAAACGCACACATATTTGAATTGGATACCCAAATAACTCGCTACTATTTATAGATGAGACATTGACAGTGATATGGTTCAGTGTCGAGGGCCACCGATTGTCACATAATATGTTACACAACAGTACATTCAACTGCACACAACTGTCATTCATTTGCTTTTGTTGCCTCCCTCATTCGGTTTTAGTCCATTGAATAATTTAAATATGTACGCGTGCTCTACTACGCGTACGAGTACTATTGACAAGTTATTTTTGTTGCTACACCAGTTAAGAACGTTTTGTGATATGTCAATGACCGAACGTTAATGGGGTACTTAATTACAGTTCGTTGGTAATAATAGTGACAAGGTTTTTGTTCAATAAATTTGTAAAATGATTGTTTGTCACACTCGCCAAGAGGCATGTTTTTTTATTTTATTTTTAGTTGATGGCTTCGTGCGATTAACACATTTAGCCAGTGTCAAGTATTTTTTCATATAAGTAATACATAAATAGGCAATATTTCCTTTATGATGATGATGAATGATATTAGAAATGAAAAGTGAGAAATGATATACCCCCCAACCCCTCGAGTAGCTCAGTAAAGATGTGAGGCTTTACTAAGTCCTCGAGCGGAATTCTTGAGAGAATTTGAAAAGTGCCGTTGCACTGTTTTGTTTCATTTGCCAACACTCATGCGCACTTACGAACACTTAACGGTTAATAATCCACCATTATTTCACATTAATATTCGACATAACACAAATTTTAGAAAATAAAACAAAACCGCAGACTCTTCACTTTCCCGCCAAGAAGTAGACCGTACGTTTTTATAGCAAATTAACGTTTTTTTTTCTTAAATTGTCATACAAAAAATCAGCTAGAATACAGAATACATAATTTTCTTATTATTTTATCATTCGTAGTCAATTGCTCGCAGGTACAGTTTTTCATCTATGACTCATTTTTGATGTCTCCACTGCTGGGGCACGAGCTTTCCTTAAGGATGAAAACACCACAGATAGAACGGGCCTATATGTTTTATAGTTATTCTTCTGTCTGCCAAAACCAGATTCTTAACCTTTTTGACATTTTCTTCCGTAATGGAGGTTGAAGGCCGCCCAGAACGCGGGTCATCTTTACAGCTTGACCTATCTTTTTTAAATTCAGCCACCCAGTACGCAACCGTCTACGGTTACAGCATTATCCCCTAATATCTGCTGAATGTCCGAAAAATTTCCTTTGTAGTAATTTTTTTCAAGCTGAGATATTTTATCACCGCATGTAACTCATTTTATCCATAATTTTGCGTTTTTAGCAACTCGTTGCACAAAACAATTTATTACTACGTGCGATCGAACTGACAAAAACAAGTGACTGTATGCATAATTATATATTGTGTGACTATCACCACTATCACGGAATACGTGACTATAATTTGAATATCGAACTTCTCCCAAAAAGCTCTTTTAAGAACTTTTTGATTCACCCTCGTATGTTATACTTTTTGTATATTGTACTCATATATATGGGCCATCGTAGCCTGTAACAAAGCATTATTATTATTATTTATCGATACACGGGTAACCTTGCTGCCGTATATGATTCACGTGAACGGTATTATCCTGGATAGATAGTGAATGTTGACGGGAAGCGCGCCGCGACCAGCGACGGGAAACCGCACAGTCGGTAATTATAGCTTCTCTATTCAATTGCGCGCTATTAAAGTGTGATCGATATGTGGCGGTCGGCTGATGTTTCCTATCCTGTTAGTTTTGGAATAGGGCCGTGCAGATTTTGATGAATGGAACGGTGTATGTGATTTGGTATCTTTGGCAGGACTCAGTACTTAGAAATGTTTCGTTTAGAAGCGCGGGTATTGAGACTTCTTTTGCAAATCAACTCTTTCGTGTAAGGTTATTTTTAAAGATCTTTTAAAATGTAAAAGATCTTTAAAAATAACCTTTTTGGAACGTGTATGCTCTTTGGTAGACTTAGTACTGAGAAATGCTTAGCTTATAAGTGCGGGTAATGAGACTTGTTTAACAAAACTCTATCGTGTGGGTACTATTCAAGAGATCTTTAAAACGAACCTATTTGGGATATTATTCGATTTGCGTTGACGTCCCCCGTGTGGTGCCGGGGATAAAGAATTGCACCACCCCATCTCAACCCGAGAGTGTCGTAAAAGGTGACTAAGGGACCATTCCAGAGGATGGGCAGCAGCATCTCTCTGAGGTTACCTTCAACCTACTGCGATCGCCAACCCGCCTGCCAAGCGTGGCGATTATGGCAAATACCCCCCATGATATGCACACCAGCAAAAACCGGCCCCTAGTCCCCGGCGGCCCCGCTCGCCCTAGCTACGGTAGCGGCCAAGGCAGCGACGGGGCAGGGGGTGCTAAGAATCTCTGGCAGAGACCTGGCTACCGCCAACAACGAACTCTGGCCCTGGCAACATTTAACACGCGCACATTACGGACTGACGAGAAGATTCACGAACTGGAGGAAGAATTGAGCAAGATACGGTGGGACATAGTTGGATTATCTGAAGTCCGAAGAGAGGGGGAGGACTCGATAATCCTCAAGTCCGGTAACTTGCTCTATTTCCGGGAGGGCGAATAACTGTCCCAAGGTGGTGTCGGGTTCATCGTCCACAAGTCCCTCGTGAACAACGTTGTCGAGACCGGGAGTGTGTCGCCTAGGGTAGCGTACCTTATACTCAGAATAACCAAACGTTATTCGTTGAAGGTCATACAGGTTTTTGCTCCTACTTCGACACACCCTGACGATGAGGTGGAAGCTACGTATGAGGACATCTCTAGAGCCATACAAGCCTCCAAAACTCATTACACCGTTGTCATGGGAGACTTTAACGCAAAACTGGGCAAACGAAGCGGCGATGAGATGAGAGTGGGACGATTTGGGGTTGGTAATCGGAACTCCCGGGGCCAACTGCTGGCGGACTTTCTTGAGAGGGAGGGCCTCTTTATGATGAACTCCTTTTTCAGGAAAGCTGAACACCGCAAGTGGACCTGGATGAGTCCCGATGGTGCAACAAAAAACGAGATTGACTTTATCATGTCGACGAGGAAGCAAATATTCAATGATGTCACTGTGATCAATGCGTTTAAAACTGGCAGCGATCACCGGTTGGTAAGAGGTACATTGAATATCAACGTTAAGCTGGAAAGACGTCGATTGGTAAGGTCTACGCTCCGTCCTGCACCCATCCAAATCAAAAACCCCGAAAGCTTTCAGCTCGAATTGCAGAATCGCTTCGAGCGCCTAAATGATTGCGAAAATGTGGACGAATACAGCAACAGGTTTGTGGAAACTGTCCAAACGGTTGGGTCCAAGTTCTTTAAAACCCACCGTGCAAAAGGAACCAAAAAGTTCTCAGACCATACTCTAAAACTAATGGAAGAGCGGCGCGCAATGGTTCTGCTTTCCTCAGGTGATGCGTCTCAGTTTCGGCGGCTAAATAGGCAGATCTCGAAGTCTATGACTCGCGACACGCGCCAATTTAATACTAACCGTATTAAAGAGGCCATTGAGCGGAACAAAGGCTCAAAAGTGTTCGCAAGAGATCTGGGTATTGGGCAGTGCCAACTGACGACGCTGAAAACCGATGACGGCAGAACTGTCACGACCAGGTCCGATGTTATGGGAGAGGTCGAGAAGTTCTATGGACAGCTTTACACATCCACACGGCCACCTGTACAAAGCTTAGCTAAAGACCCTAGAGCTAAGTTAACCCGGCACTATACCGAAGACATCCCGGACATCAGCCTATACGAGATTAGTATGGCTCTCAAACAGCTCAAAAACGGCAGGGCACCAGGTGCTGACGGAATTACGGCCGAGCTTCTGAAAGCAGGCGGAAGACCGGTACTCGTAGCTCTTCAGAAGCTATTTAATTCCGTCGTACTAGGAGGCAGAACGCCAGAGACGTGGCACGAAGGTATGGTGGTACTGTTTTTCAAAAAGGGCGATAAAACCCTGCTGAAGAACTACAGGCCCATCTCACTTCTAAGCCACGTCTACAAGCTGTTTTCGAGAGTCATAACGAATCGTCTCGCACGCCGGTTTGATGACTTCCAGCCTATCGAACAAGCCGGTTTCCGAAAAGGCTTCAGCACCATAGACCACATACATACGCTGCGGCAGGTTATACAGAAGGCCGAAGAGTATAACCAGCCTCTTTGCTTAGCGTTTGTGGACTATGAAAAAGCCTTCGATTCGATTGAGACATGGGCCGTGCTACAGTCTCTCCAGCGGTGCCAAATTGACTATCGGTACATCGAAGTGTTGAGGTGTTTGTATGAAAGCGCCACTATGTCAGTCCGTCTTCAGGACCAGAGCTTGAAACCTATCCAGTTGCAGCGAGGAGTGAGACAGGGAGATGTGATTTCTCCGAAACTGTTCACTGCTGCACTGGAAGATGTTTTCAAGCTTCTGGACTGGAAAGGACTCGGCATCAACGTCAACGGCGTATACATCACTCACCTTCGGTTTGCTGACGATATAGTGGTCATGGCTGAGACCCTGGAAGACCTCGGCGCAATGCTCGGTGACCTCAACAGAGTCTCTCAACAAATGGGCCTTAAAATGAACATGGAGAAGACGAAAGTTATGTCGAACTCACGTGTCGTACCCACTCCTCTGAAGGTTGGGGACTCTGTCCTTGAAGTTGTGGACAATTATGTTTACCTGGGACAAACGGTCCAGCTAGGTAGGTCCAACTTCAGCAAAGAGGTCAATCGTCGAATCCAATTAGGCTGGGCAGCGTTCGGTAAGCTACGAAATATCTTCTCGTCCGATATACCGCAGTGTCTCAAGACGAAAGTCTTTGACCAGTGTGTGTTGCCAGTGATGACATACGGGACTGAGACGTGGTCGCTCACTATGGGCCTCATAAAAAGGCTCAAGGTCACTCAAAGAGCAATGGAGAGGGCTATGCTCGGGGTTTCTCTGCGTGATCGAATCAGAAATGAGGAGATCCGCAGAAGAACAAAGGTAACCGACATCGCCCGAAGAGTTGCTAAGCTCAAGTGGCAGTGGGCAGGTCACATTGCTCGCAGGACTGATGGCCGCTGGGGCGGGATAGTCCTGGAGTGGCGACCGCGTACCGGAAAGCGCAGTGTGGGCAGGCCTCCAACAAGGTGGACCGACGATCTGGTGAAGGTTGCGGGAAGCCGCTGGATGCGAGCAGCACAAAACCGGTCGTTGTGGAGATCCTTGGGGGAGGCCTTTGTCCAGCAGTGGACGTCTTTTGGCTGAGATGATGATGATGATGACTATACGATGAGCCACGAGAGCGAGTTTTCCCAAATCCAAGACAAATGCTTTCCTTCCCTGTTTCTTTTTGTCTCATTTTAGGCTATTACAAACCAAACCTTTGTGCAGGAGTCCAGCTCAACCTGGGGACACCCTGGCCCCGAAGTAACTATGCTTAAAACAGCATTCTTCCTAGACGTAAAAAGGCCCGTTGAGCAGTCCCAGCTGCTATACTTTACATATCCTCCTACCAATAAGTCTTCGACGTAGTCACCCGCATGCGGCGCTTACGCAGCGAGTGGTGTAATTTTGAAATTACCAAGTAAATGGATAAACGTCTCCTCTCTCAGTATTCCACAAGCGAACGACGCGGCGCCGCCTGGCATCGATACATAAATTGAATCTCACGATTCGATGCGATCACTGTAATTATATCGTAAGACCGATGATTAGGGATGGCGAAAATAAGTATCGTCAATCTTCAGGTTGTGTACTGAAAATGTAAGGTTGTACTTACTTACCGAGATAGTGAAGTCTTTATTTTTGTGTGATTGCTTTATAGTTTATGAGCAAACAGAAATGTTAACTAACAGCGGTGCTTTTGTACTTTCAATATTTTCAATATCTTGTAGTTTATTAACTCTAAAGATGTGATAGGATAGGATAGGGATATTGATTTGTTTCTGTGGACGAGAAATATGATTACCATAATTTAAAACTTGTTAATTGAACCTAATGGTTTTCTAAATAAAACAATAAAGATAATTTTTTTTTGACTTCTTTATTGTATTTTATTGTAACATGTCTGTATTTTGTGCACACTGCACAAAAATGTTTTCTACCCTAGATATTCTATTCTTCGTCTAAACTTGTTACAAGTTTCTACGTAAATAGTTCGACGTTCAGAAGTAGTTTTATAATTTGTATATATTTTTAATGTATATACATTTTTTATATCAATTGCCAACCCTGCCGTGCGCGCGCTTCGTCCATAGACTTTTTAAACAATTACCGACTGTTACTGTTAATATGGGAATAAGCACTGCGCGCACTCATTGCGCCGTAACCACTTGTGTTGACGACTGCCGCGACGAACACTTCGCTCAATTAAGATGTCAGTTGCTATTGCTATTGATACGGCGGTCACAGATGTTCTTGACGAGCCAATAAACTATTGAAGCACTTTTAGGTCGAACTGTAAGTACTTATATGTTTCACAACATCATCGTCTTCCGCCTGTATTAGTCCAATGCTGGACTAAAATTGTGATTTACAAATCCTCAGGTTCGTTTACGTGCTCGACTGGCAAATAAAAATCTCACTGGTACTCCAGTCGTGCGCTACTTGCGTATCTGACCCGATTTCTGAAAGCAAACATTCACCAAACATGAATGTCATGAACTTTCGACGGGTGTGTAAATAAAAGTCTAAAATGTTTAAATTACCAGTCACTGTGACTATGGTTTTATAAAGTAGCATCAACTAAAAATAGAAATATAAAAGAAAACCAATTAATTTTGTTTCTTTCAATGTCGACTGCAAATATATCTCTTAGATGAGTGTTTGAAGACACACTTGCTACGGAACTTTTTTAAAAACTAAAAATGTTAGATCGTACCTACATTGTTAGTTTTATGCAAACAAAAAAATTCAACGCAACTACAATTATTTACCTACAAGATCAAATATTTCGATCGGTCGCGGTTTGCAAATCTGCGGCGCGCTAGAGAATGAGATAGTAATGAGAAGAATCACCAAGAAATTCTTCATGAAAAGAAAAGTACACAATTTGTTAGTTTACCTAACCAATGACTAGCCAATTTACGTTTTAAGTTTGAAGAATATTAGTAGGCCGCTAAAGACTCACCATAAATTGTTAGTGTGACAACAAAATGTTTCTGTCAATCTCCAAGCTCCAGAGGGTTCCTGAAATAGCGTAGGACTCGAAACGAATGGCTGCGCGTCGACGCGGCAATCTCGCGTCAATCGTCGTATCGCGCCGGCCTAATTAGGAGAGGCGCGGACGGCGGCCCTGCGCCCGCGCCACGTGTTATCTGCGACAGCAGCTGGTTGGTGCAGGCGGTGACGAGCCCGCTCCGAGCCGAGCCACGGCCGGCACAGGTTCAGAAACTCCTGAGTCGCGGAGGGGGTGCTCTTCCAACTCCAATACTTAGCGTGATACCTTTAAATTTGACATTTGAAAGCTATTCAAGAACTTCAAACTAAGTCACAATAAGTATGTTTATATTATATATTTATAAAATTTATGAAATACAGTGAAAAAATTAAACGCCTACCCGACCCAGCACTGGCGCACTGTGCCGCTATTATCACTCAAAAAATTAAATAAGCAGTGACAAAATTCAGCGCTTGCATCAGCCTTCCCGGTAGCATAGCGGTCAGTGCAGCCGCCCGGATTGTGGAGGACCCAGGTTCAATTTCTGACTGGGTCGCGGGCAGGCGATTAATTTTTTCACTGTATTTTATAAATTTTATTACTATTTAATTTAGCTTCAGTGCAGCAATTAGTACTTGAAAATAAAAAGTAAAAATGTATGTTTATATTATTTTAAATTTTACACTCACAATGCTATACATACAATGCAATAAAATGCTATATTACAAGATAAAATTTTACTAGAAAAAATATAGGAAGCTCGAGTGAAAAATTCATCGAGTCTCCTGGGGCCTCGGTAGCTCAGCGGTCAGAGCTTTGGACCGGTTATCCAAAGGTTGTGGGCTCAATTCCCACTGGAGCTTTATGAGGCTGGTTGATATTTTCTGGTAAAATTTCAGATTTCAGTGATTGCGATCGCGACGCGTTTTTGAATGATGTTGACAATTTGACATTTTTTGGAATCGTCTATGCAAAATTACAAGCGTCAATTGCCTTTGAAAGGTATCGGTGATACAGGTTGAAATTATACAATAAGTCCCCGGGATCCAGTCGATACGTCGCCGAATATAGGTGCAGATAACTTAAGTCCTGTGTCGCGAGCGGGGTCCAGTCGATGCGTTGTCGTTGGCAAACCAAAATTTGCTGTGTTCACTATTTTCGGTTTTAGCTTTTCTAACTCACTAACCAAAACTTTATGTTTAAGTTTAACTTTTCTAAAGTTTACGCTAGCACTACACAATGAAATGGAAAACTTTATACGGATATGGTCCTGTTTATACATAGTACAGTTTGTAGTTAGAAATAGTTTTGATAATGAATTGGTATATCCGTGTCAATTATTTTACAAGAACCCTTGAAGAGCAACGCATACCAAATCATCTGCAAATTTTCATCTTGCTTTCAAACCGCATGGGCTAGTCTTAAGTTTTGTAGATGAGCGTTGCTCTATAGAGATTCATGGTAGCTCTCGAGCCAGGACGATACCTACCTATAGACCTGATGCGGTGCGACCTGGACAAAGTTTGGCTCGTGTATACCGAGCCATCTATTATGAAAACTCGTTTGAAAGCAAAGCTTTGTTTAACGTGTTCTAAAAAAGTTTTACTAACAACATATTTATTGCATTGCAACACAACAAAGCGTAAAAATAAAAGTATGCAATCGTAATATTTTTAATAAATTTATTTTTGATATCAATGGGTTTTTACGTAGCAGTAAAGGGGTATTTACACACATGCCTTAAACGGCTTTTTAAAGTTGCGTGTAATCCACATTTCGCGGTCACGATACGCCACATTTGGTTTATTCAACGAAAAACATTTTCGTTGTCATTCATTACAATACGGCGGGCGTTTTGCGTTGTAAATATTTACCATTCGCAAGTTATAAATGATTCATTTGCACCGTGATAATTAGCATATTATTGCTGCCGATACTAATAATTTCACTTAAGCCGGTTACACTAAACCAGATCCATTATCACGTCATAATCCAATACACATTAACTGAGAAACTCTCTATGGATCACGAAGGGTGTTCACGCGGACGCAAGTCGCGGGCGGCCCGTTTACAGCATTAAATAAACTCGCGAGTCTATCGTCGTGCTTTCATTGTGGTTCCCGATCGGTTCGACGCGATGATAAATAAACAGAGAGTCATGGGCCGCGGCCGGCTCGACCGCACCGTCGTTGACGAGAACCGTGACGGTACCGGCGAGATACAGCCAGGAGAGCGGCGGCGATCAGCGAGCCTTCACATTCATGCCACAAATTATTGAGACTGCAGGAGGTGGGCTTCAACGCGCTCGAGGCACCCTGTGGGCCGGCAGAGTGAGGGTATCTGGTAACAGCCCCCCGACCGCATAACCGATAGCTTTGACTACGCGTATAGTTTATGACGTCATCTTGCCACCTCGCACCGCCTATGAAAGCAATATCAAAAGCTAAAGGCTATAGCTTTCGATATTGCTTTCATAGGCGGTACTAAACGACAAGATGACGTCATAAACCACACCTCTGTCGGGCCCCTGGTGCTGCATTGTTTTCATGTTGCATCAAGTTGTTTTCGCGTCTGGAGTGTGGACTCCACTTAACATCCGGTGGAATGGAGTTATTTGCTGTGCTAACGTTATAAAAAAAAGGAGGTACACATCCCCGCCCGATCCTTTAACAGCCACTACACATTTGCATGCTACACTAAACATGCACTCGCTTAGGCCCAAGACACCGTACTCGTTGAACAAGGGTACGAGGACGAGCCGGTTCACACGCGCTCTATAGGTACCAGGTGCAGACATGTACCTGGACGCTTCTCCCCACCCCCACGACCCGGTCAACTCGAGCTGAGGTCCTGGCCTTTAGAGGCGCCCTCAGGTTGTTCCGCTCTCGATCAGATCCGAACCCCTCGGAGAATCTAGTAGGGAAGTTTGATACGCAATGCCGTGCGTGATGCCATTCCTTCTAGAAAACCTCTGATGGTGTTTCGTTTCACACAGCTTAAAGAACCTGTCCTGCTATGATAGGGCATTTTCCAATATTTTCGACGCTATAGGGGAGAAAAGAGCTGGACACTTGCTGAGTTTCTTGCCGGTTCTTCTCAGTACAAGATCTCCCGCCCAGAGTAGACTTACGAACTGATGGCATAGTGACATTCACAAGAGCTACTTGTAGCCTAAACTGAATAAATGATTTTGAATTTGGATTTTGAATTTTGAACCCTTTAAGTTTCTCGCTGTCTCCAAAAAAGTCCGGTGACGCTGATAATGCTGCCTGAGGCAATCAGCAAACTCTCTCCAAAAAAACGCACACATAGACAAGAACACGGAATCTCGCAACAGCTCGCAACAGTTCAATTCAAAATCAAATATATTTATTTGCGAGAATACAGGTTACAGGTACAGTTGTTGGGTTATTTTACTTCAAGCCAATGTATTCTACCAGTTCGTTTAGTCGCATAATGCCTAATTCAAAAATGCCTACCATGTCTCAAAAGGACTAATTCGCGAAAGGACTAATTCTCAAAAGGACTAATTCGCAGAATGCCTAATTCTCAAAAGGACTAATTCGCAGAATGCCTAATTCTCAAAAGGACTAATTTGCAAAAGGACTAACACTTGATTATCAATTGTCATAGATAATAATACTAATGAACGTTAGATGCATGAAAATAAAAAAACTTGCATTATTAAATAATTTTGGTTTAATGGCAAAAGTAATCAACGATCATAAACAATTTACTGGGTGTGCAAATATTAATTTAAATTGAATTAATGACAATACTAATTATTATTACAAATCGTCCCTTTATGACATATACTAGGCAAAAATAGAGCGCAGCTGTAGCGAGATTCCACACGGAATCGTGTGGAATCTGCTCGATCGCGTCATGTAAGAAGCTTACCTACTGCATGCTCTTTCTTTTGTGTTTACGGTATCGTGATCTAGCGCCGGCATATTGCCAATCACGCTGCACCATTAGCCGGGCCTCTAATAAAGATATAAATTACGAAAAGTTAATTAAAACGCTTATCCAACGGTGGCGACACGCCCTCGACGCGCACCACCACCGTTATTGAGGATATTGAACGATTTATAAGGGAAAGGTACGCAAACATCAGGTACTGTTGATTGATTTGATGACATCGTGCCTTTTATTTGTAATGATTGTGACGGTACGGTACTTTGTAATTTTTTTAAAGTTCTTTTCTATTTATTTGTAGGTTTGTCAAGAATTTTTATGATAGAAAGACCATGTTACTGTAACATAACAGGGAGAAAGAATAACCAAATGTAACCTTTCTCTTCCCGCCGTAAGCTTAGGAATCGTATGGTATAAGATATTTATAACAGCTATTTTTATATCTCAAAATATTTAATATAATATACATAATATAATATACTATAATATAGTTTTTGTTGACCTGTAAATTGTGTGTGTTAAACATGAAACGAAATTTTAAAAGCAAGATGCATCTAAAGTTCCTCTGATGCGTATTCAAAAATACATTAGCAATGAAATCCCGCCAGTCGAACATTACCCAATTCCATTTTCACAGTCACGGAAATGCATTCACACAATAACTGTCAACGGGTGCCATCAGCGCATACAATATGACATGGTGCGCAGGCGCAGTGCTCGACAACGGACGTGATTCTCACGGGACCACGTCGTTGGCAGTCGCAGTCCGGACGCTCACGTCACGGGACCAGTAACCGGATAAAAGAAGATATAAGTAACTGTTCGTGGGTCGTTATTTTCGCTACAACGCCTGATAATTTTCTCTTTCACACGATCCTTAGATAACTGGCCAAATAAGGTCTAAGGATAGCGTTAACGAACACGTAAGCGTGCGCATCTACGTGAGAGTTCCAGTTCCACTTGTCGGAAGTACGTTTGTGACGCGGCCATCACGACCCAGGCGGGATTGAATCATTAACATAAATTAACATAGAGGTTCAGGACTAGAGATTGTTACGAAATAAAATCAAATTGATCGAAATTCCTGAGTGACTTGACTTTATTTTTAGTTGCATGTGTTTAAGGGTGCGCCGTCCATAAGTGACAAGTGTCATATGTTTTATTTGAAATGTCGTCGTCCATATTTATTTGATGCCGCGCGGCCATACTAATTTTGTATGGGGAATTTAAGGTGCTTAATAAAAAATAATTATTTAAATAACCACTTGATGAATCGAAAATGTAGTCTAGCAATTTGTAGTTTATCCATTGATGATTGTTTAGACAAAATCAGAGGTACAATAATTTAGATAAACTATAAGAAATCTACTAAACGCCGCCACTCGTTTTCATGATCTTTGCCCAACTTTAAATGATATTGTAGAAAAAACTATAGCGTGTTATGAATTTATGGTTCTGACAAATTGTAAACACGTTCCCTATGATACTAAATATATATTTTGTTCATTTAATACGATAGTATTTTCAATTATATTTACTTAACCGTAACTGCATTTTTGGCATTTTTTGAAGTAACACTTAGATCGACTGAATTGAAAAATATATATAAAAAGTAGAGAAAGTCAACGTTTCGTAGTCCCCTGATTCCTTATCCAAAACTAACTACTAAAAAATAATGAAAGGCGTTGGCTGAGTCCAATCTCCTACTTGAATATGTCGAAGCAAATAGTAATTGCCTACTTAAACGCAATCCTTCCAGCATCGGAAGTGTCAAGCAACATCGGCCCGGTTAATTGCCATGGATCACCATGCTCCGTTGATCAGCTCTCCGGTGACGCAATGTGGTGAAAGGAGCAAAGGGACCCTTGCACAAGAAGCCCCCCGACACCGCAATTATACATTTTCGCGAACGTAACAATACTATGAATATTTCAACGAAGGCGATTGCCAATTGATTTGCATCAGACACTGAAAATACCGTTTCCTTATGATCCGTTCGTAATAATTTAATTGTGTAATCTATTCAGTGCTTTACTCGTAGATTATTGTAAATAAGAATGTGAAATTGATTTACAGAATCGAAATTAGATACGTACCTAAATATAAAAAACGCGTGGATTTCCTTAGCGATTTAAATCTGCTGTTAATAGCTGACTTTCTCTTAAATGTCTTGGTTTTTTGCAATTATTAGTTTCAGAAATATTTAAATTGTATACAACGTTAGTCCCGTCGGAACGGGGGTAAACATGATTATATAACTTTTTTTATTTTTATTATTTACATTTGATTGGTCTACAAAAAACTAGTAGGCTACGGTTTTGACGTAGGTTCTCAGCAAATAGGTTTACTTCTAATGTCAATGTACGGGCATTGTAAAGAGTCAAGTTTTCTCTCCATAACTGGACTAATGTATCCAATAATATTAACTTTTAATTTGTTTTTTTTGTGACCGCCAGGGCTACCGCAGCGTCATTTCTTTTGAAATCTTAAAAACGCTGTTAATCTTAAATTATCCATTTTTAGGGAAAAGTTCTTAGACAAAAGTTAGTCACTATCATGTATACTTTACCCTCCTTTCGGCTTAGTACCCCGTTCCGACTAACGTTGTTTATTATATTTATTAAATATATACTCCTAAGCGTGGTGATTAAGCCCATCAATTGTCGCGATGACTTGATGTACAGATATAGGCTAATTACTTTCTTATTATCTTTTTACACAAAGTGCATAGTAGAAAAATAAGATGTGAAATGAAATGAAACACATGCAATCTGAAATTGAGCTGTTGGAAACGAGTCTAGATGAAATGCTGTCGGCCATTCGCGCGAGTGATCAGTTTCAACCGCTGACAGTCGCTCATTATTTACTCAGTTAGCAGTCGCGGATGACAGTAGAGATTTATGATCTCTCGCTATTATATTTTTCACTGAAGAATCTTTATAGACTCGCTTTCTTTCGAACGCACCATATCATGTCGCAGAAAATGCTTATATAATCACTAAGAAATCTGATATTACTGAAATGTACACTCGTTGGCTTGTCGCTATTTGAGATCGTGTGCCATTCAAAGTATCGGAGATAATTCTGAATGAACCGATGTTTTTGCTTTGTATTAAGATATCTTGCACAATCGTTATTGTAGGTAGTGGCAGCTAAAATAGAAGATCTGATTGATAACGTCAATGTTCTTGCCAAAATCGCAGCCATTGTTGTACAATAGTATTGTTAAGCAAACCTATTTGTGTACATACACCCGCATTTGCGTCTAACTGTTTGACGGTGCAACGTTCCAATATTACACTACTTACCGTTACGCAAGTGCATTCTTTCGGTGTAATGATAGTTCGACTACAGATCGGAATCGAGTGTGAAATTTCCTCAGCTGGTTGTAAGTTGTTGATTATCTGAAGAACCATACTCTCATTATATTCAATCAAGTCAATAGCGTAATTGCATTTTCTCATAGAGGACTGCGCCCGCGCACCGTTATTGTGTTCTAATCTATTGTCGGCATGGACTTCTACAAATATACAACTTGAGAGCGTACAAAATATTTTTGTATCACAAATTGCGATGACTTAAATTGATGATCCATATTATTAACACTTTAATTTGTAAAAACACTTTTCAATTACAATCTTTTTTTTTATTAACCCGCATTTGGTAGGTCTACTGCGGTCTACGTCTACGGAATAGAGCCTAATCTATTATTGTAATATTGTTTGTGTGAGAAGTCCTGTGATCAGCACCAGACGTTTATATACTCTGATGATAATGATGATTTGAAGAAACAAATATGTTCGGAACAGACTGAAGCTGTATGGCCACATGGTCAGTTTCGCGGTGCCGTAAATTTTTCCCGACTCAATTTTACATCTCAATTCAATAGTGATGTGACTTCCAAATAGTGATGTGACGATTCAATCAGTTGCCATTTTGGTTTTAATTTACGGCACCTTGAAACTGACCATTTGGCCATATAGCCTAACAGTCTGTTCCGAACAAAATAATTACATACATAATTGGAAACATGTAGTCAAGACAGACGTTACATTCTCCGGGAAGGTAATGATATTCAAAATATACTTGTTTCTAGAAACTGTAAATACCATGATCGGATAGTATAATTAGGACGTTGTTAATAAAGCTAAATGTCGAGTTCGTGAGAGAGCTTTAAATCGAACAATCGCTCAACTGTTCGCGGACGCTGCGCTGTGACGGGATGACAGTCGGTTAATGGATGAATTGCACAATCCGAAGTGATTGAGACGTGTGGATGGTGCGGTACCACGCCGATTGTATATTCGCTGGGTCTCACGGGCCGCTCGAGAGGCTCTCGCCAATGATGCCTCAGTGCTTTCTGGAGATTAAAACCACCTAACTCAATGCACCATTGTGAAAGCCACACTCGCCGGGGTCGACGGGTTACCTGTCATTTTTTTTTGTTATTTACTCTTTATAGTTAGGTATACTTCCGTCTGCTTTTTGCCCGTCCAATGAATCAACATTTATTCGGTTTTCTGTAGAAAGTCACGGCTAAAAATATTTAGAGAGATCTTTTTAAACAACGCATTCCATTACACACGCTCATTGTCAGTTAATGGTTCCAGTTTTTTGTTGCGTGATAAATGGTATATTTTTTCCCGCTTAAACATTCTTGGCCTAAAAGGTTGTTTTTTTTATCAGCTGTAAAGGTATATTTTGACACTTTATCTTCTTTTAAATGAGTTGCTTTTAAAAAGAGAATGTGGGTAGGTTTGTTAGACTGTATTGTTTTATGTAAGACAATGTATCTGTTTTTTTTTCTATAATTTTGTTAGGCTTTGTGAAATGTAATGTTTTAAGCTCATGGTAAGATGGAAGCACACTTCACTTGAATTGAGGAACTGTCTATCTTATCTCTAACAGACAAAACACAAATCTGTCCACTGCCATCTGACTGCCTTAATAGGGTGTAGCTGCAGTCCTTTTCTTCTGGCTTCTGGTATGTATCAAATTGTTTAGAACTCGTACCATGAGCTGCCCGTTTATTATTAGGAGGTGTTTGATCGTGTCTTCCGAAATCTGTTGTATATTATTCCGTCGTCCGTAAAAGGCGAATAGTTTTGTTTCGGAGCGGAAGAGCGCGCAGCGGCCATATGCGCGCTCAGGGGTCGACAACACGGGCCACAAATAGACAGGGGACTAGACGTTCATGTCGCTAATATTAGACAAGACGCGGCCACTGATAGTTTGGTAAATTGATCTCTATAATATTATGAAGTTGTGGAAATTTTATTCCAGGAAACGAGGCGATTTAGAAAATGTAAATATGTCGCCATAACATCAATGTGTTTGTAGCATTGTTGTGTTCCGGCAGCTAGAGATAACATAGCCAGTGCCTTACTAGTTGAGGATCCCGTGTGAAGTGCGCTTCCACCAATTGGCCTTATCATCACTTATCATCAGGTGAGATCAAGGAACTGTGCTTACCCGTAAATATTAAAAAAAAAAATCGTTATGGTGACATCTAAAAGTGTCAATTTTAAAGTTAACAGGTATGCTATATTATTACCTATTGTAGTTCCCATAATAATATCCAATACTATCCCAACATTATACGCCAGGCATACAGGATAGTATGGCAGATAAAATTTGCATACAATAACATAAGTTCCCATGGAATCATTAATCGACGAAGCTGTTTCGACCTAGTAAACAGCCTATATCTGTACCACTGCTGGGCAAAGGCCTCCATCATTGAAATCATGTTATCGCTACAATTGATGGGTAATGGCTTAATCACCACGCTTGCCAAATGAGGGTTGGTGATCACAAACCCGGGTTATGCATCGAAAAAGCTGAAATACACTTTGCCCGACCTGGGAATTGAACCCGGGACCTTCGGGTATCGGGCCGAGCGCTTTGCCACTCGGCCACTGAGGCGTTTCGACCTATTTCATATAAAACATTTTTTTTATATTTTTCTTATTTTAGTAACGTTTATACTGTTAAAATTTAAAGTTTCGTTATTCGTTTTTGTTTTCTTTGTTGTTTTAGTTTATTTAATATATCTTTCTCACCACTTATACGGCGCCTTTACTATCAATCTCTAATGCCTGTAACGTAAAAAACTGATTTGTACTCATGGAATCTTAAACTTTAAGCCAAGTCGGAAATAGTTTTTTAATGTATCTGCCAGTCACTACGGTGACTTAACAGTTTACTCTAACAGCGACTAAAAAGACGATAAGTTTATGCAACAGAACTTTTTACAGTGCGAAGAGTGAAAATTGAAATCGTGTTGTTCGTGATTGATCGAAGCACAATGCAACTCAATCTCGTGATATAACTCTGAATTTGTTTTGTTCCGTTATGCCGGTGTCAGTCGGCACTTTCTACGTCAAACATGATAAGTTGCGTAACTGTGGTACGCAAAAAAATATATAATAGGCGGGATTTGGAAGCCTTTCCTCCATTCGTTGTCTATTTGTGATAGCACGAATTCGGGCCGTCTTGTTTGAATTGTTATTATAATGGATTGATTAAGTAAAAGTGAACTATTCCTGAAATAAATCATTTTAGGCATACTTTGCAACTGAAAGTATGTTATTTAAATAAAGAGGACTTACATTTGATTCTCCTTTTTAAGCTACCGTTATAAGTAGCAACACTAAAAAACATGGTCGTGGACGATGGACCTTTCTTTCAGGAAATTAACAGGAAATTGAAAGGGAAACAATTGTTTTGGTAGCTCAGTTTAAAAAAACCATCCAGGATTGCAAGAGGTTAAAGTTTCGCCATTTTTCATAGAATATTTTTAGTTTGGATACAATCCTACTAATATTATAAACGCGAAAGTTTGTAAGTATGGATGTTTGTTACTCTTTCACGTAAAAACTACTGAATGGATTTAGATGAAATTCGGCATATAGATAGTTTATAACCGGGAATAACGCATAGGATACTTTTTATCCAGATATGGGAATATCCAGATATTAAGTATCCTGTGTGTTATTCCCGTGGGAACGGGAACGGGAACCACGCGGGTGAAACCGAGAACCACGCGGGTGAAACCGCAAGCAGCCACTAGTTAAGTAAATATAGCATTCTTTTTGCCAAACACAATAACAATTTGAAAAAATGGTTCCTAATTCTTTTTCTACCAGAAAGCTGTGGTTTAACAGAATAACAAAGCACGCCGCTTAAAATGGCGTTTCCCTTTAAATTGAAACCATTCCATATAGTCCATCTAATAGATTCCAGATTTTATTGATGCGAATTAGACTTGCCGTTTCGCTATCGGCCCGTCAAGCAGCCATCCAAGTGGCATGCACCGCGATTGCTCCCGGTTATCGACTAAACGCGTGTCCCCGCCCGTGCCTGGCCCCGTTATCACCGCCTGAAAAAGTCTCCAAAAACGCAAACCCTTTGTACGAGTACGTCCCGTACTGATGGCACGATTCACTTCGCCGCCATTGGTATAGAAATTTGTAGAAATACCCTTGTTTCTCAATGTCAGAATTTGTATGTTGAAAATATGGTGTTTTTTTAAATCCAAATTAAAGGGTCAGGGGTTTTTGTCTGGATAGATATGCCAACCCCATCGTAACCTTATACTAATCCGACATAATTAAAAAAAAAAAAAAAAAAATTATTATTAACTACAAGTAGTTTTTACAAATGTGTGGGTCTCTTCTGTTAAGTTTGAAAAAACCTGTTTTAGAAAAGCCCCCACTCTTTACAGTACAATCAATTATTTTTTGCAGTTAAGTACATAGGTAGGTCTTATAGGTTAGTGGTTCTATGATTTGAAAATAGTGTATATTTGATGTATATTTAGTTTTATGTGCGATATTTTGCATGTTTCTGTATTGTGATTAAATAATTTAATTTAATTAGAGACAGGGTTTTTTTTATTGCTGTAGGTAGGTATTCTTAATTATGCTTCTCCCTATAGCACGTATTTTAATTATAAGTCAAAAGCAAAATTAATCCATGTAACATTAGATGACTTCGGCTCTAAACTTCATATTATAAATATTTCTACGATGAATAGTACCATATGTTGCAGATTCAATAGTAACTTAGTGTTGATTGAAAGAAATACGCAATTAGTTCGTCTCATATTTAAAGATGATTCTATTCTGTTTGTTTGTGTGTCATGTATGTGTGACAAAAAAAACATGTTTGTGACACAATGGTATCTGCAGTTGTGTCAACAGAAGGCGTAAAGTACAATATTTGATGTTATTTCAGATTGGGAACCTATTTAGGTGGAAGACAAAACTGAAATTAACGAACACAATACATTGTTTTTCTCTAAATACGCTGAGAAAGAAAAGAAAACTAGATTAAGACCAAAAATGTAGCGCAAATTAAATATATTTCATTTAATTTCATTTATTTGTAACATTATGTCAGAGCGGAAACTTAATTTAATTGAATGTGTCATTCAATATCACAATAATAAGCCATTGTATTATGAGCTACACAAGTATGTGCTTGAATTGATACAATTGGAAAGGAAGTCTGGGTGTATATAAACTCTTTTGATTGTTTTGATGTAATACTTAAACGTGTACATTGTACAATGCCATATTTATGTATTTTTAGAAATTTTATATTTTTGATAGCTTTAGCGACAGTTCAAAACAACTAATAAATGCAAAGCCAAATTTGTGTGTTAACACTTTTTTATTAGGTCCTTACTTATGAAATTGACGTTTTCTATAAAGGTTTTTTATAAAATTTTATTTTTCATACTAACGTTTTATAAATATTCTTAGCTATTTATACACTATAAAAATTGTAGAGTAGTGTGTTTGTTTCACTAGCTAAATATAGCAGACATTAAAAAGAAACAAAATCAAGTCCCTTCAAAGCTACAATGAAATAAAAGGACATTTCCGCAAACAAAAAAATTGGGCGATAAAGACACAAAATTAATAATCATTGTTATTACTGAAGCTTAAGGGTGCGCCGTCCATAAATGACAAGTGTCATATGTTTTATTTGAAATGTCGTCGTCCATATTTATTTGATGCCGCGCGGCCATACTAATTTTGTATGGGGAATTTAAGGTGCTTAATAAAAAATAATTATTTAAATAACCACTTGATTAATCAAAAATGTAGTCTAGCAATTTGTAGTTTATCCATTGATGAATGTTTAGACAGAATCAGAGGTACAATAATTTAGATAAACTATAAGAAATCTACTAAACGCCGCCACTCGTTTTCATGATTTTTGCCCAACTTTAAATGATATTGTAGAAAAAACTATAGCGTGTTATGAATTTATGGTTCTGACAAATTGTAAACACGTTCCCTATGATACTAAATATATATTTTGTTCATTTAATACGATAGTATTTTCAATTATATCTACTTAACCGTAACTGCATTTTTGGCATTTTTTTGTCGGCGCACCCTTAAGTAACATAGTTCTAATTAAAGGTATAACTAATTAACAACCGGTATTGACTTCTAGAAGTAATACACCTATTAATAAGTGAGAAAATAACGTTAATTTCATAGGTAAGGACCCAATATTTACACCTAATAGGTTTATGTTCTAAATGCTGTGTAGAGTTCAACTCAATATAAAATATTTGAAACTTGCCAAAGACTTAAATCGTATAAACTCATAATTTTTTTTAATAGTTTTCAACTAACTTAGATATCTGTAGTCTCCTTAAGAATAGAAATATTAAATTACCTAATGTTTCGCATCCGAGGCAGTCGATTTCCGTTAACAACATTCTTAGCGACCTATGACCACTGCTCTGCTGCACAATTTATGAACGCAGTAAGTACAACTTACTGTGTTTGTGATTGTGATATTTGAGGTGCCTAACATTACGATCTATTTTCTCGAAATTGTTCACATGTTCTTTCTGCATTCATAAATTGTGCGGCAGCGCTAATCAATCCCATTTCAAATATCTACCAATGCTAGTAAAAGAAATTGGTAAACACTGAATGCTATCGAGTTGATACATGGGGATCTACCATTACATTAGTACTATTGAATGGTGCATTCAAAGAACTGACGAGTATAGAAAAAAAATTAACAAACTAGCGGCCGCTCGCGGTTTCACCCGCGTGGTACCCGTTCCCGTGAGAATATCGGTATAAAAAGTATCCTATGTATTAATCCAGGTTATAAACTATCTGTATGCCGAATTTCATCCAAATCCATTCAGTAGTTTTTACGTGAAAGAGTAACAATCATACATCCATACTTACAAACTATCGCGTTTATAATATTAGTAGGATAATTTTTTAGGATGATTCATTGACACGAGGATAGTTGAATGATATGTGTGGCATTTGATTCTTTCTATTTTTGTACCAGCTTTGGTAAAACTTTACTATTGCAACGAAATTATTGAAAATGTGCTAGTTTGTTTGTTCTTCCTTCACGTTTCAAACGGATTAACGGATCGACGTGACATTTTGCACAGATATAGCGAGAAAGCCCGAAAGTGTCATACGCTGCTTTATTTGCCGGTCTTACACAATATTTTTATGAGCACCCGATAATTATAGATTCTAGTGAAAGACCGAATTTTATGCGGACGTGGTTGCGAGCGGATGCTTAATGTTTATTATAGCGCTGCTTTAATTCCTTTTTGTTCTTTTCATGCCTTTTTCTATTCTGATTTCGAATTGACATTTTAGATTTGTCATTTTTACTTTCTTTATTAGATAGTTTTTGTTTTTCTTTAACACTTTTTGGGTTGTTTTCTTTTTTAATCAACCTATTACTAAGATTTCTTTCTTCTTTGTTAATTTCTCTATTATCATTATGATTGAATATTCGCTTCTAATTTCTATGCAATAAGATTTTTTTTTATTATTCGCCTTGTTTCTTTTAAATATAAAAGTATTACGGGGCTAATAAGTGTTTTCAGTCGTTAGATACAATCTGACTCTGCGATAGGGTTGTAGTAGTACGCCCCCTGACGTAGGCACGATCGACCTGGTGCCAAGTCATCCATCACGCTGACCCACTGCAGCACGTTCGGGACACCGCTGGAGTGCCGTAACGATAGCCAGACGTTGCCGCTGGCACGGATACCGAATATCTGGCCTGTCACAACCGATATTTAGGACTGCAGTTTGTGGGAAACAGAACTACCGAAACGCTAATGGCTTACCGAAATACTCGTACTTGTAGAGACTCAAATTGTTAATATTGATGGAAGCATACTCTAAGAAAGTACTCAGGTACTACACATCAGACACTATAGGGATAAAGCCTGTAGCTTTTGCTTTACTCACTAAAACATTATTAAGTTATCACGATCACGTCTCAACATCAAAGTGCTAAACAAGAATCGGACTATAATACATACTTTTATTTTTTATAAGTACCTACTTACTCGTATATACCCAGAAATATTTATAGGCTTCTGATCTCGAAAGAAATTCTTACACTTTACCTTTTACCGTACCGCTTTGAACTATATTTTTTCTAATAACTGTCCCTGCATTGGACTTATGCTTCGTACACGCTGAACATTGCTACGCGAGTAGTATCCACTGTTCCATTTTAAACTGTACAAGCTGCCATGTATGACGAATCCTTCTCCGGTTTCGTTTAATCGCGGAATTAGCCGTTTCCTCGGGAGGCGGAACCCTTTGACGCGTGCCGCGGCCGGCGTGGCGTCGTCGTCGTCGGTCGCGCCTCGGGTCGCGCGTGCTGCTATGTCGCGCCACACGCCACATGTGACGCTACGACGACGTCCGTCCGCAGCGCAACACTCATTTTTGTTGCACTGCTTCTCTGGAGCGATTAATGGTTGCGTCCTGTTTATAACGGAAGAGAGCTTTTTGCATCTGTTGAATAGGGTTGTAATAGGTTTTTTAATGGTGTTTAACACAGATTGTGATTTATAGAGATGTATGTCGTTGTCGATGTCTAAATATGTAGAAGGTATTGAGTATCAAGTTCCTTCTGCTGAGTAAAGGCCTCGTTTTGCTTTTGCCACTACCATCGACCTTCGGCCTATCGGATCCAACCAGGTTGTACCTCACCTTCTTATATAAGCCAGCCACCCCACAACGGGCTGATGGACGACAAAGTTATTTCCGGCCTAGATTTTGGCAACCACTAGGTCAAGGCTGCATTTTTAACAATGACAATAAGATTAACAGTAGGCACTTATAAAACATTTCCTGATAATAATTAGAGGAATAAACCATTCCATTCACGCGATATTCATGAGGCCATAACGGGAAAGGATCCTTAGTTACGAGCGTTGCGTCTTCAAGCGGAGAATGCTCTGCGGTTCTGTTAATTATTTCACACTTCACTCTGTAGATGTGGAAAAAAGGCCGGCCGACGTCAAACCACAGCCGCCCGGCTTCCGGCCGATATGCTGTCGTGTCGATTCGTTCCGCTCGATGCTCGGATTGGGGTTTTTGCTCGCTCTGCAATGCTAACCGGGCGCAGCACCGTCTTCTTTACAAACAATGGCCTCTGCATATCGTGCTATCGCAATATTCGTTTGCATTTTACAGCGCCAGATAGAGAGATCGATCTGGGTATCGATATCTCGAATATTCGCACCTTTATACGGCAGTTCGGCACGTACGCCGTGCACTTTGCAGTTCAATAACTCTGTCGTGTAATCGGATAGATTTTGTAATTCCGCAAACAATATTTATTACCTTTGCGCTATTTTCAATGTTTTGTTTGTTCTAATGCCAGACAATAAATTATTACAAACAGTTTAACGTTGACCTTTTGGTTGAGCATCTAACTTATTCTCACCCGCTGTCACAATCAATTATAGAAACGGAGTAACGTTATTAATTTATGATTGCCACCTGTTCGGAGTCGCTATCGCTATAAGATTTCAAGCTTTTCAAAAGTGTCAAAGTTAATGGAGCCGTTAGAATAATGAAGAGATCAAGACACTTGGCCCCGAAAGAGATTGAGGTACACTTTCGACCGCCCGACTGTGAGGAGATCTTAATCACCAATTTGTTTGACCATATCGGCGTGTGCGCATGTGTGAATAAATTTGTCAGTGAGCCTGTCATGAGCATTGTAACCCAATTTGTGGTGTTGATTCAAGTGTCACTTATCATTATGGCCGCTGAAGTGTGATATGCATCTTTGTTCCGATAAGATTGGGAATTTATAAAACAATATTTTGCATTTTAAAAACCTGTATATGTAATCAAGACACTAGATGCGGCTGACTTTTGAATAAAATCGTTAATCACCCTTGAGCTTTGTCACATTTTTGTCGAAAGATTTTAAGAGTGTTTCATTGTTTAATATTGTTTCGTTTTTTTTTAACTTTATACTTGTACATTATGTATTCTATTATTGCTTTAGCATCATATGACATTATGACTAGAATAATAAGTATGATTCATGTTGTCATAAGCCCATTGTCGATTTGGACTTTCATAGTCTCTTCACTTATTCTCAATTTTACATATTTCTTATTTCTTCTTCTTTATTTTGTGTTAGCGACATCAACATCGACTGTGATCGACATGGTTTGTATCACATCACATCACCAGCTCATTTCATGTCCCCACTGCTGGGGCACGAGCCTTCCCTATGGATGGATAGGGAGAACTGGCGATAACCACCACGCGGGCCCAGTGCGGATTGGTGGTTGTTAACGACTGCTAATGCAGCCGGGACCAACGGCTTTACGTGCCTTCCGAAGCACAGAGGAGCTCGAGATAATACATCTTTGGTCACCCATCCGATGACCGGCCTATGCGAAAGTTGCTTAACATCTGCACTCGCAGACCGGGCGCGTTAACCACTGCGCCATCGAGCTCCTCTTCCTGATCTCCTCATCGACCTGGTTTGTAGAAAGGGTTTCATTTTAATTCCTATTAGTAGTTTGATAACGTGGCGATGTGTGGAGTTCCAATTCGTATTAGGGTTAATGGCTCAATCACATCATCAGTTGTTAAGGATAGGTCAGTTTGGCCAGCTCACGTTAGTAAAAATGACTCATCCTTAGCTGTTAATGGTCGCAGGTTAACGCTACATTATTTATTAACGGTTTTGTGATAAACGGATATATAGTAAATATTATGTTACCATAAAAACGAAAGTTGATTTTTCATTAAAAAATAGCGGAAAGAAAATTAACAAATTAGCTCGTGATACTAAGCCTTATTTTTATTGTTAGTTCAGAATTTAATATTAAAATTCGAAATTTTTTAATTGTTTTAATTTTGTTTCATCATCAGAGTTGAGCTCAAGACTTCCTACATGAACAAAAGCACGTGGGAAGATCAGGTCATAGCCAACTGCAAAAGATTTAGGGTTAATTAACAACTGCTATCTTACGAGAACTACCGGGAACAACGACTTGTTGTGTCTTTCGAAACACGAATAATTTCTTTTCATATTTATATACGTACAATTCTGTTTCACCTCATCAGACATGCACGCCACTTAAGCTTTCAGTGTTTCATATTCCGTCGGTTGTTTTATGATATGCGATATATTTTCGCCGGTGCGATTCAGAGCGCGACCGGTGCGGTACCGTTGCTGGTTGGCGGGCAGCCGTCCGGCGATCGGCCGCGCCGGCCGACCGGAACGCTCTAATGAGTTTATTATATGCGCCTGCGCACCATGATATACATCTACTTAAGATTCAGCGGAGCGCGTTCGCGTTCGCGTTACGATCGCGAAAGTTAAGCGACTTTCGCGATTTTTGGTTTCGATGGGCGATCAATTTTAGTGTAATGAGTTATGTATGGCCCAATCGCTTTATGTGCTACTTAGTTTGTTCGTTTTGGCTTAAATGACACTACATGTCCAAATACATTACACAATAGATTAGTGAATAACAATAAGATCTTCGCTATCTTTTGTCATTTGTATAATAATAATTAATTAAGTAGTAACTATAAGTTAAGATTCATTTTTTTTCTTTTATATATACGCTGTTGTCAAAAATTGCATGCCGTGGCAGCTTATAATTGAGACAGCACTCAGCTTTAGAGGTTAATGTATGATTAATTTTACTCATGAAGTGTATGTTTTGTTAGCTGTCCTTTTCAAAATAAATAAATAAGACACAGGCTGACCAGAAGACCTGGTTGTCACATGTGTTGTACCAGGTACCTGCTTATGGAACACGGCTAACTGGCTAAAGAGACATTATTAGACTAATAATAAAATATTCATCAACGACATGATTTATTTCGAGCGCGGTTATGCTATTCAACTTTCCCTTTCCCGCTAAATATTTTTCTCAATTAGTCGTTTTGACGGAATTACTTTTGAGGAATTGACGCTTTCACTTAGTGCTCTGATTGCTATTGGCGATTCAGAAAAAAATAGTAGCAAAATCGGACGGACGGAACAGCTAAAGTTTAGGTTTTATTTCGTATAACTATCGAATAGTACGTGGCATGGTAACATTGTAAGTGGGAATATTTAGCTGCCAAGGTCGAAGACCTTTGGATTGTTTGCGTTGTCTTGGCGACGGCACTGGCTCCCGATCAACTGCAAAAACAACGAGAACTCACTTCGAATATTGAGCTTTTGAGCATTGAGGTTTTATCTCCGTTGGAGAACACTGAACTCGTTTTACCGCCTGCTGTGATCTCGTGGTTAGACTACTGGTATCAGAACCAGAGGCTTTAGGATTCAGACCAATAATATTACTTTAAATCAACATTACAAAGAATATGAAAAAAAATTGAAACATGCTGTTGCTACTTCTAAAAAGCTATAGTACAAAAATGTAGCAAACAAATCTGACAACATTATTAAAACTATATGGCAAATAGTCAAAGAACGTACAAATAAAACTAAAAAGAGAATTAAAAAGAATTTAATAATAAATATTAATAATGTACTTATCGAAAATCCCGTTACAATTGCAAACCACTTTAACTCCTTTTTTACCTCAGTTGGAGCGCCGCCGCCTAAAAACTGTCGCCAGCCACCCGGTCGAGTAGTAACTACCCTGTTGATAACTCTATATATATCCGTCCTACTGACGAAAAATAAATAAATGGCATATTAAGAAAACTTAAAAATAAAACAAGCTACGGTTTTGATGATATACCCACACTAATAAAAGCGTGCGTTGACGAACTTACCTCGCCTCTTTCATTCCTTGTCAACCAGTCCCTCTCAGAAGGGGTTGTGCCAGACTTACTAAAAATAGCAATAGTAAAACCACTGCACAAAAAAGATGACCCAACTGATTGCAACAATTACCGCCCAATAGCACTTTTATCTACCTTTTCAAAAATTTTCGAGTCCGTTATGTACAGCCGTGTTTATTCATTTTGTATAAAATATAAAATATTTAGTGAAAAGCAGTATGGTTTTCGTAAAGGACGTTCAATGGGTCTTGCAGTTTATAAATACATAAATGAGGTTTTAAACATATTAAATAATAAACAACATGCCGTCGGTGTATTGTTGGACACGAGCAAGGCTTACGACAGGGTTTCCTACTCAATATTACTAGACAAACTCTACGGTATTGGTGTCAGAGGTATAGCTCACCAGTGGTTCGTGTCCTATCTAAAAAAACGCATTCAATACATCGACGTTGATTTTTATGATTTTCAAACTGGAACGATAAAAAGAGTTAGATCTAGAGAAACTTATTTGAGTCAGTCTATTCCCCAAGGCAGCGTGATCGGCTGTTTGCTGTTTTTAATTTATATTAATGATTTGCCAAATTAATTAAATGTTCCATCTATCCTGTTCGCTGATGATATTTCCCTCGTTCTCTCTTGTCAAAATAATACAAATTTAAATCAAATACTAAATTCAAATTTAAGAGTTTTAACAAGTTGGCTGCATGACTACAACCTTGAAATAAATTTTAAGAAAACTAAACTTATTCAATTTAGGCCCTATCAAAAGCGTCCCTTAAATATTCAGTACGAACATAATAATATAACATTGGAAACCGTAAGCAGTCACTGCTTATTAGGAATTGATATAGATACAAACTTAAATTGGATGGTTCATATACGCAAAGTGGAAGGTAAACTAACAAGTTTTACATACGCACTCAGAGAACTCAAAAAAACTACAGATCTAAAAACAGCAACCTGCGCCTACTACGCATACCCCGACGCTTGGCTCCGCTACGAAATTGTACTCTGGGGTAACAGTACTGACGTGAACAAAATATTTGTGCTGCAAAAGAATGCATCAGAATACTTGCAAACATAGACTCCATGACTAGTTGTAGAGATTACTTCAAGAAATATAATATTTTAACACTTACTTCACTATATATATCTGAAATATGTTCTTTAGTTAAAAATAATATCCACTGGTTTCCACAATATTCTCGTTCTGAAAACTTACGCCCTATGAAAAGGCTTGCAAATACCTCATCTAAGTTACAAATGGTTAATTCAGGTCCGTTTTCAATGTCAATAATTTTTTTAAATCAAATTCCGGAATCAATCAGAAATTTACAAAAAATATAAATTTTCAAAAATAAACTCAATAAGCACCTATTATTTAAATGTTATTATTCGCTGCAGGAGTTTTTTGCTGATAAGGATACATGACTGACTGAATAATACAAAATTAAAGTTATTAATGTATATTCTTATTAATAAACTTTTACCTATTATATAATAATTCTTATTTTTTAATTAAAATGTAAAATGTGAATTTAATTATTAAATTTATTATTATTATATTTATTATTTTTATTTAATTTATTTAAATTTTTAATGAATTTAGTTATGTATTCATTCTAATATTAAGCATTTAATATTTGCAGTGCCCTTGCAGGGTTCTTGTGTGAACTGATGTTTAGCTTTAAGATCTATTGTACCAAGAATAGCAAATAAAAATTTGAATTTGAATTTGATTCAGCTTCTTATTTAAGCCTGTTGTCATAACAGCAATGTGAGAAGGTAACATTGTTGTTTCCGAAGTTTGAAGATCATCACTTAGTTATAAGAAATATTTTTGTATTTTTTATGCTAGCTGTTTGTCTAATAAATATTATTTCTGTTTTTTCAGGTATGTCCATACTATCTATTCAGTATATTGAATCTGCAGTCAACATTGGTATGTGCTTAAAATTACATTTAAGCTCGAGAATTAATTGTATCCTTACATAGGTAGGCCTATAAAAGCCATTCACGGACAACAGCAAATTATTTTCTAGAGAAAAAAGACCATGTAGACTGTTAGTTTTAAAAAGATGCCAATCAAGCTATACAATTAACACGTGGGAGTCGTTACAAATGCATAATATTAAGGACCGTCGTCGTTCTCACGTCGCGCGGCGCCCGCAGCTACTGCCATGTCATAAATTAAAGTCCACAGCTTAATTCACTATAAAGCGTAGCGCAAACGTAGCCACTTTAGTGTCTTGTGTTTGACACAAGCAACTGTCAACCAGCAATGGGTGTTTTATTTTCATTATATGACCACCAGCCCTGTTTAAAGAACTTTATTACTAATTAAGTTACATGAGTACATTTAATACTTACCAGCTCACTATAATATCCTCAGTACTGGGATGGAAAGACTACAGGAAAAACTATATGAAAAACAGGCTATAAACTATCATTCGGGCCCAGTTCGATTTGGTAATTGTTAACGACTGCTAATGCAGCCGGGACCAACGGCTTTCCGTGCCTTCCAAACCACGATGGAGCTCGAGATAATACATTTTTGAACACCTATCCGACGACTGGCCTTTGCGAAAGATGCTTAACTCCAGCAATTACAGACTGAGCCCGTTTACCACCATGCCATAGAGATCACCCACACATTTTTTTAATTAAATAACATCAATGTGTAAAATAATCGCGAGTAGATCCGTAAAAGTTGAATCATTCAAAAAGTGTCTACGTGTGCGCAGCGCCTAAAGCCGCGCCGCGCCGGGTCTGTGCTTAAATACCCGGAGTTGTGTGTCGCTTTGTCCCATTCGGTCACGAATTTGGTGGGTCATACAATTTATCGCTGTTTGGCACGTCTCAATGATAACACCTTTCTTTGACACCGATGGGTGGATTAATCACTGTTATTTATAGGAAAGTGTTAGAAATTGTTGTTAAGGTACCTACCGATGAAATAAAGTCACTAACTAGTTGTACTGAGGTAGGTTCTATGGTATCAGCATCAAAACGATCGTAATACTTAGTAGTTTTAACCGCCTCTGTGGTCTAGTGGCTAAGACCACCGGTGTAGACCCAGAGGTCCCGGGTTCGATTCCCGGCGGGGGGTACATGTTTGTGTACTCGGTTTAGTTGGTGGTAGGGCTTGTTTGTCCGCCTAGCTGGCTACCACCATCTTATTTAAATATGTCGCCATAACATCAATGTTTGTAGCATTGTTGTGTTCCGGCAGCTAGAGATAAGATAGCCAGTGCCTCAGTAGTTGGGGATCCCGGGTGAAGTGCGCTTCCATCATTGACCTTATCATCACATAACATCAGGTGAGATCAAGGCACTGTGCTTACCCGTTAAAATAAAAAAAAAGTAATTTAAGTGGCCAAAACACTTTGGCGTTTAAGAATCACTTTTCAGCTATAACCGCAACACGATTAAAGTGTGTTACAAATAAGACCTGTCAACTTGTTTGATAAATCGTCTGCATGCGAAAATAGACTCTAAGACCAGGTAATTTTGATGCTGCCTGTACTTACTTGGTTTTCGACTTAAAGGTACAGTCGGGTTACACTTACCTAAATGCCAACGACAGTTGGATCGTGAACCAGCCAAGACGTGTCAGATTTCATTTCTTATGATATGGTAGACCAATACTTTAGAGCGGGTCAACACAAGTCAACGTAAAATTTCCGTGACCGACCTTTCGCGGTATTGGATTGGAATAGATCGTAAGTTTTCTCCAAAATTACCATTTCTAGTTTACATTATAAATATCGATATTTTACAAAGGTCGGTTTTTTTGTGGAAAACATTAATTTTAATCAGTTTATTTGTTTTCTAAAGTTACGCGAACACTACACATTGAAATGAAACAACTTTTACGGATCTACTCGCGTTTATTTTACACATTACTTATTTAATGTTTATCCTGACGTTTCGAACCCTTTGCAGGGTCCGTGGTCACAGGGAGACTACCTGGAGTCTCCCTGTGACCACGGACCCGGATGACGGACTGGATGACGGACGGTTTATTTGTTGTAATCTGCTAAGCACCGTCTACGCCCTAGTCACAGAATTCTAGGTACGCCTAAGGTTAATAGAACACTATGGAAACATTAAAGCAAAATAATGTCAGAAATAGTCTAGTTCGTTTGTGGAATTTTTCAGTAATTATACAGAGCGACATGCGATAAGGTGCGGCGAATCTAGATGTTAATATTTTGCGTGTATGCTAATCACTCCTTGCGGTGAAATGTAATCGGATGACGTCATCAGCGCGGCTGGCTACCTGCCTACATATGCCTGGAACACCCTTTTGCTTACTCTGAAAATGTAGTAATATAGAGTAATTAGCCTATAAACTGTCCCAAAGCTGGCGCCCGCTAGATGCAAAAGCCTCCGGTTGAATCAGCCGCGTAGGACTTTGGAATTGATCAGGAGCCTGGATGGTTACCAAGAAGTGAGTGTGCTTACAACTCCGCCACCAAAGAGGACATTTGGTAGTCGACTTTAGAGTTGACGGCCCGAGCAGTGGTATACTGCGAATTGTGCTCTTAGTGCAACGAGAAGTGAGCGAGCTTACAGCTCCGGTAACCTATCTGGATATTAGGTAGTGGATTATACGTGTGGCGGCTCCACCTACCGCACACGCCGCACATTATTTGACACGAAGCCAATACCTTCTCAAACCGTGTCAACAGATGGCGCCACAAACGCAAGCCAACGACGTCGCCATACTACGACGATAAATAGTATGGGAAGCCTGCATCACGATAGCGAAGTTTCACCATCTCCTTCGCTATATATAGCACCTCCAACTAACATCCGTTGGACTTCGGTCCCCGAGCTATACCACCCAGCTCGGAGGAAGATCTTCCCTTTGGCCTTCCTCATTGTGGCATTCTACCCTACTATCCGCTTCCTACATACGTGTACACGGGGCAACTAGCTTGAGACACTAGTCTTAAAAGTACCGGATGAAGGATGTGGGACCGGCGTGTTCTGATCTGGCGTTATGACCTGACGTAGATGGTCCCTTGCACAAGGATGTCTGACACCTAACTTAATAACCGTGAGGTTGGTGGGGAGTGTCAGTATAAACTTTAAGTAGTGTATAGCAGGGTGCCCCAAAGCTGTGCAAAGGTAAGTCAACAAGTGGTAAAGGCTAAATCACCACGAATGGAAATTGGCTATTAACACTACGTTTGCCAAATGCGGGTAGGTAAACACAATCCCGAGTTATGTATCGAAAAATACTAAACAGCTTGAGCGACCTGGGAATAGAATCCAGGGCATCAAGATGTCATGTCGAGTGCTTTGCCAATCAGCTAGCGAGGCATTTACGAAAAATCAAGAGCATGTGGGGAAATCATGAAATAACCTACAGTGTTTAATATGTGTGCGAAGAAAAAATGAAAAAAAATGAGAAAATGTTTATTAACTGCAAAGTGACAGAATTACTTAAATCTAGATTAAAAACTATGGAATAACATATTTGCATATAACGCTTATTAATATTAGTCCATATCTATCGGTTCCTCGCTAGGCAAGCCTGCATCGAGGTAACCTAGGCACAAAGTTATTTAATCCTTAGTTAAACCTCAATTTAAACTACCATCTTATCAGGTACATATTCGATAGTAATATTAATAATTTATACAAGTATATTTTTAGTGGGACAGTTACATAAAAACTACAAATATCTTAAAAGTATAAACACATCATTATATCTACTTCATTTAGCATAGTATTCTTAATTTAACCTCCGTTTTGTCATAAGTTAATGTTTTTAGCCATTCAGTAATAATATTTCGAGCTTCATATATACTCTAGTCCTTAATATCACAAAATCCTTAAAATTTTACAACTCTGTTACACACATGTATTTTTATAAAATCACCAAAGCGAAATCGCGAAACTAAATAGATTAAAAATAGGAATAAAAACGTCCAAGTACTTAAGGCGTAGGTACTCCATTAAAAAATCATTAATATTCGAAGCGATCGATCGATAGCGGCAAACTCAAAACGAAAATAGCGCAAGGTTAAACATCATTACCTTATGCCCTTAAGCCCTGGCAACTAATCTGTATGCATAATAATCCACCATTTATAACATGTCACATTTTGGTTACCTACGAACCACATTCGTTGTGGTACGCACGCACCACCCCATTTGTAAGCGTACCGTACACCAACTTGAGCAGCCATCAGAGAAAACTATATCATGAAAAAGTTTCCTCAACGTTTAAGCGATGATTGTGGAAAAACCTTGTTCAAAGTTTTTCGGTAGGCTAGGGTTTTTTAAAAGTATAAACAATAATTCGGGACCTTCGTTCGAAGTGACGATAATGTTGAAGTTAGAAGCGTACTTCACCCGGCATCCTACTGAGGAACTGGCTGTCTCGACTGGTAGGAACAGAGCAGTGCTACCAACGTTGTTTGATATGACGTCAGACTTGATAAGACAGTGGTTAGCACTGAAAGCATAGTAGCTATCGGGAATTCACGAATGCCTACAACAATCACCGGTTCGACGTTGCGTACCGGCTTGTCCACAATCCCATCAACAATTATACGGGATCTTTTCCTCCACAGCACAAAGTTTTGTAAAGAGTCAACGCAACAACAACAACAACAACACTTAGTATAGGTATCATAGGCATATCTTCATACCCGACGTTTCGACTAAATTGCAACGACCGTCGGCATGAGCTGAAAACCGCCCTGAAAAGGCTGAAAGCTTAGTCATCCATCAGCCCATGACCACGGCCAGTGCAACTCCGTCGAAACATTAAAATGGAACGTAAACGTTAAAAAGTGACTAAAGTACAGTCGGCAAATTCACCAGCCATTCCACCTATTCCACCGGCAATTCCACGTTCCCACGTCGCTCTGCGCAAGTCGCAACATGTTAATCGCGCCCGGGCCAGAGGTGGCTCGCGGCTGACCGTCGACCCACTGGCTCTACGCGTGATTTATTCTAATACGAAAACGTGATACGAAATTACTTTTACTGGACGTTTTTATTAGACGGTGATTGTGTTCGTGAACGGGAGATTTGATGCATCTCCGTCCGGCCGTCCGTCTTCAATTGGTTTTATGTTGCGTAATTACGTGTTGCACATATTGATTACGCTTGCTTAGATTGGTATCGAGTATGGGATAATAATAAAATTTAACATTTGAAAAGTTTCTTGAACTTAAGAGTGCGCCGTCCGTAAGTGACAAGTGTCATATGTTTTATTTGAAATGTCGTCGTCCATATTTATTTGATGCCGCGCGGCCATACTAATTTTGTATGGGGAATTTAAGGTGCTTAATAAAAAAATATTATTTAAATAACCACTTGATTAATCAAAAATGTAGTCTAGCAATTTGTAGTTTATCCATTGATGATTGTTTAGACAAAATCAGAGGTACAATAATTTAGATAAACTATAAGAAATCTACTAAACGCCGCCACTCGTTTTCATGATCTTTGCCCAACTTTAAATGATATTGTAGAAAAAACTATAGCGTGTTATGAATTTATGGTTCTGACAAATTGTAAACACGTTCCCTATGATACTAAATATATATTTTGTTCATTTAATACGATAGTATTTTCAATTATATTTACTTAACCGTAACTGCATTTTTGGCATTTTTTGGTCGGCCCACCCTTAATGTAGTGCTCAAAGGCTTTCGAATGTTTCCTTCAATTTGAGAATTCAAAATGTTATGCCGCCATTTTGAAAATGCGAAGTCCATTCCTATGACATTTTTATCTGATGGAGTAAACTTTTGTAAGTTATATTTATAAATTTCAGCTTTTGCAGTTTTAAATCTAAACATATTTCCTCAACGCTTCGTCGTATATCCTACAAACTGTTTTACATTTCAAAGACATCTGTCATGTTATTTCACGTCACGATCTAAGTAGAACTGACTGAGAGACACAAGTTATTTAAATCGGATCGATCGCATTCTAACGTCGATCGACTTAATTACGGTTGAATCGATATCTTTATCGAATATCACTGGCAGTAGTCGAGATCTTATTATTACCTAGCTCATGCTTACGTTCAAATAACATTCGCTGAGTTACTTTATAATAAAAATAAATGATAGGAAGTGGCGATCGTTACATCTGACCGATTCAATTAAGCTTTCCGATTTCTGATTTATTTGTACAAATGAAGATAACGTTTAGTCGCGATATTGAATAAACAAGACGATAATAATTTACTGTAGCGAAAAAATATTACGCGATACACAGCGAATGGGGTTAATGAGAGAACTATTATGAGCACTCAATCATCCGCTACCACTTTCGAAAACAAATGTCGAACATTATAAATCTTTTATATTTCTATGTGAATGGTTCTGCGTTGGCAAGGAGTCAGATTGTCGCCGGGTGTATTAGATAAAGTATCGCCTAATTAAAACGCTACATGAGCAAGCGAACATAATGGAGCGGCTTTACTAAATTAAAGTTTTGACACTTGGACATGTCCCCCGTATCTCTTTTTTAATGGGCATCGGACGTCGGAGCGGGCCGGCCGCGGCGTGCATTCAAATTAATTAAGACCGTTTAATGTAACAGCCATCAATTAGTGTCACAATCGAGTTGTTATTTAATAAAAATCGATTATGCAATCGTGCAGTGGCCTGCTCGATTTTCACGATCGCGTTCTCTATTGGCGGGTAGGTTGTTATAAAGTATTGCCGGCGATTTGCATCGATATTAGTATCATTTGTTTCTGCTAAAAGCGACATTTGCAAATAAACGGGCTAAATTAGTCATAAAGGACATAAGAATAGAATTAAGTCGTTGAGCGGAAACTCTTTATAGTTCGAGTGGGTTGTTATTGTCTTTTAGATTGATTGAAGGATACCTATTAGCCATGGATGTCTACAATTAAACTAAACATGGTTATTTTAAATCGGGTACAACTTAAACGATGTGTTTGTTTTAAATTAACTGGGAACTTTACAATGTGAATAAGCGACGTTAGTTTCCCTAATGTGACTATTTTACTGTCATAATTGATAGTTAAGGTTATAGTTAGTGTTTAGTAATACTTAATGGAACTACGCAATGAAGGATCATGATGGCGCAGCGGCTGGGATGTTCAGTCTGCTAAGCAATTTTCGCTATGTCGAATGGATGAAAAAACACTCCTCCGTGCTTTGGAAAGCGCATTAAGCCCTTTGATACGTTGTTTTCGTAAGATAGCAATCGTTAGCTAGTAAACTCGCATTAGGCCTGCTTGGTAGATTATGGCTCTGATATCACATGTGTTATATTGCTAATGTCAGAAGATCGGAAGCCGTTAACAACCACCAATCCCGCACTGGACCCGCCTGGTGGTTTATGGTCCGTTATCCCTATCCATTCATAGGGAAGGCTTGTAATACCCCAGCAGTGGGGACGTAAAATGAGCTGGTGCATGAGAAGGCCGGAGCCCAGCAAAGGGTCTTTTATAAATATTTATAAAATACAGTGAAAAAATTAAACGCCTACCTTAGTTTTTTCACTGTATTTTATAAATATTTAATTTAGCTTCAGTGCAGCAATTAGCACTTGAAAATAAAAAGTAAAAAAAGTTTTTTTATAAGTTGATTATGATGTTGTAAGAACGTTGTATCAGAACAAGAGACTCATCATCATCATCATCATCATCAGCCTACACACGTCCAAGAACAAGAGACACTATTGATGTGTGTCAACAGTCAGAGGCGGTCAGAGATAAGAATTCCTGTGCCTCAGTAGTTTTGGATTTCGGTAGTTTCAATTAAGGGAATATGCTAAAGCCGTATCCATCCATCACTTAACATCAAGTGTAGTGAAAGCCAAGTGCTGATCGATATATAAGCTATAAAAAAATTACGGTTCTATAGACCCTGCGGTTGGCCGCTCGCCAACAGCTGATATCGGTTATTGATTGATACGATCCGTGGTGTTGTGCTGTTCAGCCAATCGCCGAACACCCTTTGACACCGTTACGAATGGCTCTCGACCCCGACTTGGCTGAGACCGCACCGTTTTGTATTTTAATGAGCCACAACGTTTAGTATAGCTGTGTAAAATGAGGATCGGTAATGAATACCACTCCATCTTTTTACTTGGTGGTGGAAAATGAAGTGTCTGGTACTTTTTGACTAATTTTTTTATTTTGTACCGCCGCCGCAAGAACATCATTGGTACTTTGACGCAGTGGTTGGTGCGTGCGGGTTGATGCTCGTGAATGTTAAGCGAATTGCGTAAAGCTAGATTCTTAGATAGAGCACCACGATGACCAAATTAATGATCCATTAAGCTGTGTCTCCTGCGACACTGTTTTGTGTTTTCTAATACCTAACATCAAACATCTAACAAAATATGGGCGTGGTCTAACTGTTTTGTTGGTTCAAACAAGCAAACATGTTATCCGAGGCAGACGGAAATCATCCCCGTGTTCGCCTGCAGGGGTGAGGGGTAATTTCATTTCATAGTTGCTTGTTATGCATTTCGTATTTCCTGATTTCAGTAATTTTATCGAGTAGGTAGATGTTTGTTAGAGATGTTCGTGTTTAAAATTCGCTGGAGACTGCAATGTTTTGCTAACACGTTTGTTTTGTTATTTTTAGGCGCAGGAGACACGCCTTTAGTTATACCTACCCACAGAGCACAATATACTAGAGAGAAACCTACCGATTAGCTTTTCTAAGTGTTAGTTTTTTTTTAAATACACTAACTAGCACCGACATCAGTTCGCCGCAACAAGCATCCGAATGTGGTTATGACGCAAAATTGTTTGTTTTGCAAAAAAAATCAGAACTGTGCAGTTATTACTATATAATAAGAAAGATATACGCCTCGGTGGCAGAGTGGTAGAGTGCTCGGTCCGATACCCGAAGGTCCCGGGTTCAATTCCCAGGTCGGGCAAAATGTATTTCGGATTTTAATATGCATAGCCCGGGTTTGTGATCACCAACCCGCATTTGGCAAGCGTGGTGATTAAACCATTACCCATCAATTGTAGCGAAGACTTGATTTCTATGATGGAGGCCTTTGCCCAGCAGTGGGACAGTTATAGGCTGTTTACTAAGATAGATATTCAACAAAATATTCTCAGTAGAAGTCCTAAATTCCTATGAACATTTACGAGATTACATTCTTCTGTGTTTGTTCTAAGTTGCGTGTTTTTTGGAGCACTTTCGAATATCTGTAGCTATAATTATGAATGGTTAACTTTGTGAGTCTTTTTCGAATTCTCAGTATTATTTTGTAATGTCGTTGATACGCTTTTATAAGCTCGAAAAACTCGACATCGCTATTTAAATAAACATCGCCGAGTGACTCGCGATTAAAAATGTGGAGCATCGCGAGGCGTGTCAGATGCGTGTCAGCGTAAACAATGAAGTGCAGTTACTAAGTGTACCTACTCCACCGGCACAGACAACAGAAGCTTAGTAAGAGAGTTGTTTTTTTCTTGTACGTAGTAAAACTGTTTTTGGTTAAATCCATACTTTCCTATGTTTTTTTTGTCTGTCATCTTCTTTTTTTGCTTTTCTTCGTTAATCGTCTGTGGGTGGGTCATTCATTATTGGTTTTCCTTGCTCTTTTTCTTATTTTAATACAGTACATTTCCATTCTTTATTATTCCTTTTAATGTTATTTTAATTTATTTTCTATTGAAAAATACAGCATAAGCCGGAAATTAATAATTGGATGTTCTCTTCAGGTCGAGTCTAGTAAATGGTGCAAAGAGAATAAACTAATCGCTATAAACACTAAACAAAGGAATTAAAAACAACTCTTGAATATATTTTAATAAAAAATTGTGCGCAATCTAAATAGTTTGAAAGAAATATATCTTCATACATCTTTGGTTTAAACATTACTAATAAAATGATTTATAATACTGTTTTCTATACACTGTGGCAACAATATAAGAAATGCGTTCCACAATGCGTGCCAGCTAGGCTAAATAATTCTGATATACCAGAGTTAAGATAACGTTAAAGAAAATGTTTACAAAGCATTGTTAACCCCATTAGGGGCTTTTACGAAAAGGAACGAGGTACCCGGTCAGCAAAAATGGCGAGATGGTAGATTTTGCCTTAAAACCTGGTATCAGGATTCTGATTTGTTCTGAGTTGTAGTGAAATAACAGGGTATAAAAGCATGAACTCGGTGCTATGTTAGACTATCTGTATGGCGAATTTCATTCAAATCCATTCAGTAGTTTTTACCTGAAAGAGTAACAAACATCCATTCATACTTACAAACTTTCGCGTTTATAATATTTGTAGGATAAATCTATTCGTTTGTATCGCTAAAACTCGAGAATGGCTGGACCGATTTGGCTAATTTCGATTTTGAAATATTTGTGGAAGTTCAGGGAAGGTTTAAACGGTGAGAAACATAAATAATAAGTAACGGAAAATAGTACAAACGACAATTTAATTTTTTTATACAAAATGATTTGTTTGTTTTGTTGTCATGGAAGTTGTTAAAGCGGTACGAAGTCCGCCGCGCCGCCGCCGGCCGGGTCAGCTAGTTTAATTATATGATGTTCAAAGTCTATTTTGAGGCTTTTTAACAGTTTGTGGTGGGTTGATGTGCAGGCGTGTGTACTAGGGTTTTTAGTGGGTAGGGTAAAGCCATCAAAGAGTACGCACTACCATAGAGTACGTTTTCCTATACGCAATTCTATTTTTCCTATTGACATCATCTATTTTTAATCATGTTATCTGAGAGTCAACAAATGTTTTTTTCTTTTTTTCTTTCTTGTGTCACAGGCAAGTAGTTGCTAACAGATTTAATATTACTAGTAATTTTATTAAGGCTGCACGGATTGTATCCTAAGCAATGAAAAATTAAAAAAGATAGAATGTGAGTTTGGATTGGCATTGACAGATTTCGACCGCTCCTCTTCCATTTTTGAAATTTTTGATAAGAGTGTAAATGCGTGTGTGTCAAATATATGGTAGTGTGAGTAATTTATTTATTTATTTATTAAACATAATTAAACGGGTAAAAAACCCAATTACAATAATGTAATGTTTGTTTTATTGATTAAATGTATTTTTTGATTGATGATGATGATTTAAAAAAAATATTAACATTCTGTACTCCTTCTCTATATAAACTATAAGTGTGCGTATAATTTTCGCAAATAGGGGTACAAAATTTTTGCTTCACGTATGAATATATAGATTAATTTAGTAGTACTCTTTGGTAGTGCGTGCTCTTTGATTGCTTTTAGTAGCTGGCTGGACGAAGGAAGAGGAGAAGAGTTACACATAACCCAGGGTCGCCCCTAGCCTCGGTCTATGCGCAAAGCATTTAACCTAGTAAAAAAAGTGCATTATAGAAACGCTAGTACTGAGGTTTAGTACTGACGTTTTAAGGGTCGGCAACGCGCGCATTCTACCTTTTTTGGTGTCATAAGCATCTATAGATATTACCGGCTCAATAACATAAAAAAGCCGCAAGTAACTTTAGTACCATTTCGTAATAACTTTTATACTATTTGACAAGCACTTGTTAGATTATTTAGTTATTTGTTTGCGCTGACATAGTACCAAAGTGTTCAGGAACTTTCGTTGCCGACTGCACCATTTAAACCACCTCTGTGGCATGCTAGTGTATTTACATTACTTAGATATGCCGGATTCAGGTAAAGATAACTCACTGTAATGTCTTAAGTGCTCTCTAGTAGTAGCAGTTAAATCTTATCTAGCGGTAAGTGCTGTTTTGAGAAACGAACGCGTTTAATTCTATTGTAAGAACATTTAGATGGCGCGATAAGAGGCTCAGCTAAACTTCTATTCATCTTTCTTTTTAAGGTGTCGAATTGTGTTTTGTGGCAACTCATGACCTTCTACGCAAAGGGGATTGTTGTTTATGACCTCCATAGGCCTTGCTTTAATATTTTAATTTAAATAAATAAAACAAATATTTTACTATGATGCATGATTTTATCTCGCTTTAAAATAAATAATACGTTGGTTTAAAGTCTATTAGTTTTGATTAGAAAAATAAACTGATGGAATTTCTATTGACCACACACAATCATCGTCATGCCACAATAAACGACAACATTCAGTAACACAATTTCGTGCGATCGATAAATTTCCACTCGGATATTACCACAGTGTGTAAACACATCGATCGCCCCATTACCACCGCCGACCACTTAATCTCCTAACCGACAACAACAAACCGGTCGTATCGTAAAAGCTCACGTGCACTACCACCTTATTTACGACGCCAAAGGCCACGGCCTGTGTCAAACAACCAATGGACAGCAGATAGCACGATAAGCGCAGAACAAACGAGCTGCAGAGGTGCAGGCCCGCAGACGCCTACCAGACGGCGGGGTTAACGGCCGCATTTCGTGCCTAAAGTGATTCGAAAGATCTATATATTTGATCGGGGCTTACACTTAAGCTGACAAGTATCGCGGCTAGATCGGAGATTAATGCAAAACGTGATGGTATTACAATTTTAATATCGCTTTCTAGATTCCCGTTGAATAAGGCGATAGGTCCGCACTGCGCTGCCGCTTATGCCGAAATCGGTGTAAGCCGCGACTTTCCATTTGATTCGAAGAAATGGTATATGTGCATAATGGTTTGATATCAAATTTGCGTCTTAATATCCTGTACATATAACTTACTCTACTAAAAGTAAACAGAAAATAAAATGAGGGCTGTTATCTTAATTTTTAAAAATGTTACATTCTACGTTGCATATTTTCTTTTGAAGTTTTCTACAATTTTGTGCGGTAAAAGTGTGGCCTGATTTTTGCCTTGTTGAGCTTAGAAGTGGCGGTGGAACGAACGGAGGTTCTTAGTCGAAAGCTTTACAAAATATGCCTCTGGATTTAAATGATAACGCTCAATTAAGGTTAACCATGTTCTGCAAAATAAATGATTATAAGAAAAAGCTTAGTAGGGCTTGTTTTAAGTCCATCTGGCAAGCTGGTGGCAGTTATCTTATCCTATCTTATCTATGACACGTCGGGACTGAGACGTGGTCGCTCACTAGGGGCTTCATAAAAAGGCTCAAGGTCACTCAAAGAGCAATGAGCAGCAAGAGGGCTATGCTCGGGGTTTCTCTGCGTGATCGAATCAGAAATGAGGAGATCCGCAGAAAAACACACATGGTAACCGACATAGCTCGAAGAGTTGCTAAGCTCAAGTGGCAGTGGGCAGGGCACATTGCTCGCAGGACTGATGGCCGATGGGGCGGGATAGTCCAAGAGTGGCGACCGCGTACCGAAAAGCGCAGTGTGGGCAGGCCGCTGGATGCGAGCAGCACAAAACCGGTCGTTGTGGAGATCCTTGGGGGAGGCCTTTGTCCAGCAGTGGACGTCTTTTGGCTGAGATGATGATGATGATGATGATGATGATCTTATCTAAGTCTGTTGTTATATTAACAGACGTATTGTTGTGTTCCGACAGTTAAAGACACGATATGGCCAATTCCTGAGTAGCTGAGGGTCTCGGGTGAAGTGTGCATCTATCTTCGCCTTAACGACAAGATAGCCAGTTCCTTAATAGTTTAGGGTTTTTGGTGAAGTGCGCTCCTTTCTTCAGCCTTATCGCTATTTACTATCAAGTCAGATGAATACAAAGCACTATTCCGTTGTGGAAACTATAATGAATAAGTCACAAAGCCACATATTTTTGAATTAAATATATATAAAATGTTTTTGTTTTGTTTAAGTATATAATTTTTAACGAAAATTTTGTTGCGAACAAATCACAAAAACACAAATGTTGAAAAAAAATCCACGAGCAGGATTTGAACCTGCATCCTTCTGACATACCGGGTCAGGTGCTCTCCCAGTTGAGCTATCGTGATTCTAACCAGCCCGCCAAAATTATTCAACACTATTTACTTTTTACTTTGAAAGCCAAAGGCGCCCATTCAATGTCAACAGCTACCGTCAACTGCTCGTGGATTTTTTTTCAATATTTGTGTTTTTGTAATTTTTTTATAAATATTTATCTTTTGTATCAAGTACCAGTTAATGCCAACTTAACAACGCATATAATAGCTCGTCAAACAAGATTTGTCTTACCATACATTCAGGAAGGCATGCGAATAACATTAACAGAGTGAACGAGAGTGCGGCAACAGTGCCGTGATCTTGAATTGACGTATGAGCTGTAGCTACCGGCTAGGGTTGAGTGAGCCACACATAGTTAAGTTATTATTGTGTGAATTTGTATATTATAAATGAAACACAATTTAGGTGTACACTATAAAATACTTATATCAATATAAAGTACAATCGTAATCAAATATTATTTTTAAATTGGACACAACAAAATATTTACGCCTCGCTCGGCCAGTTTTGAAAGCTGCGTTATTAAATTTAATAACGTAATATATCCGCATGCCAATGTATAATTTTTTTAAATATATTATTGGAAAGCATTTACATGGAGGTACATATTTAAGGTCGGACATAATATATTATCAAAAATAGTTTTGGCTAGTTTTGAATACTTACGTAATAAATTTTTCTATTTCCAATAAAGAAACAAGGTTTAAATAAGACCGGCAGCGCTCAGTGACATACTTGTTATTCTCCGTTACTACAGCAACATACGCTGCCCGATCCGCGTTTGCGATGACAGCCGCGTCATCGGGTACTCCTTTCCCATGCTTTTTTCCGTGTGCTAATGTAGGTGAACTACGAGTTTGTGTGCGTGCGTTTCGAGGCGCTTGTGTGAAGTTGCCGCACTCTCGTTCACTCTGACATTAATCAGTATACCAACCAGCTAAGGTTCATTAGCAAATGCTTGATAACACAAAGCCCTTTATTACAAAAGAAATTACCAACATAACGGGTATTAAACTCATCAGTTTTGAACTTTAACACTGAGCATTAAGATTCAAGCTTGCCACAGAGATAATCTGGCTAAAATGTCATTGCGAAGTGAGTGCAAAATACTAAAGATGCAGGAACATTTCGCTAGAACAAAGGGTCTCTGGCAGCGGTTTTACTTAGCACCTGGCGTCGGTCGGTGTATATTATACGAACAGAACAAGGCACCTTGTTTGTGGACCCTGCGTTAATATAGCTGAGCTGTACAAAGCTTTTGTGTTCTTAGTTCGCAGTGAAAGGCTTTACACAATAGTATCGAGTTAGAATTGACTACAATTTGTAGGAGATTGAAGCGACGCCACCTAGTAAGTTGCATTGTCCCATGGGGTGTATATTATACGATCAGAACAAGGGATCTTGTTTGTGGACGCCATGTTATTATAAGCTGAGCTAAACAAAGCTTAATTGTGTTTTCAGTTCGTAGTGAGAGGCTTTACTATAATATTGAGTTAGAGTTGACTCCAATTTATAGGAGATTGAAGCGACTCTACCTAGTAAGTTACATTGTCCCATGGGGTGTATATTATACGATCAGAACAAGGGATCTCGTTTGTGGACCCCACGTTATTATAGCTGAGCAAAACAAAGCTTAATTGTGTTCTTAGTTCGTAGTGAGAAGCTTTACAGTTATTAATCGAGTTTAAGTTAAATACGAGTACGAGATAAACGTTTTTTAAAATATCAGTATCGATAAAAAAACACAAATGTTGAAAAAATTTCCACGAGCAGGATTTGAACCCGCACCCTTCTGACATACTAGGTCAGGTGCTCTTCCAATTGAGCTATCGTGGTTCTAACCAGCCCGCCAAAATTATTCAACACTATTTACTTTTTACTTTGAAAGCCAAAGGCGCCCATTCAATGTCAACAACTACCGTCATTAACATCTGATCATAATATTTTTACAAATACAGATCAGTTAACAAATAGGCAAGCTATTTATAAAATGTTTATATAATTTTTAACGCAAATTTTGTTGGGAACAAATTACAAAAACACAAATGTTGAAAAAATTTCCACGAGCAGGATTTGAACCCGCACCCTCTGACATACCGGGTCAGGTGCTCTTCCAATTGAGCTATCGTGGTTCTAACCAGCCCGCCAAAATTATTCAACACTATTTAAATTCTTTTAAACATTTGTTTTTGTAATTTGTTCGCAACAAAATTTGCGTTAAAAATTATATAAACATTTTATCAGTATCGATTTCCAGGTTCATAGGTCGATTTGAATTCTAGATATCCGTAGTCATCAGCTTTGGTCGAGCATACTCTTTTGTCAGCCTCTCTTTGGTCTATTTACTTGATGTCAATAGAAAAATAGCCTTTGAACGCAGCCTTACATAAAAAAAAGAAAGTGTTAAATTATGACAGCAGCGTTTTGTTCACTCGCGCATTTTTAGAGCGGGCAAGGAGCAAAAACATGATTTATCATTGTCACTAAACAATCTCATAATGAGTACAACAGAACACTGGTCAAGATAATAATGCTGCCTTAACACGGACATTTCTTTACATCTCTGTGGTGACATGATTTATATAGTAGTGTAAAGTTTTTGTGGTTATCTGTGCCGCGGTGAAAGATAGAAGCCGACACGACAGTAATTTGAGCATCTATGGCCGGAGAATGTGTAATTTCATATGATTGTTTTTTGTTTTCCTCATAGCTAGTTAGTTAGATGTCCGCGTGTCCGATTAAGCATGCTGATCTGATCGCTAATGTTATTGCAATAAGGTTGGAATATAACTTAACTTGTCACATGCAATATCAAAGTGTAAGGGGACTATGAAAAGATTGGCTAATTATAAAATTACTGGTATAATTCCTATGTCGGTTTTCACGCTTCTACGGAATAGGTGCTAATGCTACTCTTTCTACTCTATTAAATGAGTGCGTGGATATTAGTGTGGAAAATGAAATCGAACAGGAAGGTTGAGAGACTCTACAAAACCACCGAAGGTGATTCGTTTCACACGGCTTGAGGAACCCTTTAAGTTTCTCGCCGCCCCCAAACAAGCCCGGTGAAGCTGAAAATGCCGTTTGAGCCAATCAGCTATCTCTCTCCAAAAAAAACAGTATTTTAGCCTCCATTTGACTAAAATTAGTGGTGTTGAGAAAATGTATTTAAGAAAAGTTGCAGTAGGTATGTACTCATTTCTTAAATTCGCAAATTTTTCTTAAGTGCACAGAATGTGTTATTTTATTTTTGAAGTTACAGGTTTACTCTTTTTGGTTGGTTAAGTTTTTGCTGTCTGTAAATTTATAGGTATTTAATTTTGTTTCCTTATTTAGTCTGCTGAAATGAATCTTATTATAATATAGGTAACCAGTATTTGTGTACAACGTTTCTCTGTTTTCTCATAATGCGTAATGTAAATTATTACATTTATAAAGATAAAAGTTAAAGTCAAAATCGAATAAAGAATAAATTGCCGCCTCCGTCACTGCCTCGACGGGTCTCGAACTATTTTAAATGAAATATCCATTATTGAAACAGAAATGATTTCCTAAAGGAAATTGCACTTTTTCCCCCTGAACCGCGCATTTGGCGGAAACGGGGTGAACACAGTCATTCCGCGCGTCACATCCGTTGCCGGGAATAAATCATTAAAGCGTGCGTAGTATTCAGAGCAATTCAGAGTAGTTAATCATGGTGTTTCATGGACTTGTGATTTTTTCATAATTACCTTTATATAGGAAATCGGAAAGTTTTAACCTACTCTGTGGTTGTGAGAAAATCACGCGAGATGTAGGCCAAAACATTACCCGTAGAGAAATACACTGCTATTATTCTTATTCTCATGAAACAAGACTCAATTGAACGCTCAAAATCAATTCTGTAGCTTAAATAGTATCAGCAATAGTGAGTTAGCTAGTTGGAACCAATGCCCATTGCACATGTCCAAATACGAAACATTGCAGCGAGCATGCATGCAGAATCGATAAGGTGTGCGTAGTCATAAATCCGTGGGTAACTTGTTCTTACTCGATGTATCGGGAAAGATTCCTAGAAGATGCTAAATCAGCTGACAAGTGGCACCGAACACGGAGGTCCATAAATATCCATTCTCCTCTTGTAACTGTACGTTTTCTACGCAATTTGTTTAATGTTATCTGTATATCATAGATTATAAACATTTATTTTTTAACGATTGCAAGTAATCATTGTCCATCGAATATAAATCATCGTATTTATTTCTTATCTACGAATCTTACTGGAATGCAATTCCAAATTTAAAGTTATCGAACTTTAAAAAAGAAAGTTAATAAACCTAATCACACAGCCAAAGAGGTTAGTTAGCCTAATGACAGGTTGTTAATTTTGATCTCTGGGGAAAGATAGCATGCGGTTCGAAATTTAAATTACAACGTGTTAGACAAAACAAAAGTGTGTTGTTTTTCATAATAATAACTAAAGAGTATGACGCCAAATTACAACAGTTTGTCATCAAGACTATTAAATTCAAATTGGCGTGAAAGTGCACAATCGCTCTCTATAACGTATTGCCTTTCATTTGAAACGAAGAGCGGTTTCTCCTGTCGTTCCGCGTATGATAAAGTTACGCGGTCTCTCATTACCTCAGATATCATTAACGTGCCCTCATTATTCCCTGGCATTTGTAGAGCAAAACCGCATATTGCAGAGGCGTAAAGCCATTAGACGCCTTACTACTTTTGATATCTTAAAGCTTTGGTGCACACAGGGACACTGCAAAGCTCTCTCGAGGATATAAATTAAAATTATATATGAAGTTATAAAATACCGCAAAGATATTAATACTAATACATTAAGGAGAGGAATAATTAAGGGGAGGCATATACTGAAAGAAATCCATGTTTTAAATGTAAATAAAAAACTTCTGATTATAATAAATTTTAATGTTGAGTTGTGAAATTCTTTTCTAACCTAATTTGCTTTTTTATTTACTATCAACATTTCATGCTGGCGGTTCAAAAAGAAACGTCAAAGAATCTGCGGATATAGGAAAACTCCTATACACAGATTCACACTCATAATAGCAGAATCACAATATTAGCATTAGAACTGGAACGTTAGTTGTGTTCAGGTGTTTGTAATCGTATAATCGGCACAATTGTTCGCACCGTATCGCTTCTCTAATGCTAACGATTAGAACAATCAGTGTAGCGATGCCTCTACAGTCTACACCACCGGCGCCCGCGCAGCAGCATCACAGATGCTCTGCTTAACAAGCGACACTATCGCTATTGCCATCTTCCGACAGTCCCCGCACTCGGCTCTTGAAATAGCTCATCATAATATTTAATCCCGCACGCCACATTTATCTTAGATCGATAATTAGAATATCGAACGAAGTCGTTACCCTGTCATGAAATTAGTTAAGCATGTCTCTTTCAGAGGGGTAATGTAATGTAAGCCATTACGTCTGGAAAAATCATCTGCCGCTTATCATAACATTTTTCTTTTCAACCTACCATGTTGTGCTTACATAGGTCTAACTCATGAAATAATTTAAGCATGCTACTTGCAAAGGGGGGAATGTAAATCCATAGCACAGAAAAAGCATAATACTTATCATACCACTGTCTTGTCATAACATTTTTCTTTTTAATTATGTTTTTATTATTATTGTCTATGGGCGACTGTTTTCTCTATTTGACAGATGTTTATTTTAGTAACAGGGTAACGGGCCGCGTCCTGTCCTATTGCCGCGTTTGCCGCCGCCTGCGCCGCCATCTTTCTAAACATCGCGTGTGGTGCAGCGTCTATGTATATTACAATTAAACAATCTACTCTCACGAACACCACTAATTATAGGAACGACCAGATATGCGGTTTGTTCTAAAGATTTATAATTATGTATGCTTTGGCTATTATGAAAGGGGCATTGGTGTTTTAATTTAATAATACGGTCTGTTTTGTATATGCGGCAATGAATGCTTTTTATGGAGATGAATAGTGCGCTTCAAAGGGGAAATATTTCGGGTTGAGTTAACCAGAATTCTAAGCCGTTTTAAGGTTTTTAAATTCTTTCAATGAATTAGTCTCTCGCCGTCCAATCTTAGGATACGAAAGAGCTAGAGAGAGATGATTAAGCTCAATTCTGCTTTAAAGTTCATTCTATGCTTATGAATTTTAAACATTTAACAGACTGCAATAGAGATGTTTTGAGTAGCAAATCACCAACCCTCTATGACTGATCTTTATGACAGATTGGTGGGATATGACCTCATGTGCTATTATTTTTGTGCAAACGCATGCCGAGCACAGCAAAAGGTTTAAAGACTGGTGATGATGACGATAACGTGAATGGGTTTCAGAAGAGACAATTGAAACTTGCCCAGAAGAGAGTAATTTTCATGAAAATTGTGATTGCCCAAGTATTGACTATTCGATAACGTTAACGAAAACGAGGTGAGGTATCGAGAGAGCTCGAGAGAGTGATAGAATGGTAAACAAAATCGCACTTAGGCACACTGGTCCATTCTGTTCTACCAAGTCGACGGGACGCTACGAATACTCGTATAATCTAATCGAAGACAGCGGGGTAAATAAATCGACATCGGTACTGTTGGTACAGTTAGTTTTCAATCAGGGCTCGCTATCGGGCGCCAGTAGGCTGGCGATGGCGGCCCGGTGACGTGCAATTTGCTGAGCGGCCGCAGGCGGACCCCTCTAACCATTCAACACGCAAAACCTAACACTTTATTGTGTTCCTACCATCAGTCCTGTTCTGTTATTATGATGAGTGTGGCCTTTTACTTCGCCTGCAGTTACAGATGGATTTGTGCTGGGTATAAAATATCATTAGCCGGCTTTAGTTTAAATATAAAAAGTTTAAGAACTTTATATTATTATCTTAGTCATATAGGTACTTTTTTGTGGTAGATGGTAATTCCAACTTTTTTTTTCTCTTTAGTTGATGACTTCGTGCGATTGGCACATTTAGCCAGTGTCAAAGTAATTTTTCTTACAAGTAATATATAAATAAACAATATTTCCTTCTTGTATAGATGATGATGAATGATAATAGAAATGAGAAGTGAGAAATGATATACCCTCTAACCCCTCGAATATCTCAGTAAAGATGTGGGGCTTTACTAGACTTAAGTCCTCGGGCAGACTTCATGAGAGAATTTGAAAAGTGCCGTTGCACTGTTTTGTTTCATTTGCCAACACTTATGCGCACTTACGAACACTTAACGGGTAATAATCCATCATTATTTCACATTAATATTCGACATAACACAAATTTTAGAAAATAAAACAAAACCGCAGACATGACTCTTCACTTTCCCGCCAAGAAGTCCTAATTCCAACTTAGCTGATTCCAACGCAAAAATCCAGCTCTTATGAGCTGACAACTTCTTAAAATGACAACCAGACGCAAAATGTCCATTTCTCAAAACGTTAACTTAGAATGTCAAATTCGTAAAAAGGCAACTTCTCTTAATAAAAAAAATAAAAGAAATTAATATCCACTTTTCACAATGATAAATTCTCATTTGGTCAACTTCTCTCAACTAGAAGAACCTTCGATCAATTATTGTATCTCAGTTGGCAACACTGGAACGATCCCGGCGGCAGACGATGCGGGCATTTTGCGTGCCAATCGTGCCATCGACTCCCACAGACGACGACGGGTACTGACGGGTACTGATTGATGATACCAGCTCACTACTAATACCAACGCTAATTATTTTGCAAGTTTGAATTAAGAACAGTACGAACTTGAAATCGAAAAGAGCTATTTCTTGATATCTCTTTTTAAAAACCAGCCAGTAGCAGTTTCTAACAAAAAGGTGCTGCAAATCATGTTAAATAAATATAAACCGGCAATTTTTTTTTTATTGGCTGCAAAAATTAATTGACAGTTCATAGAAATCCTACCTTCATGGAATTAGTATTTTTTCTGTAGACAGCTACAGAAAAAATACTAATTACTTACTTTTACCAACTCAGTGAAAAATTAACACTATCGATCACAGTGACCAAATTACCATTACGTCCCTGACCCTGGGTTTTCAGAAACCTGTTTTTTCGTTAACCTGTGACGACCTTTGGGATAGCGCTCTTTGGTTTCGTACAAATTACGTCTAGAATTATTGAGCATTTGAAAAGGGTAGGTGGGTAATGAATATTAGTAGGTGGATAGTAATATTTAAAGAGATACCATCTCACAATAATGATTGTAAGGCATTGGTTAGAAATACCTAAATTGGTTGGTCCTGTTAGTCCCAGTTGTTGTCTTAAGATGATAGTATTTAAAACCCACCTACCCGCATTGGCTAGTGAGGAGGGTGGCCGTACATATACTTACCTAGGTATTATTATACCATTAAATATATTATTATTACCATATTATTACCATTTAAAATATTTTTGAATAAAAGCTGAAAAATAATCTCAATATTATTTGGTAGATTAATTAGATAGTATAAGTTTTTTCTTATAGGCAAATAAATAGCTTAGTTGAGAAAACATAAACAAAAACCCTAACTGCCTTACAAATAAACAAAGAATATGTGGTCCGAATAGTTATTCCGTGTTTTGTTCCTGTCATGTAAACGTCATTTCAAATTAGAGTAAATTAGACAAAACACAGAATAACTATTCGGACCTTATTCTTTGTTTATTTAAGGGGGAAAATCTTTATTCTCGTTGTTAATGCTTTTTTAATTCTTAAGTATTTTTTTAATAATCTTAACACAATAGGTACCCGAATAAAGATCTTTTGCATTATTACAAAGTAAATGATCTGAATTCGTATTGTGCAATTTGCTTAAATCAAATCAAAGTGCAGGCATAGAGCAATAAATAAGTAGCCACAAACAATATCAGCGGTTGGTAGCCCGTAGATCGCGTCGTGATGACGGACAATTTGCTCGCCAGCCCCCCGGCTGGGCTGCGCACGCGCCTCCAACAGTGGTACCAACCGTATAAGGACAGAACTAATTCAAAAACATGGTTTAACTTACAAACCAACGATAAGTTTAATTTAAAGAATATTTTTTCATACATACTGTTTATGAAAACTATTCTTTATTTTCTAATACATAACATGTATGAATATATCATAATTAATTACACAACCATTGCATAACCATAAAAAATAAGTGTTCACTACTGATCCTTATTTATGTACAAAGGAAACAGTCCGTTTGCAAATATTTATTTTTTATCTGATGATTGAAAAGAAAAAGTAAATCGAAAAGTATTTAAAATGTCAGTCAGATAAAAACAAAAGTACTTATCTTAAACTAAGCCTTACATTAAAAAAACACTTATTGCCTACTAGCAGCAGTTGGCTCTCAATAATAAAATAAAGCTATTGTTTTCGTTTGTCGGTTGGCTACCATGCCTCATCCCTACAAGCGATGGTCTATTAGCTCTGCCTTTTCTCTTTGCGATTACCTCCTTATGTTGTGCTATTACGCAATTGTAACATAACTCAACTGACTAACGTGTATGTATGTGTGTGAAACATAGACTAAGAGTTTTTAGTTATTCGATCCAGCAGTTGTCGTAACCTACAAATGAAATGGGATTGTACGTATATAGGGGATAGCAATCTGTCTGTTTTATAGATCCGTTCCAGATCCGCACTGATGTCTAACCAATGGGTCTAATGGTCTAAATAAATTATTGATGATTTATTACTATTATTATTATCTCTCTATTTATTTTTTTACATATTAATTTACATTTTTAAATATTTTCTAAAAAACAAAACAAACATTTAAAAATATAAAAAATAGGGGTCCACCGGCATCGGGACCAGGGTCCAAACTACCGGTGATTAGGGCTCCAGAGACAGGAACCTCCTCACAATGCGTGCCGTATCGAGGAGAACTGCCTTCTGAATCAGGCCCTTGATCCAGCCGCCTAACGAGAGCCTCATGAGATGTTGATCGAGGCTCTTGGCCATCAGGCCGTTGGCCGTAACAACAATCGGCACGATGACAGCCGAGTCCACATTCCACATGTCGACAACCTCATGTGCTAAGTCGAGATATTTGATTTGTTTCTCTTTCTCAGCTTTCACGAGGTTCTCGTCATGGGGAATGGTGATATCGACAATCATCGTGCGGCGCGCTAATCGATCTATCACCACAATGTCTGGCTTAATATTTATTATTAATAGTGGGGCCTGCTGAGGCTTAGCACTGCAAAAAGTCTATTGTGCAACCCTATCCTTTAATTCTTCTTCCTCTGTCCACATGGATAATTACTTACTCGAACATGCAAAGACAGCTTAGACTGACATGATTTATTCAAGGTTAAGTGATCAGCCACTTTTGTTGTCGATTGTACAAGGCAGGGGCGTATATAACGGTAAACAGAACTAATGTGTTTTGAGTTTCAACTCTATCCGGCAGACCAAAATGACTTTTGTTATTTTTACTTGGCATTTGATAAATGGGATTATCGTCCGGGGCGTTAGCTTTCTTTAGCTGTGTTTTAATAATATTAGCTTGTTTTTATTGCGTTCGTATTCCGTATAAAAAGCGGATGTACCTACTTATACTTTTTACAAGCAGGATTACTTTTTCTGACATTAGTTTAAAGAGTTTTCTTTTTAATTTTGCTTATTATACAATGAAAATGCGCTTGTCATTCATCTTACCGGATGATAGGTAAGTGACTAAAAGGCCGGTGAGCATTTCACATGAAAGCCAAGCCAACGTAAACAGCCTATAATTGTCCACTGCTGGGCAAAGGCCTCCATCATTGAAATCAAGTCATCGCTACAATTGATGGGTAATGGCTTAATCACCAAGCTTGCCAAATGCGGGTTGGTGATCTGATCACAAACCCGGGCTATGCATCGAAAAATCCGAATTACATTTAGCCCGACCTGGAATTGAACACGGGACCTTCGGGTATCGGGCCGAGGCGTTAAGCCAACTAGGTTATTTTATATTTTACTGGTAAAACACAATAATACAGTTTGCGGTGTTTTTATGGTACTTTAAAATTAAAAAAAAATCTACATATTGTTTAAGTAAGTATATTGAGATATACTTACTTAGATAATACGTAGATTTTTTTAAAAGAAGAAATAAAACCTATTGGTATAGAGATAACAACAGATTTTATTTCTACATTTTAGAGTGTTTTGCATGATGTGTCCGCCACAGTACACCAATGGGAGCCGCACTGACGCTGCTCTATCGATTTGGCCATCTGCGTTGCGGAAACCCAGACACATGACTGCGGATCTCATACAATTAATGTAGGATTAAGAAAAAAGAACCATAGAGAAAAATAATTTTAAAACATTCAGAAATTTAAATGCCAATGCGATGTTATTGATTATTTTTAAACTCTCTTGAACGCTTTAGCTGCAGAGGGGCGAATATCTATGCAGCTTAAATCGTATCTAAAATATGATTGTATGTTATTATATTAGAAGTAAAAATACAGATCAACAATAAAAAACATTGAAAGTCGATTACCCGTAACTGTGCGTATGTATACAGTGCTTAACAAACCGGTAAGTAAATACCTAGATAGGTCTTGTTGAACACAGGTACTTTTGTTGGTAGAAAGCTATGTTTTAATTAAAACAGATATGCAGTTACAGCATGTAGGTAAGTATTTCTAAGTGGAAAACTATTAAGTTTTGCTTGTAGCATGTTTATATACTTACCTACACTATATCATATTTTCCAACTGTGAGACTACGTACGATCTGAAAGAGCACCTGGCTATTAAATAGAAAAATGCCGATGATATTATGTAAGTAGGTACGATCCAATCAAATTAACATTTCTATCCTTCAGCTGTAAATGCAAATGTGTAAAGAGTTCGCATATTAACTTCCAAAGATTATGACATTATGATTCCCCTTCGAATACCTCAGTAAAAAGTCTGTTATTGACATTTCTTGATGAGCGTCGCGTCGTACAAGTTATGTAGGTAGGTATAGGATCGTATCTCGTTACCATGTTTTACTTGCTAAAGCTACGAGGTTTTATTTGAATAGACGAGAATATGTAGCGTATTGCAATTCTGTAGGTAATTCTTTTTCAAGTAAGTTCTTATAAAATAAGCTCTTTATAGTTTTGTTGACTCTCATTTCTAGTGGAAATAGGAATGATGCAACAAAATGAACCTATTGTAGGTAGATATAGTGCGCTTTTTTATCTATGTTATGCCTCTGAAGATAATGTGTCAGAAGGGTAGATTCGAACTGTAGGTATTGCATTCGAACAAGTTGTTTATCATATTAAGACAATGTGCAGCCAATAGAGGGCAGTTGACAAATTAGCCAGTAGAATAAGTTTTTACTACCTGTAATTTTTTTTATTTTTTTTTATGAAAACAGCGAACTTTCCACCAATTATCACTGTTGTATTATATAAACTCCATCAATTTAATGTTTATTAACCAAATTTTAGTTATGTAATAGAAACTCGTGTTTAGGTGCAGTCAAAATTTAGTTGAAGTTTTGGATTTTTTTTTATTTCATTTGGTATTAATTGTCGTTGGCAAGGTATTTATTTTGCGTGTTACTCATCATACAACACTTTTTAGTATCGAGTTTAGAGTCTCTGGAATATCTCTCCGAAATACTGGCGGTTCTGCAGAAACAAATTCCGTTGTCTATGATTTAAAGCTTAGCGAACAGAGGGGTATTAATTAACTATGGTTCGATATTGACGTGTGTTTTGACCGTTCCCCCACGGAAGTTAGCTCAGGTAACGATGACCACGTCTGGACATCGAAGGGTCGCTGCCACATTACGGTATTAAAATTATTCGAATTTCGACCATTAGCTGAATGATATTGAGCTTAATGTGCTGTGTTTTAACTTCCCCTCTTTAATTTTATTATTGATGTAAGTGCATTTTCGTATAGATAATAGGCAGCACCTACCTACATACTTATATAGAGAGGTAAATTCAAGCTAGGAGATTAACAGGGTGAGCAAATCAAAGGGGTTAACTATGGGGAAAATCGGAAACTTACGAGATAGGGTTGGTTCTCACCATGTCGACTTAAAACTGAAAACTTTATATATTTTCTTTCTTTTGTGTAAGTAAGTATGTCTCTTAAGTGTTTTTCCGATTAATATTTTCAACTGATTATTGAAATACACTTTTTGTAACTACCTACCTACTTAGTTAGGGGGCACTGGTGCACTGTAATAATGTTTTTTTTTTCAATAACCTATCTCAGGCGCTAGTCAGGCGATAACTTAATCATAAATAAGTGTGTAGAATTAGAATTAGGCCACATTTCCACCTGCAAGAAAACTTCCGCGAGAAATGTCCGATAGTCTGTTCGACAGCAGCTTGCAAGTGTATACTCAGTAGCAAGTACTGTCTATATACTTGTAAGTTGCTGTCGGATAGACCGTCGGACATTTCTCGCGGAAGTTTTCTTGCAGGTGGAAATGCGGCCTTAAGGAGAGAGTGAGAGAAAATAAGTGTAGGATACCTAATTATTATTCATTCTTATTATTATTAGTGACAATTCGGTTACCTCTTATTATATCTATTACTCTTGGATTAGTCATGTTCAAGAGACTATCCATAAGTTTTGATAGCAGTCCTTCATCACCGTCATGGAGAGCGATGTCTCCCTTTTTTTAATGTCTGCACATTCGTGTTCGCGTAAACTTTATACAACTAATAAGCCATGTTTTGTCCGTTCCAGGGTGCCGAATGCCCCGAAGAGCTGCATCGCCGAAATCTTCAGCTCAGACGCGACGGACGGTGCCGGCGGGCCCGTGAAGAATGGCGCGTCGCGGCCGCGCATCGTGCGCGACACACCCACGCGTCCGCGCGACACGCACTCACGCCTCTTCGGCCAGGTGCGTACGGTGCGTATAAAAAACTTTTTTTTTAAATCTATTTTTTCTTCTTAGTATGTACTAGCAGTTTTCCCGCGATTTTGTCCACGTGTTCCAGAGATTACTCTCCGCAAACAAACAAAGTCACAAACTTAATTTACCTCTTTAATGAGGCTCAGGCGCAGTGTCCACTTAGCAAAATGTCCACTGGTCGCAAAAGGTCCCTTTCGCTACTAAGTATTCTTATTGTTTTTTTTTAATGAATCCATTTTTTGTGTTATTGTTTATAGATAAATCCATAATATTAGTTGCTTGGTTGTAGTAAATAAATAAACGTGACTTGTACTATAGGTAGGTAGTTAACTACTTTTATTTTAAATTTTTTACCCATATCCATACAAAATGTAAGCCAGTCAAACATGTACCTAAATATGATAAGAGAAAGTTTGAAGAAAAAGGGATATTATGCGAAATGGACATTTTGCGAAGGGGACATTCTGCGAAAGACACATTTTGCAAAATGGACATTCTGAGAAAGGGACGTTTTGCGAAAGAGACATTTTGCGAAAGGGACCTTTTGCGACCAGTGGACATTTTGCGAAGTGGACATTCTGCGCCTGAGCCTTTAATAATAGTATAGAAAAGGTAACGCTTGTGACTTTGTTCGTTTGTACCTATGTAGGGGCTGATCTCTGGAGCTACTGATCCAATTCCAAATATTCTTTCACTGATAGAAAGCTACACTTCTTGCGGGTAACATAGAATATATTTTTATTTAAAAAAGAGTTTCTTTTAAATCTCAAATCCACGCGGTCGAAGTTGCGAGTAATGTTCTAATTATTTATAAAGTTGTAGTCAGCAAACGTCGCTGAACACTTACCCATTTACTAAAAAACAGTTTTAGTTTTTTAGTAAATGGGTAAGTGTGGTTAAAATATTATCTCTGTCTAAAAATACTTATTAGCTTAAAAGTGAGAGCATCTGTTTTAAGCATTGCCTAGCTGCACACTAGCGCCGCCAATGAAAAAAAACATATCTAGTAGTTAGAGACAGAAAATCAAATTATGCTCAACAAACTATTTAACTATAACGCCGTATTTAACTAAACCATAAGATGTCAGATGTTTATTAGGTGACGTAAAAATGCTTAATTACTTCATTCAAATAGTTTGTTGAGCATAATTTGATTTTCTATCTCTAATTACTAGATATGTTTCTTTTCATTGGTGGCGCTAGTGTGCGGCGTAAACGCTCTTAACCGCTTTGGTCAAAGCCCTTAATAAGTCGAATATGCGTTTGCGTTATGCACGACACATCCATCAGCCACAGTCATTTTATGTCCCTATATTGCTGGGGCACAAGCCTTCCCTATGGATGTAAACACCGAAGGGACAACGGGCAATAAACTACCACTCAGGCTCATGGCGGTTCTGTGGTAGTTGACGACTTGTAATGCGGCTGGGACCAACGGCTTTACGTGCTTTCCGAAGCACGGAGAAGGACAAGATGACACTTTTTTAGACACCCTCTTGATGACCGGCTTTTGCGATGTTGCTTAACTTTGCAAACCGAACGCGTTTATTTCGCTGGCACGGTTGTTTCACCGTCTCACTACTGGTGTCTTTGCACATTCCAGGCGTCGTCGAACGGGCCGGTGGCACCAATGGTAACGGACACCATCCGCAGCCACATCCAGTTCGGGGAAAAGGACATGAACGGCGGCAGCCCGTCCCACTCGCCGTCCAAGATGAACGGCAGCGCGGTGTCCACCCCCAGCCGAGGTGAGCTGGCGCACGCGGACCACTGTGAGTCGTTTACCATGTAGGCACGCCGCACGTGGCACGCTAGGTGGCGACTGGTGACACATCGCTAACGTACGTTGAATGGATTGAGGTACTCTCCCCCCTCCCCACACTCCCCCCGTATCTTTGACCACATTTTTCAGTGTAAAACAGAGCTAACATCTTGAAAGGTACCTACGCGAATCCATTTCACTAGTAAAAGTTTTTACACAAAACTTATGTAGACTTTTTTCATGTCATATTTAATTTTCCGCATTGTAGGTATAGTTGTTGAGAGTTAAAAAAAAGAAGGAAATGGAAAAATTATATTTTTGTTTTAAGTTAAAAAAAAATGTACGCGGCATACTAGTCTCATAGTCTTATTATTGGTTCATGTATGCAGTCTCAGTCATTTCTTAGTTAAATCATCAATGTACTAATAGAAATCATTCTAGAATAAAAAAAATAACCTAAGTACGGCACCTGTAGTCGTTGTGCCATAGCCTGAAACTTTAAGTATCTTTATTTAGGGTACAGAAATACATCAAAAACATGATGTTTTGATTACTCAAGGCACGTGATGTTTAACATCTTATCATATGGCTGTCTACGAGTGTAGGTATAATGTATGCAGCTTATCGAAAATTATATTATGACTGTCCCGTAGATACGCAGAAATAAACCAAGAAATCATCTGAGCTATATGTTATATTTACTGGCATACCGAGATAGTTTTCACAACCATGTAAAGTCTGGCGTATTAAACGCCAGACTTTAAAAGCTCTTTTCATTCGCATTCGAAAGTATGTAGTTTGATCCGCACGCTGCGATATCCAGGAAAGCAATTACTCCACCTGACCTTGAAATCCATTCAACATTCGAACCATCTGTCATTACGTAGAAACCGCGACAATGAGCGTCTGTTCCCACAGCAGTTGCGGGTTCTGCGAAATGAGAGGTCGCTGCTCGCATTCAGAGTTTAAGGCACCTGCACATGCTAAGAAACTATACCTATGCTTCACTATAACATAAGCTAGGCACCTATCACCATTCATATCTAATAAATCTTCAAATCATACACGAAATAATGAAAATAACTTTCACTTTCATGAATAATAAAAATAATATGTCAAGCGTAAGCCTTAGCTTCGATTGAGGCATGATTGCACAATAATATGATTAACAAAGTAAACACTTCGGTTTAACAATGGTTTGTTTTAACAATAACCCGTTTGTCATTTTAGTGTGAATTATGTAATTATGCAAAATTAACACTTCAACTTAGTATTAAGTTAGAAATGAGGTTTGTAGTTATGAAGTGGGTATCTAATTTGAGCGTCGACAATAAGTACCCAATTCAAAATTAACATTACAAACAAATCACTGAACGTCTTAGTGAACCTAATGAGGTTGATAAGGATCCTCGTTTTCCAGGGCCTCACTAAAGATCGTTAGCCAGACTTAAGGTACTCGCTGTCTTACCTATATATTTCTGGTACCACTGTATAAGAAAGCAATAAGCAATCTATTAAGATTACCCAGTAGGTAGAACGAATGAAAACCGTATGTTCTGTGAATGGTCAGCGTCGTACTCTCCGCCGAAGAGGAATCCGGTGACCGGTGATGGAGTGATGATGCCGCCGACGCGCCGGCGCCACCCAGCGGCCTGCCAGCGAGGTGCCGAACCCGACCTCCCCGGTCCAGAAATCCTATACTTCGATCACGACCAAGACCCTTACTACCCCGACCGAGACCATTACTACCCTGATCTAGGACAATACTATCCTGACCTGAACCCTCAACCGACTCACCGCTATTACACCAGAGACTGGCCTCCCCTTCCCGCGCAATACTACGTCGAATCTACCGCCAAACCAACTCCATACATACGACACACTCCTTACACTTTGCTTGGTTTGAAAACCGACGATCCTGAGAAAACTCATCCAATAATAGACCCTGATTCGCTATCACCTCAACTGGTGCTTGACAGGCCTTGGCCCCCTTTCCCCGCCCAACATTACTTGGAGCCGAAAGAACATAAGATACCTTACCATCCGTTGCCGCCCTACGCTTTCGTCGGCATGACCTCCGCGCTAGGTGACAGACCGAAACCTGACTACAAGTACAATCCTATACCGACTTTGGACGCCCCCATCGACCCGTTCTTGATGGCGAACTTCAATCCGCCACCGTCGCTCTTCAAGTATGAGAGGGACGGACCGATTCCTGACGTGACTCCTTTGCCCACGGAACTGATTCCTGGCCCGCACACACTGACTGGTTTCCCTCCTATATTCCACAAGCACGTCCCAGGCTACCTTTTTGATCTGAGTCGGCATGCTGAAGACTTCACACCTCAGACGTACTATGTAGACTATGTCCGCCGAAGGGAAATGGGTGGGTGTTCAATTTTGAATGAAGGAATGCCCTGTTATTGCACCACTCTCTCTGACGTAACTTCGATATCTGCGTCGGATTTTAAGCTTTAATTCGCATCAGACAAGTTTTTAATTTGCTCGTAAAAATCTACAAAAAGATTCCTTCAAGTTTTAAATTTGAGCACCCATTTGTACTCTTTTGTTTAGTTGCCGCTTTGTAATTATAAAAATAGGTAACAATATAGACAATTTTAGTTATAACTAGTACAAAATGTATTATTGAAACATAATTTTGAAAATTGTATTTGCTTGTTGTTGTTTTGTATAAATGTATGTAATTTTTATTATCTGTTGTATAATTGTGATTTTATCTGTACTTATATATTTTAAGTTTTTCTTATACTTTTGCACGCTCTGTATTCTACTAGGTACTGTACTCTAAATGGTTTCAATGTATTAATAGTATTCTTGAATTTCTCTTTGTAGCTAGATATCTATTACTATCTAGGTTATCTTATAATTGAAAGTCATCAAATATTTCTTCAATTGTAGTTAGGAATTGAATCAAATGTACTTACAACTTACAAATACTTAGATATCGTCCATCTTCAATAGTAGTCATCTTCAGAGCAAAGGCGGGTTCAATATGAGTTGTAATAAGTACAATGAACAGTTTGAAGAAAGACAACAAAATATAAACTCTCATTCACGAAACTCTTAACCGTAGCAGAGATCATCCGGCTACGGTGTCGTGTCGTGAATCCTTTCACACTACCATTTGGCCGATCCGATCCAACCCCTCGCAGAATCTAGTAGGGAACTGGGACACGCACTAGTGCATAATGTCATTCCCTCTAGAAAAGCTCTGACGTTGCTTCGTTTTACACGGCTTGTTGCCATTTAATTTTCTCGCCGCTCCCAAAAAAAACCCGTAACGTTGAAAATGACGTTTGAGGCAATAACCAAACTCTTTTAAAAAAAAACTCGTAGTAAGTACCTCCTTTGAAGTCCCTTGTGACTTGTCTTGGGTTTCCATTCTAAAGCTTGAGCATCTAAGAGAATCTAGCAAAGTATGAGGGCACTCTTAATAGTAAGTGATGCCAGAACCTAGTAATGTCTCCAAGTTTGTTCACCCACCAACTCTTATAGAGACACCAAGAATACTGCTATATCTAATTATTGTTTCAAAAAACTTACTGTAGAGTCCCTATAACTTGCTAACTTGCTCTGCCGTGGGCCATACATTCTTCCATCATCATCTTTCACAAATTTCTTGTATTACAACTCGCAGGGGCTCGCTTCATGTCTGCTCATCCTTTGTTGAGGCGAAGACTTCACAGTTAAAACAATTCACTAGAAAGCATGACAGGAGTATCTACCATTAAATCTATCTCCGTAGTTTTCAATTAGCAATTTTGATTATAGTAATGTATAGTGAAGTGCAAATGTGATTTAAGCTTCTACAGTAAGAGCTTCTCACGTAAGAGCTATAGAGCTCTTACATGAGAAGAAGTGAAGACACTTCTTTTGAAGTGTCAAACTTGAAGCTGATATTTTTGCATTTGACTGTATCGTCGGCCCGAGAAAATGTCGAGTATATTTGTAACGTTGTTTAAGTAAACAATCATAATTTAAAATAACAAAAAGTATACAAATTAAGTTTTTTATCTTTATTTATACAGTAGCTTAATTTGAGAACGTTCTAAAGTGTTTAACATTTTCGCGGACCTATTGTTATGTGACCTTACTATTTGTATTCCCCTAAGCTATAACGGTTCTATTGGCGTTTCCAGAAGGCAACCCGATCACCGGCGACGGCTACAAGTCGATGAACGGCCAGATCAACACCGTGACGTCAGTGAACGGCACCAGCCACATCATCTACAACAGCCGCGTGCCGCCCGGCGGCTTCTCCTCCGGCCTTTGGTAGGCTACAACCACCCTACCCCCCACCATCACTCATCGTATAAAAACCCCGGCGGCTAACAATTAAAACTTAGTCGCCGTTCGACTCTCGGCGCGCGCAGACCGCTAATATTCTAAATTTGTAATTTACCCCTATAAACTTTCGAAATTTAAAATATTAACGGTTTTGTCAAAAAAGTTTAATAATTTGCATTTATTTTAAAAACTACCATTTTGTTAATATACTAAACTTCGAGTAGTTAATTAAATTATAGTTACGTGCACCATCAAAATGCATCGTCCACTGTAACATAAAAGGGTATATGTTGTTCATTAAATCCTTAGCCTATCCCAGTAACAGTTTATTCAAATAATTAGAATAGATTTATAGATATTTTTGTAATAGTAATATTTCGATAATTATTATTGTAAAGACGATAGATTTCGTTTTGTTGCTCTGTGTAATCTTAAATTGCAGTGTATCGGAGCGATCGCTAAGATTACAATGACCAACTGAGCATTAATTAAGTACCTACCTATTTGAGAAATTGTACTCTCTTTCACACTTAAAATAATATGTTAACACATTGATATTGAGAATTAGGAGTGAGGAAACGTATCAGCAATATACCAAAACGAAAAGTGCCTTGAATGGGGATGGAATTCAATTCTGATAGAATCGATGTATACGTCTGACATTACATCTTGTAGGGAGAGTGATTATATTGTCTATATATTTCACGGTATAGAAATAGTAATCATACGGCACTGGCTAATTGATACATTATTAACATTAAAGAAAAACTATAATATTCAACATTAAGTATATTTCTCGTTTGTTGAATTTCGATTGTCCTACATAATTTAAATAAAAGTTTTTTTTAATATACAGGGTCTAACAAAATCAATAAGCGAACGTTTAAGGGCGGTATCTATACATCATTCTGAATACAATGACAAAAAATGAGCTCCAGTTTTATAGTGATTTTTCAAAGTTATGTTTTCTAACAAACTAAATCAATTAAAATAATGCACATCATAAAACATTCTGTATCTTTACTAACACGCATGCAAGCGTCAATAAAAAGATAGTGTACAGATACACGCACACAATTGGCATGATCGGCTATCTTTGTGTGCGTGTAGTGCAGCTGTAAGGGTTTGGAAAGGGTGTATTTTTTGGTGAAATATGATAATGTATTGTTGATTATCTCGGTAACGAGCCTGTAGTTTTGGACCAAATTTGGTGAGCATGCTCAGTGTGATGTATAGATGCTCCCCTTAAACGTTCGCTTATTGATATTGTTAGACCCTATATAGAAATGCATTTATTTTATCTTTTTATACAAGTTTATTATTTTCCTTTTTTTAGTTTATTTACTACTTGTTTAGGATAAAAGTGTAAAGACGGATTTGAATATTGGTAGATTATCTGTTAACATATTGGGTGAATGTCTTGAAGCATAGTGTTAGAGATTATATAATATATAAGTGGCAACGTTTCTTTGTGTAGAATGTAACTTACCCTAGAAATACCATATCATCTTTGTAAAAACCTTTTAATACTTTCCTAACATGAAATCGCGTAATCACAGGCCTAATTGTAACAAAACTGTTAATAGATAATAATCCATTATTTCAAATAAAGTTTTTTTTATTAATGCGATGTTGTTATTTTGTATGATACTTTTAAATATCATTAAGAAATTATTTAGCTTTGAAATAAAAAAATAACAGACCTAATAATAGTCTGAAAAAAAAACAAATGATGCGATTTGGTTTTTTATTATTTACCTATTTACTGTATGAACTTACTACTCTACGTACCTCCTATCTATTTTTTACACTTAGCACTGTTTTGTAACATAGTATGAGCTTCGAGTACTTTTAAAAGTTAGGTAAACTTTTGTCAAACTAAGATACCGTTAAGAGCAAAGGTATCGGCTTGGTATCTCTACCACTGGCATTTTTAACCTTTATACCGCCAACAACTTCTATAGAAGTTCGAGGTTTTCGTGCCGTCCACGCCAGCACTTCTATAGAAGTTCTTCTTTGTTCCTACTTTATTAAAATACATTTATACGTTGGCGTACAGCGGGACATCGCGTGCAGGATAGTTGGGCGGTGAAAAGGTTAAATAACCTAACCGCTCTACGCCGATTGGCTAAAGCGCATTACGTAACAAAAAAGTAATGATAGTTTTCTAAGTAACTATACCTGTATTATCGCTAGCAACTTACCTTTATTTAAATAACGATATTTACCGATACTTATAGACGGATTTTGGTAACGGTATGATGCCCTGACTCTAACTGCCTCATTATATGATTTAACAGGGTGCCTCGCGCCTAGTGTTAGTTTCATTTGACATTCGATCACGTTAACGAAAACGAAAATGAAAGCAGCGGCTCCTGGCGACATACGTTAGAGTTACAATTTTGCCATAATTTTTTTTTTTTTTGTTTTTATTTATTTAAACCAGTCATTACCCGTGGTCCCGGTGGGTCGACCCATAGAAAATGAAAACCATCAGTTACACACAAAGTTTACTGAATCAAATAAAATAATTCCATCCTAAGGAACAAAACATACTCATACTAGAACCAATATTGAAAATGATGAATTCATAGAATTATTCCCCAGAGATACACTTCCGGTTTGAACATCTAAATTAAATGTTTTTAGATGAAAAAAAAACTAAATAATAGTGCACTAGATTTAATATTTCCAACAAAGTACCAGGCTACCATAACTAAGCAGGAGATTGCATTTTAATATAAAATAATAAAGTCTTATAAATAAATATATGTATAGAAAAGATTATAATAATATTCTTTTATATTAATAAGCAATCTCCTGCATAGTTATGGTAGCCTGGTACTTTATGTTGGAAATATTAAATCTAGTGCCTATCTTAACATTTCTAATGAGTATCCAACTGATATTTCAATAGTAATTAAATCCATGAGTGTATCGGTTATGAATTCATCATTTTCAATATTGGTTCTAGTTTATGTTTTGTTCCTTAGGATGGAATTATTTTATTTGATTGAGTAAAGTGTGTAACTGATGGTTTTCATTTTCTATCGATACAGTCAGAAAGGCCAGGAAACAATCCCTAGTGCCATGGAACCACGGGTAATTAAAATTACCCGTGGACCCGGTAATGGGTCGACCCACCGGGACCACGGGTAATGACTGATTTAAACTCACACTAGGCACTTAGACGACTGTGTTACGACTGCATACAGCGACATCAAGCGGAGTTCAGTGGAACGAAAAACGCAGTGTTGTATGTATCTAAGGAGCATAATTATAGCAAACTCCGTTAAGAGCGTTAACGCCGCACACTAGCGCCGCCAATGAAAAAAAAACATATCTAGTAATTAGAGATAGAAAATCAAATTATGCTTAACAAACTATCTGAATGAAGTAATTTAGCATTGTTTCGTCACCTAATGAACACCTTACATGTTATGGTTTAGTTAAATATGGCGTTATAGTTAAAAGTGGCCGTAACGTCTTATTTAACTAAACCATAACATGTGAGGTGTTCATTAGGTGACGTAAAAATGCTAAATTACTTCATTCAAATAGTTTGTTGAGAATAATTTGATTTTCTATCTCTAATTACTAGATATGTTTTTATTTTTCATTAGTGGCGCTAGTGTGCGGCGTAAACGCTCTTAACGAAAACGTCAATATCTTCATGGCAAAATTTTCATTCACGTCGTTTGCCGCCAGGAGGCGCTGCTTCAATGTCATATAATTTCGTTAACAACATTACTATAGTGCAGTCTATACTGCAATCTAGTATTTCCTAAGGAAACTAGCAATTTGCCCGCGACTGCGTCCACGTTGGTTTCGCGATTCTAAAAAACGAATGTTTTTATCAAAATAAAATATAACCTATATCAACCGCAAGGAATGTTGTCGTTCTATCAGTGAAGTCTGTTTTGAAATTGGACCAGTAGTTCTAGAGATTAGCCTCAAACAAACAAATTGCCAAACTTTACATCTTCATGAATAGTAAAGATTATAAATTTATCAAAAAGGCATTTAAGTAGTTTTGATTGCTTACTTTATTACAGTTATATTGATATGTATAGTCTACAATGAAATTGCTTTACCACCTTATAAGTGAATTTTGTTTGCTTATAATAAAACAACAAGTTCTATTTTTGTTTAAAAAACCAAGTGACATACGTTGTCATCATTGACAATGAGCCTTAGCGAAATTTTATTGTAATGAAAGTTTTTGTTAAAAGTGATAAAGCAATTTCATGGTCGACTATACCAATATGCAGATAATTTTGGCTCATATCACTTCACTTTCACTAAATAAGACCTACTTAGTAGCTCTCGTGGCATTACATCTGCTACTGGCACATGCATATAACAACCAGCCAAGTGCGAGTCGGACTCGCGCACGAAGGGTTCCGTACCATTATCTATAAAAAAAGGCAAAAAAATCATGTCTGTTGTATGGGAGCCCCATAAATATTTATTTTATTATATTTTTTAGTACCTATTTGTTGTTATAGCGGCAATAGAAATAAATCATCTGTGAAAATTTCAACTGTATAACTATCACGGTTCATGAGATACAGCCTGGTGACAGTCTGGAGTCTTAGTAATAGGGTCCCGTTTTACCCTTTGGGTACGGAACCCTAAAACGAAATATCTTGTGTAAGACTACATAATATTGAATAAATAAAACTAATTTTAAATTTGATATTGATATCTATTAGTCTTTTAAAAGCTGGAAGTCACAATTACGATAAAAATCACTTAAGTCTAATAATAAATAAAATATATACATTAAAATGAGAAATCACAACAAAGTCAAGAGCAAAAACATGTTTACATTTTATATAGCTATCCTTATTAAATGATTATACATAAAAATTTCACAACATTACAGTAAAAATCAAGTGTTGTACAGTCACCATCAAATTGATTAATGCAACATAAATGGTTAAAAATATCTTGCCCATCAAGAAAAAACAGACTTTATCATTATATGATTAGAGTTAGTTTTTGACTGACATTGTCAACGTTCAATACAATAAAAAAACAAGCGAGCCTTACAGTACTCGCATATGATGTGTAACATTTGACATCTCACCTTAGTAATAAGCAATTTTAACATTATTTTCTGAAAAAAATGGGTCAGGTATTACATTATTTTATAACAATAAAATAAATAATGATGAAGTCTATTACACACGAAAGGGTTGAAATCAATATTACAATAGAAAATAGAATATAGAATTAACAATGACGTATATTTTTTACAAAGAGAATGCAGTAAATACTCATTGGAAGACATTTGACATATCAAAATGCCCTTTGATAGTCAAATGACACAATATGTCACATATAATAATAATATGTCATGTTTATAATATCGATTACTGAATTTACAAAAGCGCGCTTTCCCGACTTCCTGTTACACTGTTGGACACTTCCGTCCCATTTCACGAAATCACTCCCACAAATTGCTAGAAAGCGAGCGAAAAGATGTTACACATCAAAAGGATGGTTCGTCATCGCGCCGGCCAAAAGACGTCCACTGCTGGACAAAGGCCTCCCCTAAGGCTCTCCACAAAGACTGGTTTTGTACTGCTCCCATCCAGCGGCTATTCGGGACCTTAACCAAATCGTCGGTCCACCTTCTTGGAGGCCTGCCCACACTGCGTCTTCCGATGCGTGGTCGCCACCGTAGTTAAGGTTTACGAAGTCATAGCATAAATTTGCCGTTAGAAGCATACTTGTTAAAGTTTTTTTTAAATAATTTTGAAGTTTTTTACTCGAGAACTGTTCCGCCCCAGCGGCCATCAGTTCTACGAGCGATTTGCCCTGCCCATTGCCACATGAGCTTAGCAACTCTTCAGGCTACGTGGGTCGTCGTCGGTAACCTTAGTTCTAGATTGCTTTTGACTATTATTTCTTACCAGAGCACCTAGCACAAATATTTATCTTAATAGGAAAATTTTATTGATATGATATTATGATACAGCGACAGCGCCACAACGTCCGTAAATGTAACTAATAATTGACACATGCCAATTATTCAAAGATTAACTATGTGCTAAGCCCGCTGATGTTAAGCGATGAGTTGGTCAAAGTCGAAGGGCATACTCTTTTTTGATATTAAAATATGCAGACTTTCTTAAACATTTCGTAAACTTCAATTAATTTGATGCTGACTGAACAACAGATTCATATATCATATTCACAAACCTTAGACGTGCGTTTATAATATTTTTTATCCAGCACCCGAGTTTAATCCATATTGACATTTATTGCTCTACTAATAAGGCTTAGTATCTACCAAAAGTGTATACATATCTTTGCACTTGACTATGTACTCCGGAGTCAACCCTTCAAGTCTTCTTCTCTGCTCAAGTCGACCTGCGGTACCTCTTGCACGCCGGTTCTGCTACGCCCTTTACTCAGGGTGGAGGGTGATTCTACTTCCAATGTCACTGGGCCGTCGTTTTGGATTGAAACCTGCATGTATGCCCCGAATTGGCCATCTGTAAACAATTTAACAAACTGGTAAGGTCAATATAAATTTTAATCCTAATCTTAACTAGATTGTATTGGCAATTTTTTTTCAAATAACCCTCACAATTATATTTTGGGAAATCGTGTGGTGAGAGCGTGGAACAAGCTCCCGGAAGAAGTAGTCTCAGCCCAAAACTTAAATCAGTTTAAAAACAGACTCAGCAAATATATTCATTTTAATGAATATAATTCAATTATTCATTCAATTTAATAAAATAAAAGATAATAATAATACCAGTGGTGTATAGCAGAATACAGACACTTATCAGTTGTTTCAACTACCTGCCTAATAATTATTAACAATAATAATAATAATTTCAGTACTTCTGAATACAGGACTTGTATAGTCGACCATGAAATTGCTTTATCACTTTTGACAAAAACTTCCTTATTAATAAAATTTCGCTAAGGCTCATTATCAATAATGACAACGTATCTGTCACTTGGTCTTTAAACAAAAATAGAACTTGTTGTTTTATTATATGCAAACCAAATTCACTTCTAAGGTGGTAAAGCAATTTCATTGTCGACTATACTTTCAAAACCCAAACATACTTGGACAGGATTGTAAGAAAGGTATTCTTATCGCATTTCAGAAACCAGAAATTACTGACATTATGGCTACACTATGTTTTCTTTTATTACATTTATGACTTCTTTTTGTTTCATCATAATCATCCATTACCAGGCCAGGCTGGACATAAGCCTTTCCATTAGGATTAGCATACCTACCACTGAAACCGTTCTTCTAACATTCTACTAACTGCTGCCAGCAACTTTGCATATATGCTTGCTTCACTGCGCCAGAGTCAAATAAAAAAAAAAAAAAATACTTTTATTTTAGACCAAATGGTCCATATTCACAATAAAATTAAAAATTATAAATATATATACAACTTGTTGATTTGCATTCACGCCATATTCATAGCAGCAGTCGTATTGCTTATACTTATTACAAATAAATTATAAAAAGAATATGAAAAAATAATAATCATATTTTCAAAATCTGTTAATACGAATCGCACGTCTGCGTAGCACTAAAAAATAAACGCTCGTTCGCGTACGCCCGCTCACCCGACCACGAGTAGGTAGCAACAAGCTCGAGCTTCGCGGCGCGCCCGCAGCTTTGTCGGCGCGGCGAGCGCCGGCGGCCGGCGGGCGGCGGGCGCACGCCGCACGCATCAAAGCCAGTGTGCCGCGCAACCCCGAACGAGTGACACATTTCTTAGCCCTAGCGAATTTGGAGCGAAACGTGTTCTTAGGTGTGTTGTTTGTGTGTGTAAAAAAAGTAAAATGACGGAAAATTATTCTAACGTAGAACTTGTGGAGATGGTGCGATTATACGCAATAAGTGGGAACAGTCTACGTCGAACCGTGGTCATTTTTGTGGAAATGTTTCCAAACAGACCAACTCCATCGCGCGAGGTAATGCTTGCTGCCACGCAACGACTGAGGGATCATGGCCAGTTCAACGTTCCTCGACATGCGCAGGGTCGCGGCAGTGTGGGCCTCTCAGTCGATTTGCAAGAGCAAATACTCGAATACTTCGAGAGGGAACCACGTGCCAGTACTCGTGATGCTGGCCGCCACTTCAATGTCCACCACACAACAGTACGGCGGCTTCTTAAGTCGGAGCAACAGCACCCGTTCCACTTCAGAAGAGTTCAAGAATTGAACGAGCAAGATCATGCCGCCCGGGTCACTTTTTGTCACTGGGTACTAGAACACCGAGAAGCCAGCATTCTATGGACGGACGAGTGTATGTTTACGCGCATCGGTGTTTACAACGTCCACAATGAACATTGGTGGGCTCACCGCGAACAGAACCCGCATAAGACCAAAAAAGATTCGTTCCAGCATAGGTTTAGCATCAATGTGTGGGCTGGCATTGTTGGTGGACATTTACTCGGGCCCTATTTCATCGAGGGTTATCTCAACAGCAACTCGTATTTGCAACTTTTGCAGCACGTAGTTGACGTAATGCTTGACGACGTGCCACTAGCTCTTCACCGGAATCTCTTTTACCACCAGGACGGGGCGCCTCCGCATTATGGACGCCAAGTGCGCGATTATTTGGACGAAGTGTTCGGAACCGAGTGGATTGGTCGAGGTGGGCCAGTGCCCTGGCCTCCGAGGTCGCCAGACTTGACTCCTTGTGACTTTTATTTGTGGGGAGACATAAAAAGAATGGTTTATAAAGACGAAATCACGAGTGTTGTGCAGTTAAAACAAAATATTTTAATGGCTTTTGAGAGTGTAAGGTCAAATCGTAGTGTGCTGCAAAAGTTACCTAGAAACTTAAGGCGCCGTGCTCATTTGTGCATAGAACGTGAAGGTGCCCACTTTGAGCAGTACCTGCGAGTATCTTAAACATGATCAGTAAGTACCTAATAATAGTTTATTGCAACAAAGTATACTTATGCGTAAGAGTAAGCCACTTTACCACAGAATACATAATAGTACCTACAAGTTTACGTAAGTTCATCGACTTAATGTCCGCCCGCTGCGCTCTTATGTACTTACTACGGTCTGCACCCCTATTCTCGTCAGCCGACGGTCGCTATTCTAATTTACACTGAGATCATTTTATTAATCAATCGGTTCCTTATTACTTTCTCCGTGTTAAAAGTATTTTTTAGTCATTAAGTGTACCAATTACGATCAGCTGTAAATTTATGGCGGGAATGCAAATCTACAACCTGTATATATAATATTATTATATTATTTCAAAGTCAAAGTCAAATTTTTTAATTCAAATAAACTACATCCATACGTTTTTTACCTACTACCCTTTCAGGATGTCACTTTTTAGCTGTGGAGAAGAAAACGCGCAAGAAACTCCACAGCTTTATTAGAAGTAACGACATTTACAAAAAAAAAGGATGGCGTTTTCTTTCAAGAACTTTCAAAAGACCGGAATTACAAATAATGCTTACCTCTATACATTTACTTAACATTACACTTAGCAGAATATAGAATTCGCCCCAATCGATTCCTCGACATCCTTGTCCTAGAAACCACCAAAGCTCTAAACAAGCTAGGTTGACATAACAAGGTGAGATTGATCTGGGTCCCAGGCCATATGGGAATCCATGGCAATGAGATGGCCGATGCACTTGCCAGGGAGGATTCGGAGACCCAGCTCATTGGTCCTGCCTGGCAAGTCAATGCAGCACCTACTGTGTGACTCTCTGGCTAGGAAAAGAATGGGACTCCTGGGGTCGGCCTATCCGAAACCGGAGGACTTCAGGCTCTTCGCTCTTAAAGACTCTTAAAGACATTGCCAAAGACATTGCCAAACATATGGCATCTATCTTTACAGAGGAAGAAGAGTGATACTGTTTGCCAAGTCGCGGTGTCCACTCCAGAACACAATATCATTTCCAGTGGTTATTATTTCTTATGGGGACGTCTTACGTCGCCAGCCAAACGGACGATCTACACGCGTTATTGCGGGCCACTGTCACTTCAACGCACTAATCCTTTGAGCCATGTCAGTTACTTGAGTTCACAGACGAATGACTGACAATTGACTCTTAAATTAATCTTGCATCTAGTATTTGTTAAATTTAATGCCAGGTTAGTTAAGGGGTAAAACTCACCTTTAACTTTGTCGGGTTGATATGCATCTTTGAGCATCTCAAGAAACTTCTCATAAAACTCTTTAGACTTATCAGCTGACATTGCGTTATGGAAATCTGGTTTGTTACCCTGTAATTGGAATAAAGAGAATATAATGTTAGGATTTATGATGCTCCTCTATTAATTAACTAGTAATGAAAGGAAATGAAATAAAATTTGACAAAAGGCAAGCTTAAATCAAATGGAAGCAAATTATTATTAAAATTCAATAATAATTATTGAATTTTATTCCTTTAATTTCATTACAAGTAAAGTGAAAAAACTAGTCTTATCAATTTTACCAATAATTGGTTCAAATGATTTTAATTGGTATTTTAGGAAGTTTTAATAAAATAGATGACTAGTTTTTTAACTTTACTTGTAATGAAATTGGAGGAATAGTAGTACATAGTAATAGTAGTAGATATAATAGTAATAATTATGTGAAGTAGACACAAGTACAAAATAATTAATTTGACTGATAGGCTAATTGCTTGCCTTACTGTGGTATAATAATCATACAATACCTTCCATGTGTTGTACAACGTAAACTGACTAACACAAAGCAGCTCAAACTCTTTCTCAACAACTGTCTTTTTCCACTTTGCATTAGAGTCGTCATCAAATAACCTCACACTCAGCAGTTTTCTGACACTGAAATTAGATATAATACACATAGGTATATAAGTGTTTTATTATAACTATTTATTTGAAAACTGAAATAAAAATTATTTTATTTCTAAAAGAAAAGTCAAGTATTAAAATCACTTCAGCAAACAATAGTGAGTGTGATCAATAAGAATCCCTCAATACTTAGAATGGAAATCCTAATACACAGAACAAGGTTTAGACAAAAAAGCAGCTAAATGTCTATGTCAAGTTGCTGTGTTGAGCAGGATACAACAAAAAAAATATTAATAAATTAAAAAATTATGAAAAGTTGCTTTATTAGCAGCGGCAGCATGTAGGTGTTGGAATATAGGTTTTATAGAATTTTATGTCTATGGTAGTTTACTGGCTGGAAGTTATTTAAGTTAAAATAAATATATGGATGGAACATTTTGAAATAGTTTGAAGTTGTCGTCTTGTGGAAAATGTTAGTTGCTATTATATTCTGATACTAGCAGTAGCTCTCTGTCTTTTCTACCAACCGTTTTGATTTCTTTTTTTTTGATCACATTTTTACATTGTTTTAGATTTATAATATTAAATGTTTTACAATAAAAATGTTTATGGTGCCAAAATTTATTAGTAAATTGCGTAATAATCATTGAGAAAAAGAAAAACGAGATCGAAAATTTTAAATGAGAATTTTGAAAATGACGGTAAATATTATTTTGAGAAGGAAAAATGGCGTCATTAATGGCGTCAAAGAAAATAATATGTTGAGAAGGGGAATTTGAATTGATACACATCAAGAGGGGAAATCCTATGATAGTGATGTGTATCGAAATTAAAAAAAATAAAGGATGAGAATGTATGATGCTGGAGATTGGAGCTGATGATGCTGGAGATTGGAGCTGATGATGCTGGAGATTGGAGCTGATGATGTCGGAGATTGGAGCTGGTGTTGAAAAGATTTTTTAAAATGGTGTTGACAATGCTGAGAATTTTGAAGACAGCATTGCAGACGTTGATGATTTGTGTTGAAGATACTGATGATGAGTAATGATGATGAGTAATTATGATGAGTAATGATGATGAGTATTGATGATAAGTATTGATGATGATGGTGATTTTATAGTAATGAAGCTGGTTGGAAATTGATGAAGATAATTATTGGTCATTGGTGACGGAGTTTTTCGGATAAAGGAATAGGAAGAATTATTGATGATGGAGTTGTTGGAAGAATTATTGATGATGGAGTCGTTGGAAGTTATTGATGATGGAATTGGAGATGGAGTTATTAATGATGGAGTTGGTAGTTAATTGTGTGTTGAATTGGTTAAGTTAGTTGAGATTTGAGGTTAGTATCTATTCGAATTGTAAAGTTGGATTAGTATTGGGTGATTTAATTAAATTAAGTTTTAAATAAGTTATGGGAGTTTTAAGAGTTATTATTTTAATTGTATTAAACATAAAATTCAGAGGGGATGTTGGAATATAGGTTTTATAGAATTTTATGTCTTTGGTAGTTTACTGGCTGGAAGTTATTTGAGTTAAAATAAATATATGGATGGAACATTTTGAAATAGTTTGAAGTTGTCGTCTTGTGAAAAATGTTGGTTGCTATTGTCTTTTGATTGAAATTGGTTTGTTTACATAATGTTTTATATATAGTCTTGGAGAATTGTTTATTAGAAATGTTTAGAAGAAAGGTAATAAATAAATGATGGTACTATTATAAAAAGAAAAAGGTTTTATTAAGAAGGATCCCAAGCAGAGAAGTTTTGATAATACAACACCTACTGTTGTAGATATATGTGTAAATCGAATATATCCTTACCCTTGTGCGTGGTGTATGATGTATTATCAAAACTTCTCTGCTTGGGATCCTTCTTAATAAAATCTTTTCATTTTAGTACCATCATTTATTTATTACCTTTCTTCTAAACATTTCTAATAAACAATTCTCCAAGACTATATAAAAAACATTATGTAAACAAACCAATTTCAATCAAAAGACAATAGCAACCAACATTTTCCACAAGACGACAACTTCAAACTATTTCAAAATGTTCCATACATATATTTATTTTAACTCAAATAACTTCCAGCCAGTAAACTACCATAGACATAAAATTCTATAAAACCTATATTCCAACATCCCCTCTGAATTTTATGTTTAATACAATTAAAATAATAACTCTTAAAATCCCATAACTTATTTAAAACACAATTTAACTAAACCACCCAATACTAATCCAACTTTACAATTCGAATAGATACTAACCTCAAATCTCAACTAACTTAACCAATTCAACACACAATTAACTACCAACTCCATCATTAATAACTCCATCTCCAATTCCATCATCAATAACTTCCAACGACTCCATCATCAATAATTCTTCCAACAACTCCATCATCAATAATTCTTCCTATTCCTTTATCCGAAAAACTCCGTCACCAATGACCAATAATTATCTTCATCAATTTCCAACCAGCTTCATTACTATAAAATCTCCATCATCATCAATACTTATCATCAATACTCATCATCATTACTCATCATCATTACTCATCATCATTACTCATCATCAGTATCTTCAACACAAATCATCAACGTCTGCAATGCTGTCTTCAAAATTCTCAGCATTGTCAACACCATTAAAAATCTTTTCATCACCAGCTCCAATCTCCGACATCATCAGCTCCAATCTCCGACATCATCAGCTCCAATCTCCGACATCATCAGCTCCAATCTCCAGCATCATACGTTCTTATCCTTTATTTTTAAATTTCGATACACATCACTATCATAGGATTTCCCCTCTTGATGTGTATCAATCCAAATTCCCCCTCTCAACATATTATTTTCTTTGACGCCACAAATGACGCCATTTTTCCTTCTCAAAATAATATTTTCCGTCATTTTCAAATTCTCTTTTAAAATTTTCGATCTCGTTTTTCTTTTTTCTCAATGATTATTACGCAATTTACTAATAAATTTTGGCACCATAAACATTTTTATTGTAAAACATTTAATATTATAAATCTAAAACAATGTAAAAATGTGATCAAAAAAATAGAAATCAAAACGGTTGGTAGAAAAGACAGAGAGCAACTGCTAGGTATCAAAAGACAATAGAAACCAACATTTTCCACAAGACGACAACTTCAAACTATTTCAAAATGTTCCATACATATATTTATTTTAACTCAAATAACTTCCAGCCAGTAAACTACCATAGACATAAAATTCTATAAAACCTATATTCCAACAGTAGGTAGGTTATGCTGCCGCTGCTATGATGCCTTACAAATTTTTTCAATGTTTGGAATGTGTTTTGCTCTAATATTTTTATTGAAAAATTATAATAATATAAAAATGTCAAAAATCTGTTCTTACATGTATTCTATATCTTTGATAGTGTCATTGCTGGATATTCCGATAAGTACACACAAGCCTCGTTCAATACTGCTTATGACTTCACCATTTACTAAAATTATAAAACGAATGAATATTATTCTTGTTTGAATAATTAATTTAATTATCTGCTGTATAACTACACTTGATAAGGCAAGGGCAAAGACCATTAATAACTACGTTAGTACTTGCGTTATAATTATGAAAAACTTTCTTATCAATTTATTTATATTATGCATTATTATTAAAAACTTAATTTAATAGAGAAGTTTTATAAATATTTAAAATTTAAGACTATTTATGTATTTATTATTTTCTCTAACAATTTATATATCTAATAAACGACCAAACCACGATGAAAGAAACGAAGTCGAAGATAATTTTTTTCTATTAATTAAAGGTTGCGATAAGACAACCTTATTGTAGGTTATGTTGTTATTGAATAAAGCAAATATTGTATTAATACATACCGGCTACATTAGCTTGCATTACACGTTGTATTAAAGCTTTCATTATATTGGTAAATAACCAATTTCAGTGATCTCACTCAAAATATTTTTTTCTATTTCAAAAGTTTGAATTATTGATTTTTCATAATGTAAACAAGATTTTTTAAGTTTTCTTCTATTTTAAGAAGGCTAAGAGATTTTTTCCGTACAGCCAAATCTACTGAGTTCTTTCTTACTATTTCATAACGAAAACTTTTTGAAATAGTATTAGGAAAGTCAAAAGTACTTTAAAGATGAAAGTGGGCATACACTTTGTTTCCATAACACTAAAAAAATCAAAACAAAACAACACTAATAAATTTTAATCATACATCTTGTCTTGATAACCAATAGAAAACTTATTCAGATGAAACTACAGGTAGGTACAAGCCGTAATATTAATTTCCTCTTTGGTAGAAGCCCAGTAAATTTTTTTTATATCTAAATATACGACAACAAAGCAAAGGAATAAGTGACGTATGCTTCTTACGTCAGAAATAGTTACTAGTTACTACCTACTTGCAACTAGATGGCGCTGAGCACCTGGACGCTGTAGTCTTGCTACCAAACAATAGATGTCACTAAAATGAAAATACAAACATCTTTATAGGTGATAATTAATTCCGAGTTGTGATATAATTAGCTCATTAAATTTATGGTTCCCGTCGACCGATTCGATTTGTCAGCTGGGTTGGCTAGAATGTAAGCATCATCATCATCATCATCATCATCAGCTCATTTATGTCCCCACAGCTGAGGCACGAGCCTTCCCTATGGATGGATAGGGAGAACGGGCCATAAACCACCACGCGGGCCCATTGCGGATTGGTGGATGTTAACGACTGTTAATGTAGCCTTCTTAAACCTACCTACATAAAGCAGCACTCTTGAATAGGTAGGTACTAGTACCACTCAGGGTAACTTTTTTTTTGACGGGAACTAGTGATCGTATTTTTTTTTGTAGTCATTAAAAATAGGGGTTAGCATCTGATTATATAGTCTTCAGCATTAATATAATACAAAATACAGACCACTTGCTTCCAAGCTGTCTTCAAGTAAAATTTCAATGAAAAATTAAGGTAAACGCTGGTAATGTCGACAGTGTCCCAACACTCGTCAGTTTTTAAAAAAGGTTTGATAATATATTTCTCACAACATATTAATAGACGTTTTTTATGGCAACATATTTATGGTAATCTAATGCACAATTAAAATAGCAGCACTTAGTTATAAATGCAATAGCATCCGACAAAAAAAATGTTGAAAAGTTGAGGACACCTAAATTCGTAAATAATCCAAATTCAGCTCCTAAAAGTGTAACCCGGTTGGCCAGTTTGACTTCACTTATTATAAGAAACTATTAGCTGTTTGGTAAGTGTGATTGTTTTGTAAAATAGTTAAGTAATTTTTCTAACGATTATAACCTATAAAAAGTCTTGTAATGTTATGTAGATATTATTATTTGTGTGTGACATTTACTGGTTCTTCATAAACCCTGTTTGACCCAGTACTCGACAAAATACTACTAATTTGACGGTAATTGGGACACGCTTGATAAACTGCACCTAATATCGTCACAGTATTTTTATAATTTGATCACTATCGTAATTAAATAGGTATAGCTTTTGTCGTAATTCATATTTATAAAAAACATTTTGTTACGCACTAATCATGTTTTGTATTGAACATTAAACGTTAACAGGTCTTGTTTTAAACATAATGGGTGTCGACTGTCGAATACTAGGGTGTCGGGTTTTGGGTCAATATTTTACACTTTGAAACTTATAATTTATTCATCATCATCATTCATGATTACATTATATAAAACATTATATTAAAATTTTAAATAAAACAATTATTTTGCAGATAGCGATTTCAACCGATTACAACTTCTGGCACTTGTATAAACCGATTACTTTCTAAAAAAGCCGGAATTTTTAGGTTTGTGTTTATACAAAAACTAATAAATTTTAAAAAAATCAAAATATTTTGATTTTTAATTGAATCAGATCACTATTTTGTAGGATGAAACAGAGTTGGTCCATCACATCGTCTTGCAATCTATTTCTTCGCGATAAACATACGCCAGAAGGTATAGAAGGTGCTGGTACTGATAAATACTTAGATTATTCCAAAAGTGCCAAGGAATTCTGTATGCTCTTCATGGTGCCCAGGCGCACTCTCGCTTCTCTTACATTCACAGTATATTTACTGCATCGCCAAGCAAATATCGCTCTCTCCATTGCTCGCTGGATGGCTTTGAGCCTTCTTATGAGACCCATAGTAAAGGACCACGTCTCACTCCCGTATGTAATCATTGGCAACACACACTGGTCAATAAATTTTGTTATGAGATATTGAGGAATTTTGGATGCGAATACATCACGTAGCTTCCCGAATGCAGCACATCCGAGCTGGATTCGTCAAGAGATTTCTTCTTCGAAGTTGGATTAACCAAATTGGACCGTCTGTCCCAGGTTAACGTAATGGTCAACAACATCGAGTGTAACGTTCCCAACATTAACTGGAGCGGGTGCAACATGATTTTCGTCTTGTCCATGTTCATCTTAAGACCCACTTTTTGAGAAGCATTACTGAGATCTTCGAGCATTGTGTTCAGGTCTTCCAAGGTCTCAGCCATGAAAACTACATCATCGGCAAATCGAAGGTTTGTGAGATACTCGTTATTAATGTTAATGCCGTATCCTTTCCAGTCTAGAAGCTTGAAAATATCCACCAACCCAGCTGTGAACAGTTTCGGAGAAATAACGTCTCCCTGTCTCACACCTCGCTGAAGTTGGATAAGATTAGAGGTTTGGTTCTGTAATCGGACTGACATAGTGGCATTTTGGTATAAGTACCTCAGCACCTCGTTGTACCTGTAGTCTACTTGGCACCTCTGGAGAGACTGCAGCACTGCCCAGGTCTCGATCGAATCGAAGGCTTTCTCATAGTCCACGAACGCCAAGCAAAGTGGCAAGTTATACTCTTCGGTCTTTTGTATAACTTGCCGCAGCGTATGGATGTGGTCTTTGGTACTGTACTGTCTTTGATTTGTAATGACTTTCGAAAATAGCTTGTAGATATGGCTCAGAAGCGAAATGGGTCTGTAGTTCTTCAGGAGTCTTCTTGAAGAACAACATCACCTCGCCTCTGCCCCATGCCTTTGGCGTTCTGCCCTCGAGGATAACAGAATTGAATAGCTTCTGGAGGATCTTAAGTATCGGCTTATCGCCTACTCTCAAAAGCTCTGTTGTGATTCCGTCATCACCCGCCGCCTTGTTGTTCTTAAGCTGCTTGAGAGCCATTCTAATCTCATACAGGCTGACGTCCGGGATATCTTCGGTATAGTGTCGAGTCAGCTTGGCTCTAGGGTATTTAGCCTTGCTTTCAACAGGTGTTTTTGTGGAGTAAAGCCATAAAAACTCTCGATCTCTCTCAGGATTTCAGGTGTTGATGAAATGATGCTACCTTCCTCAGGTTTCAGCCTCGACATTTGACTTTGCCCAATAGACAGATCTCTTGCGAACACTTTGGAGCCTTTGGCGAAGGTCGTTCGTCAAGAACTTAGAAATCGATAACGAAGGGCATCCGCTGAGCCATGTAGCCTTATTTCATGTCTCTGATCCATGAGTAACAGTGTCAGGCTGGAGAGTTTCTTTAATTTAGGACGGCGAGTTTTATAATACTTGGACCCTACCGTACGGGCAGTATCCACCACTATGTTGTACACATCGTCCACGTCGATGGTGTTTTCAAGGGTTTCGAAGCAGTTCTGGAGCTCAAGCTGAAAGCACTCGGGGTATTGTATTTGAGCCAGTATTGGGCGGAGCGTAGATTCTATCAGTCGAGATCGAGCTTGATGTTGATATTCAATGTGCCTCTGACCAATCGGTGATCGCTTCCTGTCTTAACAGCGTTGATCACACCGACATCATTGAATATTTGCTTCCTCGTCGACATGTCATGTCGACGTCAATTCAATCTCATTTTTGACTTTACCGTCCGGACTAATCCAGGTCCATTTGCGGCTTACGGGCTTCCTGAAGAAGGAGTTCATCATATAAAGATTCTCCCTCTCCATGAAGTTTGCTAGCATCTGGCCCCTTGCGTTCCGTTGTCCAAACCTAAATTGCCCCACTGGCCCACTCTCAGCTCATCACCGCAACGTTTCGCCAACTTTGTATTAAAATCCCCCATCACAACATTCACAACCGTGTAGTGAGTTCTGTGGCTATGCATGGCTTTTGAAATCTCCTCATACATAGCCGCTACTTCGTCATCGTCGTGTGTCTCGGAGCGTAAACCTGTATGACATTCAGTGAGTATCGTTTGGATATTCTGAGTATCAGGTACGCTACCCTGCTTGACACACTTCAAGATGGTAACCACGTTGTTGACAAGGGGCTTATGGACGATGAACCCGACAACACCAAGGGACAGTTGTTCGCCCTCCCGGTGGTATAGTAAGTTACCAGATTGTAGGATAATCGAGTCCTCTCCCTCTCTCCGGTCTCTTCCAGCTCTGTGAGCTTTGCGTCAGTCCCCAATGTGCGCGTATTGTAGGTTGCCACGTTGAGTCGTTTGTGTTGGTAGCCGGATCTTGCCCGGAGATCCTTAGCACCCCTTGCCATAGCCGCTATCGTAGCTATGAACGGCAGGGCCGCCGGGGACTGGGGGCCTATTTGTGGGTTTGTTGTTCATGTTGAGGGAGGGGGGGGAGTGGGGTGTTTGCCATAGTCGCCACGCTTAGCAAGTGGGTTGGCGATCGTAGTATGGCCTACTGTTTGAGGGAGGTGCTGCTGCCCGTCTCTTGAAGGCGGTGGTTTCAAAGTAAGCTATGTCGTCGTTTTTAAACAGTGGTTACACTTTTTTTTACGCATTCTTATGAGGTTTGCTGCTTTAGTATATTTAACTCGATGCTAATCTCTTGTTCATTTAATGTTTATAAATCCACAAAGCTTCGAAAAGCACGTATTAATATAGGTTATAAAAAGTACGCTGACCCACTGCTAAAAACTACAAAATTTTTTATGCCATAACTACGTTAAAAAAAATGCTAAAAAAATTATCACTACAGTTACTGTGACCAAAATTTAATGTAATTTAACCCTGCCTAAAGAATAAGCTTTTCCAGCTTCATCATCATCATCTCAGCCAAAAGACGTCCACTTTTCCAGCTTACTCCATCTACAAAAATGCCACATGTACGTAAATTATCAGCAGTGCGCTTGCCGCATATTCCAATGCTTGCGCAAGAACTTTAGTGAATAAAATGATAGTCTGCCGTCAGTATTGCAAAGAAAGACTCATAATTAATCTGCCATATTTTTTGTTCAATCTGTTCATAGTTGTGTTTATTTTTATTATCAACTTCTTGGGAACAGGCTGTACATTAACCAGCTTCCACGATTTGCGCACCACTCCCTGCTTAAAAGAGAGGCGATACAAGCGCGTCAAGATAGGAGACAACTCAGGTGCACAATTCCTCAAAACTCTACCTGGTATTTCATCTGGACCACTGGCCTTATTGACGTCGAGATTTCGGAGTACTCTACGAACCTTTTGACCTTTTTTTGTTGTGAATAGTGATCCCCAACATGTAAGAGTCACGGTGAGGTATACTACGTGGTGATTTAGAGCCCGAATCAAGAAGCTAGTTACTCGCGAAGAGGGATGCAAACAAGTTCGCCTTCTCTAACGCGGTGTGCATCTGGTTTGAGCATGGGAAGAAGTAAAGGACGGCAGAAGTTGGTTTCGATCGATTTGGAAAGGGATTGAAACTGCTTGCTACCTTATGGGTAGGACACCAACTTGGTCCTAATACGACCAACATGATCGAAACGTGCCTTCCTTAACACCCGTTTGCAGAACTTGGCGGCAGAGTTAAAGGCTCTCTTCTTTGCGTGGATACTGCTGTCCCTGCATTTGCAACCGCGAGCCTGGGCCCAGGCTTGGTACGCTGCCTCCTTCCGCGCTTCAGCGTGAGTGCAGTCAGCATTGAACCATGGACGCCCTAATGCCTATGAGGACGTTAAAGAATGGGATAAAATATTCAGTCTGTCTGGGTCAGTTGTCAGCAGAAGGTCTAGGCAATTGGATGTGTGGTCATCAACATCAAGTATGTGGGTTGCTTGGTTTACCAGCTGGGAGAGATTTTGGGATAACGTAAACTTGCGTGCCTCTCTTCCAGCATGGTCCGTTTTCTGGAACGAGAATAGCCAATCGCTATAGTGGGCGTTGAAGTCTCCCAGAAAAACCTTCGTTAGGCCAGATCAGCTGCCTCAGTGAGGTAGTCAAACAACCGAATCGTCTCCTGATCTCCGCTGTGCGACCGATAGACACTGACATAAAGAATTTACTCTATGCCGGTGTCTACCAGCAACCATAGTGCGGATAAACCTAAAACCTCGTAGGTAGCTGGTGAGACGTCGACAGCACACGTCATCGCGAACATACGCACATATCCCCGGCTTGCTTCTTAAACTTATGCTTAAGCGAGTAGCCGGAATACTTAAGATAGGCTACGTCCAACGGTTTCGCTATCTTCGTCTCAGTAAGAAAGAGTAAGTGTGGCTTTTCGGTCTTGAGATGGTATAGTGGACCGGTTGGAGGTTAGATAACAGACCTCGGATGTTAGTGAGGTGCACTTTGATTGGGAGGAAGTGCAGCCGTTGTACACATTTACTTTTTAAAACTTTCTGCTTCATATTGAGGTGAGGTGGTTTTGCTGGGGTTTCAAAAGCCAGCGAGGCACAGTTTGGTTACCAGAAACGGCACTCGTAATCTTAAATGTACTAATGAAAAAACTCATGTGGAGCCCGCGGGGACGCCCGTGCTCCCCTGGGAGTTGCCACCGGGTCTTCCAGTCGCCAGGATTTTTCGCGAGCCCCCTACTGCCTGCGGTCGGCCAACGGCTGAAACCGTGCCACGGATCCCGCTACCCTCCACGATGAGCTTTCCAGCACAGATTTGATCAGAATCCGAGACCGGTTATTCTGACGCTACTGCTAGCCATCAAGCCCCCAAAGACACTGGCATTCCTACTACGCTGCTTGACGCTTGACATCAGACTTATATAGGAAGGTGGTAGCGAGCCAGACGGACCCTTTCGAGCCCTACCACCGCTATAGAACCGCCTCTATTTGACAGTGGAGACGTTGCCCGGGGTGGACCGCTAGAAGGTAAATCTCCAACCACCCCAAATCTAAGACGAAAGTGATGGTGTTCGAGAGAGATGAAGAAATAACGACTGTACGTTAATGATCCCTATCTACTGACCCTGATAGGTAGAGTATGGCAGCTGGAACTACGGGTCCGGCTGTCTATTCAAGGGTACCACGGGAGTTCCGGATCCTAGGCCCCCCGCCGGTTATGCCTTCGCGGGCGTCTCCGGCAGGCCCCGGACATGGGTTGGACTCGTGGTGGCATGTGGTTAGCTATAGAAGTGGGAATGTTCATCTGCCTGGTTGGTCCGGCCAGGCTTCCATTTCGTGCATAGCGAGCGAGTCTTAGTAGCGGTCCGGTGGGGGGCTGAAGCGAAAAGACCTGTGGGGCACGTGAGTTGCCTTTAGTTGGTTGTGCTGCTTGGTGGTTTTCACTGAGTGGTTACTCCAACATCTCCGGCACTAGTCTGGATAACTAGTAGAGGTGCCCGCTAGATGCAAAAGCCTCCGGTTTAATCAGCGGCGTAGGATTTTGGAATTGATAAGGTGCCTGGATGGGTACCGAGAAGTGAGTGTGCTACAACTCCGCCACCAAAGAGGACATTTGGTAATCGACTTTAGAGTTGACGGCCCGAGCAGTGGTACACTGCGAGTTGTGCTCTTAGGGCAACGAGAAGTGAGCGAGCTTACAGCTCCGGTGACTTATCTGGATATTAGGTAGTGGACTAACGTGTCCACGGGGCAACTAGCTCGAGACACTAGTCTTAAAAGTACCGGATGAAGGATGCGTAACTGGCGTGTTCTGATCTGGCGTTATTACCTGACGTAGATGATCCCTTGTGCTTGCGTAAGGATGTCTGACTCCTACTTTGTAACCGTAAGGTTGGTAGGGGGTGTCAGTATAAACTTAAAAGAGTGTGTAGCAGGGTGTACGTTAAAGATAGGTTACTCCAAATCAAAACATGGTAATAATCCCGTTTTTCGTAACATTTACAGTAAAATGTAAATTGCTAAGTTGAGAAGCGTGGTGCATGTATTCTCAAAGAAACTCAACAAGCGCCCTACGTTTTTCAATTTAGCACATTACATTATTTTGTATTATTTAAGTATTTTTTTAAAAAACGTGTCTTAGTTCAAACTATTAAGTATTTAAGTGAGAGAAACATTGTAAAAAATATTTATTAAAAAGGAAAAAATATGAACTTTAAGTTCAAAGACAAATAGTTCAATTGGGTGATGAAAATTGAGATTATTGGAACAAATCTGTCGACTACTGGTACATATGGCACATTTCTTAATTGATTAAATATCTAATTTTTTGCTGTTTTTCACCGATAATAATGCAATATTTTCTTAAAAGATGAGTAAATTGTTTACCTCCCCATGCAATCAATTTTTTTCTAAGTCAACTGGTTTTTACGTGGGAGGGCTGCAAAGTCAACTTTTTTCAAAACCTGACGAGTAATGGGCCGTTTACCTTATGTCATGTTTTGGCGACAAAATCTGTGTCCAACAATGGTATCAGTAACCTACCTACCTTTATGCACTATATATTGACGGAGTTTTATTGTTTAATATGTTTAATAAGCGTCGCTATTATTATTACTATTATTAACTGTCAATCATCAGCTGTAATCTCTATATGAATACCTTATTAATACATGAAGCAAAAAATATGTACTCCTTTTTATGAAAATTGCGCTGACGGAGGAGTATGAAATTTCGCACACTTATAATTTTTATAAATAAGGATTACAGAATATTACCTCATTTTTTTTAAATTATGCATAAAAAAATACATTAAATCAATAAAACAAACATTACACACACTACCATGTATTTGACACACACGCTTAAATACTCTTTACAAAAATTACATAAATGGAAGAGGAGCGGCCGAAATCTGTCAAATATGCCAATCCAAACTCACATTCTAAAATTACGGTCGAATAACGACCACTGGGCGACCACTGGGCGACCACACCAAGAATATCTTCGATCTTAATTAAGGTTGTGGGCATGCCCACTGCCCACATGCCCACTGTGCCCACTACGGTAGATACGCACTAGGAGACTGCAGAAGGTAAGATTCCATACATGACGAGCTCGAGCAAAGCACACAGACACTTTTACGGACACGGATTCTTGCAACAGGGTAGGCACCTAGTGTAACACATACCCTGTGTGGTGCCGGGGATAAAGAATTGCACTACCCCATCTCTTCCCGTGGGTGTCGTAAAAGCCGACTAAGGGACCATTCCAGAGGATGGGCAGCAGCATCTCTCTGAGGTTACCCTCAACCTACTGCGATCGCCAACCCGCCTGCCAAACGTGGCGATTACGGCAAATACCCCTCATATCCTTGGGGGAGGCCTTTGTCCAGCAGCGGACGTCTTTTGGCTGAGATGAGATGATGATGTAACACATATACATAGTCTATGGTAACACACGTGTAACACCCGTATTTATAAACAAGCCATTACTTAGCAATTACTTTGTTCTTAGAAATGTCACTAAGATCTAATTTCATTTTTTATACAAGTAACGTTTAAATTAGAATATTTATTCAATTAATTAAAAATATTATAAAAAAAAAGTAAATAGTGTTGAATAATTTCGGCGGGCTGGTTAGAACCACGATAGCTCAATTGGGAGAACACCTGACCCGGTATGTCAGAAGGGTGCAGGTTCAAATCCTGCTCGTGGAAATTTTTTCAACATTTGTGTTTTTGTAATATGTTTGCAACAAAATTTGCGTTAAAAATTATACATATAAACAAAACAAAGACATTTTAAAGTATTATGGTAATTATCAAATTCATCAATTTTAACTGTCACACGAATTACTTAAAAACTCAATTCTAGCTTGAATCACAATTTATTACCTATAAAAGTTGATGTGTTGTGTTTTATTCTACCTCTCCGTACGAAGCCCTTTGATTTCTAGTTTCGTATTGCGATCGGCTAAGGAATCGGATGCAATCGTCACAAGCTTGGCATTACGAATTCTTTGAGAAACCTAACTAGATTGCTTGAGTAAAGTTAATGGTGATGTATTGCTTGCTTAAAAGAATTCTAACTTTTGACGTTCCTAACTTCATCGGTTTACTAAAGAATATAAAATTTTACATAAGCAATTACTTTGCTTCAGTATGAGCTTTTAATCGTTTATAAATACGGGTGTAAGTTTTATTGCTGTGTAACATCTTTCTGCTCGCCTTCTATAGATACAATTTGTGAGAGTGATTTCGTAGAAAAGGGACGGAAGTAGGGTCGTAACAGTGTAATCCTGTAACTGTTACGTGTAAGTCGGGGAAGCCACCAGTGATAGACACTTTAAGCCCAATGTATTTCGTAGAAATGTGATCGTAACAGTGTACCAGGATAACAGTGTGACATGTCTTCTAATGAGTATTTACTGCATTCTCTTTATGATTTGTAAATCTATATTCTATTTTCTATAAAAATATACTTACGTCATTGTTAATTCTTTATTCTTCATAGTTCTAGGTCAACGGCAAGTACCTACCCTATGAATTTTGATTCCCTTGAGAGTGTCGAAATATACGTTTTTTGCGACATTAACAGCCGTATCTTTTTTTTTTCGTTAACTTAGAAGTTTGATTTTTTCACAGTTTCAAGGGATCGCAGACTTGAGTATATGGTTTTAATTTCAACTCGATACCTCAACGCGTTCCCGAGATAAAGGGTCTTGTTACAGACAGACAGACAGACAGACGGACAGACAGACAGACAGACGGACAACAAAGTGATCCTATAAAGGTTCCGTTTTTCCTTTAGCTACTCTGGTAGCTAAATATTTTTTATTTTGACAAAGGGTTAAAAAAACAGTTGATAAATATAGAAGAACGATTAATTTATTTTTGAAGTTCATCGTTAATCTAACACTAAGAAGGATACTTAAGATTAAAGCGTGTGACATTAAGCTTAACATAAGGAGCGTTGTGCAATACATAAATTTTTATCGAATTGTCTTTGAGATTTCCATTTTTTCTTTTTTTTACATTAATAATCAAACATTTTGTATGTTTCTCATCATTCAAAGAACGAAGAACCAAATATTTTAAAAACATCATAGGAAAATTAGCTACAACAAATTATTTTTTGGACAAATCGTTTTTAAAGTATTCAAACATGTCTCATACAATAAATGGGATGACTAAATTAAAATACTATGACAGTGAATCCAACAACATCGGAGTTAGCGAAACTAAAACTAAAGCAACATTAGAGAAAAACAAATCTTTAATAATACTTAACTAACATATCTTGTTTTGTGATTATAACGAAACAATAATACTTATAATATCTAAGCAGTTAGGTACATTTAAAATGAACACAGTTTATGGTAGATCTGTGCTTTACATAAATCTATTAAAAAATAATTAAATGCATATTGATTTTAGGCTTGGATCATTTAAAATTTCTAATGTTGAAGAGCATTTGACTAACTGTAGAGTTAAAAACTTAATGAGCGTTGTGACGTTTTAACTGGTATTTTATTTGGAAAACAGTAAAGCTTACGTTCTTATCTTATTCTAATAAGCATTTATGTACTTATAATTAAAAGCAGTCAAATACCTCCAGCGTTAAAATGATCTACTTTAAGATCGATGCTGTAAGTTCTAGATTGTAATATCTTAAGCTAGAGTACTAACTATCATATTAACTTCTACAAATAAATTAAAGAGGAAAAGAATCGGTAATTACCGCTTCGCTGACTTCGGATAGTAACGTAAAAAAATAATATAATCAAACGAACATAATAATTGTGAGTGAGAAGGTAGTATTACAATCGACCAGAGAAAAATTTATAAGATTGGATTCAATTACAAAGAATAGATGCTTAGATAGTTTTCAACATCAGAACATAGTTTAGGACAATTTAGGATTGTGCAATGTGCCTTCAAAATCATTCAACGGCCATTAACGAATCGGTGTAACACAAGCCTTATTTTTTTAAATTCAAGTGTTTTACTATGTGTAAACTTATTTAAATCATTTTATCGTTTTGAATTGAGAACGGCACCAAATATTTTTCTTTTGTTAACACGTTTCCTACTCTCAAATAAGTCCTGCGATCTTAACCTGACTCAAGTTTCTACTTGTATAAATTAACGCTAATTACTTCAAACTAACTTAGTGTACAAGTTTAAGAGTATTTTTGAACTGTTTAAGCACGTCTTCGTACCATTGTTTCTTAATTAAATAGATGACTCATCATTGGCAGTGACAAATATACAATACAGAATAACAATCTTAAAAAAATTAAAAATTGTGATTTGAATTTTATAATTTTCTCCTATTTTTTTTGCTAAGATTCAATAAATGGAAATAATTTTAACTTTACTACGAGTATTAAAACTCGCCAAAAACTAAAAAATCAAGGATAAATTTCAGATAAAAACTAAGCAATGTAATAGGCACAATAAAACCTCAGTACTTTGTTATCTAGGAGCTCGATGGCGCAGTGGTTAACGCGCCCGGTCTGCGAGTGCTGTGGTTAAGCAACTATTGCAAAGGCCGGTCATCGTATGGGTAACCAAAAATTTATAATCTAGAGCTTCTCCGTGCTTCGGAAGGCACGTTAAGCCGTTGGTCCGGCTGCATTAGCAGTCGTTAACAACCACCAATCCGTACTGGGCCCGCGTGGTGGTTTATGGCCCGTTCTCCCTATCCAACCATAGGGAAAGCTCGTGCCCCAGCAGTGGGGATGTCCCCAAAATGAGCTGATGATGACTTTCTTATCAAACCCTGCTCTTTCAAGGCTACTGAGACGATTTGCACAACCATCACGACATGGAGCATAGACAATGCCAACAAAATGGTACGAAGATTTCTACCTTATTTTAACAGCCTCTGTATTGTAATACAACCTTGTAATGACTTACCTAATAGCAAAAAACTTTAGACACAACTTATCATTCAGACACTTCTTTTCAAAGTATTGCTATAGAATAACATTAATAAGTTGCGTACATTAAAAGCCCAAACAACCCAGAAGGCAGGAAAAGGGCGGAATAATAGATATTAACCTAAAATTAAGCTTACGTAACTAAGAGACAGTCGAGATCTTTGATTTTATGTCAACCATTTCTGTGCTATCCCCACATGAAAGCGTGAACACCGAAGTAATAGCATAACAATTAGCAACAAGTAGAACACAAGGCTTTGTAGGCATTAAAACTAGATACACATTTAACAATGAAAGCCATCCGTACTCGTAGATGTCTTGGTGCAACAATCCTAACGTAGGAATGTAACAAGTCCATAAATTAGTACAACGCAGATCAATTAAGAATACGTACTGGGTGTATATGACATATAGCTCATTAACATCAAAATCAGATGACAGTCGAAGAATAAACGCTAGTAGGTGCTCTGTCACAGTAAATAAATGTGCCTCTGCTACACAGAACGACAAATAAGGTTATGTGTCAAAGCAAATGAACAATAGAGGATTTATGATGTAGGTTCTACTTTGATCGGTGGTGTGACCTCTTTGCTGTATTGGAACTTCAGCCTCTGTGGTATGCCATAGAGCCGGACATGCTCTAAGTAGCGCCTCTGATTTTCTGGGTTCTTCATTACGGAGGCTACGAACTCTGAAGTCTCCTTTTGGAGAGCTACGATCTTCTGTTGGATCACGCGGTTCTTCTGCATGAGAAGGACTGTTTTATAAGCCAGCTGGAGGATGACTCGGTTCTGAAGAGCCTTGTCCACAATGGGGGGGCTGTTTGAATGGTTGGAGCTAGAGCTAGAATCTTCGCTGGTAGGTGGCGTAGGTGACCTACGCAGCCGCTCCATACGCCTCGCCTCTCGCAGGCGGTTGACTTGAGAGCCTGCAACAAGCAAAATCAAAGTTTAATTATGATAATTATGACAAAAGCATAGACAATTTTTTGTCTACGGTTTAAAGTTTTTTACAACATAGATAGAGTTGTATTCCGACAGTTACAGATAATCTAGCTAGTTCCTCGTTATAGGATTCCGGGTTAAGTGCGCTTCCACCTTATGCCTAACCATCAATGAACATCAGGTAGGATGAAGTTCAAGTGTAAGGATAAAAATATCTCAATCTAAGAATACATTTAAGATTTTCTTTGCCCTCATGTAGTCATTACATATGTAGGCCATCCAAATTGGTTTGTTGTTAGTAGTTTGTAGCGAGTGGCATATAAACAGACAGTTTTACTCTAGAAATATTATAAACTAGCGGCCGCTCGCGGTTTCATCCGCGTGGTTCCCGTTCCCGTGGGAATATCGGGATAAAAAGTATCCTATGTGTTAATCCAGGTTGTAAACTATCTGTATGCCGAATTTCATCCAAATCCATTCAGTAGTTTTTACGTGAAAGAGTAACAAACATCCATCTATACTTACAAACTTTCGCGTTTATAATATTAGTAGGATATTAATTAGCATAATATCTTCGACTATAATGTAATTACTGTAGTCTCAGAGTGGTTCAGCAGACATAGTGGCCTAGTGTAAGGTTTGTTTACCTACTATCCGTATTAATTTGATTACGTTTACGAAAACAATTTTTTTTATGGCAACATTATAACTCTTCTTGTCTGTCGTCAGGAGGCACTGATTCAATGCCACAGGTACTAATTTCCGTTTTCGTTAACTATATCGAATGTCAAATGAAGCTTACACGTGCCTGTGCGCTGACTAGAACATTTTGAGTTCCTAAGAAATTAAGTTATGTAAGTAAGCATCTTATTTTAGATTTCGTTATCGAGAAAATTCGTAAGTAAATTGTAAGCATAAATTCCTGCCTTCTACAAAACACGAAGATAACAAAGTGATTCATCGATATCTTAAGAGCGTGTGGGTTGTACTTAGTATACCTATATTTAGCCAAGTTATATAAAAGCAACTTAATAGAGTTCAGCCGACGTTTAACACAAATAATCAAAAGCTTTTACTGCTGTTCTTATTTTCATTTTAATGACTCATATAAATTAATATCTTTTAACGCCACTATACATATGAAAACAGAAATTTCATAGTGGCGGCGTGATTCATTTAAATTTTGTCAGTTGCGTAATGCATTCCTTAGTTCGTTAGACATCCGTTTAGAAAGAATTTAAAATAAAAACATTTTTTAGACTAAGTGGGCGGATTGCTTGCCTAACAATAATAATTCTAGTTTTATGACACAACTTTTTAAGTTAAACATAATATTTATTGGTATTTTCGGTATGAAATAAATAAATTTAATAAGTAGGTACATATATGTACTTATACGAGTATGTAATAAAATATTGTTTTTTTTACGTAAGTACTCAACTAGAGTAATAAAATATATATGCCTAAAGTACGAAAACTATTTGTTATATAAAACGGCGAACATAAAAATCTAAATTGGTTTACCTGACAACGCCTTGTTATTGTGTAAAATTTTATTTTATTATATAATTTTTAAAATTTATAAAATAAAAAAATGAATACTTTATGTTGAATTGTCGGCTAACCTTGGTGTTTATTCTGATAAATTACGTTCTAGAACTTTCTAAATGAAAACCAATTCGCACACTTTACAAGACAAAAATAAATTGATGTAATCCCGATTATGTAATCAGAATGTTGTACATAGTCACGTTACGCGAGCGTGCGCTCGGTAACACCCGGCAAGAACACGCCTCGTGGATAAGCCACGTGAGATGCACCGAGCTGCTTAAGTTTTTACTAGAATTTGTGTTTCATGACTGCGCCGCGCCGGCCGCCCCGCCTGCAATGGCGGCAGTGGCGGCCATTTTCGCCTATCGGTTGTCTTGTCTATGGTATGGAAATCGTGGTACGTACAACTAAACAGTACTAAACATCCACGTGATTTTTGAACTTATTTTTGAATATATTTAAAGTACCTACATGCATGGTTTTCAAGAAACTGTGTATAAACTCTTTATTAGCGTTGTTCGTCTCATAATAAATTTTCATGTAAATTGTACTACAAAAGTCAAAACTTTTATTGTTTTGATAAACAGAACTTATAAATTGTTTCCCAATAGATTTTTTTTGGCGAGCTATGAATATGAATACTCAAGGCAACTACAGCTACAGTTTACGCTACGAACTCAGCGTCTGCTACGAAACATCAACTATCGTAGTCCGCTCCGAGATGTTGACTATCTACGAGTTTTTATTGTTAAAAATAAACCTGCGTAGATTAAGAAAATTATAATACAGGTTACTTGATACTGCTATTTCGTCTCTTATAATTCATACTACAATGTTGTATTGTGTGTGTTTGTTTATGTGTTATTATGCTGTATAGACACGTGTTGTTCCACGAGAAAATAATACCGTGTTAAATTAAAATTAGTAATTTGTTGCTTGTTAATTAATTTGTAGCAACAATAACTGATGACTGTTTTTGATACATAACGGAATAAGATAGAGACCTGAAAATAAACGTTAACTGAATTAGTGAATTTTTAAACAAAAGCTATCTTAAAATCGTCTTTTTATTAAATTCGATTGTTTTGTTTGTGTTGTCGATTAGCGACTAATACTAGCTAGCAGTGTTTGTTACTTTGTTAAACAAAGTAACAAACACTGCAATAAACTTTTTTTTGTATATTTTTTTTTATTGGGACAGTTTTATAACGGTACTCGTACTCAACTTCTAAACGGAGTCAATAAGTTTACGATAAATTATTCCGCGATCGGTTAAAAATAGGTACCTAAAACACGTGCACTCATAATAACATTTCACTTTGCTTTGCAAATTGTCAAGAGATTCATCATCATCATCAGCTCATTTTATGTCCCTACTGCTGGGGCACGAGCCTTCCCTATATAGATAAATAGGGAGAACGGGCCATAAACCACCACGCAGGCCCAGTGCGGATTGGTGGTTGTTAACGACTGCTAATGCAGCCGGGACCAATGGCTTTACGTGCCTTCCGAAGCACGGAGGAGCTCGAGATGATAAATTTTTGGTCACCCATCCGATGACCGGCCTTTGCGAAAGTTGCTTAACCTCAGCACTCGCAGACCGGGCGCGTTAACCACTGCGCCATCGAGCTCCTCTTTAGAGGTTGCCCGCTACAGTAGAATATGTATTTTGTTACAATCATACCTTTTTTTTTTAGAGAGATTGCTGATTGCCTCAAACGGCATTTTCAGCGTCACCGGGCTTTTCTGGGGGCGGCGAGGTACGTAAAGGGTACCTCAAGTCGTGTTGAAACGAATCACCTTTGGAGGTTTTCTAGAGTGAACGGCATCGCACACTTAAAAGTGCGCGTCGCCGTGCCCTACTACATTCTCCGAAGGGTTCGAATCGGATCGGCACAATCATATCGACATGAGGTTATTCACTTAATAAAGTGTAATTGTTGTTAATGTTAATGAAATTTATTAAAATCATTTCTGATACGACAAAACTAAGTAGGTAATCTATGGTACTAAAAGTTTTTTTTTCTGACTTTACTTTTGTTTTGTGCCAATAAGTAGGTACTAGTGTTTTTAATAAGTTTGCGAATATTGTGCCAATACCTTACTAACACAATCATAGAGCTCATTAATATAGCAATTAGAACGTTCGATCTCATTGTCATAGCGCTGCTGGGAAAATGGTAGTAACTGTTTTTCCTCGTCGAACAAAGGCCACGTGACCGTGAGCGGTGACGTGCGCGGGTGAGTGACCGCCATCCGCCCGCGCACCGTTCGTCGAACGGCGCGAAAGATGCATTTTTTAATCAGTTAATTATCCTGTACAACGTTCAACTGTTTTGTTTTAAAAATATAACTTTTAAAAAGCACGCAAGCAAAGCAATTACTTAGATTGAGCAACCACAGAGGTCGAGTGCTTACCAATTTGCTTTTTTAAGTTATAATAAAACCTCCTTACTAATAAATGTTCAGTTTTAGTTTTAAACCAAAAACTTCTATTGAGTAGGAAGAGTGTGAATCTCCGAAAAGTAACAAAGTACAAACTTTTGAAGTTAAACTTGGTGAAAGTTTTAATCTCTATCGGTAATGTCTTTCTTCGCAATTTATTAACCGGAATCTTTTATCGCCTTTGCCAACTCTATAAGATGTTTAACTTTGGCAGAGTTGTTTACGACACCCTAAATAATAATAATATCCATTCAGTAATGTGATAAAGGTATTTGCCATATTAGCACTGCATCCATTAACAGCTGTTTAATTTCCTTACACAAAGTAGGAGTGTTCAAAGTTACGTTAAAAATATGGATTAAGAGCAGCTTAAAATGTTTTTCTTTTAATTAGTATTTTGAAAGTTGTGACTATCTTACACACGTTCCGCCCCGGCACGTGCGCACATGAAAACTTCATGCAAATATTTTCATAGTTAAAAAAATCATGTTGTCATCATAAAACTTGTTTAAAATTTAAATAATTTTAGTTTTTTCATCTAAGTCAATCAAAATTTATTTTTTTTCAAAATTTTATATTTAAAGATAATTATTAGGGTTACCATCATAATATTTAAATATTACCTATTAGGAAATTTAAAAATTAAATGGAAACCAAAAGCCTTTTTAAGTAACGCATTATTAAACACAAGTTACGAATTTAAAAAGTACAAAACAGTTCGTTTAATTTTTCATCAAGTCGCTTTGCAATTTTTTTATAAAATTAAATTAACTAAATGTTCGTTATCAAAACAAGTTTGCAAAAAATGTAGATGTGTTTAAAATAAAAAGTAGCAAAAATTTGGTTCACTTAAAAAAAAACTTAAGTAAGTTCCTTATAATAATTAAAAATCAATAATCGGTTCGAATGTTTTGCATTGTTGCCCGGCATTTGAGGTAGGTCAGTATCTAAAAGCGGAACGCATCGAACGCAGAGGGGTAACAACGTGACATCATTCCAACAAAAATACAGTAAAACCTTCAAATATTTAAAAGTAAACGTGAAGCTATGTTACCTTTTTGAACTTTCCTGGTCCTTTTCTGACACATGTTGAAGTAGCACAGTTTGGCAACACAAATAAACACTGGCAGTTAAGAGGTTGGCTTTGGTAGCGCTGATGTGTGCTGTTGGCTCGGAGTGCGAGCGCGGAGTGTTGTTTGAAAATCAAATGCGCAGACAGTAGCCTGGCGCGCCGCGCCGGTCTCGGCGCGCCTCGCCTGTCGGGCAACGAGACCATGAGTTGCCATTTTGTTATTGCAATCACCCGCCTTGATGGCAATCAGTTTTAACTTTTTAAAGAAATAAAGTAACGCATTTGGGTTTGACGATGTAAAAAAATTATAGAGCTTCTCTGAAATGAGCTGTCTCGAATATTTTGGAACAGCGACTATCAGTAACTTGCAAATAGCCGCATCGTTGCAAACAGATGCTGATTAAATTGCCACTATCCACTAGATATAGTGATGCAAGACCAAAACGTGCCCTTCGAAGACGAGGACGTGCAAGGTGGCCTCGAGTTTTCCGCTCTCATTAACCAACACTACAAACACGACGCTTAATCATAGCATTTCAAAGTTTTTTGATGTGTATTAGTCGATGTTTTAGCTAAATACATATTACACATTACTATAACTACATCAAAACGGTAAAAACTTTACCTCGAAAAAATTACCCATAATTGCTGGTAAAAATCACCCTGTCACGCGGCAACACCACAACTGGGCTGGTTGAAGGCGCACCTCGCATGGTCCAACACGTGTTGTCGCTAGCATTTGGTAGCCCACTATCTGTCGCATCATGAACCAAGAACAAGTAATAATAGATATGGTATACAAGTATTTTGATGTTATGTAAGATACGCTTGATCGTTAATTTATCTGATGTCTACGTACGTAAAAATTAAAAAAAGGTTACAATTTATCTTTTCTATAGCTATAACTACGGATGTGTCGAAAATTTTACGTTTTATGTAAGGACCTTGATATATTTGATCAAAAATTAAATTCACTCTTAAATAGTATCAAATGTTCAGAAAGTATAGGCTTGCTTCTTACTATGAAATAAGACTGTGAATAAAGAATGGTACCTACTTTTATATCTTTTTTTCTCTCTTTATTTTAATATATTTATTGAACGTTGTGCTCGGTTATTACTGAAATGCAAATTTAGAAATATCATTGTGCCTATGTAAAAAATTGTATGTGTTGATTTGTATTTTGTTACCGTTCCAAAAATAAATAAAATAAAATAAATAAAAACTGGTTATTATTTTAATTTGCTTTTTTTCTTGCAAACGATCATGTTAATGAAAACGTAAAGATTGTAATTCACCTCATTGGCCAGGAGGCACTGATTGACGCTGAGTCAGGAAAGAAGTGTATGATTAAGCAGATCATGTAAGCAGTAAGCAGTCAGTGCAGTGTCTACACTCAATGGCTTACAATTCTACAGCCTCTGTGGTCTAGTGGTTAAGACCACCGTTCTCAGACACAGAGGTCCCGGGTTCGATTCCCAGCGGGAAGAATTTGCGTACTTGGTTTGGTTGATGGCTGGGCTTGTTTAAGTCCGTCTGGCCAGCTTCCACTACCATATGTCGCCATTACATCATTGTATTGGGCTGGCTGCCAGAGATAAAACAGCCAAATCCTCAGTAGATGAGGGTTCTGAGTAAGGTTGCCAGATCGGAACTTACCGATTCCGGGACAATTCCATGTCGGGTCGTGGCTATGGCTATGAATATGTAAAAAAATATATAAATATAAATTACGGAATATTTAATTTATTAATAATTTTAATTTAATTTAATATATATTTGTATTTATTAGGAAAATACATTTTATTTTTCAAATGTACCTACTTTTATTATTATATGACCGCCTGCCGTGTCATATTTTGTTATTTTTTTAATTATTTAATTTTTTCGGAATCCGGGACGATAGATCGAATTACTGGACACGGGACAATACGTAAAATTCCGGGACAATCCCGGAAATCCCGGACATCTGGCAACCTTAGTTCTGAGTGAAGTGGACATTATTAGTTAACATCACGTGAGGTGAAGGCCAAGCGCTTACACCTAAGGAATAAAAAATCGAACGAACCTTACAGTAGTCGCATAAGATGTGTAACATTTGACATTTCACCTTTTGAAATCAATATTACAATAGAAAATAGCATACAGAAATAACAATGACGTATATTTTTTACAAATCATAAAGAGAATGCAGTAAATACTCATTAGAAGATATTTGCCATATCAAAATGATGACACAATATGTCACATAAAATAATATTATGTCTTGTTCTTAATATCGATTTTAAATTTGCGCGCGCTTCCGACTCCGTATATTTTTTTTCAAATCATAAAGAGATTGCAGTAAATACTCATTAGAAGACATGTCACACCTTGTCACACTGTTATCCTATCCTGCCGCGCAAGTTTCAAGAAAATAGATCTTAATGTCAACACCTCAAATATCACCATCACAAACACAGTAAGTTGTACACCTACTTACTGCGTTTATAAATTGTGCGGCAGTACCACACTGTTACGATCACATTTCTACGAAATCACTCCAACAAATTATTGCATATATAGAAGGCGAGCCGATCTCACTGTTACTGATCACACTGTTAAGTTACGACCCTACTTCCGTCTCTTTTCTACGAAATCACTCCCACAAATTGTATATATAGAAGGTGAGCGGAAAGATGTTATACATCAGTAAATAACTCCGTAACCACGTTGATCACTCTGAAATGAAGAAATCTTGCGAGAATTATTAGCCTCCTCCATATTTCGTAGCTCTATGGCGCGCACGTTGCGACTGATGATGACGTATCATGTAGGTACACAGCGCGCTACGTAAGTCGTGAGCCCGTGCCGTGACTCATAGCCGATGTCTGGCCGGCAACGTTACAAACAATCATAGTCAATGTCGATATCAACCTATTTAACTAAACCTTTTTTATATACTTTTTTGTTTGATTAAAAACTTTTTAAAGTTTAGGCGTAATGAAACTTTTTATAGTAGATTATTATGGTAAAAATAAAACGCTAAAGGATATTACATACACTTCGATCAATCATGTTGATCGAAAAACATACAGGATGAGGAATGCTAATAAATTGTTATGTAATGTGTCGTACGGGGAAGTCCTAAATTATGATTGAAGGAATTTTGTTCAAAAGAAAAACTATAAAACAGAGCTTCTTTGATTAAAGGTGGTTACGATTAATCCTTCTGTAGTTAATGGCATCAAGTTCAAGTAGAAAGTACCTATGTTTAAATTCAAATAAAATCATCAATTTCACCTTGATCCCTCTTTCTTAGATAAAGTTCCTAAACATCTTTGTTTATTAACTCACTTTGTATTTACGAAATTGAATCTATTTTAGTAAGTATGTTTAAATTTACCGAAAAAGTCACGTTTCGTATTTCATCCATGTTATTGTTCCACCCACAAACAACGTGCCGACCTTATTGGTCTTTCTTTTATAATTTTATTTTCAAAACAAAAGCAATCAAAAGTTAGGGTTATTTACGAATGTTTACCAACGAGCTCTATTTTTAACATCCCTATAGGATTATTTGTCAAAATATCCACGTTAACAAAAACAGGAATTTGTAGAGGATTGAAGCGATGCCTCCCGGTGACATACGAGGAGAGTTAAAATTATACCATAGAATTTACCATAGAGTTTTTCCCTTATAGGCTATAGAGCACAAAAGATTAGGCTATAACCCCTATCAGTACCACTGGGGGACGATTTTTGAATGTCACCGGTGATTTTGAAATTAAAAGTAACATAAAATACACTATCAAAAACTTATATAAATTTATGCATTATTTACAATTTGGTTAATAAGATACATAATATACCGTTCGATAATTTCCGGTATCAAAACTCAGCACTCAGCACTCAGCACTCGTAATTGATATCAAAGCGTGAGAATTAGTTACCGGTTCAAAAATCATCCCCTGTACATTAAAATCTAGTCATTATTGGCTCAATCACCTCACTTACCAATTGTGTCACAAACCCAGGCATCAGAAAATCTGAAATACATTTTGTCGAGCTGGAAAATGAACCAAGGATCTTCGGTTGTCGTGCCGAATGCTTCACCACTTAGCTTCTGAGATGTGTATTGTGTATAATGTGTAATATGATTTCTATTGTATTTCTTACAAGCTATAACAGTGTCGAGGGCTTCAGAAACACATGGGAAAACAATAAAACAAATAATACATTGTAAAAATTGTTCGACGTAACACGGAGTAACAACGTGACGGCGATACGTGCAAAATAGACTGTTTCTTAGAAAATGTAGGCAACGTAACGTATTTCAACAATGCCCTGTGCCATAACACGTGCTAAGATAAATTTCAACGCATGTATTGTGACGTGAATTCAGTTAATGGTTGAAGGTTTCGGCTCGTTGCCAAACCACGGGAATATTATTGTATAAATTTTCCGACTTTTTTTAGTTAGCGAAAAGTGTTGAAAACTTTTCAACGACGAGAGGGTTTTGAGTTTGTGTCAAAAAAGTCTCAAAGCCATTTTATTCACCGACTCCGGTTCAAAAATAAGTGCCAAATGATAGAGAGTTCTAAAGTTATTTCAAATCACTGAATCTTTATAAATGGGAAAGTTGATAGTGATATTGCACCGTGTGACACAACGTTGTCAACATCACTATCAACAACATGCATCCATCATAACCATTAATAAACAAATATAACTTATATGACTTTAAGCTTGCCTAAATAAAAAGTAAAAATTAAAAAACAAAAAACAAAATTGCGTCAACAACAGTTGCCCAACCTAAAAAAACAAATTTATATTGTTCCAAAACCAAAACAAGGGTACGGTCTTATGACCGTCAGCCTCTTTTGTCTATACAATTCTCTATACAAAAGAGGCTGATCACGCACCGAATCCGCGCGAGTGCACGCACGCCGCGCACGGGTCGCAAGCGGGTGTTATGTCGGTCGTGCCACAAATAAAGAGATTACAGAAGGTAGGCTTCATACACGCATCGCGCACGATCAACTCAAACTTATACAACTAATTATGTTAATATTAATAAATTCTTTAATGATAAAACAAAATTAAATAAAAATAATGAAAATAACATAATAATGATAATAGATACCTAATTATACTTCAATAATTAATTTAAATAATAATAATAATGTATTTAATTATTAATAACGTGTTTTACTTTAAACAAACGATTGTATAAAAACGTTTAAATTTATAATACAGTTATAGTACATACATAAGTTGTCTATACTCCCTCTGTTTGCTATGCGCTACATTGTTTATTTTAACACCTTTCGTACCTATTTATTTAATTACTATGTACACCAATGTGGCATGCAATAAATAGTTTTAAATTTGAATTAAAATTTGCAGGCGCGGAATCTCGCAACTGCGTATATGTGTGCGTTGTTCGACCGATATGATTCGAACCTTTTTTTTTTGGAAAGAGATTGCTGATTGACTCAAACGGCATTTTCAGCTTCACCGGGCTTTTTGGGGGCGGCGAGAAACCTAAAGGGTTCCTCAAGCCATGTGAAACAAATCACCTTTGGAGGTTTTCGAGAGTAGCAGTCTGAAAAAAATGGGTTAGGTATTTGTATTTGAAACTATTTTTCATAACAAGGAATAATTATTTTTAATGAAAATTGTATTTTATTTAATTGGCACTAAGAGTAATGCAATACCGCGCGCTCATTCGTCAAATCAAATAGCGCGCGCTTGGACGCTTCCCCGACTTCCTGTTACACACTTCCGTCCCATTTCACCAAAATCACTCTCACAAATTGCAAAAAAACGAGAGGAAAGATGTTACACCTCAAAAACCGTTCTCGAGCGCGGTATGTCTGTCTGCCTTCTATTTTGTTGTGGTCGCGCCGTAGGGACGCGACACGTTTCCGCGCACGTTGTCAACCACGCAGGTTTTCGTGTATTGTTATAAGTAATTGGGTACATTGTATCACTCGAACTGCGATGTTACCCACGCGACCTGAAATAATGGTATCTTTGTTATGTAATAAGAAAGTTAGATTTTTTATTAAAATCACTTATCACAAATTAATAAAAAGCACAATATACTCGTGTAAATAGAAAAGAATAAATTGTCATACAATGTACAGATAGCTTATAATAATTATAAATAATTATAGAGTATTAGTTTGCAGTCATCATTATGGCTTATCAAACTTCCGCCTATTGATTATTTTATATTATTATTTAATGCTGTTCATATTAATCGTTTGGATATTTGCATTACAATATCATAAACAAAAATTCATTGGATTTAATAGTAGTTAACCAGTTGACTAGTAATAATAATTCTATCTCATATAAAAGTTCACTGAAATATCGCTACGATATAATATCATCTCGAGCTCCTCCGTGCTTCGGAATGCACGTAAAGCCGTTGGTCCCGGCTGCATTAGCAGTCGTTAACAACCACCAATCCGCACTGGGCCCTAGTGGTGGTTTGTGGCCCGTCCTCCCTATCCATCCATAGGGAAAGCTCGTGCCCCAGCAGTGAGGACATAAAAATGAGCTGATGATGATGATGATCCCATTTTGTAATATCTTATTCGATTAGACTATGTCCAGCAAAAAAAGTCGAAGCAGTTAAACCAACTACCTAGATACTATCCGGAAGTCCTGGGTTGAATTCCCAGGTCGGACAAAGTATGTTACGGCTTTTTCGATGCATTTTTTTCTTTAATTATTAAAAAGTAGCGGCCCGTCCCGCCTTCGCACGGGTGGACATTTCTTTTTTAATATAGCCTATGTATTCAGCGCTAATGTAGCATTCTAATGGTGAAAGAATTTTTTAAATCATATCAGTAGTTTTTGAGTTTATTCGTTACAAACAAACATACAAAAATACAAAGCTTTCCTCTTTATAATATTAAGTATAGATAAAGGAAAAACTATCAATAACAGTTTTTTGACTTTAGCAAAAATTAAATATAGACCACCTCTCCCCAGCTCTTATCCAGCCCCGATCCGATCCGAACCCCTCGGAGCACCTAGTAGGGCACGGGGACACGCACTAGTGCGCGATGCCGTTCCCTCTAGAAAACCTCTGAAGGTGATTCGTTTCACACGGCTTGGGGAACCCTTTAAGTTTCTCGCCCACAAAAAAGCCCGGCGTAGCTGAAAATGCCGTTTGAGGCAATCAGCAATCTCTGTCGTAAAGAAAAAATCTCATTCAGTAAAATGTCAATGGAATACAATCTTATCTTTTGGCGACGAAAACTGTGTCGAGAACTGGATTTAAAGTGTTCAACACTTTAAACCCAGTTGTGACGACCTCCTTGGTCGAGTGGTTTGTACACCGGTTTTCATGGTGTCGCCATCTCTGAGGTCCCGGGTTCGATCCCCGGTCGGGTCAATTTAGAAATTATTGTTTTTCTAAATAATCTCGGGTCTGGGTGTTTTCTAAATATAATAAGTATGTATTTAAGTATTTTAAGTATGTTTATCCGTTGTCTAGTAGCCATTTAACGAGTTTCATAACGAAGCTTCTCTTGGGCTAGATAATTGGTGTGAGTGTAGGAAAGTTTAAAGTTTAAGAAAGTTTAAGGTTCTCGACACCACACTATACCTACAAACTTAGTGTCTGGTGTGAGTTTTGTTTACTATCCGTATTCATTCGATAAGAAGAAGAAACAAAGAAAGAAAATCATTTATTGACACACACACACGCACACAAAATATAATATACAGTCAAAACAAAGCAAGAACTAATAAAAATAGAAGGAAAACAAAAAAGCAATTAAAAGAAAAAATAAAAAGCAGTGTGTGAGGCCAACAAGGTCTCAGCATAATACCCCCATAGAACGTTTACGTTTACGAAAATTAAGTATGACATTGAAACAGCGCCTCCTTGCGGCATACGAGAGGAGTTAACATTTTGCCATACAAATTCTCGTTTTCGTTAACGTGATCGAATAGCGAATCAAACTCGCACTTGACACCCTGACGACCGAATTGCAAATAAAGTCGCACGCTACCAACATGTGACTTTTCGCTACAATGGATGTGTTTATTCAAGGATCATTGTGTGGTGGAAATACTAGCTAACTGTTTTTTTTCCTTTAGTTGATGGCTTTGTGCGATTAGCACATAATTTAGCCAGTGGCAAAGTAATTTTTTTTACAAGTAATACATAAATAAACAATGTTTCCTTCCTGTATGATGATGATGAATGATACTTAATTGAAATGGGAAGTGTGAAATAATACTACCCCCAACCCCTCGAGTATCTCAGTAAAGCCTAGAGTTTAGACAGAATCGGTGTTTATACCATTGCTTAAGAAAGGCTCTTCAAAAGACTGTGGCAATTACAGGATAGTCCTGTAATTGCCACAGCTATAGTTAGCTTTAATATCTCATGCGAGTAAGATCCTCCATATAATTAATAGACGTCTTAAATACTTTTAAGCCGACAGATACCCGAAGAGCAGGCAGGTTTCGTTAAGGGCAAAGGAACACGGGAACAAATACTGAATGTCCGCCAAATCATCGAGAAGAGCAGAGAATTCAACAGCCCCGTGGTTCTATGCTTTATTGACTATACAAATGCCTTTGACTGCGTGCAATGGGACAAACTATGGAATGTGCTACTTGAAATGGGAACTCCTGAACACCTCGTTGGTTTAATTCAGAGTCTGTACATTGAAAACCGTTATTTTATCAGGATAGGCACTGAATGCTCCAATATGTTCCAAACTAAAAAAGGAGTGAGACAGGGTTGCAATTTGTCCCCTGCACTTTTTAACATATATGGAGAGTACATTATTCGGAAGAATATCGAAAATTGGGAGAAGGGTTTTCCTATAGGTGGAAAGAGATTATCAAATCTCCGATATGCCAACGACACCGTTCTCCTGAAATGAGTAAGCTGTTTCAAACACTCGAATTAGAAAGTAGCAACATTGGTCTCGCAGTGAACAGAGCGAAAACTAAAGTGATGACAGTGGATCGAGCCGGAAATCTAACAAATGTCACCTGTAACATTCTTGGCATTAACGTCGTCGACCGCTACATTTACCTGGGCTCCCAAATCTGCAATGACGGCAGCTGTGTCCCCGAGATAAAAAGACGCATCGGGATGGCAAGAGATGCTATGACACGTTTAAATAACATCTGGAAGAAAAGAGGAATTGGTATCAAAACCAAGATCAGACTGATACGAGCCCTGGTATTCCCAATCTTCCTGTATGGAGTAGAAACGTGTACAATCCTGGCCCGAGAAAGACAAAGGGTTGATGCATTCAAGATGTGGTGCTGGAGACGAATGCTAAGAATACCTTGGACTGCGAAACGCACCAATGCTTCGATCCTTACCCAGCTCCAAATTAAATCTCGCTTGTCCACCATATGCCAACAACGAATTATTTCATATTTTGGCCACACAGTGCGACAGAGGCGACGAAAGTCTGGAAAAACTGATTGTGGTTGGGAACACCGAAAGCAAAAGATCGCGCGGTCGTTCACCAACAAGATGGACGGATCAAGTGAAAGACTCGTCGTCCTCAAAATTCTACACGGTTGTAAGAGACGCGCTGGACAGAAACCGGTGGAGGCAGATCATCCGCTCCAGATGCAACCCTGATGCTGACCACGATCCTCAGACATCTAAAGGGTTCCTCAAGTCATGTGAAACGAATCACCTTCGGAGGTTTTCTAGAGGGAACGGCATCACGCACTAGGGCGTGTCCTCGTGCCCTACTAGATTCTCCGAGGGGTTCGGATCGGATTGGGGAGCGGAACAACCCGCGAGGGCGGGCGCCTCTAAAGGCTCGGACCTCGGCTCCAGTTGACCGGGCCGTGGTTACAATACAAGCGTTATATAAAAAGGAAAACTAAGCGTTTGCCAAACCAAAAGTGAAACTGCGTAAGTACCTAGGGCGAGTTTTTGTCAACATACGATCACATTAACGAAAACAAGAATTTTAATGGGTTTGAAGCAACGCCTCCTGTAAAAACGTGATGAAACTGCTGCATGTACTTTCCTAAGACCAAACTACCAATATGACTAACTAATCTCGAGTATGCGCGTGCGCACCTTTACGTTTTATTTAACATAGGGTAGTAGAGTAGCATTTGTTCGTCACACGTGACGAGCCGCTGACGTGTTATGCGATAACAAAGGCGCACGCGCACGTGTTTTTCGGAGCAGGCCGCTCCGAAAATAAACAAATCCACACTACCTACCTAGGTATTCAGCATTAATCATTATATATCAGCATTTGTAGTTTTTTCCTTAGTTGCTGTTGTTCCTTAGTTGATGTGTTTGTTTTTTGGCATTGTGCGGTAAGCACATTTAGCCAGTGTCAAAGTAATTTTTCTTACAAGCTATATAAATAAACATACATTATTATTTGTAATTAAATGATTATTAATGATATTAGAAATGAGTAGTGATAAATAATATTCTGAGATTTCCCGCGGACTTCTTGTTATTTTTGAGAGAATTTGAAAAGTGACGTTGCACTGTTATGTTTAAAATTTGCCAACACTCATGCACGTTCACGAACGAACACTTAAACGGATAATAATCCACCATTATTTCACATTAATTAGACTTAACACAAATTTTAGAAATTAAAACAAAATCGTAGACTTTTCACTTTTGTTGGAATAAAATATAGCAATACGAGTATATTATAGTATAGTATACTATAGTATAGTATAGTATACTATAGTATAGTATAGTATAGTATAGTCAGGTTAGTACTGAGTACTGACTACTAAGAAGTAAGACTACTTCCGGAATCCGGGATTCGAAAAAACTATCGAGGTTTGAACCACTCATAGCCTTGCTTTGTTGACAACTTAAGGTAAATTAGCCCACTTCGTTCCGATCACTGATTTATCACCAACCAAACTTTACCTCACATTATCACCACCGCACCTTAAGGCGACGCACCGCTAAACAATAAATCTAATAAGAAGAGCTGTTTTTTTTCCTTCAAATTAAAACTACAAATTATTTAAAAAAAATGAACTACAATATTGAAGTGTGTGTTACGACTAATCTACTAAGAAAATTTAGATGCTTAAATCGGTATGGTTAGCCTGTAAAATGCAAATCTATGTCTTAAAAGAGGTTACTTTGATATTTTTTTCTCTGTTATAAAAGTTGACAAATCGTGTTTCTGCAACTAGCAAAATGAAGTCAATTATATGAAAAATCATGTCATCAAATATCACTTTCATATGTTTTGTAATTGTTGGGAAAAATCAAGATCCCCGCACCGTAAATTTCCAATGCGTCGCCTTAAAATGAATGCTGTTTGTATAACACTTTTCTATTGGTTATTTAATTGTATGATCCCGATTAGGATCGAGTAGTAATAAGTAGCATTGAATAAATTAGTAAGTGGACTGTAATGCTTTGCCGGTAAATTGAATAAAAATGGTCTTGTTGAACTCATTAATTTAACCTTTATTCCACACGCAAGATGGAGACACATTGTTGTCAGCATAGAAAAACATAAAAATACATAAAAATGTTGCCACCTATTAGAACTAAAAATAAAAATTGTTGGTAATTCCAACAGCATCTACACAGTTTTTTAAGTGCTATTTGGCTTTACTTGGGTAAGCCAATTTGTAAAACATGTCAAATCAATTAAAAAACTATTTGGAAGAGTTAAGTGAAAAGTTGCCCACAGTCTTGTTAAACGCTTTAGGATTTTATTTTTTTATTGTTTTTGTTTGATATTCAGCTGTTGTAGTAATACCATAAAGTTAATATATCAAAGGAATATATTAACTTTATGAGTAATACCTACGCGACTGTTTTATGCCAAAACAAAAACAATAATCGTGAGTGCATAAAAATAGCTACTTTACAATCATTATTCAAGCAAAACATAGATTATAATACCGACCGACCTTTTTATTTAAATAAAATAAAAATAATCTTTCAATTCACGTTTCTGTTTGAAATATTTGACGAACTATATATTTATGATAAACACAATGTTTTGGTTCAAACCTATAAGTGGTTTAGGGCTGCACTAACGTCAATTATAAAGATCACCTCATGTCATTTTTGTTATTATTTTTATAATCGATATGATTACATTATATATACCTACACCAGTAGGTACAACACACAAACAGCGTTTATTGGCACCGCTGCTAGGAAGGTTGTTTCTATTAAAAACAGTAGTACGCTAGCTAGAGATATTACGTGCAGGCGAGCAGATTAGGACAACCAAACATTTCTAATATATACGAGTAGCATGTGCATGGTTTTAGTTCTAGTCTGCTCAGACTAGAATAACAAAGCATTATTATCCTATAAAACCTTTAAGAATTTAGAAACTTTCAACGACAAAGGAACCGGCTACCTTAAATCAGAATAACGTAAGACAATGACGTTAACATTTACCTTTATAAGATTGTGGTAGCTCTCTAGGCGGAATTAGATCTTGCTACCTACCAACGCAACCACTCTGTGAGTCGAATCTAGAACCTACTTCTTGCCCTGAGACTATAAACACGCCCTAAATGCTATTTGAATTCGTTGCGATATCTGTCAGTGAGTGTGTTGCTTATATTTTCAAGTCAGACTATACTTTTAAAGTAATCTAAAGCATTTTTTAAAATTCCATACTATTGAAACCATATAAAGATTTAAAGAAAGTTAAGGGAAGACTTACAAAATGTTGTACCCTACAACCTAATCATTTCTCTACGAGTATATAGGGATTCTTGACATTCTTCGCTGGATGTAATGAAAAGTTTGGATCCAAATACCGACGGTGTGCCAACCCTGACTCACGTTGCCGCCACGATTCGGAAGTGCACATGGCAGACCACGATTCACGTTTCCCGCTGATATTTGTCTACATAAGCACACAGTGTACTAACCTAAACAGTACGCAATAAAAAGTTCGCCACAAAATAGGTCGAATACGCGACAAAAGAGTTTGAAAGTTTAAATTTTGTCAAAAAAGGTTTTGTATCTGTACTTGCCTTGCCAGTACCAGTCAGTACTCGCGCATAAAAAGGTGCATTCGCATTTAATTTTGTTGTAATTTCTTTTTTTTTTGTTTGTTAGTATACCGTGTGTCTTTGTTGTGACAAAGCCTGCCACGTTGTTCCATCCGTGTATGTAATGCCACGTGGCGATACGAATATCAATACATCAGTATTCGTCACGTTGTCACATCATCATCGGTGAGACAGCCCGTTCGGTTTCGAGTAAAGGAACGTGTTCTAAGATTGAATCGTTCTTGATACTTATAAACGTGTATAGGTTAAGTATTATAATTAGAATACAATCTGAGATTTTTTGTAGATTTTTGGCGTATGTTTCATTAGTTTCCTCTCAGTAGTGGCACCAGTGTTTTACCAGAACCAGTAATCAACACCATTTTTTTTAAATAATAAAAAGGGATTTGCAACAGATTTTTAATTTTAGCAACAAATGAATACAGTCCACCTGCTTCCTTGCTGTCATCTAGTGGAATCTCTATTTTTTTTCCTTTATTTTATGGCTTCGTGCGATTAGCACATTTAGCCAGTGTCAAAGTAATTTTTCTTACAAGTAATACATCATCATCAGCAAATTTTTATGTCCCCAGTGCTGGGGCACGAGCCTTCCCTGGACGGGCCATAAACCACCACGCGGGCCCAGTGCGGATTGGTGGTTGTTAACGACTGCTAATACAGCCGGGACCAACGGCTTTACGTGCCTTCCGAAGCACGGAGGAGATTGCTGATTGCCTCAAACGGCATTTTCAGCGTCACCTGGCTTTTTTGGGAGCGGCGAGGTACGTAAAGGGTACCTCAAGCCGTGTGAAACGAATCACCTTCGGAGGTTTTCTAGAGGGAACGGCATCGCACACTTAAAAGTGCGCGTCCCCGTGCCCTACTAGATTCTCCGAAGAGTTCGGATCGGATCGATTTTTTTTTAGTCACCCATCCAATGACCGGCCTTTGCGAAAGTTGCTTAACCTCAGCGTTCGCAGACTAGGCGCGTTAACCACTGCGCCATCGAGCTCCTCAAGTATTACATAAATAAACAATATTTCCTTCCTGTATGATGATGATGAATGATTCCTCGCGCGGACTTCTTGAGAGAATTTGAAAAGTGACGTTACACTGTTTTGTTTAATTTGCCAACACTCATGCACACTCACGAACACTTACCCCCTTATTCATAAAAACTATTTATGCATTATTTAGATAAATATTGTTTTGTCAACGTCACACAAATGTCATTTTAAATTTGAGAAAAAGAGACAAAACAATGATTAACTAAATAATGCTTAAATAGTTTTTATGAATAAGGGGGTTAACGGTTTATTAACCGTCCACCACTATTTCCACCATTATTTCACATTAATATTCGACATAGCACCAATTTTAGAAAATAAAACAAAACCGCAGATGATTCTTCACTTTCCCGCCAAGAAAGTTCAAAATCTCTATTTAATTCTACATTATTTTTATACAAGCTGGTGCTCTGCATCAGTTTTGGTGCTGGTGCCAATTACGATATGTGCTGTTAGATAGTCGATCTGAAACTTTTGTCTTTCTCATACGATCTGCTAGTTATATAGATATTAGGTAAATGATCTGTTACTTTGGCCTCTGAGGTCTGGAAGTGTTTATACCAGACTCGTTGATCCTGGGTTCGATTCACATTGGGGGCAGATATTAAGCTCGATGCGGTTGGTATAATCCTAAGAGCGCCTGGCTAGCTATCGCGACGTTAACTTTCGTCATTACAACGATATTAACACCATTTTTGTGTTCCGGAGTGCGAAGTGTGCTTCTGCCTTCGGCCTAGGATGGGGTATCGTAGGCCTTCATGGTCATTAAGGCATAATAATAAAAAATTCCCTGTGTGGTGCCGGGGATAAAGAATTGCACCACCCCATCTCAACCCGTGGGTGTCGTAAAAGGCGACTAAGGGACCATTCCAGAGGATGGGCAGCAGCATCTCTCTGAGGTTACTTTCAACCTACTGCGATCGCCAACCCGCCTGCCAAGCGTGGCGATTATGGAATACCCCCCATCGTGGGGGAGGCCTTTGTCCAGCTGTGGACGTCTTTTGGCTGAGATGATGAGATGAATAAAAAATACTTTTACATGTTAGGTTTTATCGTTGATCAAATTTCATAAATATTGGCAAATAAGATTTATTATAAATTTTGCATGAATTCAAATTCTCTCAAGAAATCCGCGTGAGGATCTCAGTAAAGCCCCACATCTTTACAGATTCTCAAGGGGTTGGGGTGGGGAATATCATTCACTCATTAGTATTATCAATCATTATTATCGATTATTACAAATAAAATACTGTTTATTCATATGTATAAGTTTTAAGAAAAATTACTTTGACTCTGGTTGCAAACCGCACGAAGCCATTAAATAAAAAATCAAAATCGAGAATGTTTAAAAAAGGAACTAAAATTACAAAAAGTGGTTGTTTTGTTTTCTCTTTTTAAACTAACTACTATAAAATTAGGGTTTATTGGGATTTAACTTATCTGAAAATTATCTATGATCAAACAAATGTTAAATAAAAAAAAGAGTTTGAAGCTTACGTCAAGCTATAATTTTATTCTTTCAAACAGAGAACGAATAAGAAAAAATTAAAGGTTTTGTTCTCATTTGAATTTTTTTCCCATCCATGCCTCGTAGGTACCTGAATATGGGTAATCTTATGACTATGGAGTCTAGGCGTTCCTTTCATTTTGCCTGTCATCTTTTTGGTGTTGTGCAGGCACGAACGCCATCGTAAGTAGGTATGTATTTGATAAACTTCAGTTTTCTCAGCGTGAAGTCAGGACAACCACGCGGCTCATATCCCCAAGACAATTTAAACAATATATTTTAGAAAGGCAGATCTAATTAGAGAGGCAGAGCTAATTAGCAGGCAGAGCTAATTAGTTGACTTCTACTGTGTCTGTATTTTCTTGGTACTACCAAGGTCTGTGCCCTAATATCTAAATTATCACCAATGTATAGCTGATATTTTTTATTGATCAATAAATTACAATTCACTAATTTGACGCACAATACGGTACGATTCTCTGTAACGGGTTGTTAACTACTCCAATATGCATGGTTGCATAATCGTGATATTTATTAATTATAATAGTATTAATAGGTACATTTTGTTTCTCTTGTTGCTTTCTGGTGTCCTCTTTTCTAGGTTTCCACGGAAGATCAGCGTCGGGACACCTTTGATGTCCTGACAAATGCTGAGTTGATACCTTTTTGTGTCACTTTGCATTTTTTAATTCTATTTTATTTTTATTTTATTTGTGTTGTATGTAATTACTGTGTGACACTAAATAAATAATTTTTCATTAATTTTTTTTCATTTCATTTCATTTTTCAAAATACTTCTACGTTTAGACGCAGAACAAAACAAGTTGAAAGATTGCCCATTGTCTGCTTCCCAGCGCAGCTTGCAAAATGTGCTGCCGCGAGCCGCGAACTAGGTCGCCCACTCACGTGCGTGGTGCGCGCGCGCACGTGCCGTGCCCGCCCGTCTGACACTGAATCGAAGGCTGTAAAGAAACTTTTGGTTCATTATTGACACGTGTTTGCATACTACTTATTTATTTATAAATTGATAACATTTAATGATGAAAGATCAACAACCAGAATTCATTAACATTAGATGAATGAATAATATATAAGTACTAAAATAAAGAATTTATAATCTCCGTTTATGCTCCATAAATAGCAATTCGGTATATTCTAAGCAACGCTCTCTAGTTTTGTTTTTTTCTATGTGCCAACCTAAAAAGGTCAATGATAAGATGATATGACTGGGACTTTCCGAGTAATAAACACTTTTGTATAATATTTCTTCATTCTGTTCTGTTCTTTGTTTTGTGATCTGAGGTTCTGTCTCAACTATTTTGGCTTTTGTGGATTTATCTCTTTAATAGGTAAATATACCTGTTCAGTTCACATACAATCATCCTCTGGCATGTACGCCGTCCATGACACCATCGGCCATCGGCGGGGGATACGTAGAAACTGTTTGTTCAATATTGACACTTATGTATTACCTACATGATACATACAACACAAAATTATTTACCTCATGCACTAAAGTTAAAACTATAAATGAAACAAAAGTGTAATAAAACTGTATAGGTACCGCACCAGCGAATATTCATTTACTTTTGTGAAACATCTCATATTTATTTATTGAATTCTATAAATCAATAAATTTATTAAATCTTAACCCTTTCGAAGACAATGGCAGCTATGTTGCCACCGAATATTGAACTTTATGCACTTGTAATAAGATTGAAAAGCAATAAAAAATTGCAAATGTATTGCCCGTGAAAGGGCAACGCATGGCCGGCAACGCATCTGCGATTCCTTTGGTTTTGCGGGTGTCCATGGGCGGCGGTGATTACTTCCCATCAGGTGACCCGCCTGCTCGTTTGCCTCCTTCTAAAATAAAAAAGGGCTTTAATTGATATTTTTCTGATTTTCACTTTCGCAGTTGGCTGTACGACGGATGGTCCGAGATGGTGGTGGGCATATTTATTTTAATTATTTTGTTTTTACTTAAAGGAACAAATGTTAGGCACTAACTCGTCATACAATCATCATCATCATCAGCTCATTTTATGTCCCCACTGCTGGGGCATGAGCTTTCCCTATGGATAGATTCCCTATCCATAGGAAATTGTTGGTTGTTAACAACTGCTAATGCTGCCGGGACCACCGGATTTACGTGCCTTCCGAAGCACGGAGGAGCTCGAGATGATACATTTTTGGTCACCCATCCGATGACCGGCCTTTGCGATAATCGCTTAACCTTAGCAATCGCAGACCGGGCGCGTTAACCACTGCGTGCGCCATCGAGCTCCTCTGTCATACAATACTACGTAATAATTAATTAATTAATATTAATTGTTTCTTGCAAACTCAATATCAATATTTCAAACTACGGTACAATAATAACACTCAATAACTTAATTATTTGGCATAAGCGAAACTGCTTCTTTAGTATTAACACCTGTTTACATAGAATCGACCTCTGGCCCGCGTGTTATTGGCCCAATAAAGCATAATTAGATTAGTCCAGCGAGTGGCACTCAATATGGACTACGATTTTTATTATAATATAAGCTAAGCTAAGCTAAGCTAAGCTAAGCTAAGCTCATGAACTTGAGACCTTCCCAAGGAATTTGTGATTGAAAGAAGCAGTGCATGGCCTGTTTCCGACCCAATGTAGAGTTTCATCATCACCAGCTCTTTTTTACGTCCCCACTGCTGGGGCACGAGCCTTCCCTATGGATGGATAGGGAGAACGGGCCATAAACCACCACGCGGGCCCAGTGCGGATTGGTAGTTGTTAACGACTGCTAATGCAGCCGGGACCAACGGCTTTACGTGCCTTCCGAAGCACGGAGAAGCTTGAGATGATAAATCTTTGGTCACCCATCCGATGACCGGCCTTAGCGAAAGTTGCTTAACATCAGCAATCGCAGACCGGGCTCGTTAACCACTGCGCCATCGAGCTCCTCCTGTAGAGTTTAACTCCATCTGAAAAATGGGTCTAAAGTTGTAGTCAACTCACAATCTTGTTCAAGGCTTGTTAAACCTCTGTATAGTTTGCATGCCGTGGCATCCTTTAATTGAGACGACACCTAGCTCTAAGTCTACAATATGTTCTACGTAGTTATTGCTTGTATTTGTGTTTGTCTTGTTATTTGTCCTTTAAATAAATAAATAAAATAAACAAAATAAACTGTTTTTTTTACTTTTCCTTTAAATTGTGAAGACTGGACTAGTGAAAATAGTGGACTGCACAATCTTAACTAATTGACCGGAGCAATTTAAATGTGATAATGAAAACAATGGGCAACTTACAAAACATATAAACAATTCCTATTGTCCCATTCGGTGTCGAGACCCTTGGTCTTAGTCCTAGCGCTATAAGGCTTTTTAAGGAAATAGCAAAAAGGTTAGTCGACATCACAGGAGACCGAAGAGCTGGCAGCTACCTCGGACAAAGAATTAGTCTAGCTATTCAAAGGGGGAACGCTGCCAGTATCTTCGGAACCTTGCCTAAAGGGACTCCTTTTAATAATATATTTTAATTATTATATTATATATTTTTTAAAGGTTTTTAGTTTTATGTATATAGGTTTTATATTCCTATATGTATTTCTCTTTTACATACGCAGCAGCTTACACTTAAAAACTAGTCCACTTCATTTAGCATTGGTTTTAAGTTCGGTTCACACTTTGAGAAGGTATTTGAGTAAGCTTATAGTTAATACAATAGGCATTATTCTGGGTACTATAATAATATTACTAATTAGGTAATCATTGCTATTATAAGCTTGAAAGCTGGTAAAAACTATTACGCCATAGATTGGCAGGGTACACGTGACTTGGCGTAGGTCATGATGAGTATGACTGTCGTTTGTTTTTCTTGTAAATTGTTGTGTAAAATAGGTATGAGCCCTTCAAGGACTAAGGTTGATTCAACGTGCTGTTCCTTCGTTCATAATTGTATAAACAACTAGATGACCCGACAGTCATTGTCCTGTCTGAACCAAATGTAGAGAAAAGGTATGAGCTTCATTATCGAGGGAATATCGGGATAAAAAGGTTATTTTTAAACGTTTATTCAGGTTATAAACTATCTGTATGCCGAATTTCATCCAAATTAATCCATCCGTTGCAGCGTGAAGAAGCAACAAATATACACACATACACAAACTTTCGCATTTATAATATTAGTAGGATAGCTGACTTTATTAGTTCACCAGTGGACCCGCCGGACTTCGTACCGCTTTGATAATTTCCATCAAGAACTAAATTATCTTTGGTTTCCATGACAATAAAACAAACAAATATTTTTGTATTGGAAAATGAAATTGACAATTTTAGTATATTTATAGTGTGCTTCCCGTGGGAATATCGGGATAAAAACTATCCTATGTCATAAACTATCTGTATGCCGAATTTCATCCAAATCCATCCATCCGTTGCAGCGTGAAGAAGCAACAAATATACGAACATACATACACACAAACTTTCGCATTTATAATATTAGTGTTTATGGGGTTCTTTTAAACGACAAAATTACTGGAGAGACCATTTTCTCAGCAACTCAACTCAACTAAAACCAGGCTTTCATAGTTAGGTCAACATTTGAATTTGCCGTTAATTTAACATAAAGTTTTTTTTTGTTCTAGTCTCTTACTGGTATCATTTTCATGGACGTTTGTCCATGTAAGAATACTATGGTAGGTTGTATTTTTTATAATTTTTGTTTTAAAGTTATTGTTTGTTAATACACGAAAGTTAGTTGCCAATTTAGAAACAACTTAATTACGAGAGCAGTTGCCTACATTACGCCTAGCTAGTGCTCGGTGGTAACTACAAAGTTTCGCTATTTCATTGTCTATTACAGCATTCATCTCATTTTCCTACATTTTACCCATCTATTTAACTACTACCGAGCTTGTAGTTTCTCTATTTCATTGACTATTCATCACATTTTCCGCATCGCAGCTGTCTTTAGGTTACTCACATGGGTACTTAGGCACATGCCTAAGTACTACTATCAATACCGTGGTTTACCCATTTCATTGACTATTATATAACATTAATCCCATTTTTCCACATTACAATAGGTTACCCATCCTTGTATAGTCGACCATGAAATTTCTATATCACTCTTGAAGAAACCTTCCATTACAATAAAATTTCGCTAAGGCTCATTGTCAATGATGATAACGTATCTGTCACTTTTATACAAAAATAGAACTTGTTGTTTTACTACGCAAACAAAATTCACATCTAAGATGGTAAAGCAATTTCATTGTCGAGTATTCCTACCGAGCTTGTAGTTTCTCTATTTCATTGACTAGACTATTATAGCATTCATCATTTTAGGTTACCCATGTGCCTAATTATCACCATCGAACCCGTGGTTAACCCATTTCATTGACTATTAAATAGTATTCATCCCATATTTCCCACATTTCTATTTTAGGTTACCCATCCGTGTACCTACTAACGGAGCTTGTAGTTTCCCTATTTCATTGACTACTAAAGCATTCATCCCATTTTTCCGCATTGCTGCTGTTTTTAGAGTACCCATCCATGTACCTACTTACTACCGAGCTCGTAGTTTCCCTATTTCAATGATTTTGATAGCATTAATCCATCATCGCAGCTGTTTTTAGATTATATACCCATGTGCCTAACTAATTACCTCTATCGAACCCGTAGTTTACCTAATTCATTGACTATTACTCGTATAGTAATATCCCATTTTTCCACATTACAATAGGTTACCCATCCATGAGTACCTATTGAATTTTGAATTTTTTGAATTTTGGACCCTATTTCATGGACTAATACAACCCATTTTTCCGGATCACAGCTGTTGCCACGTGCGAGTCGCGACTGCATTCACTTTACAGGCTCGCCTCGACCGCAAGACTTATCATACCTTATGTGTGTCAGGGCTGTGGAGCACGTGCCGCTAATGGATGATATAGGCAGAGCAAAATATAGTTAGGTTCTCGATAAATAGGTTTTCATATAGTTTCCTAAAGTTTACGCGAACACTACTCATTGAAATGAAACTACTTTTACGGATCTACTCGCGTTCATTTTACACATTTGATTAAAATGTTTAATGTTTAAACGTTTCGAACCCTTTGCACCACGGACCCCGTGGTCACAGGAAGACTGATTCAATTTCGTCGATGATTGTATTTGGTTCGAAACTTCAGGATAAACATTAAACCAAATTAATGTTTTAAATAAATGCGAGTAGATCCGTAAGAGTAGTTTAATTTCAGAAAATAGGTTTTGTTAAAGGAGGCGTCGGAAAAGTAGGCCCAATAAGTTTTATCATCGATTCCTAATAAAATTAATTAATTGGGAATGCAACTACCACCTTCTTAAATTACTAGGTATATTAGGTACCCTGATCTGTCATAATCATTTAAGGGTGCACCGACAAAAAAATGCCAAAAATGCAGTTACGGTTAAGTAGATATAATTGAAAATACTATCGTATTAAATGAACAAAATATATATTTAGTATCATAGGGAACGTGTTTACAATTTGTCAGAACCATAATTTCATAACACGCTAAAGTTTTTTCTACAATATCATTTAAAGTTGGGCAAAAATCATGAAAACGAGTGGCGGCGTTTAGTAGATTTCTTATAGTTTATCTAAATTATTGTACCTCTGATTTTGTCTAAACAATCATCAATGGATAAACTACAAATTGCTAGACTACATTTTCGATTCATCAAGTGGTTATTTAAATAATTATTTTTTATTAAGCACCTTAAATTCCCCATACAAAATTAGTATGGCCGCGCGGCATCAAATAAATATGGACGACGACATTTCAAATAAAACATATGACACTTGTCATTTATGGACGGCGCACCCTTAATAACTACGATGATAAGTTATTTACTAAAATTTTTCCATACGCTACATTGTTAGTTACGTAAGTAGGTAGATATATATATGTTTTTACCGTATTCATTTGCAAACAAACACGGTACAAAGAGGGCGCCTATTCTTGTTTTCGTTAACGTGACCAAATTGCAAACAAAAAAGCACGCCACGTGTCGCACGTTGCGTGCACGTTGCGTTCACGTCGACTGAACTTTGGAAAAAGGCGCACGTTCTACCAGAGGCTGGTTACATAACTAAATGCCGAGTGGTTTGAGAGTAACCGAAAACAACAGTACTTTTGGCAGCCCTAACACCGGCTACCACGTGCCCCGATCGTCAGTTGTCGTTAAGTAAACGTGTTGTGATATCACTGTTGGTTTTAGTGCAGAGCTGCTTATAAAACCGTGCGATAGCTTATTTTTTATTAGGAATAACAAAAGCTTTATCATCACCAGCTCACTTTAAGTCCCAATCGATTACGAGCACGGCATGAGCTTTCCCTATCCCTATGGATGGATAGGGAGGACGAGCCATACATAACCATCACGCGGGCCCAATGTAGTTAGTGGTTGTTAACGATTGTTAATGCAGCCGGGACCAACGGCCTTAACGGTTCTAATTTATTTTTTCTATACATAATAATGTCATTGTTTATCCCACTAAAAAAAACCACAAAAATACCCTGTAGAAAATTTTACAGGAGAAAGTTTTTTTTGTTTTTCTATGATATATACTTTTATCATTTAGGAGATATTAAATTTGCAACGACGAAATAGGGTTTCGAGGTGGAATAGTAATCATTGAAATTTCTCTAGACGACTAGGAAGCAGTTGGCTTAGCAAAAGTAACATTAAGAAAACGATAGCGAAGTTCGAAAAGAATAAAATGTATGGGATTGACAAAAGCCGCGCTAAATCACGTGGTCAATCTTATGTCAATCCCATACATTTTATTCTTTTCGAACTTCGCTATCGTTTTCATAATGTTACTTTGGCTACCGCCACAGGTATACCTGTATTGAATTTGTTGCTAAAGACACATATCAGTTGCTGAGCCCTATTTCTAATGCTTATAGAGAAAGTTTGTCGATCACTGGGTCCCTCCCTTACACTGGATCCCTCCCTAACTATAATTTGAATAGATTCAACATTATGTTACGATTTTACATATTAAAACGAATGAAATTTAAAAACATTTTAAACAACAGCACAATGAAGCGCTACGAAGTTCACATTAAGTTCAACCTAAATAAATACATATACAAAATTGTAAGTAGAGTAGAAGGAGAGTAGAGTATGCACTTCGGGATAAAGCATGTCTTCGTCTTAGGTGGCTTGAACCCCTCGCTTCACTCAGGACACTAAATAAATCCCTCGCTTCGCTCGAGTCCCTCGTTACGCTCGTTGGTCCAATATGCCTCCCGTGACGTATAACATTGCTTTACTCCCTTGGTGCATAATGTACTATTAAATGCTGAAAAATGCCACCACATCAAATTCACAAAGAAACGTAACACACTTCAGGATATAGGTACTATTGCGAGTAACAAGCTCAAAGAAGTTACTGCCTTAAAGGACCTTGGCGTCCAGATGGATAGTAAATTGCGGTTTTCGGCCAGCTTGATAAAGTCTTAGGTGAGGCAAATCAATCACTCGGATTTATTTTAAGGAACATTAGAGTCATTCTCAGTCTCATCCTCAGTCAGTCTCATCCTCAGTCATTCTTCTTTACAATAGCTATGTAAGGAGTAAGCTTATTATTGCTTGTATTTATATTCTGGAATTAACTAGTTTTATTAAGAATAATATGGAGTATTTTAAAAATAAGGTATCTGATCGTCCAAATGTTCGTAGCAGATATAGACATAACTTATGTATACCAATGATCAATAAGAATATGTATTACATAAGTGCATTTGTTACAGGAATAAATTTTTTTAATCATCTACCCTTAGAACTGAAAGGATTAAACTCCAAATTGTTTAAAATCAGATTAAAAACCTGGTTGATGGGAAAAGCCTTCTATAATTTAACAGAATAATTTGACCCATATTATTCATAATTGGAATTGTTAATGTTAATTTAAGTGAATTGCAATACCTGAAAAGGGTAATTAAGTTAATAAGCCACCTACATTTTTCCTAGAATAAGATCTTTATATACACTTAATATGCAATAAATATATTTCTATTTTTTATTTCTATTTCTTGAGTACTGCAGCTTAGTCTGGTGTCAAACCTATAAAATACATCATAACAGGATTGAAAGGGTGCAAAAATTTTTCTGAAGCATGACCTACCGTTTTGAAATCCCTGGAACTATAACAGGTTACATAGAGAAATCAAAACATTTCCGGCTGGACCCACTCTCGACGTACCTATCTCGATATATCTTATCTTCATAAACTAATGAACAACAGCATCGATAGCCCCGAGTTGCCCAATCAATTTAACTTTAATATTCCAGCCAGAATACCACGATACGCATGTAAGCTGTTTAAAGTTAAATTTTGCAGGACCGGAATGCGCTGCAGCTCACCCGTGATCCGTTTGTCTCGCTTGTATAATAATTTAGTCAAAGTTATACCTGAACTTGATATTTATTGTCAAAGCCTTCCTAAGTTCTTAAACATAATTAAAAAATGACGTACCTCAAACTGCGTTGGTAGCTTGTTAAGTCTTATGTTAAATGTTATTTTTATCCCAATTTTATTTAAATTTTATTATTATCCCATTTTAATACAACTTAGCTTAAATGATATTAGATTTTAGTTTGTAATTTATACTGAATGTTTACTTAATTATTTTAATTTTAATTTTATCTACCATAAATGCATGCTGCGGTTTACCTGTAATTGTAAGGACAGTTAGTTTTAAGCAATTCTGCATTTTTACTTTTTTTTAAATTAACTGATGTAAGTACCTTGTTGGTGATCTTAATAAATCTATATAAATAATATTATAAAGCTATTATAAGCTAGGCTTTAAGCTATGTAACATCACGCTGCGACCAATAGGAGCGAATCATCAATGAAAAATGTTGCAAAAACGGGAACAAGAGCCTTAAAAATTAAAAATGCTGCCGAAAGTCACTATTCCACGCGAACGAAGTCGCGAGCACAGCAAGTAAATAAATAAATAAACCTAGTTGGATTGGAAACACCTTCAGAAGTACCTACAGCCAACCAGAGAAAAAGGTTTGTCACGTGGTGCAAGTCACATTTCGATACAGTCAGCCGTAGCCGGGTTAAAGCGACATCGCGACTGCATTTAGGTCAAGGGATCACGTGCTCAGCCCTTAGAGTTAATAATAACTAAGGATTTTGTTAAAGCAAGAAGTTTTTATTAACATTTAAAGAACTTTTTGCACAATTTTGACTTTTATATTTTGAATTTTGTTGAATTTTGACAGTGTCTTCAAACTTGTTTTGTCAAAAATAAAATACGTGTTTTCACTAAATTTTATTTTATTATTTCTATATCGTTCAGAATAATCTATCGTTGGTTAGTCTAAGGTCTGGGTTAACCAATAGGTTATGGGTCAGTCATAGGGTGTAGTCAGGAAATTCTTTCTTCTTCCTATCCCTGAGTGGGTACCTCCTTTCACTTTCCTCTTCATTTTCAGAAACATCGTCTAACTCACAGTCTTCAAATATATCTTCAGTTTCTGGTTCTGGAACTTCAGCCTCTGATTCCTGAATTTGTGCCTCTGACTCTTGAATTTCAGCTTCTGGTTCCTGTATTCCAGCCTCTGGCTCATGAATTTCAGCCTGCGGTTCCCGATCCTTTTTTTCAGATCTAGGACTCACAGATCCAAACTGTCTCACTTCTACATGCGGATCTCCATTGCCAAGAACTCTCTCGGAAGACGTGTGTACAGACTCTTCAGTGTCTCGGGTTCGATCACTTTCAGGTTCAGAGAATACTATGAACTCCACTAGGTTCTCCTCTGAATTCTCTGTGTCTGTGTATTTACTGTTTTCCAGGAATACAATATCTCTGGCTTTGTACTGTCTCCCTGTTTTAGGATCGATAAGGCGGTAAGCTTTTGCATTGTCACAAAACCGGTGTGAACCAATTCTATACTCTTCGCATCCCATTTGGTTCGCTTCTGTTTTGGAACGTGCATAAAAGCTTTGCACCCAAAAGTCCTCACCATGCTCAGATCACATTTCTTTCCAGACCATTTCTCCTCTGGTGTCATGTTTCTCACCGCAATGGTTGGTGATCTATTTTTGAGGTATACTGCATGATGAACAGCCTCAGCCCAGAACCGTTGAGGTAGTCCAGAATCTTGCAGCATACTCCTCGCTTTTTCACAGATAGTGCGGTTTGCCCTTTCCGCAACTCCATTCTGTTCTGGCGTGATTCAACCGTCAATTGACGATGAATCCCGTTCGCCGCTAGGAAGTCATCCATCCGTTTGTTGACATACTCGGTGCCATTATCCGACTTCAAAATCTTTATCTTCTTGCCCGTTTGATTTTCAGCATAAGTTTTAAACTCCTTAAACTTTTCAAAAACTTCATTCTTTTGTTTTAAAAAGTATATAAAAGTCTTACGCGATAAATCGTCAATAAACGTAACAAAATAAAGATTTCTACCAATTGAGGGAATACGCATAGGTCCACACACATCAGAGTGCACCAAGCCTAGAACTTCAGTAGCCCTCGAACCATGTTTAGTAAAAGGTTGCCTAGTTTGTTTTCCCATAATGCAAGAAATGCATTCAAATTTACAAGAACAATTTTCAAAACTCACCCCAGTTGCCATCTTGTCTCTCAGTAACTTCAGATTTCTCAAGCCCAGATCACCCATTCGTCTGTGCCATAAAACCAGGTCGTTTGGCTCACCTTCTGCTGTTGCAAGTGCAGAACCGTATGTACAATCCTTGATTTTGTAAATACCTCTATCTTCTACACCTGATCCAACATATTCGCCATACACCTCGCATCCGTTACTCTTAAAGATGTCGCAACTGTCCTCTGTAAACACTAATACATGACCTTTCTTAGCTATAGCATTCACACTTAGTAAATTAGATGCTAGATTTGGTACATAAGTTACATCGCTTACCGTCATCTTGTCAGACACAACCATACCAACACTTTCGCCCAGCACCACGTTTCCATCCGCACACGTAACTCTTAACGGTCTAGAATTCTTCTTTAAATTTTTCAGCCAGGCTTTCGTCTTCGTCATGTGTGAAGAAGCACCAGACTCGATCACCCAATCTTCTCTAGTCGCAGTATCAGACGCAGTTCTGAAGGCGAATGCTTGATGAGCTTCCTTCTTGGAGTTATCCTTGTTTGGACATTGGAAACACTTATGAGGGCCATCACAGATGTAGCACTTCAATACTTTCTTTGTAGATTTCTTAGTATCGCCCTTGCTATTTCTGTTTCCTTTATTCTTTGTCAGTAGTGCTGACGTTGACGTCTGGTTTCCACTACCTGAAGCAGCGTATGTATCTTCTATTTGATACAGCTTGTTCTTCACGTAATCCGACGTAAGTGCAGTTTGATTATTCTCAATCGTGATTTTCAAAGGTTGAAACTCTGGTGTTAGAACTTGCAGGAGAAGGGCAGCCAATAGTTCATCATCAACTTCCTTTCCAATATCTCTGAGCTCTACGGCTATAGTTAACACAGTAGTAACATAAGCTTGTACCGTCGAAAATGCTTCTAATTTTAAACTGACTAATTTTGATAACAGGCGGCAACGATTGTTCACGCCTTTATCCTCAAACGTCTTACTCAGCTTAATCCAAGATTCCTTTGCTGTCTTCGCAGACCGTATGTGCACAAGACATTCAGGTTGAACCATCATACCTATCTTGGCTTTTGCTTTCTGGTCTCTTTTCTTGGCAGCTACATCAGTCGCATCTGGCTCTGTACTAGTAAACTCCCAAAGATCTTCGTAGACAAGTGCCATCTCCATCTGGACTTTCCACGTAGCATAATTGGAGCTACCCTCTAGTCTCGCCATTGGTGGCATGTTTATACCACTATTGCTTGACTCATTGACCAAATCTTTGCTGAAAGGAAAGTTTGCATGGTGTACATTATGTATGGGAGTTGTATAGGTAGTTAGTTTTTTTTTTGTATGAAGTCAAAATTGAGGAGGAGTGTTGAAGCAAGAAGTTTTTATTAACATTTAAAGAACTTTTTGCACAATTTTGATTTTTATATTTTGAATTTTGTTGAATTTTGACAGTGTCTTCAAACTTGTTTTGTCAAAAATAAAATACGTGTTTTCACTTGATTTTATTTTATTATTTCTATATCGTTCAGAATAATCTATCGTTGGTTAGTCTAAGGACTGGGTTGACCAATAGGCAATAGAAGACGGTATAAAGCACGGCTTGTTGCAAGAGGTTTCCGTCAAAGGCACGGAATTGACTATGAAGAGACTTTTGCGCCAGTAGTAAGACATAGTTCTTTGCGAGCCCTTATTGCTCAAGCTGTGACACATGGACTAAGAATAGATCAGATGGACGTCAAGACAGCATTTCTTAATGGAGAATTACATGAAACTGTCTACATGAAACAACCAGAAGGCTTCGAAGAAAAAGGGAAAGAAGACCATGTTTGTTTATTGAAACGTTCACTGTATGGGTTGAAGCAAGCCCCAAGAGAATGGAACACAAAGCTCAACAAGGAGCTACTACAACTAGGATTCAAGAGATCTAAGAATGAACCCTGCGTGTACACAAGGTCTAAAGGCAACAATGTGATCATACTAGCAGTGTATGTTGACGACATGTTGATTTTTTGGAATAATGCCGCTGAACTACGGAAGGTCAAGCAGGAACTCATGGCTAAGTTTGAAATGAAGGACTTAGACAAAGCTGAACTTATCCTAGGAATGCACATAACTCAGAGCGAGTTAGGGATCAAAGTAGATCAATCAAAGTATGTGAACAAGGTTTTGAAGATTTTTGGAATGGAGAACTGCAAGCCTGCAGCTACGCCTGCAGTTACGGGTCTAAATCTCAATAAACCTGGACCGGAGAATGTACCTGATCCTGACACACCATATCAAAGTTTGATTGGTTCTTTGATGTATCTATCTGTATGCACTAGACCAGATATAGCATATGCGGTTAACTATCTAAGTCAGTTTAACAGCAGCTATAGTGACGAGCATTGGATTGCAGCAAAACGTGTATTAAGGTACCTCAAAGGAACTAAAGACTTTGGATTGATGTTTAAGAGAGGAACATCAGATGAAGTTTTTTGCTATGCAGATGCAAGTCATGCCTCCTGTTATGATAAGAGGTCGTATTCAGGAGCAGTATTCTTGCATATGGGAGCTGCTATCAGCTGGGAAAGCAAGAAGCAGAAGACCATTGCATTATCTACAGCTGAAGCTGAGTATGTTGCAATGTCGGAAGCTGCAAGAGAGGCAATATTTCTAAAAAGATTTGTAGCTGAGATAACTGGTCAAGCCGAGTTGCCGATTAAGATCTACAGTGACAGCCAATCTGCTATTGCAATTGCACATAACCCTGTGCATCATCAGCGTACAAAACATATTGCTGTACGCCACCATTTTGTGCGAGAGGCAGTTGAACATGGGCACATTGAGTTAGAGTATGTTCAGACAGAACGTATGGTTGCTGACTCATTGACCAAATCTTTGCTGAAAGGAAAGTTTGCATGGTGTACATTATGTATGGGAGTTGTATAGGTAGTTAGTTTTTTTTTTTGTATGAAGTCAAAATTGAGGAGGAGTGTTGAAGCAAGAAGTTTTTATTAACATTTAAAGAACTTTTTGCACAATTTTGATTTTTATATTTTGAATTTTGTTGAATTTTGACAGTGTCTTCAAACTTGTTTTGTCAAAAATAAAATACGTGTTTTCACTAGATTTTATTTTTTTATTTCTATATCGTTCAGAATAATCTATCGTTGGTTAGTCTAAGGTCTGGGTTAACCAATAGATTTACTATTTATAATAAATTATTGAGTAGTTGCGACTGCACTTTGGAGATTTTCAGGCGAGAATAGGTTTGGGCTTAAAGAAATTCATTCCCATGTAAGACAAAACAGCTACTTACCTACATGAGAAAATAAACTTTAAAAAAAGTAGGTATCGTAAAAATTATGAAATAAGAAGATAAAAAAATATGTTTTAAAATTTAGAATTGAAAGATATATTTGTTTTTTTTGTAGCATCATCATCAGCCTTTCTTTGCGTGATCGAATCAGAAATGAGGCGATCCGCAGAAGAACAAAGGTTGCTAAGCTCATGTGGCAGTGGGCAGGGCACATTGCCGACAGGACTGATGGCCGCTGGCTCCAACAAGGTGGACCGACGATCTGGTTAAGGTCGCGGGAAGCCTCTTGATTGATGCGAGCAGCACAAAACCGGTCGTTATGGAGTGGAGATCCTTGGGCTGAGATGATGATGATGATGAGATAATTTATAGTAAGTATAGCTAAGTACGAGTATTTTATAACTATGATAAATCCAACTAATATTATAAACGCGAAAGTTTGTCAGTATGGATGGATGTTTGTTACTCTTTCACGTAAAAACTACTGAATGGATTTAAATGAAATTCGGTATACAGATAGTTTATAACCTGGATTAACACATAGTATAGTTTTTATCCTTATATTCCCACGGGAACGGGAACCACGCGGGTGAAACCGCGAGCGGCCGCTAGTAAATAATAAATGTGTTTTTGTGAATCCGCATTTGCGCGAAAAGTATTTGCTTGAATAATAAGAAATAGACAAAATATTTATATTGTTTGGTACTATGTAACTGTTAAGATAAGAACAAAATCCCTTTATTTATTTAATAAAAATAGGTTTTTAGTTATTATAACAAGTCTCCACAACCCACTTTTTGCACAAACGCATTAGCCGGTAACTATTTGCGCAGTAGGTGATGATGGGGCTGCGTCGCCACTGTAGTGCTTCAGGGATGCTGGCCGAAGCTGGAGTAGATAGCTTTGCAGCCATTGTTAGGAAACGCATAGCGTCCCTGATTCGTCGTGTGCGGGGCAGCTCCAACAGCCTCCTGATGAGTGTTGCGGCGAGGTTGGAAGTGGACAGTGCTATTATGCAGCATTGGACGCGCGTCCAGCTATCCAAGGACACCAAATTATCATATTGTTTATTTTAAATGTGTCAGAATTATATTTTAATTTACTAACATAGTTTGTAAGATCATTGTTACTTACACTTTATGGGCAATGCCCGAAATAAATGTTTTTATTTTAATTTTTTTATTTTATTTATAACGTTCCGAACTAACAATGTGACATGTGTTTGTTTGTTTGCCTTTCCTTCACGTTCAGATCGACAAGATTTTTTGTATAGAGATACCTAGTTGGAGGGTCTGAGATTGAGACAACTTTATCATTATGAGGAACTTCAGCATTATGGCTCGGTGGCGCAGTGTTGAACGTACCCGGTCTGCAATTGATAAGGTTAAGCAATTTTCGCAAAGGCCGGTCATCGGATGGATGACAAAAAATGTATCATTTCGAGGTTCCATCTTTCGGAAGGCTAGTAATGCCGTTGGTCCCGGCTGCATTAGCAGTCGTTAACACCCACCAATCCGCACTGGACCAGTGTGGTGGTTTATGGCCCGTTCTCCCTATTCATTCATGGGGAAGGCTCGTACCCCAGCAGTGGGGACATAAAAATGAGCTGATGATGATGATGATGATGACGATGATCCAATTATGTAATATCTTATTCGATTAGACTTTGTCTAGCAAAAAAGTCGAAGCAGTTAAACCAACTAGATACTATCCGGAAGTCCTAGGTCCTAGGCAGTGGGGACATAAAATGAGCTGGTGATGAACGCCTTGGTAGGTCTTCGATCACGTTATACCTGCTGTGTGTTAGCTGTGGATTCTAAATAAAACCTTATCAATACTACTAGAATACTACTAGAATACTTAGAATAAAGAGGAAAAGTTTGTGAGTTTGTTTGTTTGAGGAGGGTATAATAACCGGAACTACTGGTCCAATAACAAAAATTATTTGACCGATGGAATGCTACGCATTACTTGCGGCTAAATAGGCTATATTTTTGTTAAAAAATGTTGTATAATGTTTCTATTGTTTATTTGGGAATCAAACTGCAGAATTTTTGTACGGGAAAATACGAAATCCACCTAGACGAAGTCGCGAGAATAATGAATATGTTTTTTTTTTGTACACTCACACCAATTATCTAGCCCAAGAGAAGCTTCGTTATGAAACTCGTTATATGGTTACTAGACAACGGATAAACATACTTAAAATACTTAAATACATACTTATTATACATAAAAAACACCCAGACCCGAGACAATTTAGAAAAACAATAATTTCTAAATTGACCCGACCGGGGATCGAACCCGGGACCTCAGAGATGGCGACATCATGAAAAGCGGTGTACAAACCACTCGATCATGGAGGTCGTCAAACACTTCAATAAACACACGTCAATATACTTAATTAACCTCCACCAAACAATAACAATGGCATTCAACCGCGGATAAACCGTTGTCACGTTTACCCAGCTGTGGGCCGTACCGTACGTAACGCCGCGCCGCCATGCGCCATTGCGATTGTATCAGGTTATATTTAACTTTTTTCGGCAACATACATGTGCCTCTTTATCAGCGGAACACGTGAGCAGTGAGAACACAAAAGTTGGTGTTTACAATTATCGCAATCGCGACAAAACAATGACACTGACAGAAATAAATACACGTGGAATTCGCATTGCAAAATTCTTTGAGTTAATATTTTGAAGTAGTACCTAAACACATTAGATAATGATAATAAATATTTTTAGACAACTAGCTTTGATAATTGGTCACAAAGGAATCTTGTATGTTTTTATTTAGTGGTAAATTTACCTGTATATCTTTCCCCCTTGAGGGGTTCGGGGGGAGAGTCCCGCGTATGCGGGACTCGGGGAGATGCAGATGGTTAATTGAGTATTCGGAGTACGCGGAGTTAGTCCTGATTCACCCCGAAAGAACAGAAACATATCGTGTGATCAAACACAATTTTTAAGTAAATTATTCTTCGGGGGGAAACAAGAACGAGAGGTATCAGAACTAACCCGGTATGCGTCACGCATTTGCTCTTGATTGCATAAAAAAGGACCTTCGGATATCAGGCCGAGTGCTTTACTCTGAGAGGCGTTAAGGTATAATTCACACCGAAGTAGTAGCGGCGGACAGTTTTACTGTCATACGATTTTATTTCACATTTATTTATTATTTTATATACTTTAATAAATAAATGTTTTATTCACAGATGCTTACCTACAGCTGGTATATTAAACCTATACCCATGACTTGATTTCAATGATTAGTCCAGCATTTATCTTATTTTATCTTAGTGAGGCCTGCTGAGGTTTCCCTCTCGCAGCAACTCTCCGACCCATCGGGATCTTTTGTGCAACCCCATCCTTTAACTCTTCTTCCTCTTTCAAGATAGATGCCATATGTTTGGCAACGTCTTTAAGACCGAAGAGCCTGAGCCGGTTTCGGAATTGCCGACCCCAAGAGGCCCATTCTTTTCCTAGCCAGAGAGTCACACAGTAGGTGCTGCATTGACTCCGTTTCCTCTCCACATGCCCTACAATTTGTTGATAGATGCATTCTGCCCATTGCCCAGCATTTACTTTACAGTATATCCTTCTTTTCTTTTTGCCTAAAAGACTCTTAGATAAAAATTACTAGTGTAAGTAGTTCACTAGTTATCCAGTTTTTTCCTTTAATCGTTAAAAATCGGGGTCAGTAACAGATTTTAGTAGTATTTAGTAACCATTGAATTTAGAAGCCACCTGCTTCTTTGCTGACATAACGTAAAATTGTTTTCTAAAGTTTACGCGAACACTACACATTGAAATGAAACAACTTTTACGGATCTACTCGCGTCTATTTTACACATTACTTTTAATTAATGTTATCCTGGCGTTTCGAACCCTTCTGCGACTGTCTGCGACGACGACGGGGACAATCATCAACCAAACGGCCATGGCTAGCTCATTTAACCTTTTTACCGCCAACAACTTCTATAGAAGTTCGAGATCTTCGTGCCGTCCACGCCAGCACTTCTATAGAAGTTCTTCTTTGTACCTCTTTATTAAAATACATTTATACGTTGGCGTACAGCGGGACATCGTCGCGTGCAGGATAGTTGGGCGGTGAAAAGGTTAAATCCGCACTCTCTTTGGTTGGTTGGTGATTGTCCCCGCCTGCGACAACTATCAATATTATAAGTATCGGATAAGAAAATATTACACGTTTCATTCAACATTGCTCAAATTGAATTCTGGGATCGTAGAGCTTGTTTTTTTTCTTTTCAGTTTTTTCTCTTTGCAGTTATTTATTATTATTAGTTAGTCCGGGTTTTACGAGTATATAATTGTTTTTTAAAGTTGTTTTAGCAGTCGGGTTTTTGTTTTATTTTAATAATTTGGTTTATTTCAAAATTTTTACTTATTTTTTTTACTTAGTTTATTCCGGATTTTTTATAGCCTATGTCACTCCCACAGTCAAAACAATTTTTTATTTATTTTTATTATTTACTAACAACTATCATTACAGGTTAATCTAACAACACCTCATTAAACGTTAAAATCCACCATGCCATTTGGGCTGTAGGGCGTGCCAAAAAATAGACATACATACATACATACATACATACATTCACTCGAAAAACATAACCCACCTTCTGACGCAGTCGGGTAAAAATAGAATGTAGCTGCATTCTCCTCGTTCATCGGCCACCAAAATAATAATTTATTCTCGGTAGGTAACATCCTCATTAAAACCTGTTCGGGTCAGTGTAACGATTACTAATCCACTACATACTATAGACTATATAAACAATACAAAAAACAAGCGAGCCTTACAGTAGTCGCATATGATGTGTAACATTTGACATGGACTTTGCTTTTCGAGGTTGAGTGCGTGATACAAGTTTTCATTCTTTCGGCCTTGTTGAAGTTCTATCGATTGATTTTGTGTGTGTTTTTGTCTGCTAATTGTTTGTGGTGTCTGTAGTGTGTAAATAGTAAGTATTTAGTGCTGATTTAGGTACAAATATGGATACCGACCCTCCGGATCCCGGAGGCGGTAGGATGTCATCCCCGGACGTATTTGATTCCCAACATAATTCTACTGGCAACAGAAAACGTGCTCAAGACAACTCCGTTGTTTCAGTCCCGGCCAAAAAAACAAATATTGCCCAAGTTGTTGGGTCAGCCCAAACAACTTATACGATACCGGAATATATGAACAACAAAATCAGTTATTCTGATGATGATGTCGCTCCTTTTGTTGTCCATGTAGCCAAAAAAGAAGAAATCGCGCAGGGAACTGTGTTTCGTGCTATACAGATAGGCAAATTCTTGCATACTAATAAAATTAAGAATATAATTACAGATGAAGTTAAGAAGGTAGGACGAAATCGCATCTCGGTAGAATTTAAGTCTGCTGCGGATGCTAACTCTTTTCTATGCCACCCGGCTTTAAATAACTGCAACTTTATTGTCAACATTCCCTCGTTTAATGTGTCCCGCATGGGCATTATTAGAGAAGTTCCTGTTGATTGGTCCATGGAGGAATTGATCCAAAATATACAAGTACCCCCAGGTTATGGAAAAGTATTTCGCGCCAGACGATTACATCGTAAATCTACCACAGCTGGTTCTGCCCCTACATGGATACCTACCCAAACAGTAGTGCTAACAGTTACGGGTAAAAAGTTGCCACAACATGTATACTGCTACTTTACTTCACTACCTGTAGAAATTTATCGTTTACCAGTCATTCAGTGTAACAACTGCTGCAGATTTGGTCATGTCAAGTCTCAGTGCCGATCTAAACCTCGCTGTTTTAAATGTGGAGACTTGCATGATGGCGAATCATGCCTAAGCCAAGCTCCTCCTAAGTGTGTCCTATGCTCTGGCGATCATTTAGCAACTTACTTTTCATGCCCAGAGCATGAAAGGCAAAAATCTATCAAGCTGATAATGTCACAAGAAAGGGTCTTATACATGGAAGCTTCAGCTAGGTTCTCTCCGATTAAAAAATCTTTCGCCGATACTACACGTGGCTCGCCCCCACCATCAACTCAGACTCAGTCAAACACCTTTTCTAGAACCTCAACTACATCATACCATAAATCCATAGAAATTCCACACCGCCCCAGACTCCCTGCATCAAGCCACGGTTATGATAGGAACTCCCACTTTGAAATTATCCGTTCCCCAAGTTCCTCTCTTCCAAATAACAGTGCCTATATAAACAATCCTTCGGCTCCACCGGAGCCTAACGATAATTTGCTGGAAATGCTATTTTTACAATTACCTACTTTAATTAATTTTATTCAACGTTTTAATGATATAGAGTTACCGTACAATATTAAACAAAAACTTACTGAGCTGTCTTCCTTTCACAATAAAATTCACTCCAATACTTCAGTGGAACTGTAGGAGTATTAAACATAAAAAAGCTGAATTAATTTATCTCATAAATAATTGTAAGCCTGTCGTTCTTGCCATCCAGGAGATGTGGCTTAGACCTGAGTCCATTTTTAGGATACCAGGATATGCTTGTCTCCGGGATGACAGGAGTGATGGTAAAGCTGGTACTGCAATTTTCATCTCTAGATGTAATAGTTTTTCACAGTTTACCTTCCCATCCAATGATCTTTTTAACTTGGTAGCTGTCCGTGTTATGGATATAACGTTCATATCATTGTATATCCCAAAACCCAGCTTATCTATTTTAACAAATTTATCTAATATTATTTCATCCCTACCCCAGCCACTTATTATTCTAGGTGATTTTAACCTACATAATGAAATTTGGGGTTCCCATTACTCTGAATCCCTTTCGCTTAATCTTTTAGACCTGTTAGACGATTTTAATCTGTGCATACTGAATGATGGCTCCCCAACACGTCGGGTAGCTCCTTCCCAGAATTTAAAGAGTGCAGTGGACTTAACACTTAGCTCTGCTAACTTAACTTCTAGTCTCACTTGGCAAATTCTGCCTAATAGTCATGGAAGTGATCATTACCCTATTCTTACCTTTTTACCTTCTCCTAGAAGAGAACCATCTCGAAATAAATCCCGACTCTCTTACCTAGTTTCACATGCGGATTGGGACAAATTTAAGACTAATACAGATGACAAAATTCAAAACCTTCCCACATTAACCTCTGATAATGTACATGCACAATATAATTTCTTCCAAAACGCGATCCTGGCATCTGCTGATGAATCTATACCTAAAAAAAGCAATCTCCTAAAAATATCTCTTCCCCACCCTGGTGGGATAAAGAGTGCACTGCGGCATGTAAAAAGCGTAAGGAAGCAGAGCGAACATATACTTTTTCGATGAATACCCAAAATTACCTAAGCTATCAGAGGATCGCAGCCGAAACAGTATTACTTTTAAGAAGTAAAAAGAAAGTAGGATGGGGCACGTTTTGTATGTCATTATCACCAAAATCTTCTCCATCTCATATATGGAAAAACATTAAAAGATTTCGTGGGTCACTTGTAAACAATAATAACAGCTCTCTAGACGCATCATCATGGATTGAATCTTTTAGTCAAAAAATAGCCCCGCCATCCGCTCCCTCGTTGGAAGAGATTTCAGTATTTTTGTCTGTCCAAACAGCATTCCATGACAAATTTGTATCCCCTTTTTCCCTTGAAGAATTATCGTCAGCTCTATCAGGTCTTAAAGACTCCGCTCCGGGAGTTGATGGAATACCTTATTCCTTCATTGTTAAAAGTGGAGACGAAACTAAAATATACTTTCTAAATATGATTAATTTGATCTTTGAGTCTGGATGTCCTCCTGATGAATGGAAGACCCAAATCATTATCCCTATTTTAAAAACAGGCAAACCCAGTGACGATCCTTAAAATTACCGACCTATCGCTTTATCAAATACTATGGCCAAAATTTTAGAACATCTTATCAAGAACCGTTTGGAGTGGTTTTTAGAGAACAATAATAGACTATCAAAATCGTAAGGGATTGAGCACTGTAGACAGTCTCGGTACATTTATGACTGATGTCCGTATTGCTTTCTCAAAACGAAAATCGGTAGTTGGCGTATTTCTGGACGTGGCGTCCGCATACGACAATGTTCTTCTCCCGATGCTCAGGCAGAAAATGCTACAGCTGAACATTCCTGAGAAGATTGTTAACTTTATTTTCAACTCTCTATCAGACAGGTCGGTTCTTGTTTGTTCTCAAAATTCTACGCTCCCACCGAGAAGAGTCTGGAAGGGCCTTCCCCAGGGATCAGTCCTTAGCCCTTTACTATTCAATGTTTATACCTATGACCTAGATCAAACAGTTAATTGTTTTTGTGATGTTCTGCAATACGCTGACGATCTCGCTCTGTATGTGGCTGCAGATAATATTTCTGTTGCTGTGAATAGACTTAACTCGGCTATTTACTATCTTAATAATTGGTTATTGGATCATGGTTTATCCCTCTCAATCTCAAAAAGTAGTGTGGTAGTTTTTTCAAGAGCTAGGTCTATTCCTGACATCGAAATAACCAGTAATGGTCAAGTTTTTCCAGTCCATGATAGAGTCAAATTCCTAGGAATGATTATTGACTCAAGATTGTCTGGAGCACATCACTTGAATTATATTGTTAAAAAATGCGAAAAAAATATTAACGTACTGAGAGCTCTCTCTGGGGTTTGGTGGGGAGCTCATCCATCTACCCAAAAATTACTCTATAATGCGCTCATACGTAGTCTACTGGACTATGGGTCTTTTCTGTTAGAGCCCTGTAATAGAACGTCGTTGGTCTATTTGGATAGGATCCAATCAAAATGTCTACGGATTATTCTTGGTGCTATGAAGTCTACCCCTATAAACGCAATGCAGGTTGAGTGTGTCGAATCCCCTCTCGAATTTCGTAGGCAATATTTGTCAGACAGATTTACATCTAAAAGTTACCAAATGTCATCACACCCACTAATTACTAAGCTAGATATTTTAAATAAATTAATTCCTCACAATGACTATTGGTCCCACAAAAAATTACCCTGCCCTATAGTAAGTTATAGAAAACTCATCAATATGCCGTCTCCTATTTATCAGTTTAAGCTTAACCCCCTTTTTGAAACTTCATATGAAGCCATAATATTTCAACCAGAAGTAATTCTTGATATAGGCGTAGACAAATGTTCCATAAACGCACATAATCAACTCAATGTCATAGTATCAACCAAATGGCCTGACTGGCTGACCATTTACACCGATGCATCCAAATTGTCTGAAGATGGTTTTGTCGGATCGGCGGTCTGGATCCCTAAATATAAAATAATACTCAATTTTAAATGCTCTCCTTTCGCTTCAGTTTTTACGGGTGAAGCCATTGCCATTTTGGAAGCTCTTAAGTTTGTCCTGTCTCATAGTATTAGTAACGTTATTATTTTCTCAGACTCTAAAAGCTGCCTCCAAGCAATCATTGCTAATCAATTCCGGTGCAAAATCCAATTCCAGTTTATTTTAAAAATTAAGAATATCCTTTTTGAATGTCATCGTCTCGGTTTACGTATAGCCCTTGTATGGATTCCAGGCCATGCAGGCATCAAAGGCAACGAAACTGCTGACAGCTGTGCTAAGCAAGCCACTATTAACGGATCTGCTACCCATTCTGGCGTATACGCAAGCGATATCTCGTTGTTGGCCAGGAAAGACCTCTTCTCGAACTGGACTGACTATTGGGAAAAAAGTTGCATTGTTAAGGGTTTACATTATGCCGCCATCCAACCGGACATCCCCCATATACCATGGTTTTATAAATTCGACAGTGCCGATAAGAGAGTCACCTCTGTTGTATGCAGACTTAGATTGGGACATGTGTGCACTCCTGTATTTCTAGCAAAGATTAGGGTGAAGGACAGTTCCCTGTGCGAATGTGGACTCGACGAGGGTTCGACAGAACATATATTCTTTAATTGCCCCAAAAATAACCCCTCCTTATACTCCCTCCTTCCTCCGTACATACCGCGGCCTACTAATTTTAAATCCATATTATCGTATATAAATTCTGATTTTGTGAATGTCTTGTGTTCGTACATTATATCTAATAATATTAAATTATAAATCTTATTTGCTTTACTAACACGTTTAGTTAGTTGATTGTTTGTCATTGTTCCAGGTATCTCAACAGAATCAATCAGTAGCCACCTGTATCTTCAAAATTGGGTCTCAGTGTTAGATATTTTGTCTCTTGTACAAGCACAACGCCTATTAAAGTCTTAAGCAGAGTTACGGACAATGTCAAAACACTAATAACCTGCCCTAAAACTAGACACTGGCTAAATCGTAGCGAAAGCCATTTTTCAAGAAATTGAATTGAATTAACATTTGACATCTCACCTTAGTAATAAGCAATTTTAACATTATATTCTGAAAAAAATGGGTCAGGTATTACATCATTTTATAACTTTAAAATAAATGCAGTAAATACTTATTAGAAGACATTTGACATATCAAAATGACCTTTGATAGTCAAATGACACAATATGTCACATAAAATAATAATAAGTCATGTTCATAATATCAATTTAAAATCTACAAAATGGCACGCGCTTGCGCGCTTTCCCGACTTCCTGTCACACTGTTACACCTACTTCCGTCACATTTCTCGAAATCACTTCCACAAATTGTATAAATAGAAGGCGAGCAGAAAGAAGTTACACATCAAAAACTTTTCCAACATTTTCCTACCGAGAAGTCCATGCTAAAAAGTTTCTACTTAAAAATATTACAAATCTAAATTAAAAATTAATAAGTCGCAACCTAAACTCATATACCGACTTCTTGCTAACAAAAATAGAATATAGCTACATCATCGTTCATTGTGCACCAAAATAAAAATATTTCTTATTACAGCCTCATTAACCCGTGTTCGTAGTGTAACTATTAATAATCCACTACATACTCAAATTCAAATTCAAATTCAAAATCATTTATTCAGTTTAGGCTACAAATAGCTCTTATGAACGTCATTTATGCCATCGGTTCGTAAGTCTATTTACTCTGGGCGGGAGATCTTGTACTGAGAAGAACCAACAAGAAACTCAGCAAGTGTCCAGCTCTTAGCTCCCTTACAGCATCATAAATATTGGAAAATGCCCTATCATAAAAGGACACTTAAGGTATAGACTATATTATTATAAACAATACAGCAACTTTCCCTTCATTTTCCCACCGAGAAGACCATGCTAAAATGCTTCTCTAATTGAAAGTCAGCTGAATGGTAGGCAATCGCTATTGTTTTCGTTTTTTCCTGCCAAAAAGATTCTATATTAGACACCAAAATAAAAAATAAAAAAATCATAACCCAAACACATATATTACCGACTCTTTGATACCAAAAATAGAATGTAGCTTCACCTCTATATCGCCAACCACAATAATAGTTTATTCTCAGTAACATCCTCATTCAGTCGCTGCGCTGGTCCATATCAGGGTCAGCCTAAAATGGCAGTACCTATTACATTCGGTTATTATTACACGTGTTTTCGATGCCTATCCACGTCACGCTATAAGCAATTCTAATACAATGATATAGAACACATTATGTTCTAACACAGCTCGAGATGTAGTGGTTGATGGCACAGCGGCTGGCGCGTGCGTGATACACTGATCATGGAAGTGAAGCGAATTTTGCAATGTACGATCACCGTATGGGTGGTCAGAATTCATCAATAACAACACTATCAACATCATCATCAGTCTAGTCCACTGCTGGATATAGGCCTATCCAACTGGTAAGATTTAAATATATCCAACTTCCAGACTCTCGATCTCTCTCACTCTCACTTATACATCCATATTCAATGAGTCCCTAATGTCTAATATAAATAATCTAGTCTAGGAAACAATAAGTATAAGTCTAACGCATGTGTCTGTAGACCCAGACTCTGAGACAGCTTTGACGCCTTTCACGTTTCTAATTAGTTCATCCTCGAACGACATACAAAGCCGAGCATTTGATGACACCGCGAGCCAAGCCCAATGGAAGAGGTCCCAACGGTTGGCGGATCATTTATGGCAACGAATTGTCGCAGAGTGCTAACCTTAGTGCCTCGCCGTGCCTCTCCCAAATTCCGGGCACTTAAAAATAAGTAACAGTAAGTACAGTCAACAAAGGTAACTCATGATTGGTTAAGTTTCAAAATATGTAATCAGTACCTATGAAAATCAAAACTTTTTAAACGCATATCGAAAATCCTTCGAGTGTCTACTAGTACCTGCAGACTTTAACTGTAGTTACATAGAAAATACCGACTTACACTATCGAAATTTAATTTTAAAATCTAACATCATCTACTTTTGCTGTTGACTGTATCTATTAGCCCAAGTAGTACAATAGGCATTCACTGAAATTAAATCTTCGCTACAGTTGATTGAAGTGTTATTGATACAAATACGCTACAATCGAAACACATTGAATTGGGTATTGGCTTTAATCACCACGCTTGCCAAATGCGGGTTGGTGATCACAAACCCGGGATATGTATGCGTCGAAAAGTCCGAAACACGCTTGGTCCTACCTGGGGATCAAACTCAGGAGCTCCGAATTTCTGCTAACTATGATGCTAGTCGGATCTGCGTATCGCCCTCGCATCCTGCGTAACTGATCATTTCTTCGGGTAAACACATAATGGCCTTATGTGATGATAAGGCCGAAGTGGAAACGGACTTCATCCGAAATCCTCATTTAATGATGCTTAATACATCAATCCATAGGGAAAGCCCCAGCAGTGAGGACAAAAAAAATTGCTGGTGATGTGATGTGATGATGATAAGCGTTTATTCATAACACATTTTTTATTTTTTATATTACTAGTCTGCAAACGAGCAGGCGGGCTGCCTGATGGTGAGCGGTCACTGCCGCCCATAGACATCAGCAACATCAGAGATGTTGCTTTAGTGTTGCCGGCCTGAAAAAACTTATTTACACCCCTTTTGAAAGAGCCCATGTCGTAGCACATTGAGAAAACCTCGGATGGCAGCTCATTCCACAGTTTGATGGTACGTGGAATAAAGCTCCACTGGAAGCAAACCGTTCAAGAGAACAGCGGCTTCAGGAAGTGTGCATGTGCCCTGTTGCGATGGTGAGCTGTGCGATGATAGAAGGAGGAAGTGGGCACCAAACTAAAACGTTTCTCAGAGCATTCTCCATTACACAAATGGTAGAACACACACAACGAGCCGATGTCACGTCGCAAAGGGGTTCTAACCGGTCTGTGAGCTTGGTATCGTTGACCAGTCAAATGGCGCGTCGCTGCAAAGATTCGAGAGGGTCAAGCTAGCATTTAGGAGCGCCGGACCAAAGGTGAGAACAATACTCCATGTGAGGTCTAACTTGGGCTTTGTACAATTGTAAAAGCTGGTTAGACGTGAAGACCGTCTCGCTTTCCTAAGAACTCCAACTTCTGTGATGCCAACTTCACTTTGTCCTCAAGATACTTGCGGAATCGCACTTCACTGGATATGGAAATGTTTTCAACACCCTTTCAAATTTTATTCATAAATAAATCAAACACTTATGATGCCTTGAACAATTTACTGCTGACTCATATAATACCTTCCTAATATTTAATTGTTTCATCAGAACCGCGTGATTGCGTGAACAACAATTAATAATAAATAATTAATAATTAATTGTCGTAATTAATTTCGGCAGTGTGTTGTTTTTAAAGTACCTACTACCTACGTACTGGCAAACAAAGCTTAGCTTGTATGTCACGTGTTCGGTGGCACAATACAATCGTTCGTCATAGTAAGGTTATTGTTTTGCGCGCACAAAACGCACGAGTTATAAAATTTACGCTCAACAGGCATACAAACGTGCGTCTCAGTTTATAATGGATTGAGGTGCTGAGTACGCGTTTTTAATACGATCACGTTAATGTCAACGAGATTTTGTACAATGGAATTCACAACTTGCCACGTTTGTCAACAAGGTGCTTGCGATGATGACGTCAAGAGGATTACGTGATCCCCTGCCCTCCAATCCCCATAACAAAAACCGTAACGATATCGTAGCGACGTAGTCGTCGAAACCATTTTCATACTAACATCCCATTTTAAAGTCGTTCGAACGAAATTCCAACTTCGGTAGATATCTGAATACGGTTGGTTGGTTGGAACTTCGTTTGAACGAGTTCAAATTCGGTTTAACTGACGGGAACGATGGGAATACAAAAACGGTTTCAATGAGTAAGTCGTTACGATATCGTTACGATTTTTGTTACAAAAATCAGGGCACTGGATGCGGGTTGCAGGAAATCGAGACAAATGGCGAGAGCTGAAGGATGCCCTATGTTTTTGACTCAAGGAAACTCATTACGAGTACCCGACCTAGAGGAGGCCTGACAGTTATGTGGGACTCACCCGTCCGCATCCCACAGACAAGTGGAGAAAGCTAAATGAAGCAACAGCAGCAAAGCAACACCACGTTGGTTGACAATGCTAGGAAGGAAAAGAAGGAAAACGAGAATTTGTGTGTGGCGAAATTTTAACTCTTCTTGTTTTCTACCCAATAGTGCTACTTTAATGATAATATTCAAACTTTCGGCGCCCGAGTTTTAGGCATTACGCTTCAGATAGAGCAACTTAAGTTACAGAAACTATCAAATTAGTGGAAGAAACTTTTAACTTTTGAAAAGTTTTCGTTTGCCGCAATTCTAAATAAACTTTTCAAATACATAGCCAATTTGGTCTAGTTTTGACTCTTATTTTATTATATTAAGAGTTACATTGTTTACAAGTTAATGCTCGTGACTGTACAAATATCCCAAGTAGCAAAAATTGGTCATGTAAGTATCCTAGGAACATGTAATTTTTACTTCTTTAGAAATCCTAAAAACGTTTATAAAACGTCATTTGGGCACAGTTCATATGACTATTTTATCCTATAGTGGTTTTGTTATGGTTCGGTAGAGTGCAATTCGATTTTATTTAATCTATTGGGTGATCTTAAGAGAAAAATTTTTCGGGATTGATCCTGTAACGATCTGGCGTGTGCTGTTATATTGATATCTTATAGTGGTCAGCGTGATGCCATAACTAGAGCGGTTTTTATTCGTTTTTGTTGCAGTGCAGTGCTGCGTCTTTTAACATGAAAATATAGAATTTTTGCAAAGGTTATAAGTATTAAGTAAGCACTAATATCTATTATCATAAGTTATGTAATTTCTGTCTTCGATAATTTTGTAAAGAAAACCTTGAGTAGGTTTTCTTTACTTTTCTTGCGAAATTAATTTTATTGATAAAGTTCTCGATAATAATAAACATATCTCCGTGCCCCTTCTTAATTACACATATTTATTATTTGTTTATTTTATAGTAATTAACAAATATACTACGTTACGTGTCCTAATATTGCATTTAATAGAATCCTTATAAAACTATTTAGTCATAGCTAAGACTATTACAGTACATACTACTTTGTCGCCATATTTAAATTTTATGGTTCTTCTAGATAAATACGACCGACATGACCCCGCATACCAATAAAGTAGGGTTATTGTTTAATCAGTACTAATATTTTCAAAATACTGTCAGAAAAACTTTAAACATTTCTCTTTAAAATTGATTTTAACATAGATCAAGAGATTGCAGTTTGGGCATGAAAACAAAGATGATTGATGATGTTTGAATACTCTAGTAATAGCAAATAATAGGAACTTATAAGTAGAAGCTTACATAAAAATCTGAGAGCATGCTAGTTTGGTGCATAATTATGTTATAGAAGTCACGACTAGGAAAAATCAATCTTATGATATTTTTGACCTATAGCAGCCATATCTAAGATGTAAATTTTTTCAACATTTGTGTTTTTGTAATTTGTTCGCAACAAAATTTGCGTTAAAAATTATATAAACATCTTATAAAGCTTGCCTACTTCTTAACTGATCTTTAGTATTTGTAAAAATATTATGATTGGATGTTAATGACGACGGTAGTTGTTGACATTGAACGGGCGCCTTTGGCTTTCAAAGTAAAAAGTAAATAGTGTTGAATAATTTCGGCGGGCTGGTTAGAACCACGATAGCTCAATTGGGAGAGCACCTGACCCGGTATATCAGAAGGGTGCAGGTTCAAATCCTGCTCGTGAAAATTTCGATCGAATTTACCTGTAGAGTAATGAATCATAGATGATGCTATTAAAAGACTAGTGTCGTAATCAAAGCGTCTATTAGATTTCTAGACGTTTTATGACGATCACTGGACTTCTTGGCGGGAAAGTGAAGGGTCATATCTGCGGTTTTGTTTTATTTTCTAAAATTTGTGTTATGTCGAATATTAATGTGAAATAATGGTGGATTATTAACTCTTAAGTGTTCGTAAATGTGCATGAGTGTTGGCAAATGAAACAAATCAGCGCAACGTCATTTTTCAAATTCTTTCAAGAATTCCGCCCGAAGACTTAAAAGCCCCATCTTTACTGAGATACTCGAGGGGTTTTTGGGTATATCATTTTCTCACTTCTCATTTCTATTACCTATCATTCATCATCATCATACATTTATGACGTCATCTTGTCGTTTCGTGCCGCCTATGAAAGCAATATCGAAAGCTATATAGTCTTTAGCTTTTGATATTGCTTTCATAGGCGGTGCGAGGTGGCAAGATGACGTCATAATCTATACGCGTACGTGTCAAAACGATCGGTTAGACGATCGGGAGGTAGGTGTAGTTCAATTTGTTAAAATCCACACTGGGCCCGCGGCTATCCATCCATAGGGAAGGCTGTGCTCCAGCAGCGGAAGAGCACAAGATGAAATTGTAACTCGGAAATAAGCTCTAAAGCGGATTTTAAAATCTGGAAAACTCGGTATTTTTTCCATTTACCAACTGTTTTAAAAATCCATCTAGTGCTTTACAAGTAAACAAAGATTAAGCTTCGAATAGTTAACCGGTGTTTTGTTTCTGTCATATAAACGTCATTTCAAATAAGGCGCTGTGCCCACCTAAGACCTCTAGTGACAGTAACGTGATTGTCCACTGGCATGTAGCATGACTCTGGCATGACATTCAATGAGCCCACCAGGGTGACATGCCAGAGACATGTCAGAGTACAAAGGCACTCGAGACAATGTCGTCGTCTGATGAAGATCAAGATGCTCTTGCTTATTTACAAATTTTAAATATTCAAAACCGGCAAAGACGCTTCTGGGTGCATCCCATGTGGAAAAAAAAGTTATAAACTGGTGGGATGTCCCACCAGTTGTTATGAAAGAATTAAATAGATACCATGATAGGTTTAAAACATTTTTTAGAATGAAGAAATAAACTTATTTTATTATACTAGAAAAATGAAGACCCCATTTACATAAACAGTGGACCATTTAGGGAACCCAGTAAGCCCAGAAGAACGATTGCTAGTAACGTTAAGGTATTATAAGCTAATATAATCACATAGACACGGTCTTTCTTGAATTAATTGAATAAACTTTATATTAAATTCTAAATCGTCCTTCATGTTTCGTGTTACGCGTCACTTGATTGTGTCACTAGTAGTACGCTGAGTAGCATGTCGCGCTACGCCACGCAAATGGGTGCTAGCCCATACATTGCCTTTGAATGTTGATGCTAGTGGCAAGTTACATGCCAGATCACTTGTCAGATCACGTGCCACGTTACTTAGGTGGGCACAGCGCCTTAAGAGTAAAAAATACAAAACACGGAATATTTTATTTTTTTCCCTTTAATTGATGGCTTCGTGCGATTAGCACATTTAGCCAGTGTCAAGTAATTTTTCTTACAAGGTAAACATATAAATAAACAAATATTTCCTTCCTGTATGATGATAATGAATTATAATGGAAATGAGAAGTGAGAAATGATATACCCCCCAACCCCTCGAGTACCTCAGTAAAGATGTGGGGCTTTACTAAGTCCTCGGGTGGACTTCTTGAGAGAATTTGAAAAGTGACGTTGCACTGTTTTGTTTCATTTGCCAACACTCATGCACACTCACGAACACTTAATCGACATAACATAAGTTTTAAAAAACAAAACAAAACCGCAGACGTGACTCTTCACTTTCCCGCCAGGAAGACCACGGAATAATTATTTGAAGCTTATTCTTTGTTTATTTTAAACCCATAGGGTGTGGTACCAGTAGCGATAGCGACATTTTTGTCCTATAATCATTAACTAGTGGGTCGCCAACAGATTTTTTAGGAATTTAGAAACCTATGACAGGTTTCTTTATTTTTCTGCACATCTACGGCTGGAGCTCTTCAAAATGAGATTCTCTCTCTCTCTTCATAACCGATTTTTAATATGCAGCTATCGTCCCATAATCACTGGGACAAAAATCGACTTACGCTATTAATATATATATTTAAATAAATAGGGGCCAACAACTGATTTTAGTCTTTAACAACAAGTGGGTACAGACCACTTGCTTACTTGCTGTCATCCCGTAATATCTCAACGGAATACTAGTAATTTTTTTGCGACGAAAACTGTGTCCAGCACTGGGTTTGAAGTGTCGGTCACTGGTGCCATTACCCTACGAAAAAAACACGTGAAATAACAGGGTGCCAAGTGCGAGTTCGGACTTCTTGGCGGGAAAGTGAAGAGTCGTGTCTGCGGTTTTGTTTTATTTTCTAAAATTTGTGTTATGTCGAATATTAATGTGAAATAATGGTGGATTATTAACCGTTAAGTGTTCGTAAGTGCGCATGAGTGTTGGCAAATGAAACAAAACAGTGCAACTTCACTTTTCAAATTCTCCCGAGGACTTAGTAAAGCCCCACATCTTTACTGAGATACTCGAGGTGTTGGAGGATACCCTCCAACACCTCGAGAAATGATATACATCATTTCTCACTTCTCATTTCTATTATCATTCATCATCATTTATACAAGAAAGAAAATATTGTTTATTTATATATTACTTGTAAGAAAAATTACTTTGACACTGGCTAAATGTGCTAATCGCACAAAGCCATCAACTAAAGAAAAAAAAAGTGCGAGTTTGCCATTCGCGTTAAGGGTGCGCCGTCCATAAGTGACAAGTGTCATGTTTTATTTGAAATGTCGTCGTCCATATTTATTTGATGCCGCGCAGCCATACCACAGGGTAGAGAAACGGAACAGAGACAAAGCTTCTAAGGAGCATACGAAATTCTTACCTATTTTAGTAGGGTTGGCAAAAGACAATAAAATAAAATAAACAAACTTTAATGAGCTTTTCATTAGGTATGTAGACAAGATAAGGTATTTAGTATATTTACAAATTGCTTACTCTAAATATTTTTTTTAATAATTTTTGGTTTTTAATAATTTGTTATGCCTTTTGATAGAATGGTAAATTCTGAATCTGATAAAAAGTCTTTTTAAGTAATCAATTGGGAAGCAATCACATGGCATATTAAATGTACAATCTTGTACTCGTTTTAGAATATCATTACCAATATTTAAAATATTTATGTCGAGATCAATCGGTAACCAGGAAGTGGAATAAATTTAACTTGCAAGATTTGATCACAAGCAAACATCGCGACAGGTGAAACTAAATAAAAGTAAAGTTGTAAAAATAACAATTAACTACGTAACATACCCACATACCTACATAACAAAAAGGTATGTGCGACCTACTTAAACATATCTAAAATTTTAAATAGGTATAATCTGGTTTTAATTTACTTACCTAGTAGACTCCTTGGGATAATTGAAATATGAAATATCTTTTTTTTCTAGTATTATTCATACAAACGGTACAGTAAACGACCATTTTATAAGTCCAGAACTAATTATTTACACTTACACTTTATTACTATTTACAGTTTATTCCACTTAAAACAATTCGTAACAAATATACGGGAGCACAAAACAAATAAGATGTGCTGCAGGCCCTTCCGTTTGTCCACTGGCCGAGCGAGCGTAACCGGTTTTATCCAGTGGCGGCGCGTACGCGACGCAGCGGCTAGTTGACACGCACACATGCGCCGTATGCTTGTAGTAGTTTACCTACGACGGCGCGGTTGTATGAAGCTTTGTCTCTGTTCCGTTTCTCTACTTTGTGGCCATACTAATTTTGTATGGGGAATTTAAGGTGCTTAATAAAAAATAATTATTTAAATAACCACTTGATGAATCGAAAATGTAGTCTAGCAATTTGTAGTTTAGCCATTGATGATTGTTTAGACAAAATCAGAGGTACAATAATTTAGATAAACTATAAGAAATCTACTAAACGCCGCCACTCGTTTTCATGATTTTTGCCCAACTTAAAATGATATTGTAGAAAAAACTATAGCGTGTTATGAATTTATGGTTCTGACAAATTGTAAACACGTTCCCTATGATACTAAATATATATTTTGTTCATTTAATACGATAGTATTATCAATTATATCTACTTAACCGTAACTACATTTTTGGCATTTTTTTTAAATGAGAATTTGTATGGCAAAATGTTAACTCCTCTCGTATGCCGCCAGGAGGCGCTGCTTCAATGCCATATTCATTTTCGTTTCGTAAACGTAATCGAATGGATACGGATAGTAAACAAAACTCACACTAGGTTCTCACCCAGGTTAACGAAAAAGAAACCGTTCATTAAGAGCTGACTGGGGTTTGGGAGAAAATCATTTAACAAATAAAAATATAAAAAGTAAAATTAATTCATTAAACAACATTATCAGTAACATTTAACATTTACTATCAAACATTACATCACTCATGATAACTAAAAGAAAAAAAAACTATATCTTCTTTTTTTAAATTAATTAATTTACAAAAAAACACAAATGTTGAAAAAATTTCCACGAGCAGGGTTTGAACCTGCACCCTTCTGACATAATTAATTTACATTAAAAACACAATAGCAGTTTCATAGCAGACATAAAACCACTGAGGTTTGTTCGGAATGCTAGAATTTTACATAAAATTTAAAAAAAATATCTTAGCTTTGACACTGGCTTAAAAATATAATGCAAACGGCACCAATCAAGCCATAAATTAAAAAATAAAGCGAAAAAGTTCCAAGTCTCAAAACCTCGTGGCCACGTGTTTTCGGAAGCACGTGGCGCGCAATGCTTCGGCATTTCCGTAGCGTAGCAGTAGCACCACTGTCTCGGTGATACGCCGTGGAACTTGTTAGGGTTGGCCAATATGTGCTAAACAAAAAAAAACAAACTAACAAATCATCATTGACGACCTCCTTGATCAAGTGGTTTGTACACCGGTTTTCATGGTGTCGCCATCTCTGAGGTCCCGGGTTCGATCCCCGGTCGGGTCAATTTATAAATTATTGTTTTTCTAAATTGTCTCGGGTCTGGGTGTTTTCTATGTTTAATAAGTATGTATTTAAGTATTCTAAGTATGTTTATCCGTTGTCTAGTAACCATTTAACGAGTTTCACAACGAAGCTTCTCTTGGGCTAGAATAATATCATCATTTAGTGCCATCTTCATACTGAAATTTGGAGACCTATACCTACAAAATTTTCTGCGATCCCATATAGCAAAAAAAATATTAAAATCCTATAAAGCATAAATAAGTCCTATGACTAAATTACGCTTTTTTTGTTTATTTTTTTAAATTAGATAAGATAGATATACCTAGTTCCTTAGTGGTTTAGGATCCCCAGGTGAAGTGCGCTTGAATCTTACCCATCAATTGTAGCAATGGCTTTGATTTCAATGTTGGAGGTCTCTTCCCAGCGGTGGGACAGTATAGATGCTTTTGCTTAGTGACTAACATTAACTGTGTCTATACTTTTAAAAACCAACTTTTCCAACTGCGTTACAACAAGGAATAATGATGTTGTGACAATAAGCATGTAAGTACCTACAGGTTTCCCTATTTTACATTTAGTTGAATGTGACAAACTTTTTTGACAAACAGTAAAATAGTACACACACATTTATTATTATTTGTTATTTAAATGTGTAATGAAATGAATATTTAAAAAAAAACGACAAAATGTATATTACTGCTACTGTTTTCAGTTCACAGAAAATAAGGGAATTATAATAAAAAAGAAAAAACTAAATTAAAGACAAGATTTATACATTATTATACAATCAATATAAATAAACAAGTCTTTTATTTTAACTACACGTGTAGGTACTACTTATGTGTAAAATATACTTACTCGTAGTATGCTATACCTACTATAATACGTTAACATTAAAATGAAGTCAAAAGTAAGATTAAAATCACTTTACGCCATTTTTATTATAACTTGCCCATCACCTGTTGCAATTTTTTATCATTTTGCATGAATGCTTTCGGAGTCATGATTTCGGCGGGCTAGTTAGAACCACGATAGCTCAATTGGAAGACCACCTGACCCGGTATACCAGAAGGGTGCGGGTTCAAATCCTGCTCGTGGAAATTTTTTCAACATTTGTGTTTTTGTAATTTGTTCGCAACAATATTTGCGTTAAAAATTATATAAACATTTCATGATTTTTTTATTATTTCCTCAGGATCTATTGTTTTTTGGGACAGCCCTACATTAAAAGGCAACGTGTCCGCTCGCGTGTTGTGTTTGGGGTGGTGGCTTACGTAAGTCCCACCGATGGGGATCATGTTCCCAAGTAGGTATTAGTAATTAATACTTTTTGAAAAAACTAACTTGGAAAAATAATAACTTTGGGAAAAACGTTTCGTTTCACGTGGGACTGATGGAAGCCATCTTTTACCAAACTTTATTAGTAACTTTTTACAGAAAAGTATTTTTGGTTGCGTTGATTTGTTATTAGCGACATCTTAGCATTTACCCAAAAGCGCTTCCAGAGTTTCTAGGAAGTTTCTAGAGCTAGTTTTGTTTGCCATTATATCAAGAAAACTAAATTTGTCTATAGCCTTTCAACTCTCCGTTTATCACCAGGAGACGATGCTTCAATAGTAGTAAATAAATAGCCTGGAGCTGTCCCACTGCTGGGCAAAGGCCTCCATCATTGGAATCAAGTCATCGCTACAATTAATGGGTATCACTACATACTTAGTATAAAACAAAGTCGCTTCCCGCTGTCCCTGTGTATGTATGTATGTATGCTTAGATCTTTAAAACTACGCAACGGATTTTTATGCGGTTTTTTTAATAGATAGAATGTTTCAAGAGGAAGGTTTATATGTATAAATACATGCATAATATAGTAGAGAAACACTGATAATTTTAGAGGTTTAACATTTTTATGCGCTTACATTGCAAACGCTGGCTGAACCCTACGAGATAGATCAAAGTAATGTACTACAGTATTGTACACCTTAAAAAAGTCTACAAAAAAGTCTATGATAGTATATGTCTATCTCTTAGGGACAACCCACAATAATGATTTTTTATCCTATACTTTTTACAAAAATAATGGCTTGTAAATAACAAAGCGATTTTAAGCAATACAGCATTAATCCTTATCCAATTAAGTACCTTAAATACATTGTGCATTTAATATAGATCAACATGGCCCTTTACAGCATTTTCGAAGATATTACAGATTTAAAATGCAGGGACATAGCGATTGCGGTGCTAAGCCGGGGCAGGTCGCTAGTTGGTTTATAATCACCACGTTTGCTAATTGCGGGTTGGTGATCACAAACCCGGTATATGCATCGAAAAATCCGAAACACTGTGCCCGCCCTGGGAATTAAACTCGGGACCTTCGGCTATCAGGCCGAGCGCTTGGCCATGTGGCTACCGAGGCGAGGCGGCTTCAATAACATACAAATTCACGTTTTCGTTAACGTGATCGGATAATTAATAAAACTCGCACACACAGAATTTGTATATTGCCAAAAGGTGTAGTCATCACCACCATCGGTTCATTTTATGTGCCCACTGCTGGGGCATGAACCTTCCCTATGGATGGTTTGGGAACGCTGAAAAGGTGTAGGTTTGAGATCAAGTCGTTTTTTTTTCTTGAGAAATTAATAAATAATTAAATAAATAAACTTTTCTACACTCACACTAAATTATCTAGCCCAAGAGAAGCTTCGTTATGAAACTCGTTACCAATGGTTACTAGACAACGGATAAACATACTTAAAATACAAACTATGAAACACAATATAATATTAAATACATACTTATTATACATAGAAACACCCAGACCCGAGACAATTTAGAAAAACAATAATTTCTAAATTACCCGACCGGGGATCGAAACCGAATTAAAATGGAGTAGGTGTTCATTATAATTAAAAGATAATGCGTGTTATTCCACCGATGGCCTTCTAACGCACGTTGTGAAAGGCCTCTCAAGACACGAGTACACGGTTAGTTACTGCTACTACGAGTACTACACGCGCCTATAGTAAAACTCACGCGTAATCTATAAATAATTGAACCTTGCAACTAGGTACGGCTGAACTGCAGTGCAGCTAGGGTTACCAGGCCCTAAAAAAGCCGGACACGGTGCAATATTTGAAACTTTTATCAGGCACCAGTCTCTCACAAATATAGGATACTATGTTAATTTTTTGTTAATAAGTCTTAGTCTAATGTACCTATCTATTTTATTTTTATTTATTTAATATTTATCCGTACTTTTAGCCCTAAAAGCCGTACATTATTTAAAATCTGTGACAGTTTTAGGCGAGTTTGGCTACTTTCTGGATATTTGAGGACGGAAAGCGGCGCAGAAGCCGACTGATAAAGACTCGACAGATAGATAAGATATTGGTAGAAGACCGCCAAAGTACGAAACTCATGGAGAGATTTGGGGGAGACTTTTACCCATCAGTACGACGAGAAATCAGAATCAGAATAGAATCAGAATCAGAATATTTATTTGCTATAAACAGGGTAGGTACATTACAGATGGTAAAACAATAGTAATACTATTTTATACGGTTTTTTTTAAGTTCAGTTGATTTATGTTTCTTTTTGTTGTGTAAATTCAAAATCATTTATTCAGTTTAGGCTACAAGTAGCTCTTGTGAATGTCATTATGCCATCGGTTCGTAAATCTACTCTGGGCGGGAGATCTTGTACTGAGAAGAACCGGCAAGAAACTCAGCAAGTGTCCAGCTCTTTTCTCCCTTACAGCGTCAAAAATATTGGAAAATGCCCTATCATAGCAGAACACTTTCCATTACAAAGAAACACAAAAAATATATATAAGACAACCACAACATGTAAAAAAACAAAATAAAAAATGTAAATTAACAAATTTACATCATATAATTATGTAAAGGTTTCAATTTCCACAATGTCATACAGCACCACTACAGTACTCTAGTAAAAGTCAAAAATTGTTTAGGTAAAACAAAGTCAAACTATAATTAATAATACTAAAAATAAGATAAGTATGCAAGAGCAGACCAGCCTCCACAGGCGGCACCCGTTCACGAGCATGACATATGAATCAGCCATCGCTTCGCTCAACCATATTTTAGGGAACGTAACGACCCGACGCACACGCCACCACCGCAGAGACAGTAAAGAGAGCATGACACACTCAAGATACTCTAAATAAAAACTTAATGATCTATTTAACGCAACGCTGTTTGTTATCTGTAGGACAATGCTGTTAAAATAAAAATGTAAGTTAACAAATTTACATCAGATAATTATGTAAAAGTTTCAATTTCCACAATGTCATACAGCACCACTACAGTACTCTAGTAAAAGTCAAAAATTGTTTAGGTAAAACAAAGTCAAACTATAATTAATAATACTAAAAATAAGATAAGTATGCAAGAGCAGACCAGCCTCCACAGGCGGCACCCGTTCACGAGCATGACATATGAATCAGCCATCGCTTCGCTCAACCATATTTTAGGGAACGTAACGACCCGACGCACACGCCACCACCGCAGAGACAGTAAAGAGAGCATGACACACTCAAGATACTCTAAATAAAAACTTAATGATCTATTTAACGCAACGCTGTTTGTTATCTGTAGGACAATGCTGTTAAAATAAAAAATGTAAGTTAACAAATTTACATCAGATAATTATGTAAAAGTTTCAATTTCCACAATGTCATACAGAACCACTACAGTACTCTAGTAAAAGTCAAAAATTGTTTAGGTAAAACAAAGTCAAACTATAATTAATAATACTAAAAATAAGATAAGTACGCAAGAGCAGACCAGCCTCCACAGGCGGCACCCGTTCACGAGCATGACATATGAATCAGCCATCGCTTCGCTCAACCATATTTTAGGGAACGTAACGACCCGACACACACGCCACCACCGCAGAGACAGTAAAGAGAGCATGACACACTCAAGATACTCTAAATAAAAACTTAATGATCTATTTAACGCAACGCTGTTTGTTATCTGTAGGACAATGCTGATAAAGGCTGTCATATCAGTATAAAAATTATAAAAATTAATTTTAATAAATTGATTCAAATATAATATGTGATTTTTATTATAACCAGGCTGTTTTATCATCTAAATATTCTTTGACTGTATAATAACCTTTTATAAGTAATAAAGACTTCACATGTTTTTTAAACTTATCTAAAGGTAAATCTAGTACATAATTTGGTATTTTATTATAATAGTGTATACCTTGCCCCAAGAAAGAACCAAGTACCTTCTGTAACCTGAACAGTGGCATTACAAGTTTTGTCTTATTTCTAGTATTGAAATTGTGTACGTCACCGTGTTTAGTAAAGGAGTTGATGTTGCAACGTACAAAAACTATACAATTATAAATATATTGAGATGCAACTGTCAGGACATCAATCTCCTTAAAAAGATTTCTTAGGGAAGTTCGTGATCCTAGTTTATAGATTGCTCTTATTGCTCGTTTCTGTAAAATGAATATAGTTTCAATATCAGCTGCTGTTCCCCACAGTAGGACGCCATACGACATGACACTATGAAAATAACTAAAATAAACTGTTCTAGCAGTTTCAACGTCTGTTAACTGCCTAATTTTTCTAATGGCATAAGCAGCAGAACTGAGTTTACCGGCCAATTTCGATATATGAGGATTCCATTGAAGTTTTGAGTCAAGGGTAATGCCTAAAAAGACTGTAGAATCTACCAAATCTAATTGATCATCGTTTATTCTAATATCGGTTGGTTCATTTCTGACATTTGGTAGTATAAATTTAATACATTTTGTTTTCTTAGCGTTAAGCTGTAAATTATTAATAGTAAACCAATGGAGTACCTCTGAAAGAGCTTTATTTACATTTTCATAATTAGTCCTACACCTAGTCACATTAAAAATGAGTGAAGTATCATCTGCAAATAATAAAATTTCACAGAAATTCTCTACAAAGAATGGCAAGTCATTAATATAAATCAAAAACAGAAAAGGACCAAGAATCGACCCTTGTGGAACTCCCATTTTTACATGAGAACCAGATGATTTAGTACCATTTATATCGACAGTTTGAGTTCTAGAGCTGAGATATGACTGTATTAAATTTAGTGCAAAATCTTCGAGACCGTAATAATGTAGCTTCAACACCAGAGTCCGGTGCTCAACGCAATCAAAAGCCTTGGACAAGTCACAAAAAACTCCAAGAGCATTTTGAGACTTCTCCCAGGCATCAAATATATGTTTTATTAGAGCAACGCCTGCATCAGTAGTAGAACGACCCTTAGTAAAACCATATTGCTTACTATGTAAAAGGTTGTTTGTGTTAAAATATGACATCAACTGTTCAAGTAAGTATAATTTTTTCATAAATTTTACTTAGCGCTGGTAATATTGAAATGGGCCGATAGTTAGGGGTCTTCTTTGTTTCCTGATTTGAATAAAGGTATAACTTTACTAAACTTCATAAGACCAGGAAAGATTCCCTTATCGATCTAATTATTTTAATTAACAATAAATTGTAAAGAATTAAAATATATATATATATATATATTTTAATTCTTATATATATATTATTCTATATATATATATATATATATATATATATATATATATATATATATATATATATATATATATATATATTGGAACTTAGACCTATTTAACTTTATAACAATAGAATGCAAACTTTTTTGTATAAAATTTTTGAACACCTAGTTAAGTCAACAAAAAAAATTTTAAGAAGACATAATTCTTTGGCGTTAACTTATTATTTATTAACTTTACTTTTTATTTATTACGTTCACGATTTCACAGACAAAAGCCTAATACCGGCTCCACACTCTCGAGCGAGACGGCACGAGGCGCAGTACAACGATGCTAATCGTTTGCTTCTTCATTTCTTCACTTCTTCTTCAGATTACAATTTGAAATCGTCAAAAGCATCGATGTAACTGTGCCCTCGTCCCGCCTCGCCCGAGACTAGAGTTGAGAGTGTGAAGCTGGCGTAACAGAATACGGACACTTAAAAAAAACCGGACATGAATTTAAAAAGCAGGACGCCTGGCAACCCTAACTGAAGCATAAGTAATTAAGCGCGGCTGTTTTGAAGCAACACCGGAAGGTCCTTGTGGGAAGACCTCCGGCCATGAGTCGCGTCCACAGTTCCACACGTTCTTGTCAACGTGATACTGTAAAAGGGAATAGGGATGTTGACAACTACAATTATTATCTACAGAAACATTAAACGAATAAAATTTATTGAAATCACGTCTATAAACATTAATTAATTTACTAGTGGGTCGCCCGCAAAACATCGCGTTTATTCAACAGATTTTTTAGGAATTTCGAAACCTATGACAGGTTTCTTTATTTTTCTGCACATCTACGGCTGGAGCTCTTCAAAATGAGACCATAACCGATTTTTTATGTGCAGCTATCGTCCCATAATCACTGGGACAAAAATCGGCTTACGCTATTAATATAGATTCTGTAGCTTCATTTGACGGAATAAAATAGTGACGTCATAGTTTCCATTCCCATACATACATGAGGCGCAGTGGTTAACGCGCCCGGTCTGCGAGTGCTGAGGTTAAGAAACTTTCGCAAAGGCTGGTCATAGGATGGGTGATCATCAATACATTACAGAAACTGATTTTTGTTTTTTTTTTATTTCAGAACGCCTCAGTGTCTGTATAGTAAAGCGCTCGGCTCGATTCGCTCGATATCGAACGAATATTTATTAAATTGTAATTATACACAAAATATTACATTTCATAACGTATTTCATGTCACTTTTTAACAACTTGGCTGTCCAAAAATGATCGAGCCTTACAGTAGTCGCATATGATGTGTAACATTTGACATCTCACCTTAGTAGGTAATAAGCAATTTAAACATTATTACCTGAAAAATGGGTAAATATAAAATAAAATAAATGCAGTAAATACCTACTCATTAGAAGACATTTGACAGATCAAAATGACCCTTGATAGTCATAATATTGAATAGTTCTTAATATTGATTACTGAATTTACAAAATGGCGCTGGAGCGCTTCCCCTACTCCATGTTACACTGTTGGACACTTCCGTCTCATTTTACGAAATCACTCCCACAAATTGCTAGAAAGCGAGAAGAAAGATGTTACATATCAAAAAACAATTGTTATATATCACAATGTCATGTGACTCACACGACAAGAGAGTTATTAATTGCGAGATCACCGAAATCACAAATGCCCCCCGTGTTTATGTTAGTCAATTACGTTCCCTGCCAACAAAAAAACATTAGTTATCACGTGTCAGTACATGAGAGCTCGCTGTGTGTCGTTGAAACGGTGTTAATACCATTATCGTGGCCACGGTACTTATCCACAATGCAACGCGTATTTATATCAATGCCGTGACGCTGACGCTGTTATCACAGGACAATAACCTTTTTGTAGAGTAAACGTAGCATAGATATGGCGTACGATCGAACTCACTCTTCGCAAGTTTTAAATATTACAACTCATAATAATGTAAACTTAGTTGCAAATATAAGCCGTATATATTCCGTGCTTCGGAAGGCAAGTAAAGCCGTTGGTTCCGGCTGCATTAGCAGTCGTTAACAACCACCAATCCGCACTGGGCCCGCGTGGTGGTTTATGTCCCGTTCTCCCTATCCATCCATAGGGAAGGCTCGTGCCCCAGCAGTGGGGACATAAAATAAGCTGATGATGATGAGTTGCAAATAAAAAAGTAACAAATTAATCGATACAGAGACAATACTAATAATAGGCGGCCTTATTGCTGACAAGCTATCTCTTCCAGGTAAAAGGATGGGAAAAAATGATGAAAGACAAAAAGTAAAAATGGGTGCATGTAAAAGATCCTGTCCTCGGAGCTCAGCTTCTGGTACCACGGCACGACCGTTGCGGTGAGGAGGGCTTCATCAAGGTGAAGAAGAAGAAGAAGAAGTCAGCCTCTCGCAACCTGTGTGGCACCGCAAGCGATACCGACGACGCTGCTCTACGTGTCCCGTCATTACTCTACATTATGATTACTCTCGGAAGAGCTCGTACAGCACATGTATGCGAGTGAAGTCCAACGCCACTCTGAGAGTCGAGCGGTTGGAGTCCCGCCACAATGTGAAATAAATAAATCTATCTGTTCTAAAAGAAACCTCATTGTAATAATAACATCAAATAGAATTCATAAAAAAAAAGAAAATAAATAATAATGAAATGAATGAAAAATTTCAAGTACCGTAAACTGCTGAAGACAACCGACAAATACACAGCGACTTTTGTAAGTACTTCTGTCACTAAACTAACGATGCTGTTTGATACAAGAAATAGCATGAAACGGGTAGCCGAACGGATAGATGCTGGGGTTGAAAGCGAGAAGTCGTGGTTCCATAGCTCCGATACACTACTGACGTGAATCCATACCTATAAACAAGCGTACTAACTGCTCTGTGGTCTAGTGGTTAAGACCACCGGTATAGACCCAGAGGTCCCGGGTTCGATTTCCAGCGGGGGAGTACATTTGTGTACTCGGTTTTGTTGGTGGTAGGGCTTGTTTGTGCGCCTGGCTAGCTACCACCACTTTATCTAAATAATAGCCTTAACATCAATGTTTGTAGCATTGTTGTGTTCCGGCATTTAGAGATGAGATAGCCAGTGCCTCTCTAGTTGAAGATCCCGGGTGAAGTGCGCTTCCATCATTGACCTTATCATCACTTAACATCAGGTGAGTTAAACGCACTGTGCTTACCCGTAAAATATAAAAAAAATATTAGCTTTTCTGGATGGGTTAACAGGGCCTATTTATTATTAATGTGGTACCTAATAGCGCTTCAATATCTATAAAAAATAAATACATTATTTTGTAAGGCACGTTAAGCCGTTGGTCCCGATTTTTGTGGTAAGATGGCAGCAGCAGCTGATGTCCAAGGGATGATCCTTGTTTTGTTCGTAGTGTATTTTTTTATTTTCTCATTTCCAACCCATTAATTCCTCTGCGTTAATACCTAAGTGACTTCATGAAAGATTAATGTTAATGAGTATCCCGTGATCCCAAAGGAATTTTTAAAAATCCTTTCTTGATTATGATTGATGGTGTACCTAATCTTTAAGGACCTCCTTGAAAATGTCTAAGTTTCTGCTGGAAGAAATTTCAATGTGAAATAAGCAGCGCCCTTGTACTTGTCTATTCTTACTATGTTCTCCTTCTGTTTGTTTGTGTGTACATAAATTATAAATAAATAAGTTTGTAGGTCGGTATTTTTGTAGCCTAGTACCTTCTGTACGTCCTCTGTAGTTACTGATACCTAACGTCGTTTTTATTACACAAATTAATAAATAAAATCGTTTGAAGTTGGTAGGACAAGAAAAAAGTTGGTGGGACATACTGTAGGTATGGAGTTTTAAAATTTCGAGAACAATACATTTGGAGCTAGCGGTACTAAGCCCGCTAAATCTCAAGAATTAAAAATCATAAGATTTCGCGATAAGCCAGCCCGTACACGTGAATCGTATTTCTTATTATAAAACTTTAAAGATTTTGTAGAATGAATAAGTTGATAACAACTATTAATATTTAGTTATAAAAGTAATTTTCCTGTTATCCATAAACAGTACAATTTTCGATCTCACAACAACAAGTAAGTACACGACGCAAAGTGTGTCAAATGTCTGTGCGTGCTCGGTGCTCCCACGCAGCTAGCGCGTCTGATTGGGCAGGCACGTGCGTATCCCACGTGAGCGCGCGCGCATCTGACCTTGCCGAAATGCGCGTTGGGTCAATTACCCAGCGAGCGGAGCTTTTAGCTTGGCTACTGGCTACTCTTGCTGCGATGTACTTTTGTTTTGTTTTGTACATTATATTTTATACTTTTTTTTAAATACTTATTTATTTTGCCAACTTCTCATTAATCAATAGTGGACGATTTTACAACACATAACTATTAACTAGTACAATTACAAATATCAAATTCTAATTCATCACAAACACTAAAATTTTCACTTGTTTTTATTTCGTATTGGCACCTCTGACAACAGCCTCCATATAATTTACTAGGCTATTTCTGTATTGTTTATTCCCAATTATTGCTTGAATCGAGGAAATTTTGGTTAACGAGACCATACATATCTTTTGCTCTAGATTTTGTTTCGCCTTGGCGTTTATTCGGCATTCTGTTATTATATGTAAGATGGTCTCGTTAGCATCTGTATCACAGTTGCACAACGGGCTCTCCTTACACTTGAAGCCTATACTAGATAGATACCTAGATACCTATACTTACCTACCTATAGCTATACACGAGTTGTGGTGTGGTAGGTATCATTTCGATTTTTTGAGCTTTCGATAAAATGAACGTTCTATTATTTGAATTTTCGATACATCGTTGTCGATTAATTGATATTCGATGATTTGGTATTCGATATGGCGTAGGGGATCCATCTACTGTATACTTACCTAGCTTTTAGCACAATACATTAAGAGTATTGTGCTTGTAGTTTGGGTAAAGGTAGGGTAGTGGTGGCACTAGTGTGACAGGAACCAGTGATCGACACCTTTTTCTTTGGTTAATAGGTTAGTAATAGGTCGTACCTACTCACGAAACAATAAATTATTTTTTTTTTGGAACAAATGCCATTTTAGCAATGCTTAAAAATAAGCTTTACGAATTAACTTTCTGTTAGTAGTGGACGTTTTAGTTGTTTCTATTTTGTTGTTTGTTAGTTTGACGATAAGTTACTGTTAATTAGGCCGTTTTGATCCTTAGCTGTACTTAGAACTTAGTCAAACTAGTGTCAGCTGTCTGGGTGGTAGACTGGTAGTTAAAATTACAAAGTTGCGCCATCTATCGTCTAAGCTAAGAGAATAATTACAGTGCTGTGTGTGACATCTAGCGGCGAGTAGAAAAACAAAATGTTAGTAATGACAAGATTGGTGTTTTGTTTATATATAGATTATTTGTAGTGGTCTTTTGTTAAAATATTTTATCTTTATATTAACTAAAAACATTAAATAGATATTGATAATTCGTTCTAAACTAAAAATCGAATTATTATGACTGTAAATTTTAGATACCTTTGCAAGTATTTACCAAATAGTAAATTAAAAGACAAACTGTCATAAATGTCAATGTCAAAATCAGTTAAAAAAACAAGGCGTACCGTAGGTACGCGAATGCAATTGTATTTAAATAGATCAAAGCCGATAAATATCGCGCGCAGGACAAATAAAAACCATTTCACAGCAAAAGCCAAGAATATTAGTTTGAAAAAGGTAAATTCAGCTTATTAGCTGAATAACATCTTCACGCCGCCGCTGTACGCCAACATTTACATTAACTGCTCATCTAAACATAGGTGTGGCAGAACTGGGAAACTTTCAAACCGTTGCGCCTTTATTTGTTTCTAGGTCTTCTCAAGGAGTACTAAAGAATACGGTCATCAACAATGACGGTACTAGAATCATGTTGGTCTCCATGTATTTGGTCTTCGAACGTGAAAACTGGCAGCAAAGTGATAGCATTCTATACGGCTGCTATGAGCATCGTGCTGATCACTTTTATAGCGTATCAGATGGGTGGAGGTGATTCTACACAGCTGTGGAACCCTCTTTTTGAAGCAGACGTAAGAGGATGTAAGTAACAGAAACAAGTAACTGTATTTAAAAAAAAATATATCAATTCTGTATTTTTATTAGATATTAAAAAAAGACTGCCTACTACCCTGGTCCAGAAACCAATGTATTGGTAGATTCATTGAAAGACCTGTCGCTTGGATTCTAAAAGTTTGTTGTATACTAATAATGAAGTTTAATTTATAAATAGTCTTTTGTTAAAAGAAGAGTGAAGTAAAAAAGAGCTAGCCAGTCTTTGAACTCAATTTAACCTGTTGTCTGCTGTGAATGCACAATAGAATTTTAATTGTCTGTAGGACGGATCTGGCACCTCAGCAAGAAGAAAGGTTAACCTCCCTGAAGGGTAAATGCTTCCCTTGAGTCACAATAAACTATTATAATTTGTGTTTCAGCACTGCAATATGTTGGTTCTCTCTTCATCATTATTTTTGTTTTGCTGATAATCTTCTCTGTTACAATGGTAAGTAATAATTTGCTAATTCCCTCCTTTCCCTCCAACATATTGATGCCCACTGATGGACATAAACATATACCTTTCCAATCCAATTCACTTGCCATTACATAAATAAATGTAGTAGAAGACCAGCTGCTTTAAATTCTTATGGTTGCCAAATCAGGCAATTTTATATTTGATTGTGGGGTTTATTGTGTTAAGTCATAATGAAATCCCATGTGCAATATGTCACTGAACTGAAGTTGTTATTCTTGCAATAGAATTATTTTTTAAACCGTCATGGGGTTTACTCAAGGGGACAAAGTTGCGAACAAGCCGCTTAAATGAAAAATTTGGTAACATATTATTCTATACTTGTTTTCAAGAACTGTGTTGTTATTTCAGGTTGTTGGCATAAATATTTGGATGAGAGGATTAATGATACCATGGATGGCTACATTTGGTCTTATTATTATATTCCAATTGATATTTGGTCTATGGCTGCTTGGTGGCTACTATATTTATGTAAGTTAGCCTATAATAATACTTTTTTTATACTATGCTTTCTTTAGGACACTCATTCAAGAGTGGTTGTTTTGTAGAACATGTGCTGAGGGGCATCAGTCAGTCATAATAACGATATAAAAGAAAGTGCTTCTCTAATATTTGAAAAAGATTCGCAATTAAGTCCTTTAAGGCCGTTTTGCCATTTCTCAAACAATACCCTGATTCAAGTACTCTTTTGGTGAAATTATTGTTTGCATTGTTATTTGTTTGCCTAAAATAAGTGATTTCTATTTCAGCTGGATGCCACCTTTGCTGCATTGATTGACTTTCTTTGGATGTCTTATAATGTAAGTTAGGATTGATGCTTTATAAAATATGCAATGGTGATATAGACAGCGCCAACCTTGTAACTAAGGCATTGAATTTATGTGCACCATCTCCCCGAACTAGACATACAAAACTCTTTAGCTGCAAGTTTGCAAGGAGTAATGACACTCAAAATTCAGTTATAAATTGTCTTCAGAAGAATTTTCTTCAACAAACTTATTCTCTTCCTTATTGAGCTCTTTTAAAAAATTACATTGACAATTTACTTTCCACCTCTATGTAATTTAATGATTAGTAAATGTATGTTATGTATATTGTACTGTGTATTTAATCTGTATAATATATATACGTATATTTATTTATATAAGTGTATATCCATATTTATGTATTGTATATTAGTGAATTCAATAACCCATCAGGTTGAAAAATGTGTCTCCTCTTATTTACAATTTTTATAAGTATATAGAAAATTCGTCATTTGCTGTATGTTTAAGTATATAAGTTTGTTAATTTAGTTAGATTAAGTTTTGTGAATTTTGAAATATACTGAAATAATATAAAAATAAAAAAATCCTTATAAGTAAATACTTTTTTGACCACTGATAGTATAGAGTCTTTTATGTGGTAATATAGACCTGCACAGAGAGCACATTTTGAGCATGAAATAATAACACCATGTTCTCAAAAAGTTTTCCTTGCATAGTACATGAAGGCAAAAGGCTAATAGGGCTAGACATAGTTCTCGGTTGGCCTAATGCTAAGTGAAAGGTCCCACATCACCACCACAGCTGAGGCGAAGAGCTTTAAGTGCTAATCAAACCAAGAATAAATTCGAGATGTTTAATGAAGTATTATTGAAAAAAAATCGTGTGTTGCATTTGACTGTAGCCAGTAATTGAATTATTAAATATAATTTTAAGAACAGGATTAATATTTATAAATTGCTTACACATTTTTATCTTTTTTTTACAGATCTACTGCTGGCTTTGCGTGTTTTCGCAATATCAGATAATTTTGCAAATGCAGTCACCAAACATTGAAATACTAATTGAATATTAAAAACGTGTTTACTAACGCACACTTAGAACTGACTAAATCAAATTGATCATAAGTATACATTGATATAAATTCTGTGCCTAGTGAAATGAAAAAATAAAAAAATCCTGTTTGAATGAAATGAAGTAAGCTGGGTTTTGTTTTAAGGCATAATTATGTTTTTGAAGAATTTATAATAAGCAAATGCAATTAGAAAAAAAGGCAATTCCTATATACTTTTAGAAATATTACCAATTATAACATTTAAATATGTTAAAATCAAAGTGTAAAGCATATAACAAGGCAATAGTTAACATTACCTACATAACTCAACTCAATTTTTTCTCTATAATTTGTTGAGTATGTAGACTAAATTGATAGGTGTACACACACCTGCTAATCAGACTACTACAAACTCAAGCTTCCTTAATAGATTTTGAAATGTATGCCTTAGGCATATGGTTAATTTATTAAAGAAATTTGACTGTTTTAGATAGGTTGATGTGCTTGTTGAGGGGTCGTTGATTCGTCGTCGGGGTCGTCGGGTTTTTGATTGGGTAATTTATAGACTTGTTTTCACTTACCCTATCAATGCGGTAAGCATTTCATCGACTTACTGCATCGAAAGGCTAACCTAATTGATACAGTTAATTAAGGTAAGCACTAACCGCACCTAAAAACCCTGTTGAGGCTAACCCTATAAAAAGGGTTTTAACGCGCACAAGCGATTCAAGCTTCTACGTGCAATGCATTAGACTTATTATTGCATTACCGTTTACGTGTCCTATCTCGTTTTCGCGCATTTTGGTGAATTTTACTAACATACTGGTATTTCAGTTCGGATCGCGGCATTGATTCGACGGCGCCGGTGTCGATAGGATACGTAAACGGTAATGCAATAATAAAGTCAAAGTCAAAGTCAAATATTCTTTATTCAAATAAACTTTTGCATCGTCCATGATTTTTTACCTACTACCCATTCAGGACGTCTATATTTTAGTTAATCTAATAAGTCTAATGCATTGCACGTAGAAGCTTGCGAATTGCTTGTGCGCGTTAAAACCCTTTTTATAGGGTTAGCCTCAACAGGGTTTTTAGGTGCGGTTAGTGCTTACCCTAATTAACGGTATCAATTTGGTTAGCCTTTCGATGCAGTAAGTGACGAAATGCTTACCGTATTGATAGGGTTTCCCTAACAATCGGCTTAATAAAAAAAGGGGTTTTCCGGTCTCTGGTCTGTACTGTACATGAAAGATATTGTTAAGCTCAGTAGGTGTGTTCCAAGAAATGTATTTATTCTAAGTGCTTAATGTAATGACTCATCACTGTTTTATAATATTTTTTTACAATTTTCCTCATTTACATATAATACCGATCTTTTTTAAGACTGAGCACAATATACTGTGCTACTCCATTCAATATATTTTTAGGATAAACATTGTGAAGTAAAAGCATTTAAGTAATTATAACAGTTAAGCGTTAGTTAATTAGGATTCAAATGAAACTAATATTGTTATTTTGAAAAGTAAAACTGGAGCACCCGGTATCATCAATTAAGGAGTTAATGGTTTATTTTTCTGCTCAAGGGAAAATATTCAATGCACTGTATTTTAGACAATAAATTATAACAATATCTTATTATGCATGTTGTTTTGCGAATGAGTAATAATAATGACATATCAAAAGATGATGAGAATTGAATAAAATAATAGGTAAGAAAATTTTACTAATGAAATGTTTGATTTTTCATAATTATTATTTAATTTTACACTAATATTACATTATTTACTCATTACTTTCTTTTTACTTTACTAATAAGAATAAATCAAACTGACTTTTTCTCTGGTTTTATCTACGACTGTGTTAAATGACTTAGTTTCTGACAATTGGTATTGGTGTATGTGTGCCTTAAAAATAAGTAGCCTAAGATTTAATTGTATCCGTCCACTGCAAGCTTTACCTAAGCTTTGACAAATATGTGAATCTCTCAACATGCTGTAGTGTTGTATTTAGTATTAGTGATTTCTTAACAAATCTTACTTACTGTTATTTTTTTTCATTGTAATTAATTAAAACAAGTGAATAAATGAAATATTTTTCTAAAAATAAAAGACGTGTGTTATTGGAATAAAACATAATTTCGAAAATTCTTAACCATTTATTCGGAGAAATAAAAATTCTTTGATTTTGTTCATTATATTAACTAAAAAAAAATAAGTACATGAAAATATTTTCGAGAAATACTTTGGAAAATAACAGATAATTGCATATAAGCTTATTTCGATTTTTTTTATTATGATAATTTTATTACAATTTTAATGATACCTTAATTTATTATTAACGAAGCTTACAAATCGAAATGAACAACACCATTTTTTTCACTCATATTGCACATAATATATAGCATTATTTATAAAATACAACCAAATTCTCTTCCAAATCATAAAGTTTCAACGAATAATGCACATCACAAATAAAAATAACAACTACAAAATATCTTTGCATTTGGTGTGAACTAAACAAAAAAGGCCTTTGTCCAGCAGTGGACGTCTTTTTGGCTGAAATGATGATGATGATGATGATGAAACAAAAAAGATCAGTTGAAATTGAGTATTTGCAATAGAATGTCATGTTTTAAGATAAAAATACTAGTTTCTATTTATTTTAATAAATGTAAATTTGTGAACTGTTTGTCTGTAAATTAACTAGGTGCTACAAATTCGCTATTTTACCAGTATGTCTTGATGATCGAGCATTTTCAGTTAAATAACATGATCGAGTATTTTTAATTCTCAGATAGATACACTGTATTGACCTGACAAAGTAAGTGGGTTATCAAAAACAAATTAAAATGTCACAATGTAACATGGAGAAGGAAGGGACAACACCCACACAATATTAGAATACCGGTTTATTATTGAATTTTTGGTTTATAAAACATTTTATAAGAATTAAAAATATACTCTCTTATTATGTGAAAGCGTCAATAGCCGAACGTGGGATGCATGGGTTTTATGCGAAAAATCGTATTTCACAGTGCCTAGAGCGAGTTTTATTTATCAAATTATAATCGTAATCTAGCATTGTTATGGCATCGAACCGGAGTGGTTACAAGTTGGTACCAACAGGTCCTCACGAGATGGCGCTGTTTCGATCTCATACAAGTTGTTATTTTACTCAAACATTTATTTGCGCACTTTGGTCGTCGTTTTCACATTTTTTATCCGAACTCTACTCATGCGGTTTTCGCATTTGGCATATATAGGCGCTCTTTGCCTCCAGGCGACCGCTCTACCTTAGGACCGGCTCTGCTACTACCTTAGGGCCAGCTCTGCTACCGGAAGGCGCTGCTTGCCATACAGATTTTCGTTTTTGTTGACGTGTTCAAATTAGGGAATGAAAACTTGCACTAAGTACCCTGAAGGGGTCATCAGGACTAATATGAACGTGTTAACAGAGAATGCCCTACATAAATATGAACAACCTAATTCCGAATATTATTATCTCGAATTTCAAAATCCCGAATCTCAAAATTCCGAAACATTAAAAATTGCTTTGCTCGTTCCTCTGTTTTTGTTCACAAGTCAAACGTAACCGACAGCTGTAGTTAAAACAAAACTTCGATGATTGAAAATTACGAATCTTATCAATAGAATGAAAATTTTATTTATTCGAAATTACGAAGATCGGAATATCGAAATTCTGCATAAAATATTTCGGAATATTTAGGTGTTCCCGTTAACAGCACATTAATATGTTTATAAAAAAAGAAGATACCTAGCGTTTGAGCGATGACATGTTTATAAATAGGTAATACATCTAAGTGAACTATGTACAATGAAATCTTATTTCGAACGATAAAAAATAATATACAATGCTTACACTACAATGTACACGTTGAAAAATATAATTAGAGCCTAAATACAGTCGTGGTTTATTAACTTTACAATAATTTACAACAAGCTTAGGTTTTCTATGATATGCAATAAGCTATAGGTAGCCCGGTAGCCACTGAGGTCCTCACAGCGTCAAACGAACTTACTTAATACTTGCCACCTTTTTAATAATCTTATTAGAATACACTTTTAAAATAATAAGACTACTTTTTATATAGTTTTGCCCTTTTAACGCTTGTGACAAAAAGATCAACTGTCAATAATGTTAATTTGATAGTTGATAATGCTTATCAAGTTGGCGTTTTCTATTCTATGGAATGTTTTTCCTATCTACATACAAACAACGAATGGTTGAAATATAATAAAAGTATATTGGAATGTGAGCTAAATGCAATAAAGCACCAGAGTTTGGCACAATTAATTAATAGAGTATATTTCACATTGGCCTCAAGAGAAATCAGTAACAGTCATTATCATCGAAACTTGTCATTATTGAGTATTTTTTTAATAATAGTATTAAAAGTCTTCTTGTCCGTATACAAATTTTGAAATGTTTAGAAACGAACCATATCAACCCTATTTACAATTCACTATCATACAGGAATGCAACATCGCCATGCCCGATCGAAAACCACCCAAAAAAAATTGTTTAACGATAACAAAAATGAAAAACTTAACAACTGATTTAAAAAATCGTTTAAGAAACATCTGAACGGATTTCGAAAATCAATTGGGCTAGGACTCCTAAAGAGAACACTTCCCATGATTACAAATATCTCCAAACTATCCATAATATGGCTATGAACCTGCCGAGTACCAATTAGTATTCGGTGGGGCTGACTTATCTACGGACTGATGGGAATGGGTCGCGTGAGCACCATGCGCCTGCGGGTGATAGAGGTGGAACGAAGATGGCGGATGGAAGAATTGGGATTGGTCTAATGGCGACGCGTAATCTAGCGCGCCCGGCACGGCCGAGTAAGCTTGCGGCTTCAGAGGCAACGGAGCTTCCCCCAAATAGGAGTGCCTTAACGCCTCTGAATACGCGCTATTATCGTATGACAATGCGTATTGCTGCTTGTCCCTCGGCGAGACTGAACCGGGCGGCGTCATTGCCGAATGGTAATCAGCATACCCGCCATAAGCTAAAGAACTTATATCAGTACCCTTATGACCTAATTGTTCGCCGTAACTGGAACCTTCGCTACCGGGAGGGGTCGGCAATGGGCCGCTTTGGCCATCGCTTGAATAATATCCACCAGTTCTGCCATCCCCTAAGAAGTTACTCCGAATAACGCTCTCTCTGTTTGCGTACAACTGCCTCAATAGAGCCGAAGCAGGCGTGGTGGTATGATTACCAGGAATTTGTCTATTCAAATGGTTCAAATGGTGATTTTGAGTGCCAATCCATTGGATGGTAGACTTCTGTTGCTGTTGCTTCAACAAAGCGTCCGTTGAGAAATCGGTTGGCCTATGCGCTATTTCTTTACCGTCCAGTGATACTGATGGCAAATGTTTGGACATGGCATTCTCTAAGTCTCTCACTGAGGTAGCGTCTGTTGTTCCTTCGGGGATAGCTAAGTTAGTTTTGGTCATGTCCCGTTCGGCGGGGGATATTGTCGCGCCCGGATTGGATGACGACTTCCTTCTCTCCTCGTCTCTTTCTTCTTCTTCCTCGGTTGTGTGTTTTCGTTTCTTTAGTCTTCGTGCCGGCATTGGGGACGTTCTTTCCGGGTTTGTGTGAAGAGGTAGTGGCTGGGCGTCGTTCAGTCTGGTGAGATGTGTAACATCTGATGTCGGTACAGGCGCTGAAGACGCTGATTCAGCATTGGTCGGTGGTTCGGTCCTCTCTGCTGGGTGTCTCTGCGACGGTGGCGGCCCTCCAGAGTTGTCAGTGTCGGGTGGTCCATTCTCTGGATCACCAGTCGCTTCTTCTCTCTTCACTCCTTGTACGCTTTCCTCTAACTGGCAGCAGTCCATCACTGTGTTCGGATACTCCCGACCGCTGTAAAAGGAAATAAACAATTATCGTAACATTCAAGAATGTCGTTCATTCTGATATTATGGTAACGCAAAGTGCGCCGATGTTAATTGATGATTGCGGTGAAGAATAAATCAGCTAAATATGTCCATTGTAACGGTGCTGTGCATATTAAGCGTCTTGCTCTTTATTTAGCTCTGACATATGGTGTGGGTGACTTGCCTGATGACGTAGTTGACGCAAATAATGTTTTGCTCCTCAGCGTTCTTGGAGGAGCAGACGACGGTAGCGCAGGTCTGCATCCACGTGTAGCCGCCCAGTTTGTTCATTATCCTGTAGTAGTGTGTCAGTACTTGGCCTTTGTTAATTACTGTAACAAATAAATTTTATTTTAAGTTAGTACATAGGTAGGTACTATTGTTAACATCAAGCTAAACTCTTTGGACAATTCTTGATCGGCAATTTGTTTGACGATGAGGATCTGGCGCGCTGGTTAGGCGGACAGAGATAATGACATTTGTAAGAGGATGAACTAAATAACTGTTTACTTTCTGCGTATTTTATTTTTGTAAGTCTTTCCCAAAGACTCACCAACTGGGTACTTTTACCGTGCCTTGGAATCCTGGCAATAGGCAATAACAAAGCAAAATTTGGACAGGCTTTTAGAACATAAATAAATGTTAATATTCAGTAAAGTTGACTTGAACACCAATATGATACTTCTCACCATGTCTAGGTCCATGTTCTAGGTTCCATTGAAGAAGTACACATAAACCTTCGCCCAGGCATCGGTCTGATCGATGATATACGATGTCATAATACCAGAAATGGCCACGGACCTAACAGTTACACAATAGCTCCTACTACAAAGAAGCTTGACGCAAAAAGTCAGTTACCAAACTAAAAGATTTCTTTTAAGGACAGTGATCGCAATAACGTCTTCGATCCAAGTTCATATGACCTTGTGATTAATGTTAATCGGACAATGGGTTATGATGCCAACGTAGTAGATGGTACGGTAACACATATAGATATATTCAATAGGTTCCTCATACAAAAGACAAAGTGGACACATGTATTGTGCGACGTGAGTCATTAGGGTAAAGTCGATTTTTGGTTTTGTTTTCGCATTGTTTATTGTCGCGGTTTGTAAATTATTGATCGTAGATGCAGTTGGACGGGGGCCAGCGGAGCCGATTTGAATTGTCTATTTAGTTTATTGTTTCTAATTCCAAATTAGGAAGTCTTTATAGGTGCTCGTTACTTTTGATGAATTTGATTTTGTTTGCTTTGTATTTATTATTTAACTAATTTTCTTCTTATCTGTGATTGCGATAACCATAATCAGCATAGAAATCTCCACTGCTGGATTCAGGCCTTCCACATGGGCTACAGCACATGAAAAGAATTGAGGAGATCGGAATCCACCGCTGGCCTTATGAAATCAACATGCCTTAAAACTAGCAATATTTCATGTCGATGATGACGATCCATACCTAAGTTTGTACTAACTGTATGTTCATTTAATTTTGTGGGGTCATTTAATTTTATTTCATTTCATATATGTATTGAATGAATAGGAACAATGTGTATAGAGAATTTATTTAATAATAACTAGCTACACCTTTTAAATCTGTAGACCAATCGCCATCGCAAGCATACAATTGTCATGTCCTTAGTTCTTTTTAAAATGCAGCGTGAATCACAAGGTTCACACTTAAATTCCTGACTGTCGGAAGTCTCAGGTACAATCATTCAACACCATCGCATTATGGACAATTTGAAAACACACGCCCAAACATCGTCAATAACTTCATCAAGCACCCAGGGCGCGTATACGTCCTGTAACCAAATTACCCGCTTTCTACCAAACACCCGGACTTTTATGATAATTTTAACAATTGTTATTCTACGCCCGGTTTGTCCACATTTGACCGGTATATATATAGACATTTACAATGCAAAGTAATGGTCTCGTAAAGCTATCAACAGACATGTACTGGAGAAAAACCGTATGACGTTAAACGCGCCGTGATTGGCGTTCGAATTGTCGCCATCTTGGTATAAGTTAGGATTGATTGGTTAGGAGATCGTTACGTCAGGATATGTTCATTCATGGTCTGATGTTTTCATGATAGCCAATTTAGAGTCGGCACATTCATTAGCTTCGTTAGTAGATACTATTTCATTTGTGTCAATGCCTGTATAATTGCTGGGTTTGAATTAAACAACACGCTAGCTTACATTGTCGCTTCTTACATGCGATCTAATCTAATATTTTCCTTATAAATCATCTAAACAAAACAGTTGAATAAGCTTGTACGGACGGAGTATAATCAACAATAGCTATCTCGGAGGACATTAAGGCTTGACATTTCCCACGTATGCCTGGGGAAAGGAAACCGAAATGATGGCATAAAAATTATTATTCAAATCACAAACCGCGCGATGGCGGCGCGGCGCTCCGCGTTAGGCCTAAATTGTATTCCTCTGACGAATGCGTGGAAAAGTAATAATATCCGTGTGTACGACACTATGATTACATTACATTATTTGAACAGGGATTTTCCTCTCGGTATCCGTATACCTAAAGCTAGATGCGTGATTGAAATATCAAATCCGAACTCGTTTGGCGTTGCAAAGTAATTTTGTTATTCTGCCAGTAGACGTGTGGCTTGGGCGTGTAATTCGGTAATAAAGCTGATGCTTAATTTGTAATGAAAAGTCAAATTAATGCTGAAGTGTCCATCATTGTACCTCAAATTTTTCAAGGAATCAAAATCAGCAAAGCTAAATGTTTTATTTTATTTAAATAAGTGCGGTCAAACGTTGAACGTTATTGTGATTCGCTATTCAGTTTGTGTTTCTTTGGGCAATATGCCAATTCTTAAGTTGGTTTAACATCGACGCTTTTGCATTTGAATTTAAACCTAAGAACGGTTATCGTTTCTTTGTACAGTTTGTTTCAGTTATCTTTGTTATTGTTAACATTTGTTAAACTCTTAAATAGTAATTTACCGTTACTTACTATTCTGAAATATCGTTAGATTTAAATATTAGGTCCTTACCTATGAAATTGACGTTTTGTATGAAGATTTTTTCTAAAATTATATTTTTCATATTAACGTTTTTTTTTAATTTTCTTAGCATCTATTTACGTTAACACTATAAAAATTGTAGAGTACCTAGTGTGTTTGTTTCACTAGCTAAATATAGCAGACATTAAAAAGAAAAAAAATCAAGATCCTTTAAAGCTACAATGGAACAAATGGTCAATTCCGCGAACAAAAAAAGAAGTCCAAATAAAAATAAAATTTGGGCGTTAAAGACACAAAATGAATAATCATTGTTAGTCCTGAAGCCTAAATAACATAGTCCTAATTAAAGTTGTATAATAATATTAACAACCGGTATTGACTTTTAGAAGTAATACACCTATTAATAAGTGAGAAAAAAACGTCAATTTCATAGGTAAGGACTTATTATTATTTTACGGTTTTGCTTGCTTCACTCGATACAAGATTAACTACCAAATAGGAAGAGATAGTTTTAGAACAAAACTTTCCCACAAAAGCGTTGCAGTGATAAATTTTCCTCGATCTCTTCCACACCTTGAGCTGCCAGTCGTCTTGACATGGTTTCCTAAGGAGTGCTGACTGCATACAAATGGCCGGTTGCAACATTAGGCCACGAAGGATTTCACCGTGATATTGGGTCATGGGTGGACGTATCATCGATTTGTTTATAGATCGATGTAGTAAGGCCCGTGATTCATAACTTTTATAGGTACGTGATAGGAGACACAATTGTAAATAAATACGATAGTACGATAGTAGCTGAGTTGTTTTTATCCTTAACCCTATAATAGGCAGAGTTTTGTTTTGTGGAATTATATACCTATACATTTTTTGTTGTGTACTATTTTCACTACTCGAAATTTTTTGTAAGTTAAGTGTCTCAAATAATCCACTATGCCAAGAGTAGGGTTAACAGACTGCCTCAAAAATAGATACAATCAATTGTTTGTTGATTACCGTTGACTGACATAGCGATTAAACACGGGAAGGGTCAGAAAAAAATTTAACAAAATTAAAATATTTTCAGATAAATAGACTTTGAGATTTATTTTTTAGTTAGACTTTGAGCAAGTGGGCAAACCAGTTTGAGGATGTATGACATGATGTGTGAATATGACAATATTTGACAATATTGACAATATTTATAAATATTTATTTTATTATGTTTGGCGTTTGGTTCAATTTATTTTCTTTCCGGCTCTCGCCCAGCCACGACCGGCTTTTTGTAGGACCGATAATAATCGAACCGATTTTTTCGCCGATGTTTTAGTATCGATTTTGTGACCGACTTTTTGTAGGACATGTGCGTTGTAACATAGAGTTCCTTTCTAGGTTTCATTTTCACCGACAAAAAATCGCTCACCGATTATCGGACGTGGGCGAGGGCTTTTAGGCTTTTCGATTTGCAAAATTGCTAGTATGTAAAATTATTAGTTGTCTGGTCAGTGATGGTTGTATATTTACCCAAAAGTGATACTTACAATCTACGTGACATTTCCTAAGTTTGTTGGCGTCCTCGCCGTGGCAAAGCGCGTAGAGGTTCTTCCCCGTAAGCTCCTCCGCAGTGTAACCAAGAAGCTCTGACACCCTGCTGGAATAACAAAAATAACGTATCATTCCATTTTAGTTAAAAAAAAACAGTTTCAAGACCAAAAAAAAGTTAAACTATATCAATGAAATGTTTAAAAACTCTTCTTCATTTTTACAAATACAAATAATCATACCAATTCAAAAAGAAAAGCTAGAAACTAAAATAGAAAAGTGGCCCCAAAAAAGCTCCCTGAGGAACCCCAAAAATAGTTAAAGTCCAATACCTGGGCTCGCAGTGTGCTATTCGGAAGTCGAAGTTGATCCTTGTGACGAACATGTCTGACTCCAGCCTGATCTCATGAACTGAGGGAGGCGGGAGGGCTATCGCCAAAGCCACCATGCCGAGGAGGACCGTCGGTGACTTCCGACTGTGCGAAAAAGAGTACTGTGGTCGTAGGCGGCATAGCATAAGCACCACCTTAAAATAAAGAAAATTGTGTTCAGATAAAGTTGTTAAATCAGCGTTACATTATAAGTAATCACTGAATTCAATTTCATGATAGGTATATAAGGTCACATTTTATCAACTGCAAATATTTTGACAAAACATCTAATTATATCAGAGAAATAAGGCCCTAGCATTTAAAAAAAAATCAGGCTAGTTTTTTTTTACTTATCCTGACACAAAAACTGTAATATTTTTAGAAGGACCTTTCCGTCGGCTCTTTTGAATGAAACTACGGGCACGTGTAAGCGGTGAAGGCATTACGGCCTCTGTTTCGGCTCCTTTGAATTGACACTACCGAAAGTCCTTTATTTTAATTTTTAATCGAAATGTCTTTTGGCGTTTTTCTTGAAAACTAGCGTATAAAAATTTAAGGTTTTTTCATAAAAATAGTTTATAGGTATATGTTGTTGAATTTATCCTCAAAATATTTGCAGTTGATAAAATGTAACCTTATATAATTATACTAGCGGCCGCTCGCGGTTTAACCCGCGTGGTTCCCGTTCCCGTAGAAATATCGGGATAAAAAGTATCCTATGTTTTAATCCAGGTTTAAAATTATCTGTATGCCGAATTTCATCCAAATCCATCCATCCTTCGCAGCGTGAAGAAGCAACAAATATACACACAAACTTTCGCATTTATAATATTAGTGTGATTATAGCAGCTGAAAAGTGCAGGGTCTAGCGCATTCGAGTTGCTATCTTGCAATTGCAAGTTATGTAACTTTACCCTGAGGTGTTTTCATTTGTAGGGACGGCTTGTGCCCCAGCAGTGGGGACATAACTGGTGATGATGATGATGTTGAAGTTTAGTGCCTATCGCAAAACTGGTTCACCGGGAAACAAATATCTCGAAGTACTCTGTGCTCCAACTGGTCTCGGTTGTTGTCGTAAGACTGACTTATGAAGTCGTTAATATCTACTTACCCGCACTAGGCTAGTGCGATGGGTTATGGCCACAGAACACAAGAAATGTTCTGTGGTTATGGCCCTATCTTCCAATGACTATAGAAAATAATTTACCTTACATTTAAGCTTTTATTTAGGCTGAAACCTTTCTTTGATTAGGTAATAACAATGTTGACGATGTTAAGACATCAAGACTGAAATACAGCAATTTCTTATTAACGTGGAATATCAAAGCAAACGGTGACAAAGCCCGCTTCGGAGTGTCAGTAATAAAAAAATCTCGTTAAAACTTTCCGAGCTCGTCTTCACAGTGCGAAACGTGTCTCATAAGAGAGATGAACTTTCAAAGCTATTTGTTTGCAGAGTTGAATAGCACGTACATAATATACATATTCCGAGGTAATCGAATGCCAGATCAAATGGATGATGAACTAATTTGAAATTTTCCCAATAAAACGTTAGCCAAAGGCGTTCTCGCTCCTCGCGAGGTAATAAAGGGTATTAATTGCTCAGTCGATGCTCGTGCGAACTGTATAAGCCGTTTAGATGGAGATAATAACGAATTATGAATGCGACTTTACGAATAACATGCAACTAAATGCTTTAATTCGAATGACATTATCAATTTTCTAGTTTATGGTATCTTTTATGATGTAATTTACTTATTAAATTTTTATATTAACTTATAAAATATCGTTTATTTACATTATAATGGGATGTAACTAATACGTACTAAATATTTATTTATTTATTTATTTATTTGTATAAAGGTGAACTTGCTGGCTTACAATATACACCAACACGCCAGCAAGCTAAATACAATACTATAGAAGCATTAAACCCACCACCAAAATAATAAAAAAAATAAAAAACTAAAATCAATTAATTAACAATTTCCAAAAATCATTAGGCCAAGATAAATTATGTCAAAAGTATGAAATGTCATAAATCATAATACATTGTACTGCTGCGATTGTAAAGTTTTAATATTGAGGTTAGTAGTGCAAAATAGAAAAAAGAAAGAAATAAATGTTTCCCACACTCACACCAATTATCTAGCCCCAAGAAAAGCTACCTTAAGAAACTCGAGAAATGGTAAACTAGATAACGGATAAACATACTTAATATACTTAAATACATACTTATTCTACATAAGAAACACCCAGACCCGAAACAAACAGGTATTTCTAAATTGATCCGACCGGGGATCGAACCCGGGACCTCAGAGATGGCGACACCATGAAAACCGGTGTCCAAGCCACTCGACCAAGGAGGTCGTCCATCTCAGTAAGTCACATCTAACTAACATCAATAATCTAAGTGATACCTAAACTAAGTAAATTTCTTTACCTTTCTTCAATTAAGGTTAACAAATATATAATGTGGCTTTGAATCAAGTGCGGATATTTCGAGATCCGGCCACTTACGCCTGAACATCAAACCTAAACATTTTTCATATAAGCTAGATACTTATATAGTAAGACATCGCTCTGTGCCAGCTGTGTTTGTGTCTTTTTCATTCATTGGTGTGAGTTGCAATTAATTCGGATTTTCAAGTGGACTTTTCAATAATTCGCTTTTCTATGTTGATGAATTGTTTACTGATAACATCAAATGAAATAAAATCTAATGCTGTCTACTATTTTATGTTTTTAAGCAGAACCTGAAAATATCTGGACTTGATTATATGTTACCCTATTCCAGAGATGTCTCCATAGACCACCTTAGAAATGACTGTAGGTACTACATAAATCGTGAACAAGATAAGTAAAAATACAAATAATAGCCAACAAAGCGGTTATAAAATGAATACCCCCAAAAATGAGACACCCCGAGAACAATCTATTACGAGCAAATTTTACGTACCCAGTAGGAAATTCGCAAGTCACTGGAGATACAATCGTACTTTATGATCTAACACCGAGTTAGGGCAAAAATTATGGGCTATCGTGGTTCCTGCGGCACCCCACACCATTGTAATTCAAGCCTAATAATAATATTTGTGATCATGTGCTTAGAGGTTCGATGGTCGACTGTTTATAAACAGAAGGTAGATAAAATGTAATTTGTAAAGTCTGATCATAAAATTAGATAATGAAAATAAGTACGAAATTGTTAAACATGACAAAAATTCCTAAATTTTGGTACTTTTAGATATATTTGTATTATATTATGTTGATTTGTGATGGAAGGTTGTTTTAAGATGTGAAGGGCATATTTCATTACTTCTGACTTGGTAAAAAAAGGGAGAAAAGAAATGCTTTTGCTAACTTTTCTGCCAGTTCTTCTCACTAGAGGTATCAAGCCGCAGACATACAAATCGATGGTGTAGTCACTTAAATAAGAGCTCAATAATTGCCACAGGTATATTTAAATTGAAATAGATTTACCAAAAGCGTTTGATAACTTAACGCATACTTTAAGGCACAAAAAGTTTTGATCAAATTCTTATTTGGTAAGATCGTGGTGTTATGTTTAATTCTTCTGTTCATCGTCGTTTCTGATACCCACCCGCCAGTTACCACTCTCTCCGTACGTCGGTGATTCATCCTCCTTGATTCTTCCAACCTAGATTGAAAATGAAAATTCAGCGTCCATTCGTTTCTTTCTAAGATCTAGATAAGAAGAAAATTGACCAATGATATTTTCATGTCCACTAGTTTATTATCAGCTTTCTGATTTATACACTGTTTCAATTTAATAACAGGATTTTTAAAATTTCTTTCAGAAATTGGTAAATATATTTTTTCGAATTAATTTCTTCACTTTATATTGCTGAGTGTTGCACAGGTGTATCACACGCCATTTGTGCATTCAGGTTTTCTAAAGTTTGGTAGAAACATAAAAATAGTATTTATTCCTGTTTTATATCAGTTCATTAACTTTATGAATAAACCCTCAGCCGGTTGCATCAACACAACTTAATTTGTATTATGTTTTAATTCATTGTACTAATACCTACAATGTAGGTATAACGGTTATCAAAAAGTGAGTCAATAAACTTCTATGTTTGTATATTAACTTTTTTTTGGTATAACAATAATATCTCACCCGGTATCCTGATGACTTGAAGTGGCACCCTCGTTTCGTGAGCGTGCTCTTCATCCGTATACAGAAGGCTCGGTCCATGCCTTTGTATAAGGCTCCGCTGGCCGCCAGACTCATCTGTGCTGACACTGAGAAACAAGAAAAAAAATTAAGACATAAAAACCAAAAATAAAACATTTAAAATTTGAAAAAAAAAACAAAGTGTTGACAAAAATCCACGGGAGGGATTCGAACCCGCATCCCATGACATGCCGGGTCAGGTGCACTACAAACTATGCTATTGTAGCTATAGACTTTGTCTTTTTTCAAATTGTAATTTGTTCGCAACAATATTTGCGTAAAACTATAAATAACCAAAATCATAAAACATTTATATTTTGAATTTTCATGCAAATATTCACATTCCTATTAATTTATTTTGCATATCACATGGTGACTAATATAAAAGTGGAAAAAAATAATAATTAAGTATCAGACAAGGGACACCCTAAGGGTTAGAGCAAGCGATCCTTAGTAACTCCTCTAATTTTCGTAAAAGGGTCAATCATTTTGTAAACCATGTTTATTTCATTTAATCATAATCCTATTGATATTGCCATACGATTTGGAAATCGATTTTAATTAGAATCATAATAGAAAAATAACTTACATAAGTACCTACTATAATGTTAAATAAAATGTACAATTAAAAAAAACCTGTTAAAAATATAATATAATAGAATAGAATAGAATAGATAAAATCTTTATTTGGTATAATTACACATACACCTAAAACAATAAAAATAAAATAAAATGTAGTTATCATGTGACCTAGCCTGATTTAATTATGATTGTATACATTATATTAAATGTGTAGTGCTTTAAGTGGTCAGGTCAAATTACTGTAAATATATATGAAATCACTATTAAATGACACCGTGGCACTCTCGCATGTTCGCGCCACTTCATTTTATATGGTAAGGCTGAAAGCGCTGAAAATCGCAAACGGCACAAATTCGCAAAACTAGGTTGAAATTATTTATTTGTTTCGTTTGCGGTGGAAACAATGCGTCCATGGGGGCCGGGGGCAAAGCAGCTTGTTAAAGAGTTAAGTGCTCGCCTTATCGAGGCCTCCGGTGAAGGCTGGCAGCTACCTCTGCCAGCGTATTAGTTTGGCAATCCAAAGGGGCAATGTTGCCAGCATTCTTGGGACTGTTCCCATGAGCTCACTGTTGGAAGATATCTTTTATTAGTAGGTCTTTAGTTTTTAATTTTCTAATTATTTTTCTCTGTTTTTTTTTTTTTAAGTTAAGTTATGTAATGTACCTAATTTACAAAGTTATATGTTGTTACCAAATTATACAAGTTTACAATGACTATTAAATTCTTTTGTGCTCGGGACTAAGTGCATGAGAGTCCAGTGTGAATACGAAATCAATTTAACACCCATTTTTTTAAAATTTGTCGTGACGGTAGCGAACTACTCGATCGATCGATTGAATGAATAATTAATTAAAAGATTTATGGGACTTAGAACGTCAATCCAGATCAACATCACGCTCTAATTGATTTTATGGAGCTTGCTTCTTGATTTTAAGATATTTGCCAGTGGTTTTCAAAGTTTCTTAACTCGAAAATATGTAAAATGTTTATATAATTTTTAACGCAAATTTTGTTGCGAACAAATTACAAAAACACAAATGTTGAAAAAGTTTTTTTTTCGAAAAGATGTTTTTGAAGAAGTATCTTTCTTATAGACGTATAATCTTTTAATAAAATCCTAGGTTTTTCTTATTTCTTAACTAAAGTTTACCTTATGCCTGCAAAAGTAATAAAATAGTAAGTTTTGACATTCTAAAAATGGTATGCATCAACAAGAAAAGGAACCAATATATAAATAAAAATAAAATGAGTGCATTATTACATATGTCTAATACTTAAAGACTAAATCGTTTCTTATTTCGGAGAAGCGAGAGAATTTTGATATGCTAGATTTCTTTTGCTACCCCAACTGTACTACTCGAATTATAGGTTGTCCAAACGCCACTTAATGTATGGAATATGAAAAGTATGTCCAAACGCGATTAAAATGTATGATACATAAAAAGTTACGAAACCCTACTTTTGTTTAGGTATTTTATTAGGGCCTTTTGCGTTTTATAAAAAACGGCCAGTTTAGGAGCAACTGGCACCCATCGACTTCCACCACCATTGCACCAATCACCATCGACAAGTCCACGGCTATCAGCCCACAAAGCAGCGTTCTCCACGGCCCACTGTTCTGTGACGTATTCACCACGGCTGTCGCGCCACAATGCCTTCTTGTCACATCATCTCGATCCTGATTGATTTTTTATCGATACTTTTTAACCCGAGGAAATTGAAATCGACTCTAGCCCTTAAGGTATTCATGTTAGTAAATTAAAAATCAGACTAGGTAGCCGTTACTACGAAAAAACCGAGTCAAATGCAAAGCAACAATGATTTGGCTTTAACTCTCTTGTTTAATTTAAATAGCAGGATTTTTAAGATTTTATTTCGAAAAAAGGTTATTTAGTAATCATGAATTTTAACGGTCTTCGTCCCCGTAAACACCCGTATCCTCGGATGTTTTGTAAATCCTTTATTAACGGTTGTCTACACGCCTACCTGCCAGTATTTTAGTCTCTAAGCCTTAGGACAGCCGCATTTTGGATGCCTTTTCGTACACATGTGCACGAATACGCACGATGCATACCGTTCCTCCGACTACTAAGTTGCGACCTTGTCATGCGCGTATAGTTCCGACATCCGCAATCAATCCCAACTTTTTTGGATTTTTTAGGCCAGACTAGCTTTGGATGCGTTTTCGTACGAGTTTGACTTGAACGAATACGCACTATGCATCCCCATACAGTTTACGTTTTTCTCAGATACACTGATTACGTTTTTCTCAGTTGAAATACTAGAGTGACTGTGACGTTTGATCGGTGACATTATTTTTTCTATATCTATGGATATACCTATGTGTGCGCTTTCTATACGTAAGTCTTTATCTAATGTTTACGTACGAGGACAGTTTGTACGAAAACGCGCCCACAGTGCAGCTGGCCTTATAGCTCCTGAGATTAAGTCATTTAGCAGTACGTGCGTAAGGGGTTTTTCACTTTAATATACATATTATAATACCTAATATCTTTAAAAATGTCTTATAGCTCTAGAAAGAACACAATAATTCTTCCCAGATAAGTTATTTTTTCAACGTAGGCGTGCTCCAAAATTGTGTTACAGCTAATAACAGATCCAATGAACAAAGCATGTACAAAAAATAATGACAACGTTATATAATTATAATTCAGATAGTAAAACTTAATCGAAAGAATCGTAACTCTAAATGAACGCAATAAAAACAATACTTTTACCCCATAACAGAGTTAAGTGGCGCAATTTTCATCCGTGAAATCCAAAAGCGCATTTCAGCGAATGCGAATGTAATAAAAAAAATAAAGAATTTGTGGTTTTAAAACATGCTTTTTACTACGCAACTTAAATTATAACCGCACACAATAAAGCCGGATGCAGCGGAGCGAGCAATAACAGCTATTTGACAATGATATTATATTCGAGCGCCTTTTTTGCTTATCTCCAACTTCTAATTAAAGTTGGGCACCCACATTCGTCGGTCTGTCTAAACATTTCTTGTGTCCACAGCTAATTCTCACAAGGTTTAATGTGGCCGGCGCCAAATTTCAATAAGGCTACCAAAGAGTTCCCATAGCGGTGAAAAATATTAATCAGCGACCACAAAGGTCTGAGCTGACACCCCATAGACCGTTTCATGAGCTCCCAACGCGCCGTGAAGACTCCATAATCTAATTTCAATTTGTACCACAACTTATTAGTAATGACATTCACGGATTCGACATAGTTGGCGAGTGAACATTTGGGATCCGGTACTGTCGCAAGGTGCAACGTCCTATGGTACATTTAATTGAATTCTCTGCAGTTTTTTCTCTTTTTGCTGGAAGATTTGGTACGTCCACTTTTTCTTGACGGAATCTTACGGAAATCGACGTCTAAATGGATAACGGTGTTGTCAATAGGCAGTGATTTTTTTACTGGTTCGTCGCACTGTTTTGGAGTTACCTTTATATGCCTCTAGATTTTACTTTATTATTTTTAAGCGCTAACTGCTGCAGTGACGTTGAATTAAATATTTATAAAATGCAGTGAAAAAATTAAATGCCTACCCGACCCAGCCAGGAATCGAACCTGGGTCTTCCTCAATCCGGGCGGCTACACTGACCATTGCGGAAGACCCAGGTTCGATTCCTGGCTGGGTCGGGTAGGCATTTAATTTTTTCACTGTATTTTATAAATTTGTCTTTAATTTTAACATCCACGTGTAGTATAAAAATTACCAACTAATCTTTTGTCCTACCACTGACTGTCTCACTAATGATAATCACGTAATCTCAGTAACCTATCCAAATGTGGCAGGCAGCTTACAGTGTCCTCGAAAAAGAAAAGGCGAAGAGGCGGTCGATCTCTAGTTTAAAATACAGAATTATCCTTTATACCCATTTCTGCCACAATACCGCATTGCTTCAGTAAAAGAATAGGGCACAAAGTTTCGAGTACTATTATTGATCGAAGAATATAAAAAAGCTCGCGCTTTATGCCATAGATAGGTGATGTAAGCCTCCATGGGCTGCGGTATAACATGCGCCCAATAGTTTCCATCATCCTACCGGAGGCCAGGCTGTTTCGCCAGCGGACGCCTCACACACTGGCTTAGTAACTATAACATGGCGCAGAATACTAACCATCAGGGTTAGTCAGTAACTATGACATGCCCCGCCTGTCCAGCGACAGCTCTAGCTGCCGCCTCATATGCTGGCTTAGTAATTATAACATGGCGCAGAATACTATCCATCAGGGTTAGTCAGTAACTATGACATGCCCCGCCTGTCCAGCGACAGCCCTAGCTGCCGCCTCATATGCTGGCTTAGTAACTATAACATGGCGCAGAATACTAACCATCAGGGTTAGTCTGTAACTATGACATGCCCCGCCCGTCCAGCGACAGCCCTAGCTGCCGCCTCATATGCTGGCTTAGTAACTATGACATGGCGCAGAATACTAACCATCAGGGTTGTTGGTGCCATGCTGGCTGCCCTCCTCGCTGCCTGAGGCCGGGCTGTTGAGTCCGGCGCCCCCCCGCCCGGCCAGCGACAGCCCCAGCTGTTCCGCGATCTCCGCGTGGTCGGCCTGATGGACGTAGTCGAATATGCTGCTGCCCGTCATTTCTACCTGGTGACAAAAATATATTGTTTGATGTATTTTCTTAGAAGAAATGGATATTGCGGAGACCTGAGCGTTCTTCCCAGTAAACACACCTTTCCAAATTTCGATAACGAATAGTTGGCCGAATCCAAATGTCTCGAGCTTCTCCGTGCTTTGGTAGGCTTAAGACATGTCATACCGGTACCAACAGCTTAAAAAATTTTTATACATTATTTTTTTATGTATCAATATTGTTGAAGACGTATGTATATATAATAAAATTAGTTCTTATAGTTCTCACTAGATGGCGCGGTTCGTACTCTGACTGAATCGCGCTATCAAAATGTTTTGGCAAATAGCATATAAGGCATGTAATTTGTCAATAAAGTTGTTACCTATTTAGAGCAAAGAAGCTGCTAGCGGTTTCATTTTCAACCCTATTAGTATTCCCTTCAGTACAAAGGTATACCATTTTTCATTGGTCCTTCGAGCCGGATTATAAAGGTCAATTTAGAGCAAATTATTTAAGAAAGTGGTCAGTGTGCACCACACCTCGTACTCGCAGTGGATCGCTGCGGATAAAGTACGTGATGAATGCCAGCAGCGGCATCAGTCTGGTGGAGTCGGTCTGATGGTGAAAGAAGAACAGCCTGGCGGAACCTGGTCGTGGCAGCTGAGCAGTGAGAACTGAGGTCAACTGAAGAGCAGGATCTAGTATCCAAGAAGGATACTAGGTGGAAGTTCAAAGAGGTCGAGCTAGAAGTTTGGCAAGCGAAGTTGAACTCTATTGTAAGCTAATTTAACTTTTAATATTTTATTTAGTTTTAGTCTTAGTAGTTTGTTTAGACTTAGAACAATTTATTTGTAAATTAGGACTTAGAATAATTTTATAAAAAACGACGGAACGGGGAATCCATGTCCGATTTCCCTTGGACTGTCAAACACTTGTAAAGTTTTCAACAAAAAATAATTTCATATTTTATAAGTTCATTTTTTTATTTGGAATTTGTTATTATAGCATAAGTTCATAAAATGGAAGGTCTCATTAATGTTCAATTAGATTTGCATAACACAATAAAAAAGGATTAACTAAGTTTATGAAAGTTCCTAAAGAAAAAATTACACAGGAATATATTGAAGTCTGTTTAGAGAATTTTGAGAGTAATTGGAAATTCTTTTGGTCAAACAACACAAAATTATATTCAATTTCAAAACCGGAAAACATAGCAAACTCTAATTATGTTACAAAGGAAATTTATGAAAATACTGAGGAACATTATTATGTATTTAAATCTTTTCTGTTAGGCAGCGTAAATAAGTATCTGAATGAGTTATCTGACGATGATTCACAAACATCTGTAATGCATACACAAATTAACGAGGACAATATTTTAAATCAATTCTGGGAAATAGAAGAACAAGCTCAAAGTAATATAGAAAACAAGGACACTAAAGAAAAGAACAAGCAAAAAGAAGAACAAAATATAAGGACAACAAGCAATAAAGATATAGATATAAAAGCAGAAAGTACAACGAAAGTATTAGATCTTTTCTATGATCGTAGCGATGATCATTTCCAGTACTCGGTGGACCCTCCGATAACAGCACTTGCACCTGAGACAAAAAGAATAATAATTCCAATTAAAGGACATTTACAGGATTCATTGGAATGGATAGCAAAAAGCATAATAATTGATAAAATGTTCATCCAAAAGTTAAGATTAGCGGGCATAACTTGGGATGAACCAATGTCAGCTGAATTAAGTAACATTAATACTTACCGTAGTGCCCGTAGTGGGTTGTCGAAACTTACTTTTGTCCAAGTTCCATATTGGATAGGCATTGTGAGTATAAACGTCTGTTACGAACTGTGTGACTATAGAGATACCACAAAACTAGTTTTATTTGAAAAATACGACGTTGATTTTAGTCCATTTCCAAGGTGCCAATTCATTCAAGGAATGTTACATTGTTTTTGGCATCGATGGTTACATAAATATCTGTGTAACTTCATAAACAAACATAAATGGCGAACTAGGATACCAGAGCCCAATGTGGGTGACTTGATTCTCGTCAAAGAAGATGACTTATCTTCAAGTCGTGTAGTCACCATTCATGTTAAGTTCATTTTAGTTTAAATGTGTTAACCATGTATTTTATTTTTGTCTATGAATAATATTTAGTTTTCTTTTTAGTTTGTTAATAAGTTTACTTTGTAAATTTAGTTCACCAAGAGCAAAAGTTAAATTTAGTCATTGTGGTCATATTATTTTACTTAGAAGGACATTTCGTCACATTATGTCCTTGGTGGGCGGTATGTTGAAGACGTATGTATATATAATAAAATTAGTTCTTATAGTTCTCACTAGATGGCGCGGTTCGTACTCTGACTGAATCGCGCTATCAAAATGTTTTGGCAAATAGCATATAAGGCATGTAATTTGTCAATAAAGTTGTTACCTATTTAGAGCAAAGAAGCTACTAGCGGTTTCATTTTCAACCCTATTAGTATTCCCTTCAGTACAAAGGTATACCATTTTTCAATATACTGATTATTTCTATAAAAATACTACTTTATCTGTGTAGTTACAGTAGGTAAATAAAATATTCAAACATTTGAAATTAGAATAACACCACGGTACTCATCTGTATTTACACTTAATTGCATTATACCCTTCAGCTTAGACATTGTATGAAAAACTATTTTTTGTTCCCATTATTCCGCCTAACCCACGTTTGAATGAACTTTATCTCTCGACAGCGTTTGCCCAATGATCTTAGTGTGAGTACTCGCCGCAGTCGCCGCATGCGCATCAAGCCGGGTCTCGTCACGTACGCTGTCATCGTTATGAATGAACGGCCTGCTATCAGCCATCGCAAGCCAGGTGGCTTCACAGAACCTATAAAGCTCAGCTCTAACGAGCTCTCCAGCATTGTTGAAAATTAAGGTGCCAACGCTTATTACCAATGCACAAACACGGTGAAGCGCAATTGACTTTAGACATTTTGTTTGGAACCGTGCTGCATTCACGCTGCAATTATCAGAGCTAGTTTCAAACAAAGAGAAGTGTAGGAACCCGCGTTAAAGAACATATAGCCGACGTCAAGCATAGGCGCGAAAATAAGTCTGCAGTATGCGAACATTCCCTAGAGGGGCCTAACCATTAGGTACATCAGATTTGATAAACCACAAATACTCGCTAGAGAACAACGATTCATCCCTAGGATGATACGCGAGGCTATTGAATGGTTGGAATCTACCACCAGTCTGGGATTCCATCATACAAAATATTAAATCGTGTGATATGCAAATAAATAAATACAAATACAAATCTCAGCCCCAACACCATACTGCCAGACCAAAAGATACTGTAAGCTCTTTCTGCGTAAAACGGAATGCACCTGATTAAATTTAAATGAGGTTATACAAGCTACCAACTAATTATGAGACGACCAACACCTTAGTCTCCCTGTGACCACGGACCCTGCAAAGGGTTCGAAACGTCAGGATAAACAATAACTAAGTAATGTGTAAAATAAACGCGAGTAGATCCGTAAGTTCGATCGCTACGAAAGTTAATTCTGTCACTTTCGGTCACGAAACTGCCCAAGCATAGTATAATAAAATTTAAGTATTATTATTTATACAATATTTTACGCGAACACTACACATTGTAATAAAACAACTATTACGGATCTACTCGCGTTTATTTTACAGATTACTTTTAAATAATGTTTATCCTGACGTTTAAAACGACGTTTGAAGAGATAAACATTAATTAAAAGAAATGTGTAAAATAAACGCGAGTAGATCCGTAAAAGTTGTTTTTTTTTCGAAGTATTAATTATTATGCGTAATTTACTTTTAACTTCTACTATCAAATATTAAACACACTGCTTAAATTACTATAAGACAGTTGTAATGCAGCTGATTAGCAACGCGTTCTAAGAAAAGACTAACTATGCTATCGTGGCTTGGTATTGCACCTGACCCGGCATATCATGGGGTGCGGGTTCGAATCCCGATCGTGGAATTTTTTCAACACTTTGTCTTTTGTCAAAGTGTAATTTGTTTGCAACAATATTTGCGTAAAATTATATGTAAATAATCATAACGCGTTCTAACTTAAATTACGCTATAATAATTTACAGGAGTTTCACAGTTACATTTAGGAAGACCAGCGTCAGGTTATCCTATAATTTAGTAGGCCTGACATCATGCTTACATGTTTTACTGACATCACGTTTAGCTTATCTGACATCTTAGTGCCACTTTAAAAAAATGTAGTTATGTCATTTGTAGTTGTGCCACTAATAAACTTTTTCTCTATATCCATCTATCTTTCTGTCTATCTTTCCATCTATCTTTCTATCTATCTATCTTTCTATCTTTCTATCTATCTATCTTTCTATCTATTTATCTATTTATCTATTATTTTTGATTCAGGCTGTGTGCTTAGGCTTTAATTGGTTAAAGTGCAACTAAGATTATTATAGTAACAAATTACTGGTGAATTACAGCTGTACCTATATTATCAGAAGTTATGTTGCGATGGAGAATATTTAATTAGCTTCACATTACGTTACCTAAGCTTTAATATTTTAGCATATCGGTCAAAACGATTATTCGTTTGACTTACTTGCCCACTTTTTCAATTGTTTTTATCGGTGCATCAATGTGTGTAGTGTGTAGTATTGTATGTGAGCATTACCTACATTTGGCGAAATAACAACACAACAACTGCTGATGCAGCCAGGCCCAACGGCTTTACGCGCCTTCCGAAGCACGCAGGAGTTCGAGATACTTAATTAATTTTTGGTCACTCATCCGAAGACTGGTCTTTGCCGTTCCAAATAGTCCAATATACTAAAAAGCCACAAATCAAACCTAACCTAAAAATTAGGGAGTTTTGTTATCCCCAAAAAAAATAAAAGATCATCAATAAAATTACAGAATGTTTAAGGGTGCGCCGACAAAAAAATGCCAAAAATGCAGTTACGGTTAAGTCGATATAATTGAAAATACTATCGTATTAAATGAACAAAATATATATTTAGTATCATAGAGAACGTGTTTACAATTTGTCAGAACCATAAATTCATAACACGCTATAGTTTTTTCTACAATATCAATTAAAGTTGGGCAAAAATCATGAAAACGAGTGGCGGCGTTTAGTAGATTTCTTATAGTTTATCTAAATTATTGTACCTCTGATTTTGTCTAAACAATCATCAATGGATAAACTACAAATTGCTAAACTACATTTTCGATTCATCAAGTGGTTATTTAAATAATTATTTTTTATTAAGCACCTTAAATTCCCCATACAAAATTAGTATGGCCGCGCGGCATCAAATAAATATGGACGACGACATTTCAAATAAAACATATGACACTTGTCACTTACGGACGGCGCACCCTTAACTAACTAACAGCATATGATAAAGTAGACATAGGCGCAACCTAGACGTTCTCACACTCCACAATGACAAATGCCAAACATAAAATCTGATAACTTTTACGCGGTTGAAGCTGAACCTTTCACGGCCTATGCAAATGTTTTAAATATATTTATCAATTATGATTGTGGGATCCTATTAGGGATTCCAGCGTCGCGTATCCGCAGCGCGGCCGCGCATCGCAATCCGACGTACAATGGTGTATGTGCGGTGGTCTGTTCCAGGAATCGACGAGGAGTTTTATGACTTTATACGCCGATGGAGACGCCGATTCGAATGTGGACAGGTGAAGTTTGAAGAAAAGCGTTGTATACTTTATCCTCTATAGAGAGAAACATGAATGCGTTATACAGTTTTTGAAAACGGTTATTTTTTCATGTGTCTATTTTTGAAGTTCTCAACGTGTTTATCTCATGAATACAAGAAATATCTCCTGGAATTTGTTTATATTTTAATTAAACAAACATTGACATTTCTTTCTATATTAGTGTTCATGTCAGGGTTTACGTAATACCTAGACATACAAACAAGTCTCGTAGCGAAGCTCTATTTATTACAAAGTGTTCGAGTAAAGAATTAAGAAAAAAATGTATTATCTGATAAAAAATGATCTCATACACTTTTGATCTAAACAAATCATTTTGAAATATTCATTGGTAATATTTGTAAAATGAATGAACATTAAACTCTAAAAACTTTATGGAGTCCTGAATGTCGCTTCGCTATTACGATTTAGTCCTAGAAGTTAACTCAAATCAATATGCCATTCTCTATCTAAATCTACTGACAATATCCATTAGTCGATAACCGTATTATCATGTCAGATGGTCTCACAAAAAGGGCTCGTAAACAATTTCCAAAAGTAGAACAGAAAAATAAGTATCTATTCTCTCCGTTTATCTATAAAAGAAAAATATGATTTCCCATTTTCGACGTTATCATCAGTCTCTGGTTATTTATACCTACCCCGAAAAAAATGCCCGCTACAGAATTTAATATAGCAGGATCGTCTAGCAGGCCTTATAAGAAAGTTGTGTCTTCGCTTATTTACCAGGAAGTTTATATATTTTATTTGGCTACGCACACATGCGTGATGCGAGGAAGACTTATAGGTTCGGGTGTGTCAGTGAGACGATCGCATGCTGTGTGAGTGAGATCAGGGGTGTGTGAGTGGTAAGGTTGGCAGAGGCATTAGGATGGGAGGCACGCGCGCGCCTTACCCGCGACGTGACCGGCATATCGCATCGTCCCTTTCCCCCCATTCTCCGTCTCCGTCACACCACCCCCGGCCTGCAGCCATGTTGGAAACGAGAATTTTCCCAGTCTTCGCATCTTTTCTGGCAGCCTTTTAATTTTGTAACGTTATTTAATACGGCCCCGGATTTTATTACGTTTTCGTCAAAAACTTCCGGGAGCGCTTCGTACCGCCCTTGCTCAAGTATTTTTATATATTCATTTTAAGGTTCACGATATGAAAAGTATTGATTAAAAATAACTGCCGAATAATACCATTAGGTAACTTTCGCTTGTACAGGAAAGTTTAGGTACCTATGGTATCAAAAATATATTTCAAAATCCATAACTACCTTCTATCAAGCTTCAACCCAAATATTTATATTATTTTTTTAAATCACAATAAACTAACAACAGCATCAATGTGTTTCTAAAAGGTCGTCACTTCAGAGAAAATGAAAAAGGAACCCTTATGATCGTGTACCAAAAAGAAATAGACGGGGCAACAGGCTCCGTTTATGGTATAACGCGACACGTGTAAAAGGAGTTATCTGCCATCTCTCCGGATGTCTTTCTAGCGCCGAAAAATTCAGATCATCTCTGCGGACCGTACCGTCTGTGTGAATGGTTGCGTATCTATGCATCTCGTACGTGTCGCGGCAGTGAGTAGGTGTACTTGATAAATGAGATGCAATTACATTTACAGACTTTTTTCTTTTTCCCTCTCTTTTTTTTTGTTGTATAAATGAGGTAGGTAAGTTTAGACTTTTTGATGGAGCTGTGAAGAGTAATTTTTGCAATTGTTCTTATTTTAAATTTCTACTACTTGGAACTTTGAAGTTCTAGAAAATTTGAATTTGTGATCTAAACGTGCGTTAGACCTACTGTACGTACTATTATCTCATCCATTTTAGTATATATTAGTATTTTAAACTAAATATATGCTGAGCTAAGTTCATCTTTCAGAATCTATTGTATTCTAAAGTTTACGAGAACACACTCATTTAAATGAAACACGTTTGTTCTTTTTATTTTTATTTAGGATCTACTTGTGATTAATTTTTGCATTTGATATTATCCTGATGTTCCAACATGTTTCGAACCCTAAACAAGGCCCGTGGTCAGACGGAGACTGAGGTGTTGGTCGTTTCATAATTAATTAATAACTTGCATACTGTCAATTATTGTAGAATAGAATATTTTTTATTTGCTAAGAATATAATTGGTATTACAATAAGTTGGTACTGGTGGTATTCCTACTGATGTTTAACTTCATTACCTAATAGATATATAGGTATCTACTGAAAGCGAAGTCGACGGCGAAGTGCCAATGCCTTCTAACTAATTAACTAGACAAAGTGAAAAAACTTTTAGTGTCCTGAAAACCTTAATATGAATAAATCTATGAATAAAGTTAAAGTTTTAGTAAAATATTAATTTAAGTTACAATAGTTTAGGAAGTATTTGGTAATTCAATGATATGGGAAAGTCTTCAATGATATAGGAAGTATTTCTCGAAAAAAATTAGATATGAGGTTGTTAGCACTTCTCCGTCGACATCAAACATTATATATGCATATTGTTATGACGATTATAATAAATTGTAACTTACTTGCGATAATCCTAAATATATAGATACAGTTTCGGATATGTACAGAAACCTCCCGTCCGCTGCCACTGACAACGCGAACCCGTCGAGAGACTGTGGACAAAATAAATACACAATTAATTATACATATGTAAACTACTACGAATATTTTAATATGTGAAAGTGACTTCGATGTTAATGCTGAATATCTTAAAGCCCACAAAGGCATCTTTCAAAATGGTGATAAATATGTATAATGTTTCTACATTATAAGAAGTATAGGTAATAAAGAAATCTGTAGCGTGTAGAGCCAATGTAAAAAATAGGTAAAATGATAAAAACAATATGGTTGAAAAACTTAAAAATACAACAAATTAAAAAAAATTAAAAAAACCCAAAGCTTAATGGTTAGGAAATACAAATTCTATGTATATTTACATAGAACATTTAAATAAATACTCCGAGTTATATTTTTTGGCATAACATTTAAAAAAAATACTTTTTAAATATTTCTTCATTACAATTGCATTAAAAACTCCCAAAGAACGTATATCAGACGGTTACCGTAATGTATATCAAAAAAACCAAACCGAACTAAAGTTTATTTAACAGTCACGGTTATGACTGTGCCAATAAAAGTAAAACCAATACAGCTACATCTAGCATCAATACTCTATGGATATAAAAAAGCTTAATAAATAGAATGATGATGACGAAAAACGATTACCACGAGCCAAATGAAGAACGCAGGCTTAGCGCTCCTGGAAGAGACGCGAGCGTAGACTGGCCAAATATTAATATTACCGTATATATATATTAATATTATATATATTATCGATAGAAGACGCGTCGCGAGCAAAATGAATCTATTTGAATAAAAACATGTCATGTGAATTATATGTTCTTTTTAAAAATCCCTGTGATCACCCATCTGTTAAAATTTGCCACCAAGCTTCCTATCATCGTATATTTGCGTATAGTTTGCAATATATTTTTTTACAATAGGTTGGGGAAAAAGTTTCTTCGCATTTTTTAAGAAAATTCAAAACATTTTTTAATATAGTTTATTTTGTTCGATAACTTTTTGCCATCTTGTAGGTAGGTATGATATGATATGATGATATGATCATGATGATGATATGATCACATCATATGTATGATCCCATTGCTATAGAAATTTTGGGGCTTCTGATCAAAATACCGCGACAAGTGGTTATAGCAGTCCTCTCGTGATGTTAACCTGACACTGCCTAAAGAATTCTGAAGAGACCGAAACAGGTGGAAATCTGAAGGTGCACGGTCAGGACTATACGGCGGATGCATTAACACCTCCCAGCCAAACTCTCTTAACTTTTGCGGAGTGGCTAAAGATGTGTGAGATCTAGCGTTAACATGACGAAAAACCACACTCCTTCCGTTGATTAATTCCGGCCGCTTTCTCTCAACTTCTTGCTTTAATCTCATCAGAAGTTCGCAGTTGAGTTCAGAATCGATGGTCCTGCCTGGTGGTAATAGCTCATAATGAATAATGTCCTTCCAATTCCACCACACACACAGCATCACCTTGTTGCGAATTAACCCGGGTTTCGCCACAGTCTGTGAAGCCTGACTAGCCTTTGACCACGACCTTTTTCGCACGTTCTTGTCGTACGTGATCCACTTTTCATCACCAGTTATCAGTTTCTTCAAAAATAGTTCAGTTTCATTACGTCGTAATAAAGAATCCCAAATGAGTACATGGTTCTTTAGGTTTCTTTCAGTGAGCTCGTGAGGTAAGTACCCAAATATCGAGCTTTTTTGTGTACCCAGTTTCTTTCAAATGCGCCAAAACTGTTTTGTGGTCAATTCCCAGTTCTTCAGCTACGTCGTAACTACTGATATGCCGATCTTGCTCCACTTTTTCAAAAATGCCATCCATTTTATCTGTAATAGGACGACCAGAGCGACGTGCATCATTGACATCAAAATTTCCGGATTGAAAACGCTTTAACCAAATTTGTGCTACTCTCATAGACACTGCACTAGGTCCATAAACATCGCAATTTTTTTTCGCGGCTTGCGTTGCATTTTTGCTTTTTTTGTAGTAATAGTAGTTTATGCAACTGTCATATAATGAAGGGTATTAAAACACGAGTGTGAGTTTATGAAACGAGCGCAGCGAGTTTCATAATAGTAACGAGTGTTTTAATACCCGTGTTATATGCAGTTGCATACACTACTTTATCTTCACTAATGCAATTAGTCAAACAACAAGAGTAAAAGCTGACAATAGTTTATTTATAATAATTGTTCAAATTTCCGCCATTAAAATCTAACCAATGAGAGCGCAGCTGCGCGCGCAGGGCCAATCAGGAGCGAGCGCGCGCTGTTCTTTTTTTATTTAACTGGCACAAGATCTTACCAAAGAGTTTTGTGTATATAAGTTTAGTAGTTTCGACGAAGTTTTCACGTATAACCCAACTGTTTTCAAAAGCCAGCCTAATGTCAAAATTTTATACAACTTGTATGAGGATTTTGACATAAGGCTCGCCAGGTTAATTGGTCGCGTTTTATTGATGTTATAATGAGATTTTACGATATCGATGTGAATATTATACCATCATGTGAAATTGCTTAAATTGAGTGTTTTGTTGTCTGCGCTATAACAGTAGTAATTATAAGTCAAGTATTGGAAACATAAGTAGAATGTTACAACATTAGTGTAGATAAAATTTATTATATTCACTCATCTAGAATCATCTTCTTTAAAATTTAAACTTTAAATGATACCAAAACCAGCCAGATACAAATAGCCAAAAAGATCTTATTACAAGTTCATACATACTATATGCGAAAAGACTTTCTCCCCAACCTAATATTTAAATTATTTTTATCTAGCTTTTCCAGGTACACACAGTCTATTATCTCCCTGGTCTTTGTAAATTTTAATGAGATGCACGGTTGACAAAATGAATCTTTCAGATGAATAAGTTTTTTGTATAAAATCTGCGTTTAAACGGTAGATGATGATAGTCGAGAACCGAATAAAAAATATGGATTAAGCCGGTAATAGACTATTGTTGTGTCTCTCGATGGTTTATTTGCTAGCGGAGGTGTACGTGAACCTTGTTTGTGTGAAGGTATTTAAGTTCAAACTGGTTTAACAAAAAGAAAAGTAAGTTGCAATTTGCAATGGGTACTTTGCATTGTCACAGGTTCTTAACAAATTAAAGTGTGTCACAGGCTTAATTGTCTACAATTAAGCCTGTGACACACTTTAATTTGTGCATACTACATTTTGTCACTTGACAGTGTCCGAGGATTTCGGGTGAAATGGGTTTCCACTACTATCCTTCCACCTTTATTTCCATTTAGGATTCCTTCCTTTCCTTCCACCTTCCATTCCATAAGGCTATCATAATAGTCATTTATTGATAATGGTAATTAAGTTTTCTAAGAATAAGAAATAGGAGATTGATAAGTGATAGATTAACCCAGATCTTTCGGCCTTTTAAGTTAGAGCACAGAAGGTTTCAGTTGGAATGTACCAAAAGTTTTCGATAGGTACAGTCAACAGCAACTGATGATTGATCAAGTTTTTATAATACGAAATCAGTATGAAAATCAAAACTTTTTAATCGCATATCGAAAAACCTTCGAGTGTCTACTAGTGCCTGCAGACTTTGACTGTAGCTATATAGAAAAAACCGACTTACACTATCGAAACTTAATTTTGAAATCTACTAAACATCATCTACTTTTGCTGTTGACTGTACCTATACTATCTCTCACTTAGAAAGTGGCCATGTTGTTTTTACATTCCTCACTAGGTTAGGTATGTTAAAAAAAGCTTTATTTAATTCCCAAGTAAATTCGATTTACAAAAAGATCAAAATATGGATACTATAAACCTTCTTTATATTTTACTTGTGGGGGGATTTAAATTCAAAAATAGATTTACATAGCCAAGCTCGTCATTATTTTAACGCCCTTTAATAACATTGTAACTATAATTGATCACGATATTGTAAAGTAGATACCTATATTTAATTGTTTTATAGGTTATATTGTTGTAATAGGTTGATAGATAAAAGTTGACCAATTTTACAAAGCTTCAACGTATACAAAATTTGATAATTGTTTATGATTTAATCCTCCGTAGTTCGCACGAAGCGAGATCTAACCTCAAAGCTATCGCATGTTGCAACAACAAACAACAGTTTGCACAGTACAACGGCGGCGTACCTTGATGCACGTCCTTATTTTTTCTGTTGAATCGTACCACGAGTCCCGCAAACAGTTGCGTTTGCACACAAAAAAAAACAAATCGAACCAAGGAATCACGTACACCGCATTTTCAGCTCGAAATAGAAACCGCAGCACCCACAACATGATAATGACAGAAAACCGATTGCACAAATGGTAATTTACGTGATCGAATGACAGTATAAAAGGTTGTTTTTTTTCTCTTCGCTAACCCTATCTTTGTATCGATTGGCCCAGATACCGTGTGTTTGATTAAATTTGAAGTAATGATTTTTTATGAAATCGGTGAAATATTAAATTGGTGTTTCGTAAAGTTGTTCTTGTATGTGTCACCGCTATTCAACGTGTGCTATTGTGTGTCGCCGGCATAAAACCCGTGAAGTCGCTTGCGCAACGAGTCAAGTTCGCTCTGCCTTTGTCGGGTTGCTTTTTAGGTTGTAATGAAAGTAAACAAATTTTGACTGTTGTGGTTCAATGTCACAGTGACTTGACTTCGGAGGCGGCTGCGAATGGCTTGCTTGATGTTTTAATTTATGGAAACCAGAAAGCACTTTATTTTATTTTTTTATGCTTTCATTGGTTTCATTGTACAATCTTAAAGTTTTGAAGTTATTTACGGGATAGGTAAGGGATTAATTAGCGATTTTCCAAACGTATAAGCTTTACCTACATGCTTACTTTGATCTACGTTTTGTCCCGTAATTAGAAAACTCTTGTGCGTAATGCAAAAATATAACTATTTTGCTAAATTAATGAAGAATAAAAACTTACATCATTTTGAAAATAAGCTTTTTTATGTATCTTCTTATGCACTTTTTTAATTTTTTGACTTTTTACATGTATGTATATGTATATACCTAAGATTATGGATTAATCTTTACCTGAAGTATATGTGTTCCCTGATGTTGTTCAAAAAGCTCCATTGCTAGCCCTAAGGCCGTTCTTCTGCTTTGAGCACCTGCAACAAAACAATCAAACATAAATCACATGTTAATACAAAAAAAACGATCGGCTACGAAAATTTTGACAGCAATCGTTCCTAAGGAAACTTCGCCTTTAGTAATTTTTTTGTCAAACTTTGACGTAAGTATCTAGAAAGCTACGTCAATGTTTCGTTTCTCATAAGGATTTTTTATGTCTTTACGGTAAGACTTATGAGCTTGAGCTAGTGCTTGAGCACGTCAAGCACGGTAATAATTGCGCGGTACAGAATTGCCAAACTTCGAAATTACCTACATAGGATATTTCCAACCACAAATATCATACTTCGAAATTTCGTAGTCATGAAAGCTCTTTGTTTGGCTATTACAATTTCTGATGGAAATACTCATCCAATGTCAACGGGCGATATTCAATTCAACATCATAATATGAATTGTAAACACAACATTCATCCCATTCATATAAAATCATAAAATTGAAACAAGGGAAGCTAGATGTCGTCATAAAGCAGTCGCGCGCGCAACCCGACACCACCCGATAGCATCGCATGACGGAGTGGACAAAATGGCTGACGGTAGCACGGCGGCGGCGGCGGGAAACTTATGGGCTGGAGACACAGCCTTTTGTTTTCCAATGACATCAAAAAAAACGTAAGAAACTAAAGAAAATTTAAAATAATTTTGAAAATAGAACGCGTAATATTTCTTACACATAACTAACCTATTGAAGCTTTATACTTTTTTTCTTTAGTTGATGGTTTCATGCGATTAGCATATTTAGCCAGTGTCAAAGTAATTTTTCTTACAAGTAATACATAAATAAACAATATTTCCTTCCAGTATGATAATGATGATGAATGATAATAATGAGAAGTGAGAAATGTAAAACCATCCCCTCGAGTATCTCAGTAAAGATGTGGGGCTTTACTAAGTCCTCACACGGACTTCTTGAGAGAATTTGAAAAGTGACGTTGCACTGCGTTTCATTTGCCGACACTCATGCACACTTAACGGTTAATAATCCACCATTATATCACATTAATAATTGACATAACACAAATTTTAGAAAATAAAACAAAACCGCAGACATGACTCTTCACTTTCCCGCCAAGATGTCAGCTTTTTACTTTATATTCAAACTTTTAAATATTTCCTGTCGATTCTTTTGTTTTACTTTTTTAGCGATTGTTAAGTAGAGGATTCGATACGATTTTTATACAAAGGTACACACGCCTGCACATGAACCTACCACAAACTGTCAAATTTCTTCAATAAACTTTGAACTTTAACACTTAATGATATGGTTGAAAATGTATTGAAGAAATTTGACAGTTTTGGATAGGTTGAAGTGCTGGCGTCTGTACATTGATTAAAATGCTGAAACCTGTTTCTTTTACACTCATATTTAATGTTTGCTCTAAACCATAGAATTGGTTTTTAACAGTGTTAAACGTACTTGCTTATAGATTACGTTTACTGCAGCAAATAACTTTATTTGGCAACATCTAAAAAACTGTTAAGTAAGCAAAAGGTATTGTTGATTATTATTTCGTAATTTCGAAACACGGTATTATACATTGAGTGACATTGAGTCACCACTTTCTTTCAACGTAATGGGTCGAACCTATACACTAACATACACCCATCAGTGAAGTCAGAATGTGATGACATTAACATCTTTGTGGATGACACATCACACATTGGGACATGTGACATGTGTGCTACTCCAAATTTGAATTGAACATCCATTTTCGAGTCGCATTTGTTTCAATTAAGTCACATTTTCGTGACGGGTAGCTGTAGCTGCCTCACCATCGTCTGCGCCGGTCGTGCTGTGTCGTGTTATGTCTGTCTGTGTTCGTCCGACGTCACGACGGGCCGTCACGACCTCGTATGCGTGTCCTTGCCGAATTATGGGTTTGTCATGACACAGTCACTTTCGTTCGGCCGAAATTATGGACTCTGTCTCTGTAATAGCGTCTCGCAATCGTAATCAAAGTAGCGAAGGAGACTTTTTAGAACTGGTTTAGGATGTGATAAGAATAGTTTATATTTGACCGAAGCCAGTGGAGTAAACTCGTAATAACTAAATTATATGATGTGCTTTCTTAATCACTGAAACTTTTGATTATCTATATTAATACGTGAAGCAAAAACTTTGTACCCCTTTTTTACGAAAATTACGCAAGCGGAGGAGTATGAAATTTCGCACACTTATAGTTTATATAGAGAAGGTCATCCGAATGTTAATATTTTTTTTAAATTATGTATAAAAAAACATTAAATCAATAAAACAAACATTACACACACTACCATGTATTTGACACATACGCATATAAATTTGACACAAGACACACACGTACCTATACATACTCTTTTTAAAAATTTCAAAAATGGAAGAGGTGCGGCCAAAATCTGTCAATGCCAATCCAAACTCACTATCTATCTTTTTTATTTTCATTGCTTAGGATACAATCCATGTAGCCTTAATAAATTTCCTCCATCCTACTACATGGGGTCCTTCATTCGAGGTGCGAAGAAGCAACTGGCCGCGCCGTCCCGCGGCAAGGTGAGAAAGGCTAAACCCTGCTCAACATCAGGTAGAGTTGAGTCATGCAAGCTCTTCAATAAAAATATTTTTAATGCTTTTAGGTTAGTGAGGTAAGTAAGTAAACAGCCTATAATTGTCCCACTGCTGGGTAAAGGCCTCCAACATTGAAATCAAGTCATCGCTACAATTGATGGGTGATAGCTTAATCACCACGCTTGCCAAGTGCGGGTTGGTGATCACAAACCCGGGCTATGCATCGAAAAATCCGAAAATACATTTTGCCCGACCTGGGAACAAGGTAAGGTAGGTAGGTAAATAATAATAATAAACCATAACACCAATTATCTAGCCCAAGAGAAGCTTCGTTATGAAACACGTTAAATGGTTACTAGACAACGGATAAACATACTTAAAATACTTAAATACATACTTATTATACATAGAAAACACCCAGACCCGAGACAATTTAGAAAAACAATAATTTCTAAATTGACCCAACCAGGGATCGAACCCGGGACCTCAGATGGCGACACCATGAAAACCGGTGTACAAACCACTCGACCAAGGCGGTCGTCAAAATAAGGTTTTAGGTTAGTATGGTTTATTATTTGGATTTTATAGTTTTGTCGTCAATAAGTCCCTGTGAAGAAATGTTGAATAAATGTTTTGACTTTGACTTTGAAAAATCCTGATAAAGTGGTAAAAAAGCCGCCCGAAAGTCACTTTCCCAGTCCTGAACTCATTCAAGGGACTTCTCTCTATCTATCTTTTTATAAGAGATTGATAGATTGATTTTTTATTTTTTTGTGTATGTGTAGTTATACCAAATAAAGATTTTTTTCTATTTCTATTTCTATTTTAATTTGAATAGTTAACATTTTAATTGTTTATATAAATAGAATGTTATTATAAAACCATAAAACATGCACGCACAATATATTCTCGGTTCATCGTAAGTTTACCTTTCCAAGCGGAGCGAATAATTTCTGTATTAAGAACGACTTTATACGAGAGTAGGGATACCATGACGACACGTTTAAGTTTATGTAATAAAAAATAACCCAATTTAAATTATGCAAAATTTTTTGTAGATGGGTATCCTACTAATCTTAGATGAATGATAGGTCTCGCTACGCTGACCTATCATTCATCTAAGCTACAATATTATAAATGCGAAAGTTTGTGTGTATGTTCGTATATTTGTTCCTTCTTCACGCTGCAACGGATGGATGGATTTGGATGAAATTCGGCATACAGATAGTTTATAACCTGTTTATAACACATAGGATAGTTTTTATCTCGATATTCCCATGGGAATCACACTATAAATATACTAAAATTGACAATTTAATTTTCCAATACAAAATGATTCTTTTGTTGACATGGAAACCAAAGATGGAAACTGTCAAAGCAGTTCGAAGTCCGCCGGGTCCACTAGTGTAGTAGTTATAAGTTTGGTAACGGTAGAGTTTGTTTTATCTTCACCTGGATACCACAACTTTATACTCAATTATGTACCATACTAAAACTGCCGACAAACTGTACTAGTTTGGCACAATGGTAGATTTAATTTTTTTGTGTTAAATGTTTCATAATAAAACAAAGTGTTATTTACATTAATGTCTCCACTGTTGGAGAGCCGTAAGCCTTCCTCAAGCTCAAGACGTTTTTAATTGAGCACCCATCCGCTGCCCTCCAAAGCACTACCGCAAAAAGATACTAATTGAATTCTATCATCATAACTCCGATATATTTTAAAACCATGGTTACCGTAAGCAACGCCGGTCGGCATATCAAAGGTGCTCTCTCGCGTTGTTGAATTAAATCGTTATAAAGCACACGCCGCGGCTATCGCGCCATCTCGCGGTTAAATATGGCAGCCTAAATCGCCATGTGAACTTGCTTTTGTTATTTTATTATCTGTGGTGGATGTCAAAAGAAGTCGCACTATACTCGTATGGTACAGTTGACTTTTTGTACCGCGGGTTGATTTCTCATGGATAATGTAGTTATATCGTATTAAGCTTTGTTTAAATGCGATAACGCGAATATAATAAGTAAATTACCTATTTAAAAGAATTGTACCTAATTGAAAATAAACTTTCGAGAGAAAAACACTGATTGTATATCTACCTGACGTATTAGCATCAATGATCGTCAATTGTTTTTCGTCGCCAAAAAATAACAAAATTTTACTAAAATTTTACGGGACAGCGTGAATAGTCGAAAATCAGTTGCTGTCAATCACTAGTTCCTGTCAAACACTGGGTGCCACTACCCTAGTCACATTTGAACTAGAAAAAAAAAACCGGTCAAGTGCGCCTCGGACTCTAGATAGTTCGTTCATCACGGTGATCGAATCCACGATTGGTTTACCAAATGCAAATAAGTTTGTAATCGCAAAAAAAAATTGTCATGGAACAACAAACTACAAATTTTTTGACTTTTCCTTTTTTTGCCAAATTTCACGATTCTAGGTCTATGGGAAGTACCCTACCTACAGATTTGGTTTCACCTGCGAATTGTTAGAAAATAAGGCTCAAATGCCCGTATCTTTGGATTGCGTTGATTTAGAAGCTTGATTTTTTTACAGCTTTAAGGGATCACAGACATGAGTATTAGATGCTATTATTCAACTTGACACCTCCACGAGCTCCCGAGAAAAAGGGTCTTAACAGACAGATGGACAGACGGACGACAAAGTGATCCTATAAGGGCTCCATTTTTCCTTGTGTGGTACGGAACCCTAAAATGTCAGTATAAGACCTTTGAGACACGATCGTCGACGTTTTAAAATAGCTGAGTCTCGATTCTGCTTTTTAAAACCAAGGCCAAGCACTTCTTTGATTGGAAAAGAAATGCGTAACCGTCCGTATGTATTCAGTTCCACATCCACACATAGCTCAATGTAGTCTGTCACCATTTAATTTGAAAACACCCTTAGTCTATCAACACCTCGCTTACAATAAGCTCGCCCAATAACAAAGACTGCAGCAGCCATTACTTTTATTCCCTCAGACGAACAAATTTTTATTAAGGCAGCTAAGACTCGGCATAATTTTCTCGTTACGTCGCAACCGCCCTTAAGTCGCGCCCATTATAGTTGTAATTTGCTAGGCATTAGTACATACAAGTTAATGAAGTTTGGGTGTTGCACTGACGTTTTTTGATGGAGATTGTGCTAATTGTGTTTGTAGATTTCTTATAGACAAAAGTAAACCAGGCTTTAAAAAAGGTTGAAACTTTTTTTGGAAATTTTGATGATTTATTAATAAAGATACTTTAATCAGATGTTAATGACGGTAGTTGTTGACATTGAATGGGCGCCTTTGGCTTTCAAAGTAAAAAGTAAATAGTGTTGAATAATTTCGGCGGGCTGCTTAGAATCACGATAGCTCAATTGGGAGAGCACCTGACCCGGTATGTCAGAAGGGTGCGAGTTCAAATCCTGCTCGTGGAGTTTTTTTTCAAGGGAGCACTTGGCTTCCATAACAAGTGATGGTAACAGACTATTAAGCCGAAGATGGTAGCGCATTTCACCATAAATTCTCATTTTCTAAGGAACTAGTTTTCTTAACACAACTGTCGGAATACGACAATGCTCTAAAATTTATGTTAATTGGATAAACTTCAATGACATGGTGGTAGCTAGACAGGCAGGCTTAAAACAAGCCTCACCACCAACAAGTGTACTAATATGTACGCTGCTGGGAATCGACCCCGGGCCGTCTCTACATTTAACAAATAGAAATCAAAATTAAACACAATATTCTTGTTGTTACCATGTAAATAATGAGGTTTAGTTTCAATCTGTTAGGTAGCTATAAATACGGACCAAAGAAATTAATTTCTTAATTGTTTTATTACTTTTACTGAAGACTGTATTGAAATATTAATAACAACTGATATTATTATCATCATCATCATCATCAGCCTATACTAGTCCACTGCTGGACATAGGCCTCTCCAAGTGCACGCTACCGAGCACGATCCGCGGCTACTCTCATCCAGCTCTTGCCAGCCACCTTGCGAAAATCGTCGCTCCACCTAGTCTGAGAGCGTCCTACACTACGTTTGCCGATACGCGGTCTCCACTCGAGAACTCGTTTACCCCAACGGTTGTCGGTTCTGCGATGATATTAAACGTAAATATAGCTGATGAGATGACTACTTTCAATTGAACAGCAGACTCTTATAGGCTAGCCGCACTTCGTATACGCGTTTCACGAAGTGATGAATGATAAAAAGCGCAAAGTTTTTATCACATTTACTCAATCATGAGTAGTACTCAACTATGATGAGCGGTTATTATTATTTAATACTTATCACATTAATTACATTTACGGTAACAAATACATAGATTAGCATACAACTTACATTACCTGTATTTTTGACAACTTCATCAAGACTATACGAGCTGTTAGAAGCATTTTTTCACATACATGTTCTGTCCAAGAGAAGCATGGGGACACAGTAGGACATAAATGTAATTTGCCATGTTCGCCAACCACCAAGGCGCAAGGTCCGCTTGGCCGGCCAAATTCAATAAAGCACCCCAAAGATTGCGGCCACTTAACGAACCACTATTAACCGTGACCAGCGATCGATTTGACACGAAATAAATACGGTTTGTCTGTCACACCAAATAGTAAAAACAGATTTCAATTTACTAGTGGTCGCCCAGTGGTCGAAATTAGACCGTAATTTTATTAAGGCTGCACGGATTGTATCCTAAGCAATGAAAAATTAAAAAAGATAGAACGTGAGTTTGGATTAGCATTGACAGATTTCGGCCGCTCTTCTTCCATTTTTGATTTTTTTGTAAATATGCGTGTGTGTCAAATACATATGCATGTGTGTCAAAATACATGGTAGTGTGTGTAATGTTTGTTTCATTGATTTAATGTATTTTTTATGCATAATAAATTATAAAAAAGTATTAGCATTCTATACTCCTTCTCTATATAAACTATAAGTGTGCGAAGTTTCATACTCCTCCGTCCGCGCAACTTTCGTAAAAAGGTGTACATACAAAGTTTTTGCTTCAAGTATTAATATATAGATTTATGCTATAATATCTATAATAATAAATTATCTATAATAATCGACTAAGACTTACATTAGTAAGTCTTAGTCGACTTACATTAGTAAGTCTTAGTCGATTATTATACTTATTGTTGAGAGGAAGTGGGAATTAAAGTATTCCTTGTACTACAAAACAGTGTTAAATTTTAAATGATGGCTAAATACGTGTTTAAAATATTGTGTCTCTGTTTAAAAATATTAGTTTTAAGCATTGTCTAACTTTAGCCATCTTTTGGAGGTAATCGTACGTCGTACCTTAGGCACGATAATATTTTGTTGTCAATCAGATTCTAAATGTTTCTTTTCGTACGTTATGTTTTAATAACCACAGTCTCAATATATTTTCTTTTAATTTGTGTTTAAATAACACAAATTGTAATCCCACATTTTTGCTTTTTCTTTATTTTCGTATAAGTATGTAAACAAGTACCTATTATCTTCATCAGAAATCGAGTTTAGAAGACACAAATACCTTTAATACTTAGGGCATCTTCTAGTATTCATATAAACCAAGTACGATACTAAACTCGAAACAAATTGTTTACATTGCTATTTTCCTTTTTCTCTCCCTCTTAAAAAATGTTTTTTTCTTTCCCTCATTGAAAAATATGTTACGCTTCGGTGTGACCGCCGGCCATATCCACAGGGCAGTCCGAATATCTCTATTTAGAGGCAAAGAAAGCAATAATTTGGGCGTATTTGTCCATCTCGACGGGCTTGCCAACATTTAGCGGGGGCCAGTGTTGCCACAAGACGAAATTAAATAAAACTCACGCGTAATTCTGAAGGGTATTGGACGGCTGTTTGATTGTGAGGTAGAACATGGTGCCTGTTTTATTGCTAGGGATAGGAGGAAAAGTGTGTTTTTAGACTTTAGGTTACATTTTTATGCGATATTGCATTGAAAAAATAATCTTCTGTTTCCTACAAGATCTTCTTGGTTATAAGATCTTCCAAAATTTTGTTAAAACAAGATTTATGTTTTTTTTTTTTTTTTTTGTTTTTTGTTTTGTTATCCTTTGGAAATTTCTTGCTATGCTAGCTCTAGTTGGTTGAAAGCTCTCCCAAAGTTTGTGTAAACTAATGTAAACTAAATTATAGTTTATTATTCTTGGGAAATTGTATTGTTCTAGACTTTAACAATTTCCTATAAAGACTTTTATTGAATACTAATGGCCCGCTCGCAACTTCATCTGCTTAAGAACACCAGTATCCCATGATGGACCCCTATTGCAGCGCCACCTACCGGGTCCAAATGTAAATCTAAACCATTCTCGAATCCAGAACACACACAAAAAAAATCATCCAAATCAGTCCAGCCGTTTAGAAGGAGTTTAATAACATACATACGCATAAAAAATATCGAATAATAAACGATTTGTATTTTTTTTTTAACTTTTAGTTTTACTTTCATTCGTTTAGATGCTCTTCTATTTATATAGGGTTAGAAAGTGTTGCTGGCCACCTATGACATTACAGTTTAAGGGTTGGTCATGATGGGTGAGGAAGAAAGCGCCCAGGCACTATGTAGGGAACCTGGTAAAAGGTTCACCGGGCAGTACCCCCTGTAGTCCCTGGCGATTACGAGGACTCTTAACAAGTTTGAAGTTAATAAAAGCGCCTGAAAAGCTCAATTGATTCGGATGGAAATCCTGCTAGCTACCAAGTTCCAAATTTTCAAACCAAAAACTCTTTTTTTATATTTACATAGGGATCTACTTGGCTTGTAATTAATAGTAGAAACCAAAGCTATAACCCTTTTAAAAAAAATGTTTAACTAAATTTATGCGATTTGAAGAGGTGTTGAAAAAAATTCCACACGTGGTATTCTAACCCGCACATACCGGGTCAGGTGCACCACTTTATGAAAAGTTTCAATTCGCATTAATTTAGCTGAACAAACGTTTTTAGACTACTACTACTCTAGACAAGTGTTAAAACACAAAATATAGTATACAAAAATACATTTCCTGTTCCGAACTAACCACAACAAATGTACCTATAGGCCTAAAGAGATTCCCAAACTTTTTCTTTCAGCCCTTAAAAATAATAGTGGAGCGTTGATTGCGAACCCCTGGGGGCGCCACTTGACCGGAACCCGCCCGCCTAATGAAGAATTACCGCCCCCAGTCAGGCATCGAACTTGGGGCCTATCGATTTATTGAAACAGTATAATGTCAGAATTTGAGATCAGTTGATGTTCGATTAAAAAAATAAAAAAATACTATCGTTGTTGCACCAATTTTCGACATAGTAACCCAGGGTTTGACACTAGTGGTCTTCGCCAAAAAAAATATAGAATTTCATTGAAATTTCACTGGACGACAGCTTAGGAAAAGGTGGTCTGTATTCAATTGTATTGCTGGCTGGATAGACCAGGTTGAGAAGGATCTTAGCCACCTCCAACGGCCGGACAGAGCAGAGTGGCGAAATCTCGTGTCGAAGGCCAAGATCCACTTCGGCTCCCTGAGCCAGCGCAGTAAGTAAGTAAGTAAGTATTCAATTGTTGTCACAGTCAAAAATCAACCGCTGGTGCATATCCCTTAGATGAATACGCATTTAAAAAATACAAAATTGTAATTAAACTACTAATAAGTTTATGATAAGTTACTGTTAGTTTCATGTTAATATTAATCTTTGATTAGTTTTTATTTTTGATTAGTTTTAATCTACTCAAAATGACTGCATCCTCAACCGCAAATTGTACACAGTTTAAGCAATAAACAGTATTCTATTGTATTATATTCTATTCCTATTTTAATGAATAAATGAAGAAATGTCGTTCACTGGATGCCACAAGTAAGCTGCCATCTTTCACTTATTTTTATTCAATTGGTTAAAAATCAGAATGCCTAGTGCAAGTTTTGGTAACGAATTTATTCGATCGCGTTTAAAGGGAGCGACAATTTGTATAATACAATTTTACTCGTAAAGTATCTACGTACGTATTACCATACCATACCACTAGTACAATCAGCAGCAAAAGTGCCTAGCTGTGGCGGTAGCCAAAGTAACATTAAGAAAAAGATAGCGAAGTTCGAAAAGAATAAAATGTATAGGATTGACATAAGATTGACCACGTGATTTAGCGCGGCTTATGTCAATCCCATACATTTTATTATTTTCGAACTTCGCTATCGTTTTTTTAGTGTTACATTGGCTAAGCCTCTTGTTTTGTTTCGTTTGCCAACACACATGCATGCACACTTACGAACACTTAACGGTTAATAATCCACCATTATTTCACATTAATATTCGACATAACACAAATTTTAGAAAATAAAACAAAGCCTTGAACCAGTCATGATTCTTCACTTTCCCACCAAGAGGTCCCAGTCAATCCTACTAATATTATAAACGCGAAAGTTTGTAAGAATGGATGTTTGTTACAGTTTCACGTAAAAACTACTGAATGAATTTGGATGAAATTCGGCATACAAATAGTTTATAACAGAAAATAACACATAGGATACTTTTTATCCCAATATTCCCACGGGAACGGGAACCACGCGGATGAAACCGCGAGCGGCAACTAGTTTCTAATAAAGCTATTATGACATGGTACTGAAGTGGCCATTGATATTTGATACTGAACGGTTTGCAACGAAAGTCGAACTCTTTATTTCCGTGTCATAACAACATCGTTAGAAGAGGTGGACAATTGCCTATTCGATTCATTACCTGCTTTGAAAAAGTACGAAAGCGTTCAGCGATCGCCGACTCCGACTGCACCTTCCCATTCGCAAGAATTTTCCGCGCATCACCGACCGCTCTAGCCGTAACTCACACCATTCTATTAAGTGAGAAATACCGAAAAATCACTACAGCGAAACAGTAATGAATTGTAACTAGCCAATTACATGGTCGGCTAACCCTTCGGCGGCGGCCGGGGTCCGAGAGACCGGCCGGCCGATCGATGCCAAATAAAAATAGCTACAAAATCCAGGAAAACGATCCGACATTCGGGACACGTACTGTCAATATAGAATGGCGCAGGGTGATGATTGTGATGCAGCTGGAGGGACGCAAAAATAGCAGCACAGATTGAAAATAAATGCTTTTTGCGGCGGTCCGTTCCGCGATTGCCGTAACGAGTGGCCATTATTTGGGATGCTTATATATTCTTTGTTGTAAGCAGTTTTTTTAATATATTATTATTATTTTAGTGTCTAAGATTTGTTGTATTGAAAGTTGTACGTTATATAATACATACTATACCTACTGATTGCCTGGAAAATGGTATGAAACAATTTATCTATGAGTAAATAAATTTTGCTAAAGGACCATATTTGAAGCGGCAAATTGAAACCAGGTGTTTCAAATAATTTCAGATAGTTTCACCATTTATTGTTGTCAACAAATCAGATTATAAAATGCAAAGTGAAGAGTGAAGTATGTTGAATAACTATTTACAAACTTTACTCTCGTTACATATATTTGGTAAAACATCTTTTAACCTATATATATATTTTACTGAGCATGTGTCGTTTAAACACATCCAATATAATAGCTTTTATTTTTTCCCCACAGATCTTTTTTTCCTGAGCTTTCAATGCCGTCTTAGAAGGGAGGAGCGGTATTTAATATGTAAGTAAGGGTCACGCGCGGTTCATTATAGCTGGGATTAGCGGAAGGGTTAGCTTATTGAGTCGGGACGGAGGTGTTCCCGGAACTGAATTAAGGGATCGGGAGTTTTCTTGGAAAGTGTTGGTGTGTGTGTGGATATGGCAGGATGAAAAAAATAAATTCAGTTTACTTTCATTGTGCACCGTTGTTAGAAGGTTAATGAGACATAAGACCAACAGCATGGTTTGATGATTGGGAATGAAATCGGTCTCCACAACTTTATTGCAGAAAATTTGATTACGATTTAAATCAATCAAAACAGTATTATCATCAACACTTGAAAAAAATCTACTGCTGGACTTATGTTGACCATTACATATTGATATTACTACCCTAAATATTTTTAATTAAGCAACAAATGAGGTCTAAACGACTACAGCATAATCATAGCAACCTTACCTTCGAATTGAAGTCATAATTTCACTATAAACCCATAACTTATAATACCCATAAATTATACAAGCTAAGAAAACATGAAAAATAGACCAATATTCGACAACAACACGACCTTACGGAACGCAATATTTCTCAATAGCATACAGGAGACAAGTCAGATAAACGCGACAAATTAACTTCGGGGTAAACACATGTTTCGTTCCCCATATTGCCGCGTGGTGGCAGCACCGCTGATTTATGGCAATTGCCAGTGGGGCGGTGGCGTTCGTGTTAAATGGACGTGTATGATACCGACTGGTTATCAGATTTACCTTTAATAATTAATAAGGTGTTGAATTTTGACTCATGACAACGAGCAGCATGGTTATTGTACAATCTCTGAGCAGCATATAATAACACTGCCCTATACTGTTGCATCCCTGTTTGTTTATTTTAACAGTCACGTAGTCAGGCACTCACGTAGTCAGCAGTCAGGGACTGTGTTGCTGTTGTTATATACAATGTCTCTTTTTATTAAATAAAACTCATAAAATTTCTGAAATCGTAGTCATGTCAAATATGTCAATTTAGGGAGGTATTTCTTTACAAGAGTATGCAAATATTTAAATGGTGTATGACAACTTCTATTAGTTACCAATATTATTTTTAGCTCCCTGCATTGGGCTGGGTTGTGGGAGTGGGTTATGATCCGATTTGCCGATGTGCTCTTGTTCATGTAGAAAGACTTTGAATGGATAACAAATAGGTACACACGGCGGCAGATCAACCTATCCAAAACTGTCAAATTTCTACAATCAATTTGAACTTTATTATTTGATTATAAGAATCAATATTCATCGGAGAAATTTGACAGGTAAGGGTAGGTTGATCTGCCGCCGTGTGTACTGATCTTAGAGAATTCACAAACTAATTCAGATTAATGACAACAAATTTTAGAATGTCCTATATTTATCAACCGTTCCTCATTCTAAAGTTCCCGCTTAGTACCTACTAAACAAAAAATACATAATCGAACTTCATGGTTCAAACCTATCAATCATAACATAGTTTAGGTGTACTAAAACGAAAACATCCCTCTGACCAGTACAAACTGGGCGTTATAATTCACATTCCTTAATACGATACCACCGTAAATCATGGCACGGCACATCTGCCGGCGAAATAGAAAAATAACAATAAATAAAGGGAAAACACGAAGGCGACACGGCCGGCGCGAAATATTGAAGGAAATGTGTTGGGAACCTTGCCTTGTCGTTTATTATAGACAAAATTTTCCTTGGGACATAACAAGAAAGTGTGTCTCCACGTTTTAGGGTTAATTTGCAGTTTTGTTGGACAACAGACATTTGTCTTCGCTTTATAGCAATTTTCAGAATGTAATAATAACAATAATAAAAACGTCTTCGCATTTTACGGTTAATTTCAGGAATTACTGTAAAGGTGTTTGATAATTTTGACTACTTAATTCAATGTCAGTGACTCTAAAACTAAGTCTTGCTTATATTTTTTATTCGTAGCACTACACGGCAAATGACTTATTATGAACTAAAGAAGTCTTGTATGTCTTCTTATGTAATAACTGTAAAGTATATTTTTAATTTTTATGTAATTTTTGTATAAATCAGATAGCGTTAAGTCGTAGGTTCGAGTTTAGAGACAGACTTTAGTTAGACTATTGTTTTTTTTTATCTAACCTTATATACTTGGACGAAATTGATGTTGATGTAAATAAACAACAGTTTGTCTATGAGGTTTACTAACTTGACATTGCAATAGAAGTTGGAACACTGATCGCGGTATAATCGATCGACTCTGCCGGCAACAATGCTGTGACCGGCAAATTGCAATGGCTATGCCTGTTATACTGACATTAGTGGTAGTACCTTGATTACACAAAACCATGTTGTTTATATAAACCTTTTTATTTATTGTTAACGCAATATCGAAAGTGAAGTTGGTCCGTACCAAATTCACTTTTGATATTGCGTCAGCAACAAATCGATAAACACTTTTAGTACCATAGGTATCATATATTTTTGCTAGAAGTTGACTAGTGCTCCCCCCACGACCCTCAAAATGCCAAAACACATTCACATGATACACTAAATCAGGGATGGGCAAACTTTTTCATTCGCGTGACAATATTTACTAACAAAGTCGCACTTGGCACAAAACAGGAAGGAATGTCGCACTTTGATGACGGCCAAGATCCACTTCGGATCGCTGAGCCAGCGTAGTAAGTAAGTAAGTATTCAAGTACTTACTTAAGTAAGTATATGGCGGGCCAGGCTATTGAATTTTTTTGCTGTATTTTTTCATTATTTTTTTTTTTGTGAAATCAAAGTCAAAGTTAAATATTTTTATTCAAATAAACTTTAGAAAAGTGCCTTTGAATTGTCCAAAACATTTTTTACCTACTACCTATTTAGGACGTCTATTTTTTAGATAAAAATATTTATACAGAAAATGCATAAGTACCATTTTCTGAAACACACACGCACTTGAATTTTTGTTTGATGGTCACGGGCCCGATTTTGACCATTCACGGGCCAGAGATGGCCCGCGAGCCGTAGTTTGCCCATTCCTGCACTAAATGCACACTCGCGTCGGCTCAGGACACCGTACTCGTACAACAAGGGTCAAGGTCCTGGTTCACAAGCGCTCTATATCAGGTACAGACACGAACCTGCGGGCACTTCTCTCCACCCCTAGGACCCGGTGTGTCTCTCAGGTTGAGTTGAGAGACACAGTCTTTAGAGGCGCCCTCGTGTTGTTCCGCTCCCGATCAAACAACCAAACATTTATGTAATTTTTATTAATTTTATGAGCGTTTACGCCGCACACTAGCGCCGCCAATAAAAAAAAAACATATCTAGTAATTAGAGATAGAAAATCAAATTATGCTCAACAAACTATCTGAATGAAGTAATTTAGCAATTTTACGGCACCTAATGAACACCTGACATGTTATGGTTTAGTTAAATATGGCGTCATAGTTAAAAGTGGCCGTAACGTCTTATTTAACTAAACCATAACATGTGAGGTGTTCATTAGGTGACGTGATGTAAATCATGAATTTTGTCCATTCATCAATCACTAGTGGGTCGCCCGCAAAACATCGCGTTTATTCAACAGATTTTTTAGAAATTTCGAAACCTATGACAGGTTTCTTTATTTTTCTGCACATCTACGACTGGAGCTCTTCAAAATGAGACCATAACCGATTTTTTATGTGCAGTTATCGTCCCATAATCACTGGGACAAAAATCGGCTTACGCTAATAAGATACTCGTATAAATTGCGGTGTCTGATTGGATTGTTGACATAACTAGATGAATTATTATATCAACCTGTCTGTCCGGCTGTCGTTCAAACTGTAATTATTAAATTATATGCATCAACTATGCAACTACTTAGCTATGTAGGTACCTAGATACTGCTTGCCTTGGTGTAATTTACTGAGATACAAACCAACATCTTTTGATTTTGACTTGTCATTATCGGAAGAGAATATTGAATTTTGAGAAGCTCAATGACGCTCTATGCGCTATGAGTGGTTAACGCGCCCGGTCTGCGAGTGATGAGGTTAAGACGACGCATTGGTAATTTACGTGGCGGGGATCTTGATTTTTCTCAACAATTACAAAACATATGAAAGTGATATTTGATGACATGATTTTTCATTTAATTGACTTCATTTTGTTAGTTGCAGAAACACAATTTTTCAACTTTTATAACAGAGAAAAAAATACCAAAGTAACCTCTTTTAAAACATAGATTCACATTTTACAGGCTAACCAGACCGATTTAAGCATCTAAATTTTCTTAGTAGATTAGTCTTAACACACACTTCAAAATCGTAGTTCATTTTTTTTAAATAATTTGTAGTTTTAATTTGAAGGGAAAAAAAACAGTTTTTCTTATGGTACGGGGCGCAAACGCTCGTATCAAAACGTATGAGATTTATTGTTTAGCGGTGCGTCGCCTTAAGCAACTTTCGCAAGGGCCGGTCAGAGGATGGGCGACTAAACACTAATCATCTCGAGCTCCTCCGTGCTTCGGAAGGCACGTAAAGCCGTTGGTCCCGGCTGCATTAGCAGTCGTTAACAACCACCGCACTGCACTGGGCCCGCGTGTTGGTTTGTTTAAGGCTCGTTCTTTCTATTCATCAATAGGGAAGGCTCATGCCCCAGCAGTGGGGACATAAAAATGAACTGATGATGATGATGATGATGATGAATATTGGAAACAGCAACAATTAAGTATACAGATAATGTGCATAATTAATAATTCTTAATAGCTCTCCGGCGCGGTGGAGCGACGATATCCGTAAAGTGGCTGGCAGCGGTTGGATGAGAACAGCCGAAGATCGGGCTCAGTGGCATGCATTGGGAGTAGCCTATGTCCAGCAGTGGACTGATGTAGGCTGATTATGATGAACAATTCTTTATTAGAACATTAATCATAATGTGAATTAAGCAAGTGGTTATTAAACTGTCAATTGACACCTCCTCATTAATCTTCCCTCAGAGAGTTGTAGGGAAACCGTACCTTAGAAAGAGACCGTAGAAATACTCTGACGGTGTTTTGATCACGTGACTTGAGGAACATTTAAAGTTTCCTGCTGCCCCCAAAACGTTCAGAGACGCTGAAAGGCCGTTTGAGGCCAACATCAAACACTGTCATTAAAATGATGGTGACGTCATAGTTTGCTAATATCGTTTTGGCAGCTGATAAAAAATCTCAATTGACTAACCATACGACTAGCCTAATCGAAGTATATCTTCGTTCGGCTACCGTTTTTAGGGTTCCGTAGCCAAATGGCAAAAAACGGAACCCTTATGGATTCGTCATGTCTGTCTGTCAGTCCGTATGTCACAGCATCTTTTTTCCGAAACTATATGATTTATACTGTTGAAACAATCTTCTTTTATAAATTAGCCACACTTTTTACATTGACAGTAAAGAGACGACTAGAAATCGGTACGAGCAAAACAGACGATACTTTGAATGGTTTATACACATATTGAGACAAGCAAGTGACAAACATTTTAAGAAACAAATGCTGCTATAATATAATTAAGTACCTAGTCTCTGAAAACGTATTTATACATGTTAATTTTTAAATACATTTTAATGTTAATGTTAATGATAATGTATTTTAACATGTTAATGTTTAAATACATTTTCAGCATTCAAAAGCATGTACTTCAAGATACAGAATGTGTCTGCAAATCGATCGATTTTAGTGTAATATTTTTGTTTGATAATCAAGACATTTTGGCAACAAAAACTTTAGATTTTCCATATTGTTTTCTAAAGTTTACGCGAACACTACACATTGAAATGAAACAACTCAGACTCAGTTTCGGACCCTGCAAAGGGTTCGAAACGTCAAGATAAACATTAAATAAGAGTGTGTAAAACGCGAGTAGATTCGTAAAAGTTGTTTGATTTACATTTTATCTTACAATTAACATAGTTGAAGTTTAATTTAGTAAATAGCCTATAACTGTCCCACAGCCGGGCAACGGCCTCATGATTGAAATCAAGTCATCACTACAATTGATTGGTAATTAATCACCACGCTTGCCAAATGCGGTTTGGTGATCACAAACCCGGGCTATGCATCGAAAAATCCGAAACACACTTTGCCCGACATGGAAATCGAACCCGGGACCTTCGGGAATCGGGCCGAGCGCGTTGCCACTCGACCATTGAGGCGTTTAATTTATTTTGTATTTTTTATTTGCTGTTTGATAGATTTTTGTTAACAATTTACAACAAATAATAAATTTTATCATAAATCGTAGTTAGTAGGTGGCAGTATCAAATGTTAATTAATAAATACCTTTTCAACACTTAAAACTGTCAACCACCATGATTATGTATTTCGCTAGTGAACGACATCTATTTGGTCACGGTTCACTTGCCTTGTTTTATTTAGAACGGTGCTATTAACTTTTTCACCTATATTTCTTATGTATAATAAAAAAAACAGTGTTTAATCACGTCTATTTTTATACGACGCTGATTTTTTATCTATTTAATGCGATACCGAATAAAAAAATATCCGGTATCTTGATACCAAAACTATTTATCTATTTATTCTGACATACACTTACATCTATCATTCCACGTTAACTTAATGCGATAGTGAAGGAATTAAATATTGCCGTAGAAGCAATAGGCAGCAAAAATATTATGTTGCTTGCTGCCGGTTAAATAATACCATAACACCTTTAAGTTACAGTAAAAACGGTTTCCCAAAAGCTTCTAAATTACGATTAACCACGCGGATTATGTCAGAACAACTATTTCGTAAATGAGTTGTCCGTCACAATGTCGATTAATTTTCCATGGAAAACGGGCGATAAACTCCAAACCCGGGCGCTGATCTCGTCGAGCGCAACGGCTTAATTTGCCTGAGCAACAAACATGGCACGGTACAGCTGTTAATACCGCGAGCTTTATTTTTGGTATCAATTTTCAATTTGACACCATATGGGCATTATTATACATGCTGTAGTTAACTGGTTTTGTTGCAGTTCAAGTGTTTTTGTAATCAAAGGACGCTCTAATGGGTCATTGTAAGGTTTTGTCTACCCGCCATTCGATTGAAAATAAGTACTTTTTATGGAGTGATCCACAAGATCTATCTGATGTCAAAGTTTTTTCACTAATCCATTTTGCTCATAGACTGATATTATTGCTTTCACAGCTCCACATTTCATATTTAATTAGATTCTGTCTGTTAATATAATAAAGTCTAATATGCTTTGTAAAACACACAGGAAACTGAAGAACAAGCTTTTTACTTTTAGGTTTGTTATCATATTACACTATTTTAAATTTACATTTGCGACCAAGGTAAACAATGACCGAAGTTGTAGTAGTATCATCAATTCGCTATGATGTTCAACCCGAATTCTCCAACAGTTAAGTTACGGCAGAGCTTTACCGACATAAGTCCGCTGCACAGTGGTTACGCCAATTAAACAGTACAGACAAAACCATCAAACGAACCCCACTACGATTTGAATAGCTAACCAAGTCACGTTCGTCAAATAAGCAGTACTAACAAGCGGTATATCGCTTGCACTGATTGTTAATTGATTAGATTAAAAATTTTGGGCCAATTCGCGGCGTATTGTTACACGGGGGTGCTGGGCCTGGTGAATTAATTAGGTTTTTTTTAATAGATGGTGTCTTTTACAATTTGTAAGGCGAGCCAAGTAACTTTACAATGTTTTTTATCTAAGTTTTAACCAAATGTTTTTTAAGTAAGTCTTACCGCATCTTTGTATAGAATTAGCCACACTTTTTACATCGACAATAAAGAGATAACGATTGATGACAAGTGTATGGAAATTGCTACGAAAAATTAGACTACATCATTGGTGAACTTAAATGGAATGTTTTACTCTGACATTGTGACAATTCAAAAAATAAATAAATAAATACTGTTATTTCATTATGTCTTTTCAAATATATGTTTGAAAGTTTTTAGTATTTTTAAATGTACGTCCTTTAACTTATGGAATGTGACTTCAAATCAGTTAATATTTTATTATATTTATTTGACTATTAAAATATTTCTGCTAGACAAGTCAAAAGACGGTTTTTTACAGTTAATGAGTAATTAAATAATTAATTCCCTCAAAAAATTACAACAAAAAAAACACACATAAAAAGTAACACAAAGTCAGAGGCAAAAGGGAATGGCTCAGCTTTCACTGAGATTTTCTCAGCGCTGGTTTTCAGCTTTTGCAAGTTTGCATTGAGTTCAAGTAACTTTGCATTGTTTTCTTTTATTAATACGTATACCTTACCGCATCTTTGTATAAAAATTCAAACGTCGTGTTTACGATAAACGGGCACCTCCCAAACCGCAAACATAAATCAGTGAGCGAATTTAAAAAAAGCCATTTTTTGATGTACACTTTTCCAGAAATTCCCTTCTAAATCTTTATTGCTTACGTGAGTATATTGGAAACTCCAAAATTTACCCCATAGTGTGTAGCGAGACATTTTAACACCCCAAAAGATGTGTCTTATAGCCTCGAATATTTTTATTTGAATGCATACGTAGGTAAGGAAGGCCCGTTTGAAAATTGAGTTAAAATGACAGTGGCATACGTAGTGATTCGCCCCGTGGTCGCATTAAGCGCATTAGGGGCCAAAATTGGATTTGTACTGGGGTGTTTTATTGGTACACTTGTTACGAATTTAGGAACAGTGTGTGTTAAAAAATACAGGCTTATTGTAAATGCGGAGAATAATAGTGAATTTGAGGGTAGGATAATAAAAATGATGGCAATAAATTTCCGATGTAAAATATGGCATTTTGACGGTTAGTTAGGAGTTTTAATGATATGTAGCTTTTGTAAGTTTTTGTTACAGGTAGATTTAAACAAAATTGCAAATAGAAATTTCTTTCACTAATAATGAAAATTTAATGTCATCTAAATCAACCAAAAAATTAAAAGCTGATCACTGTGTAGGTAAATACACATATATTTCGCATACGTTGATTACTACAAATATTAGATAAAGATAAAAATAAATACTAAATAATAAAGTTTACCATCAACCAAACATAAGAGCGTCATTCAAAAAGAAATGTTAGACAAAGGACTTTTATAAACCTCTCAACGGAAACTTTTATACAAAATCTTAAAGACACACACAGGACCAAATTACCATAACCAATAATGAGGCACATGTGCATTGTTTGCCAGCTAAGACAAACGTGCGCGTTTCCCGATTGGTAATATTTGTTTGACGTATTGCGGCGAGTCGGTCCCCGGGGCGCTTTTATTTGCGTACACGCTCCACTAGACAGTATTTTGATTTGTTACCATTTTTTTGGTCCAAGAATGTAGAAGATTCGGAGCACTGTTTCGTTTTAATCGCGCAAGACCGAATCACTTACAAATCAGACTTGAATTTAGAGTTATTTACATTAAAAATATCGTTATCTAAAATAAATTGTCTTATTATTGAGCAATTCTATTGAGTACCGTGTTTTTTCATAGTTTATATGATTCGTATCGTATGTCAGAAGGGTGCAGGTTCAAATTCTACTCGTGGAAATTTTTTCAACATTTGTGTTTTTGCAACAAGAGTCGAAAAATTATAATTGTATAGTATTTAACAATTTCCAATACAAATAGCAATACGAGTAGAATAACATTACACTTAAATTCCACTATTCTTTGAACTAAAAATGTCTTTTCACGCGAAATGTAAAACTATTTTGTTTTCTGTCTGGTAGCGTGGGCGTGGGGCATGGGGTGCGGTAACTAGGTTATAGCAGACAATGACATGACGAAGGCAAATCAAATTGCCAACCCTCCAGCGTTATTTTAAACCTAGTCAGTCATTTTGCATAGTTTTGCGGGAGAGAGCGGCTCCGGCGCCATTATAATGTGTGTTTATTTGATAGAGGCGACATTGTAGACATTTAATTGAACGCTATTGGTTAAATTTAGTTTGCATTCATTTGCAGTTGTAATCTAAAAGTGCGATAGACATTACCACAAAGATTTTATCCTGAGACCGTTTAATTTTTTATAGTAAAATTTTATCTTGTAACTTCATACTAATATAACGTTGTAAATGTAAAAATTTAAATATCAAAAAAGTATTTTATCCTCTTTGTTATTTAACTTCGTAATTGGGATTTACTCCGTAGTCATCAGCATTAATAACGCAAAGCTGAGATAGACATTCCCACAAATATAATAGTATAGTATATTATTCCTTTTTTGTTTTTTTTTATTTCATAAATGGGAAACGTTTTTGGCTCTCATCTCATCTCATCAGAGGTATATATCCTTCTTGTTATATCCTTCTTGTTTTTAAGTTAAAACAAGCTGCGAAGTCTAGAACATCGGCGTATAGGGTGGCTAGTCTGTCGGTCTTCTGCAAGATTCATTTCGGGGAGTGCGCGAAGGAGTTGCATGATCTAATCCCACCAGCCACTTTCCGCTATCGGAGCGCGAGGCGCGAGTTCCATCCCGATGGTGTAGATAATGCCGCCTTGTCGCACGAGCCGATTTGGTCCAACTTTCTTAGTGCGTACAGCTAGGGAATGGAACGCGCTGCCTGCGAGTGTGTTCCCTGAAAGGTATAATCTGGACCTCTTCAAGGCCAGAGGAATAGGCTATTTCTAGGCAGGCATGTTCCATCCTCGATCGCATCGTCACATAACATCAGGCCAGGTGTGGTCAATTGTCTGGTCAAAATAAAATAAAAATAAAGTTCATGGCTGGGAAACGCTTGGCTCTCACAGTATAATCTAAATAGTAAGTGATGTTATGGCTGAAGGTGGAAGCGCATTTCACTCGTAATAATACTCAACTACTGAAGAACTGTCTATCTTATCTTATCTTATCTTATCTTATCTTATCTTATCGTATCTTAGTGGGGCCTGCTGAGATTTCCCTCTATCAGTAACACTTCGACCCATCGGGATCTTTTGTGCAACCCCATCCTTTCACTCTCCCTCCTCTGTAAAGATAGATGTCATAAGAGGAACTGTCTATCTTAGACATCTAAACCTCGAAACACAACAATGGTTCTAACATCGTTTTTATAGTGTTAAAATATAACACGCTACGCTACATACGGACAAGAAAAAGGCCTACCACGAGATACCGAGTACTTTAATGTGTAAATTCCGATGCTCATATAAGGGCATACTACGTAGTGTTCTTTATTTACTCTCGATATTTGACTCTTCGACTTTGAACTTAGTTTGACTTTTTAAGGAAGAATGATCCACAGTTGACGACCTCTTTGGTCGAGTGGGTTGTACACCGGTTTTCATGGTGTCGCCACCTCTGAGGTCCCGAGTTCGATCCCCGGTCGGGTCAATTTAGAAATTATTGTTTTTCTGAATTGTCTCGGGTCTGGGTATTTTCTATGTATAATAAGTATTTATTTAAGTATTTTAAGTATGTTTATCCGCTGTCTAGTAACCATTTAACGAGTTTCATAACGAAGCTTCTCTTGGGCTAGATAATTGGTGTAAGTGTAGGAAAGTTTATTTAGTTTATTTATTTACAGTAGGCTGTATTTTCTCTCAACATCTGGTGAAATTGAGGCCAATTACTCACTTAGGGTAGTGACATCAGTGTCCGACACTTTAAAGCCCGGTGTCCGACAAAAATTTCGTCGCCAAAAAATAATGTAGTTACTTATGTTGAAATGAAAAAAATTTTACGGATCTACTCGCGTTTTTTTTACACACAACTTTTAATTAATGTTTATCCTGACGTTTCGAACCCTTTGCAGGGTCCGTGGTCACAGGGAGACTGAGGTGTTGGTCGTGTCATAATAGTTAGTAGCTTGTATACCTACTCTCATTTAAATTTAATCAGGTGCGTCCCATTTTACGCAGAAAGAGCTTAGGGTATCTTTTGCTCTGGCAGTATGGTGCTGGGGCTGGGATTTAATATTAATAATGTAATATAATTAGAATAAATATTATTATTAACGGGATTATTACCATGTTTTTTGTTGTGTTTGAGTATCCGATGATATTTCGGCACAGTTGCATGCGCCATGATCACGGATGTAAACGGTTATATTAATATTTATTCTAATGTAAGTGACCATGATAGTTTAAAAAGTTATGTAATTTAATATCAGTAATGTGTAAAATAAACGCAAGTAGATCCGTAAAAGTTGTTTCATTTCAATGTGTGGTGTTCGCGTAAACTTAAGAAAACAATAATGATGATATATATTGAAATTTTACTGGAAGAAAGCTAGAAATCAGGTGGTCCATATTCATTAATTGCTAGAGTCACAAACCAATTGTTTACTCCTTTTTCTAAAGATTAAAGATAACAGTGTCGGTCACTGGTTTCTGTCGAGTACTGGTGTCAGTACTCTATTTCATTTAAAAAAAAACGAGCGAGCCTAGTAGTCGCATATGATGTGTAACATTTGACATCTCACTTTAGTAATAAGCAATTTTAACATTATATTCTGAAAAAAAATGGGTCAGGTATTACATCATTTTATAACTATAAAATAAAAAATGATAAAGTCTATTACACACGAAAGGGTTGAAATCAATATTATAATAAAAATTAAATTATAGAATTAACAATGACGTACATATATTTTTTTTACAAATTATAAAGAGAATGCAGTAAATACTCATTCCTCTCACTTCCTCTAAAAGAAGACATTTGACATATTAAAATGACCTTTGATAGTCAAATGACACAATATTTCACTTATAATAATAATATGTCATGTTCTTAATATCGATTACAAAATTTAAAAAATGGCGCGCGCTTGCACGCTTTCCCGACTTCCTGTTACACTGTTGGACACTTCCGTCCCATTTTACGAAATTACTCCCACAAATTGTAAGAAAGCGAGAGGAAAGATGTTACACATCAAAAACCTGTTTTCTTACCTTTTAAAGCCTTGCTGGTCGGTGGAGGGTCCCGACTCCATGGTGGGTCGCCGTGCCCCGAGAAGTCCCGTAACTTGAGGTAGCTAATCGTCAGTCTGATGATGGAGGCCTTGTCCAGCTGTGACGTGATAGCGGCTGGCAGCGGCAGCATCTTGGCCAGCTCGTAGAACTCGTAGTTCTCTTTCCCCCTTCTGGAGCGAGCTGCGTCTCTACTTTTCTCTTTTCGAAGTTCCAGGATACTGTGGAAGAAGGTTTAAAGTTAGTATAGAGTGTCTTTTGTTTTCAAAGGAGATCATTCGGGCTCCATACATTTTTGGGCCTTTTCTGAAAGTGCCGGCCAACAAAAAAATAGTACGTATTGTTAGAACTAGCCATTTGGAGTAATAGTTAATATGGCACAAAAGTTGTAGGATTGCTCTGAGCCAAGTTATACAAAGTCGATGATTCATTAAATTCTAAATTTTTTTTTCATTTTTTTTTTCGTATCAACTTCATATCGGTCGCTTGGCGCTTCACAATGACAATTGCTTCGGATCATCAGTTCTAATAATATCTATCATTATTTTATGTTTTCTAGCACTTACAGGAAGGAGGAGTATAAGAAAATGATGAATCTTCGAACTTGTATGACTTGGCTCAAAGCAATCCTACAACTTTTGTGCTATATTAACTACTAGCTGTGCTCGCGACTTCGTCCGCGTGGAATAGTGACTTTCGGCAGCATTTTTAATTTTTTAGGCTCTTTTCCCGTTTTTGCAACATTTTTCACTGATGCTTCGCTCCTATTGGTCGCAGCGTGATGTTATATAGCCTAAAGCCTTCCTCGATAAATGGACTATCCAACACAAAAAGAATTATTCAATTCGAACCAGTAGTTCCTGAGATTAGCGCGTTCAAACAAACAAACAAACAAACAAACAAACTCTTCAGCTTTATAATATTAGTATAGATTACTCCAAATGGATAGTTTTAACAATACGTACCTACCTACCATTTTTTTTTGTTGGCCGGCACTTTCAGAAAAGGCCCAAATAAAAGGATGTTCTTTATCTGTTATTGTCAAACGAAAGAGATTGTAATGTATGGACAATATTTAAAAAGGAGGTTAATATTGAGTGTCTTTTTTATGTGTCTGTTGAAAGAATGACATTGTAATGTATATGGAGAAAAGAAGTTTGTATTAGGAGTTTTATGTTTTTCAAATGTGTCTGTTGAAAGAAAGAGGTTGTAATGTATGAAGAATATTTACAAAGGAGGTAAGTATTGGGTGTCATCTTAGAGCACGTCATGTGTTTTCAACTTATCTGTCTAAAGAAAGAGGTAATGTATGAAGAATGTAAGGTTGTCGTTATTCCATGAAACTTGTGTAAATTAAATACGTAAAAAATGGTAAAAGTGTGTTTATAGTTGTGCAGTCGTTACGCAAACAGCTACATGTAATGATTTTATGATCTTATGATCTAATGTTACTTGTTTCATATCTAAAGGATTGTCAACCTTCCAGTTTCTACATAAGCACAATGTTTCTCCTGCCAACGGCTATAACAGAGCTAGAAGCGTACAACGTAGCTTTCTATATAAATATCATATTTTTCCTGCCAAAGCGAAAATAGGTATAAATATAGAAATATTCTCTGAACCTCCCAGGTAGGAGTGACGGGCGCTCCGACCTCCCACAGGCGGCGCCGCCTCCGGGCGGGGCGGCTAACGAGGCCCTGTTTTATTACCATACCTTATTTACATACCAAATATGCGTTTTAAATAACCCCTTGGTTATATTGGTGTAGGTGTGGAAAATTTGTTTTTCTTAAAAAAATTAGTTGTGCTCGTTTGGTGTAGCAACGCCCTGATGACACGTAGGTGAATAAGTAAAAGTATCTTAAGCGGCATATGTAGTACCTACTCATACAATATTACCACTAACACATATGCTTTATTATTAACATAGTAAATACCTACTATCATAAACAATAAAAATAATAAATTTTATGTCAAAATTTTCATCGCCTTTTTAAAAATTGTAAGGAAAAAGTTATCCCAAAATACACTGTTATTATGCAATAGTTAATAATAATAATGATCTAGGCAAGGGTCTAGCTATTTAGATCATGAAAAAAAAACCACTGATAAAAATGTAGGTACTAAGATTTAAATATAAATAATAATAAACTGTCCTCGTCAATAATTCAAAAGTAATTATTTTTAACAGTTTAAGTAATTTTTCATTTTAAAATTACCGATTAGATTTAATAATTTGCTTTCTGGCGTTATCTTCTAAGTAAAATCACAATAAAAACTAGATAGTACTAAAGCAAAACGTATTTTTCTGCTATACTCATGGTTGGTAAAAACTATCCTCTGCCAGATTTGACTTGTGATACGTCGCCGTAGCGGCAGATCGTCCAATCTTATCAAATAACCAGTATTACCCAGTCACAACCAGTTCTTACTAAACGGTGTTGCGACAGTAACATTAACACTTTTCCTAACTAGCTCTTGCCCGTGCTCATCGCCTTTACTTTACTGCCAGGGGTGCGCAACCCGCAAGGTGCACAGTAAGCGATCCGCTGGCTTGCTTTACGACCGAGCACCCGAAGGACCGACTTTATTGACACCTGAGTAAGGCCATTTGAAAGTGGAACATCTTTATTCGTTTGTTTATGCGTCTTCTATGTGGCATGGCGGTCGTAAAAGCGCGCGCGACTCCATGTTTCAGATGTCTTTTGTTTTGCCTTGTGACGTCGATACAAAATGAAAGGCTAACTGCCATATTCATACTTTTCTATAGTAGGATGAGGAGGAGAGTGAAATAACTGGCGGTTAATAGCACACTTATGTATTGAACAGATAAACAGATAAAGAGGGTGGTGGTCGCAGCAACGCACTAAGTTACACGTACTTATAGGTATTCATAACAGTTCCTTACCAAAACGTTTCTTAGAATCTATTTGGGGATAAGTACGGCGGACAGGTCGGCCATTTCTACAACTACTGGCGCAATTTTGTCACCGCTTCACAAAACTCATCTTTACCGTGTGATGCAGTTGTTGGTTGTATGATAGCTCTTGGCGCGATTCTATGTGTAAACGCTATCCTACTAATATTTTAAACGCGAAAGTTTGTAAGTATGGATGGATGCTTGTTAATCTTTCACGTAAAAACTACTGAATGGATTTGGATGAAATTCGGCATACAGATAGTTTATAACCTGGATTAACACATAGAAAGCTTTTTATCCCGATATTCCCACGGGAACGGGAACCACGCGGGTGAAACCGCGAGCGGCTGCTAGTATGTATATATGCAGATATCACTTAAAAATTCGTCGAAAAAAAAAGCAGAAGTCGTATTTTTGTATTAAGTAGACACAAGTAACTACTTAACCTAACCACCACAATGTGCCGTGGGTAGTCACTCTCAGGATATAATATCTAAATTAAGCTACCGATTGAAAATGCTACATTGATTCCTAAGCCGATATGACGTCACTATTTTATTGTCCAATAACCAACCTCCTTTTGTAACTCTATCATCGATCTTCAAATGTCTTAAGGCAATAAAATTTAAAGCCCGTTTCCCAAATATACCTTCCATAAAAGGGCTTATCTGGATTTTACTATTGCTTAGGGACTAATAACTCTTTAAAAATAAAGAAAACCTTCACTGGATAAGATTAAATTTCCTGATAAGTGTTAAAGTATGCTATTGTACTTGATTTAAAGTATTGCAAAGGGTCAGGCGCAGCGCTGGTCAGTTTTAAGTAAGGGCTTGTAAGGGCGGGTGCACACCCCTCGTTGTTACCGTTGTAATCTGACCTTAATAAGGGTGGAATAGTAAAAATATTTAATTCGGTACCAATAATGTAATCTCAATTAAATGTTGCAATCATGCCTGTCATTAATTTGCATAGATTATTTCATGCATATATTTTTGCTATTCCTGTTTGTAAAACTGTTATGTTGAATAATTAATCGAGAATTTTTAAAGTCCACTATGAAAAGATCAAATTGCTGAAATTCAGTTAACTTAATTTTGGTTTTTTTTCTATTTTATTTAGGTAAGTACTTTCTTTTCAGAAAGTTTCACTTAAATTATTGTTGGCTTAGCTATGAAGTTTAAATGGAATACCGAGGTATATAAACGCTGTAAAGCATAGAAAGTTTAATTAAAATTAGCTTAATGGTTTAAAAAAAATTAGCTTTGAAGTTTGATAGAATATCAAAAAAATAATCTTTACAAAAAACAGAGTATGGTTTAAGACTTTATTTCTCAAAAGAATTATACATTCACTTAAAAATGAGAAACTTAACTAGTTTAGCATAATTATAGAAATTATATAAACATTTAGTGTCGCACGAATAGCGCCATATGCTTTCGGAAGGAATACAGTACAAAAATATAGTATTTACAATTTATATTCGTAAACACAGTTTGTAACATGACAAAGTAGGTAGATCTATAATTTATAACTTTACCAATATGACGGGGCAATCATGACTACGTTCGACGCGTCAACGACGGCAACGGCAACGAACGAGTAGCTAATCTATTACAGTGAAATTAATTTTCAATGTCGTAATAACAAAAAAAAGCACCTAAGTACCTACTAAAAGTACCTCCCAATAACATTATTAGCTGTAACACAGGCGTTAATGCGACAGCGACCCTCCCTAATCAGCCATAATTTCCTCCAGCACCTATACTAATATCGCAGCTTGTCAGTTTCTCCGTGATATATGGTTACGTGGGATTTGTGACGTCACTTCCCCCGGGGGAGACCTTCTAATTATGTTATGTTACATTTTGATATAACAAATGACCTTTAGTTATATCGTGTTGAGTAAATTGACGTTAATATCGTGTTAGTTAAGCTACTTTCGCTATGGGTATGATGGGTGACCGACATCAAATATTTCAAATTCTGCTTTAGAAGACACGTTAAACTGTTTGTACCAGTTGATGTCATAAGATTCGTTAATACCTACAGTCAGTGAGTACTAAGTAACTGTTAAGTTTTTTATGCTGCGTTTATTAAGTCAAGTTACCGTTTTTTTACCAGATAGACCAAAATTTTATTTAAAATCTAAACTTTTTTTATTTCTTTGAAACATATACAAATACACGAACAATGAAGGTATTTATTATTAAAACTTTACTCAAATCAACAATGTTCAAGTCAACAATCTTCTAAAAGATGACAATGTACAGAACTCTATTCGTTCTCAAAGCTCCATTTCGGATCGCAAACCGAAGTGCACTAGGATCTAAATTAAAATTTTCCTCCGGCAAAGTATACCCAGATTCCGTTCTTCGCATCGGACCGGGTGGAATAGTTTTTATGAGCGCATTCCGGGTACTTACATCGGAACGGATAAGTGCTCATGCCCTCGATTCGGACTGCCATCCAGAGTCTTCTTCGAAAAGATTTCTGTCGAACGTGAGGCGGGCGACAGTCCTTTGTTTCGAATGCAATGCTACATTGAAACAAAAGAATTCTGCGCTAAATGCTTCTAAAAGAGCAGAGTTTAAGAAAAGAATGAACTATTAAATCTTTATTCGACGTGATTCGCCTAAGCCGGCTTAAAAGTCTACCTCCCGTACTTATAAATAAATAATAAGCTTCCAATAGTTATTCCGTGTTTTGTCTCAAAAGAGACAAAAGAGAAAGAGAGAGTAAAAACTCTAATTCGAAAAAAAGTTTATATCACGGGAAGATTACACGGAATATCTCATCATCATCATCATCATCATCATCTCAGCCAGAAGCCGTCCACTGCTGGACAAAGGCCTCCCCCAAGGATCTCCACAACGACCGCTTTTGTGCTGCTTGCATCCAGCGGCTTCCCGCGACCTTCGTCAGATCGTCGGTCCACCTTGTTGGAGGCCTGCCCACACTGCGCTTTCCGGTATGCGGTCGCCACTCGAGGACTATTCCGCCCCAGCGGCCATCAGTCCTGCGAGCAATGTGCCCTGCCCACTGCTACTTGAGCTTAGCAACTCTTCGGGCTATGTCGGTTACCTTTGTTCTTCTGCGGATGTCCTTATTTCTGATTCGATCACGCAGAGTCATAGACTTCGAGGTCTGTCTATTTAGCCGCCGAAACTGAGACGCATCACCTGAGGAAAGCAGAACCGTTGCGCGCCGCTCTTCCATTAGTTTTAGGGTGGTGGTGGTTGTGGTCTGAGAACTTTTTGGTTCCTTTTGTACGGTGGGTCTTAAAGAACTTGGACCCAACCGTTTGAACAGTTTTCACAAACCTGTTGCTGTATTCGCTCACATTTTCGCAATCAATTAGGCACTCGAAACGATTCTGCAATTCGAGCTGAAAGCTTTCGGGGTTTTGCATTTGGATGGGTGCAGGACGGAGCGTAGACCTTATCAATCGACGTCTTTCTAGCTTAACGTTGATATTCAAAAGGCCTCTTACCAACCGTGATCGCTGCCAGTTTTAAACGCATTGATCACAGTAACATCATTGAATATTTGCTTGCTCGTCGACTTAATAAAGTCAATCTCGTTTTTTGTTGCACCATCGGGACTCATCCAGGTCCACTTGCGTTGTTCATCCTTCCTGAAAAAGGAATTCATCATAAAGAGTCCCTTCCTTTTCAGAAAGTCCGCCAGCAGTTGGCCCCGTGAGCTCCGATTACCAACCCCAAAACGTCTCACTCTCATCTCATCGCCGCTTCGTTTGCCAAGTTTTGCGTTAAAATCTCCCATGATAACGGTGTAATGAGTTTTGGAGGCTTGTATGGCTCTAGAGATGTCCTCATACGTAGCCTCCACCTCATCGTCAGGGTGTGTCGTAGTAGGAGCATAAACCTGTATAACCTTCAACGAATACCGTTTGGTTATTCTGAGTGTAAGGTACGCAACCCTAGGCGACACACTCCCGGTCTCGTCAACGTTGTTCACGAGGCACTTGTGGACGATGAACCCGACACCTCCTTGGGACAGTTGTTCGCCCTCCCGGAAATAGAGTAAGTTACCAGACTTGAGGATTATCGAGTCCTCCCCCTCTCTTCAGACTTCAATCCAATCCTTCAGACAATCCAACTATGTCCCTCCGTATTTTGCTCAACTCTTCCTCTAGTTTTAAAATCTTCTCGTCAGTCCGCAATGTGCGCGTGTTTTATGTTGCCAGGGCCAGAGTTCGTCGTTGGCGGTAGCCAGATCTCTGCCGGAGACTCTTAGCACCCCCTTCCCCGTCGCTGCTTTGGCCGCTACCGTAGCTAGGGCGAGCAGGGCCGCCGGGGACTAGGGGCCGGTGTTTCGTGGTGTGCATCATGAGGGGATTTGCCATAATCGCCACGCTTGGCAGGCGGGTTGGCGATTGCAGTAGTTGAGAGTTAACCTCAGAGAGATGCTGCTGCCCATCCTCTGGAATGGTCCCTTAGTCGGCTTTTACGACACCCACGGGAAGAATTGGGGTGGTGCAATTCTTTATTCCTGGCACCACACAGGGAAATCACGGACACTATTACACTACTTATTTTTTTCAGTAAAAAATTATTGCACCCAATTTTTGGAAAAACTGGATCTTATATTCAATTCCAATCAATGTTAACTGAATTTGCAGTGAGTAGTTAATGGTTGGAGTACCGGTCCCAGACGAGGAGGTTCCGGGCTCGTATCCCAGCGGGAGCAGAAGTATTAAAATGGAAATAGTTTTATTAAAACACCCCTGTTCGATTTATATATTTAGATTATATTATTTACATAAATAAATACTCCTACTAAAACTAAACTTTCCTACACTCACACCAATTATCTAGCCCAAGAGAAGCTTCGTTATGAAACTCGTTAAATGGTCACTAGACAATGGATAAACATACTTAAAATATTTAAATACATACTTATTATACCTACATAGAAAACACCCAGACCCGAGACAATTAAGAATAACAATAATTTTAATAAGTAGAAGTTGTATGTAAATAAAAAATTAAAAAAGCGTATCTTGCTAATGTTTATTTAAAGAGTCCACTCCACAACATTTTGCGCTTCCAATTTTTATGACGGACCTCCCTTCATCTTAGAAGTGGCTGCCTTTAAGTGTGCGCGTACGTGCCCCGACGCCGGGCACACCTGGGAATCGAATCCACAATACGCCACTAACGCCTTGACCCCCTAACTAACTCGCTCAAACATTGTACACGCGAAACTACACTCAAAACCGACGCACCATAGCCTACTTCCGTACGCATTTTCTTTTCGCGTTGGTCAACGATGATTGGTGAGCGTCGCCATCGGAGAGTAGTAACTGCAAAATTGTGCCAAGCGAACTTCAACCTTATTGAACATCGATAGGTATCAAAGTGGAATAACTGTGGAATACAAAAAAGAATTTTCTTGCAAATTGAAATAGTGTAGCCAAAGAAAAAGTGGGAATCGAAGCGTGCTCGTAAAAAGGCGTCCAGTTCTGCCGTGTCGCAGTAGTTACGGTTAATGCGTTCGGGGCAAATTGAGTTGTGCGGGGCACGAGAATTAGCTGGCCCCAGGGACGGGGCAGACAGAGATGACAGCTCTGTCTCCGATTGCTAAACAGGCGGAATGCGATCACTCAACACCGATCATAAAAATGGTTTTACTTACCGCGTATACATACAAAAAGGGTATTCCTTTTTTAAATCGGTTAATCGGTCTCGATTTGGTTGGTGGTAGGGCTTGTTTGTCCGCCTGGCTAGCTACCACCATCTTATCTAAACATGTCGCCATAACATCAATGTTTGTAGCATTGTTGTGTTCCGGTAGCTAGAGATAAGATAGCCAGTACCTCACTAGTTGAGGATCCCGGGTGAAGTGCGCTTCCATCATTGGCCTTATCATCACTTAACATCAGGTGAGATCAAGGCACTGTGCTTACCCGTTATTATAAAAAAAATACAAGAGGAAATGCATTAGGTTATGTGGGACTCTCCTCCAATAAGGAGGGTATCATCATCATCATCATCAGCTCATTTTATGTCCGTACTATTTCTATTCCTATGGATGGAAACGCCATAAAGAGGACAGGCCATAAACCACCACGCGGGCCCAGTAGAGATTGGTGGTTGTTAACGACTGCTAATGTAGCTGGGACCAACGGCTTTACGGATACCAAATTAATAGTTTACTAAAACCAAGCAAACTTAAAGACAAGGATTGAGGAGCTCGATGGCGCAGTGGTTAACGCGCCCGGTCTGCGAGTGCTGAGGTTAAGCAACTTTCGCAAAGGCCGGGCATCGGATGGGTGACCAAAAATGTATCATCTCGAGCTTCTCCGTGCTTTGGAAGGCACGTTAAGCCGTTGGTCTCGGCTGCATTAGCAGTCGTTAACAACCACCAATCCGCACTGGGTCCGCGTGGTGGTTTATGGCCCGTTCTGCCTATCCATTCATAGGGAAGGCTCGTGCCCCCGCAGTGGGAACATAATAATGAGCTTGAGCTTGAATTCCATATGCTATTTTTTCATGAAGGTTTAGCAGTAGCACGTTTTCGGGAGATCATCATGATCAAAAGTATCTACAACTGCAGTAAGTGATCGGTAAATCAACCCTAAAATAACCAATGAACCTAAAACGGATCGACACATCGATCGTTAGCAAAGATTCCCATCCGAATTCAAAGCACTCAAACGCATTGAACACAGATTATCTCAGGCAACACAAAACAGCCGCAGATTAAGAATATCAAAGAGCTATTCTGTACCTTTGGTTAGATTGTCAAATAACGCCTCTGTAGTTGAAAGGTCGCCCGCGTTTAACCCTCAAATGATTGGGTCTATAATCTCACTGTTTAATTCTTTCGGTAGCGGAGACCGAGCATGGGAATTTCCGATTATTTTCTGCTTGAATGGACGTATGTCTAAACAATCTTTTTGTTGCGGTTATAAGATGGCGACGAATGTAATGGAACGCTAATAGTTGTTAGAGATAAGGCGTGAAAAATGTTTGAGTCCTTCTATGCAAAATTATATAAACCTAATAATATTAAAGTTGCTTATAATCTAATTCTAACTTTCATTGAAAATATAAAACAATGTTTAATTTCTTTATTCAAGTCATGAAAGAACAGTTTGTGAGTATTTTTGCACTCTTCGATTTTAATCTTGGAAAACATTTTTCCTTTAAGATTTTACCTTATAGGTATACCTATCGAAAATGTACACATATCTCAAAACTACAACTCTTGGTCATGATCATATTTTTAACACACATGATAAGACTGATTTCTTGTACAAAATAATTCTTAGCACCTTTATACCTTGCTTTTTCATAAGTGACAATTATGACATGTCACATTGTAGCAGTGAAGTGGTTCTTCTTGCTCCTGCGTAGATATTAACGGACGACAACAATATGCGTCTCAATATTTTTTTAAATGACTCCAATAGAGGGTTATAAGTACGTATTATATCATAAATCTTTGTAACATTCGCTTTGAAAGTATGTAGCACTTTAAAAAGACGTTATGTCTGTGACATGTTGAACGGCTTGGATATCAGACGTTCTCTGCTCTAAATGATTTTTTTTAAACAATTCAAATAGAAACTTTTTTAATGGCTCTAGTTGGTGTCTTTAAAGTTGTTTCTAGGATTGCGAGCTCGATTTCCCCACTAAGCCGTAATCATCTATCTACAAAGTTCAAAGCAGCTACCTTTCATCATGTCAGTACAAACGAAATGGTACACCCGATACATGCAAATGTCAATGTAAAAAGATACAACTTCCTAAATTCCCGACTTCACTTATTCAACGGAAAGGTTCTCAAAGGGAAATTTACACCCCCACGTTAAGGGTCGGCTAGTTTTCTTTAAAAGCGCGGACATTTGAGCCGTTGAGTTTAGTCAACCGTCCGTCCCCCGGGTGAGGCACGGTCACTTACAGAGACATTCTAATAAATAGACACACTTTTTCAAAGTCACGCGCGCATGCAAAGTGTTAGAGTTGAGCTGAAGTTTGCGGCGCTCTCGCACCTTGAGTTATGTTTTGCAATTTCGTTGCGGGGTCGGTATGTTTATCGTGAATTAAGATCGAGCGCTGATTTGCACTGAGCAATGAAGGGTTAAGTAGCAAATATTGAGGTAATCGAGTAATAAAGATAATAATTTCATACCTAGATTAAAGTACTGGGTCGTGTGAATTTATAAGCATTATGTTGTATATGTTGTTCATCATAAATAAATTGAAAAATGAAATGAAATGAAATATATTGATTAGAACACAGTACAAACTTATGTAGGTACATAAAACAAAACAGAAAAATTACATAAATTAATTGCTTAATCGTTGAAAGCGGAAGCTTTTTAGCGCAAATCCTTCCAACATCACTTAAGACGACTTGGTATTTAAAGACAAGTAGGTATCCATAGAAAGGTCGGTCGGTAATATTTCAGATAAATTGTTTAGCAAGCACCTACTTCGTAACAAATAGACAGACTAAATTCATATTTACATAACAAACGAACGGACAGATCTGGCATCTATTAACTAAACGACGCGCCATCGCCATCTTATTTATACGAAGGGAATTAACAAATAAAAGATAGGGGACGTCTATATTTGAGATGGGAAATGAAATTGTCATCGGCTTATTACGCCCAGGGATCATTGATATTATTCGAGATTATTGCTCGGTGTTAGATGAGGATTACCATTTAGGGATAAATGGTGGAAGAGTGATACGATTGTATTATCTTACTAGGCGGCCCGTCCCGGCTTCGCACGGGTAGACATTTCTGTTTTAGTATAGCCTATGTTACTCAGCGTTAATGTAGCATTCTAATGGTGAAAGAAACTTTTAAATCGGTCCTGTTGTTCTTGAGTTTGTTCGTAGCAAACATACAAAAGTACAAAGCTTTGCTCTTTATAAATTAGTATGATATGATAAAAAGTTTTACGAAAAAAGAGCCATTTTTATTGTCATTGGATACAGAAAATAAATGACAATCTTTTTAATGTAAATGAAGCTTTTTTTGAATGTCAAAGCTAAAACTACGGAATGGCTTCTTCTTAGCTTGCGGTAGTTTGCACCGAGAAGAAGCCGCAGGAAACTCGGCAAGGGTTACTTTTTACTCCGGTTTTATGGTAAAAAGGTTGTAGGTATATACATTGTCGTAAAGTAAATCTTGACTTTTAATTGACAAAGTAAGTTATTTTACCATATTAATATGTCACATGTAGTACAAGTAAAGCCAATTAATGATATATAGACATACAACTATTTTCACAATACTTTTTAGTTTTGATGTCATCATAATTTTTTTTAATGTAATTAATTTATGTTGTACTGCCAATAATGTATATCTTCTTCTTATTTCTTCTTCATCATCATTCAGTGCCATCTTCATACTGAAAATTGGAGATCAGTATTCAACATTTTCTGCGATCCCTTATAGCTTGTTTTAACTGGCGATAGCTAAGTTTTGATATGTTAGGAATTAATTACCTCCTAACTAGACACACTAGTAATATACTAGGGCTAACCTAGGTTTAACTACCGCTACCCGCTACAGTTACGGTTGTTAGGTAGTATTACTGAAACTACAAATTATTATAACCAGCCCCAACTAGCTTTAACCAGCTAAATATACGTCCCGCAATTTGGCCTGTAGGCGTGCGTAACATATACAAAAATCCTCATTTTATATAATATAATTTCCTAAATCAATAAAATAAGATTACAACATCCAAAAAACTAGAAATTCAATTCGTACGTTACATCAGCTTTACTAAGTGAAACAAGTAATGTTTTATGTTCGTCTTTTGTCATAAAATCGATTGTACTCTACTGAAAATTTAATACGATACGATAATAATTTTATGTTTTTTTTTCAGAATCGATAATTCAAAAATGTCAAAGGGTGACGAAAACGTGACCGTCTCATCGTGTTTACATCACGACGGCCGTATGATGGCAGCGTGTCTAACTTGGGGTCACGTTAGTCACTTGTGGACGAAAACCAACGAGATCGACTCGCAATATCGACTTTCATACCAACACGTAAAGTTGATAATCCTGTACCACTATAATCGCGAAGTGACCCGGTGGTTTTCGTTAATATGTTCAGATTGTAGAGCGGCGGGTGGTTTTGATACTTGATTGAATTTTTGACGTTTTTGTTGAAGGTAGTCGTGCATCATTGATTAACTGGACTCCGTTTCATTGGCATTACTCGTATCATCACTTAACATCAGGTGAGTTCGATGCTTACACGTAAGATATAAAATATAAAATACATCAGGTGGAGCGGAGTTATAAGCCTACTTAAATGTAACTTCAAAAAATGATCTAATTAGTATAACTTTCAAGATAGCTGAAGAGTTAACCCTATTCTTGGCATAGTGGATTATTTGAGACACATAACTTACAAAAAATTTCGAGTAGTGAAAAAAGAACACATTTTATACAAAAAATATATATCATTCTACAAAAAAAAACCTCTGCCAAGTATAGGGTTAATTCCGTAGCAATTGCGAATTGCGGGAGAAATTCGCTTCGACCGGCTTTTTATTACCTTACCGTCCTTTATTATGCTTAAGACCAAGCGCATCCCCTTGTGAACTTTTAAAACAATTTAATAAGATTGGAAAAAAAACGCAGGGCTTCTTTTTATCTAAAACTCTTAACCCTTGGAACGACACGGGTAAGTTTAGCGATACAAACAAGTTAATATTTTACTTATTACAGTGAATGTGCTAGAAAGAGTCCATTATACCTACATCAGAAAGTAAGTGCAGGCAGTTTCACATGCTACATATTCTTGGTTTTTTAAGTTGTGTATTCGTCTGTATTAAAGCAAGTATCAAGGTCAGGTGACCCGTTCGGATATAATCACGGGGCGCAGTCTCGCGGGACTAGCGTTTACTACTCGCCCCGAGATGAGGCTAATATGACTCGGCGAATTCAGAACGGACTCGTCGCGACAAGGGGCCTTCTAATAGATCCCGTCTTGAAGGCTCCCGTATTCGAGAGGTGGAGATTGAATGATCTTAATCGTTTGCAGGAAGAAGTGGCAATTATAAAAGTGGACATTGATATACCTATTCGTGCAAAAGACATTTTCGGACTTGACATTGTGAAAATTGAAATTGATACCTGATGTAATTTTTACAAACTTAAACATTTTTATTTTGTTTTGTTTTGTGTGTTGTGAATTTGTGATTGTCTTTTATTTTATTTTTTTGTCTGTTTATTTGTGATGGAAAGTGTCCTTTTATGATGGGGCACTTTCCAATTTTTTTTTTTTGACGCTGTAAGGGAGAAAAGAGCTGGATACTTGCTGAGTTTCTTGCCGGTTCTTCTCAGTACAAGATCTCCTGCCCAGAGTAGATAGACTTACGAACCGATGGCATAAAATGACGTTCATAAGAGCTATTTGTAGCCTAAACTAAATAAATGATTTTGAATTTTGAATTTTTTTGAAAGTAAGGATATAAAGTACTATGAGAGTCACAGCGAAAGACTTAGCGCATTAAGCGCATTTAAAACAAGCCCCACCGCCAACTAAACCCCGCTGGGAATCGAACCTTTGTATCTAAGACCGTTCTTAATAACTAGAGCGCTGAGGTGAAAATGTTATTAGATAAAATTTATAATATTAAGATAATCTACCAGGTACCTACCTCTATTAAATGCCCTTTTTATTTATTACAGGCGAATCATGTTGTCGTGCTCGTGTCTGATAGAAAATGTAACATAAATTATTTTTATTACTCCCAATGCATACCGCATTGGGAGTAGCTTATGTCCAGCAGTGGACTGACATGGGCTTATTATCCCAGATACTGCGACGGGGCTTTTAAAAGGCCCGAAAAGTATTATATAGATATACCCTAATATAATAATTTTAGAGTTTAAACGCCTGGCCGTACTATTTGGGTGCAGATGTTTGTTAATATTAAATCATTATTTCTCTTTTCTTTTCTTCTTTTTTGGGATAAATACAAATTCCAAAATATTTTTTAAAACGACACGAACCAAACATAAGTAGTAGACGAACGGCCAACAAGCGACCCTTGCCCAGTGGGACGAGCGATTCGCCTGCTCGCCAAATTGCCGCTCTTTAAGTGGACTTTAATAATCACGTCATATCCAATTTTCCTCAGAAACGTAAACGGAATATCAATGTAACAGGGTCCCGGTCCTGTTGATTGAATATAGTTTTATTTGTTTTGTAATTACCATTCAGACATCTCAGCTATTATTATGGAAATAGGTAATGGACAAGGCAAGTTTCCTAGTATTAGGTCCTTACCTACGAAATTGACGTTTTTTTCTTACTTATTAAAAGGTCTAAAAGTTCTAAAAGTCAATACCGTTTGTTAATATTATTATACACCTTTAATTAGGACTATGTTACTTTAGCTTCAGTAATAACAATGATTATTAATTTTGTGCCTTTACGGCCCAATTTTTTTTTTAAATTAACTACTTTTTATGTTCGCGGAATTGTCTTTTTGTTTCATTGTAGCTTTGAAGGGACTTGATTTTTTTTCTTTTTAATGTCTGCTATATTTAGCTAGTGAAACAAACACACTACTCTACAATTTTTATAGTGTTAACATAAAAAGATGCTAAGAAAATAAAAAAACAAAACAGTATGAAAAATTAAATTTTATAAAAAATCTTCATACAAAACGTCAATTTCATAGGTAAGGACCTAATATTATAGTAACTGCTTGGACATGGTTCAGCGTAGAAGCCTCAACTTCTTTAATTCTCTGAGTATTGTAATTGCTATACAGATACAGATATGAATGTATTGAAACCAAATCGGTGGCAAACTTAATAACTTTTAAACTATCATTTCAATAATGTTAGAGTAATTTATAAATGAGATTATTACCATGTTTCCGATGTTTCGGAACATTTGCATGCGCCATGAACAGGGACGTTATGTTAACCTTTCAAAAACTTAAACAAAAAATAACAACAATTTTAATTACTTCAATCAAAATAATATTCATAATTCCAATGAAATTAATACTTAATCTAAAATAAATAATAGTATCGGTTGTACTACTACTACCCTTCGCTCCCTATTATTTAAGTGATGCAATCTTCGTATAAAAAATGACCGGCCCAATAAAAGTGTCGATCCGCGTATGACTAATAGTGGCTAGCCTCCTTAGCAAATTGCCTGCCAAAATGGTAGCGAAACTGGAAAATTGTTTCATTCATGAAAGCGATAGCCCGGATTTACTGAGGATAGCTTTCTGATGAATAAAATAGTGGTGCGGGGATCATCTGGCCCCATATGATAGCTTGCGGGTTGTCAGATGGACAAATGTTTGTATTAACATCGTATCAGATCGGACGCGATTATTTTGTGGACCCTTTTTTCTTTCGTTTTGCCTAGATTTGTTGTTTTGCACAGTGTGCATTGGGTTACGATACTACTACTACATTTCTCGTAAAAGATTTTGAATGTTGTATTTGATTTTATTTCTAAGTTATTTTGCTGTTTTAACTAATAGCTATTATTTTCATTGGGACCGACTATTAACAAAAGTAAACTTACACATACTTATGATAGTGTTACATACCTTATTTTGAATAAAGATAACATTTAAAGATATTGCAGCTGAAAATATTACATGAACATATTGACTTGCATCAGGTTCATTGTTTTTTCTTTTTAAAACATTTTCAATTAGTACCTTTTTTCACTACATTTTTATGTAAGTCGGCAATTTTTTTGTTGTACCTATATAAATACTTTCGCCTGGCTTGCGTTTAGAAAAATGGTAAGTATAATTTTCATTATTTATTTAAGTTGTAAGTTATTAAGTAATTATTTTCATGTAGTCACTGTGTGCCACGCGGCTACTGCAGTCTGGTAACAATTTACGAAATAATATAAATAAATAATATTAAACAAAATAACTAACTTCACAGATTATTTTATCAAGAACTTCAAAACGAAGACTTTAACCAAAACTGGTCAATAGTACCGCTTCCGACAGAGTCGGAGTTAGAAATTAACAATACAAAGAGAACTGCCAGGGCCGCATTCGCAGCCAATTGAATGGAGAAAGCAATAATAGTTATTTGCAATAATCGACTGAAGGGATGGCTGATTGCGCCCGGGGTGGGTTTTTCCCGTATTTTTGTCTGGCAACTGCCAGCGTTCGTTAGTTCGCCCACTATAATTTGTATAATGTCCTATTTCTTATTAGTGTTATAGGTATACTACGCAGTTTTGAATAGAATAGAATCGTAATGTTTATTAAAAAGTGCATACAATCATGTTTACTTAATTCTATTATAAGTTACATAATGTTGTTGGGCCAGGATTTTTTAGATGGAAGTGGCCTCTAAGTATCCTGATGGTAAATGATGCAAAGATGTGAGCGTACTAATCATCAAGTCCGCTGTAAAGGCCACCTCAGGCCAACAACAAACCTTCTCAAAAAAGGAGTTATGGAACTGACCAAAAACTATGGTAGGTACGTTGTTGTTATGGCGATAGAGTTTGATAAGATGATAATGACTAACATGTAATATCCCTATCACCTACCAAACGAAGGACAATAATTTGTACCATCCGCTGGGAACCTATCCTGTAACTTCTAGGACTTGGAACGGTGGTTAACAATGACTTTGAAGCAAACTTATGATTTTCGATAATTATTTTACGTCGTTTCTAACTAACCTTTCGAAGTATTCTAACCAACTCTAATACGCCGATTATTCAGCAACAGTAGGTCCACTCAACCATAAAAACGAATGCGGAGTGACCAGTACAATGTCACTGATGATGTAGAAGGGTATGTAATGGATCATATTCGGGACACTTGTCTCCCGGTTAATGCTGACATTGACCGGGGTTGATCGATCGGGCTCACCCTTTATGAACTTTCTTATTGGATTGTTTATATCTACAGATCTTGGATTAAAGGATAAAAGTTTTGTATGTAGGTAATATTTGATTTAACACAGACCGTGTTTGATGTCGGCCGCCTATGATCTTTACAGGGCAACTGGATTTATGGGCGACAGGTTTGATGACTCGATGAGAAGAAGGCTTCATTACATACGAGGTCACATGTCACTGACATTATGTCAGTTCGTGGCGAATATAAATAATAGTAGGTACACACGGCGGCCAGTCAACCTACTCAAACTTGTCAAATTTCTCCAATGAATAGTGATCCTTATAACCTAACGTTAAAGTTCAAAATTTATTGTAGAAATTTGAGAGTTTTGGGTAGGTTGATCTGCCGCCGTGTGTACTAGAATATGTATATACTAATGTAGGTACATATTAAATGTAGACCACGTCAATCACACCAATCCGTAGACTGCAATATAAAAATAGTTATAAATAAAAAAACTGTCGTAAAATGTATTTTTTCCAATTATTTCTTACTAAATGATCAAATGTGAATATTGACTACTTTCGACAGGCTTGATTTTGCCTGCAACTGTGCTTTTAATGGACTAAATTATTTCTTGGAAACCAATTTTTGATCAAAATGTTATTACGCAAAATCACCTGCAGACAGTTGCACTCAAACCGCAAGTATCGATCGACAAGATATATTGAAATCGGCGATTTACAAAGTTACAGAAAAAGATCTTTTTTGACTTTCATTGTTTTTAATGAATTTTGTAAATGTATAAACAAGGTTTTGTTTTTTGACTTATTATCACAAGTTGAGGGCTGATAGGTGTTTGAAAACTAAGTTAACCCTGTAACTTAACTATCAACATGACATGGAATCTCTAATCCTCAACGATTTTAATTAATGTAGTTTAATAATAATATGGTCATGATCTACATGAATAGTTTGTGAATACTTTTACATATAATTTCATAAAAGTTAAATTCGTCAAAACCAATTAACATAAAGTTACACATTTTTTTAAAAAACTGCTTTCTATACTCATTCAAAAATCTTGTCAAACAGATTCGCTAAGCAATTAACATTGGAACCTAACTCCTGGACTTGAGATATTTTGATTTGTAAATTATCATACCTAGTATGTTTCTAAGTTTTAAGATTTTTTTAATAGTATTAAAATCGATAGAATGTTCCAATTGTTTATGACGAAAGTATATTTCACTTCGAACGTCGAAGTACTATTCTCAAAGAGTTCTTAGTAGGTCGGTGGCGAGCGCGGACGGTCAGCAAAAACGGGGGCCGCGACGAATCGCCGTGAGTCGGCGTTTGGACGCTGATTGAGCGCGGCTACTGTGCTATACAGGGTGTTATGAAAACATAGAAACTACTTATATTTTTATAAAAAATGCTAAAAAATATCCTTGAGCAGGGTCTAAGACCGCACCCTGTGACATACCGGGTCAGATGCATAGGAATTACAGATGGTGTGGGCTTAAACCCAGATCATGGTTTTTTTTAACTTTTTCAAATTGTAATGTTCTCGCAACAAAATTTTGCGTAAAACAAAAACTAAACTTTTCATACTATACTTTGTAATCAGTCTTCTGATGATGAGTTATTAGATTAGTAATGTAAATTTATATGAGTTACATAAATCACAATCATAATGTTTAGAGCCTTGACTAAATACTACAATGGTTTCTGACTTCGGCTGCAGTTTTAGTAGCTATTGTTTAATGCACTAAGCATTCCCTCATCTATACAAGAGCACTGAGAGTCGTAGTCGGATATCTCACATATTAACAAAATAAAAATAAGTCGAACTATGAGATTATTTCAAGAAAATAAAGTAGATGGTTCGATTTCTGTGGTAAAAATGCCTAACACCATGCCCACCATCATTCCATTTAAGAATAATTTTACAGATAGTGATACGATATTGGTAAGTTTTTTTTTATGGACAGCTTTATTTTAAATCATTGACTTTAAACAAATTGCTTTTTTTCAAGCTTTTAAGTTAATTATTAAAGGTATAATTTGAAAACAGACCAGATCACAACTTTCAAGTTTTTTAGTTTAGAAGCTTTTTATAATTGCCAGAATATTTAAATAAACTTCCCCCTTTGTGAAAATCGTATAGTGACAAACAGAGAGAGACAGAGAGGGTTTAATAAAAACACAATCTTTAGAGATTAAATTCTAACAATTAATCTGAATTCAAATAAAGTTTATATGATCACATTGACGAGTAGCTTTTTGAGATCTAAAATAATTAAACTAAAATAATCAAACTAATAATGGAAATAATGTCGAAATATTCAGAGCAACCTGTACTTTTTCAATTAGAAAAAATAACAAGACAAATCGTAATAGATCCATATACACAAAAGGGTCCGCTATAACATAACAAATTTCGTTTATAAAAAATATTACCATTATTGCATCGATATTAAGTTCAAAATCGCGTGGTATCAACTCTTGCGCAGTCTGTAATTGTGTTCTGATATGAATAGTTAACTCGGGAGCCTCTTCGTAGATTATTCGTTAATTTTGTCCCGGATATTGGTGTGTTTTGTTGTTTATTTTTCGAATTTAATTAGTTCGACAGTTTTTATACGAACTTAAAGTGCTGTTTATGTAGCACCTTACCTTTAGTCAACTTTTAGTTATAGCTACCGCTCATGTCTGCGTGATTTACAGCATTTTTAAATAGTACATAATATAAATATTAAAAATTATCTACAAAGCACATACAATCTTGATCATATTCCAAATTCCAATAATCATTCTTCATTAAATATTTTTTTCGGAAATAAAATTATCAAATCGGCAACACCAAAAACTAAACGGCGCATTACATCGAACCTTCGAAGTTAACATGTTATCCGGAATAAAACCTCTAATTGTGGTTGGACAGCACAAAAGCTGCATTCAAGTTTTATTTTTTTTAAACCAACTGTGGTCAAGGCATCGTTTTCTCGGCTCAGGTGCATCGATTGAATTCGGCTTATCTCGTAAACAACGAGTAGTTTCGTTGCATAAATCGTTTTATTGTAGGGATTATGTTTTATTACGCTATTTCGATTATCGTTATGGTATTGTAATGATATGGTAGGTCAAACGCGTCGATTGGTATTGGATAGACTAGAGATTTGGTTTTGATTGGGACTGGAATATATTTGCGTTCGTAAGAGTGGGTTTGACCGCCTCTGTGGTCTAGTGGTTTGACCCGCGGTTTATAAAGCTGAGGTCCCAGGTCCGATTTCCAGAGGAGGACGTGTTTTTGTTTTCCGTTTGGGTTGTAGGTAGGGGTTTTTTATTGTGTATGGTAGCTATAACATCTCATCTATTACGCTATAACAACAATGATAGCAGGATTGTTGTGTTTGTTAAAAAATATAATAAATAATCAGTTCTATAGAGGATTGCATTGCAGAGGATGGGCAGCAGCATCTATCTGAGGTTACCCTCAACCTACTGCGATCGCCAACCCGCCTGCCAAGCGTGGCGATTAAGTACGGCAAATACCCCTCATATCCTTGGGGGAGGCCTTTGTCCAGCAGTGGATGTCTTTTGGCTGAGATGATGATGATGATAGAGGATGCTCTCCCGACGGCCTACTAGGGAATTGACCCCAGGTCCTCCAGGCTTGTGATTGGCGGCTCAAGCACTAGGTCTTACAAGTGGTGAATCGAATATATAGGAACATTATTGAATAAATACAAAATTACGAAGCTTTCATTAACTTTAACACATCACCCAGACAAATGTTGTTATACACGATACATATAATGCTGTTCAGACACGCTCTTTATTTTCCAATCAAAATATTTTAAAGCATGGATAAAAAACATTTTTTGTTTTTGAAATTTCACCTTTTTTGGCCCTTTAGAAATGTTGATAGAGTGTGAAAGGGTTTCTTGTGATGATTGAGTCAAAAGTTTTTGTTTCCTTGATAGAGGAGGCGTAAAAAGTTGTGGAAGGCTTTGTTTCTTGTTGGTGTTGAAGCCCTTTTAACATACCAAACGGTTGTGAGTTCAATTGATTTCTGCTCTACTATTTTATCTTGTGCCGACTTAGAGTTAGTTCAGCGTTTTCCTGTTTCTATTGCTACTATAATATGACGAGTTAAAATTAAGTGTAGCCATGTTTCGGTGTTTTATTGTAATGTGTACTGAACATAGCTTGATTTTATAATGTTTAGAACAGTTATTGAATTCGCTATTTTCTTAAAAATTTTGCGTTTATTTGCCGATCAAAATTAAATAAAACTTTAGTCAATGGCGTATCTACCTCTGTTTTAAAAATAATCTATAACTTACCTTTAACATTACTAACAAGAAAATTGAGCTATACTTATCTAATATTTTGTAAATCCTAAGCTTACCCGTCAAACAAGAAAAAAGACATCAAACCTCAGAAAAACCCCGCACTCGTTGAAAGTGTGAAATTAACTGGCTGTTATTGAATCCGCAGCAAAACAGGTATAACATCTACCATTCAAGGCGTACCACAGACTAGGTAATTCAAGTTTATGGCTACTATAACGTAACAAAAAAAATAAGAACGTAACGTAGAGCAATTGCCCAAAATTTGGTCAATGGAACCGGACTGTGTAGCGCGGTCAACAGTCTTGATCTTTGATGCCGCCGCTAATTCGGGTGTGCGGTTTTTGGAACTTTTGTGTTACTATTGGGTGGTTAACTTAGTGCCTTACAAATAAACAAAGAATAAGGTTCGAATAGTTATTCCGTGTTTTGTCTCTACTTTGAAATCGACTCTAATTTGAAATGACGTTTACATGACAGGAACAAAACACGGAATAACTATTCGGACCTTATTCTTTGTTTAATTGTAAGGGGCTAAATGTATAACGAGTATCTGTTGTTGGAAACGAAAGGAAAAAATAAACTTTTGGTGCCTAATTAATGTGTTGCTTAACCCTATTCATGGCATAGTGGATTATTTGAGACACTTAACTTACAAAAAATTTCGTGTAGTGAAAAAAGAACACATTCCATACCAAATAATGTATAATTCCACAAAAAAAAACTCTGCCAAGTATTAGAGCTAAGTTATTCTCCTATTTTTTTAACCGACTTCAAAAAAGGAGGAGGTTTCTCAATTCGACCGTATATTTTTTTTATGTCTTCGCGGATAACTTCGTCGTTTATGAACCGATTTTGATGATTCTCTTTTTGTTAGAAAGGAGATATCCCAGGGGTGGTACCATGACAAGAAAACCAGTATCTGATGATGGCATCCCAGAGAAATCGAGGGGAACCTTCGAAAGTCGTAGTGGCGACTAGTGCGTTTGTTATTTTTTTTATTAAGTATTTTAAAGCACTACTATTTAATGAACGTCTGGAGTCGATCTGATGATGGAGTTTAAAGACATTTGAGGGAACTCCTCAACGATTAACAGATATTATCAGGTGTTTGGGCTTGATTAATTTATATTGATGAGAACCTGTCATTAGTGGTCTGATAATGAAGACGAAGGACAGTCAAGGTAACTCCTCAACGTTTTACAGTAGCTACCTTGTGTTTGGACTAAATTAATTTCTATTGATGAGAACTTTGCACCCTTAAGCGTTATAAGTGCCATTACAGGTCTGATGATGGAGACCATAGACAGTCGAGGGAATTCCTCAACGATTTACAGCAGTTACCTTTTGTTGGGCTTACTTCATACGGTTCAATAAGTCAAAATGTTCAGTTCGTACATAAATAATACCTAATTAAGATTGAAGTTTTACATAGGAATACCACTACCTACTAGGCCGTTGTTTCCTCTTTTGAGAAGCATTCTTGTTAGGTCTACCCATCACTAAAAATCATAAAATAAAATAATTTTTAACAAAAAAAACCGACTTCAAAAACAGGAAACTAAAAAAAAGTAAAAACAGCTCTAAAAAGCAAGAAATAATATTGAAATAATATTTTAATTATCTAGATCCGCATATCAGTTTTAAAGAAGGTGGAGATAATGGAACAACCATAAAAGTTTAAATGAAACAAAATTGTCCCGCAGTCGACCACTTATTTCAATATTATTTCTTGCTTTTTAGAGCTGTTTATACATTTTTTAGTTTCCTGTTTTTTGAAGTGGTTTTTTTCTGTTAAAAATTATTAAACATATGAGTTTATAAGGAAATACAGTATTAAATAGTTACACCGAACGATCTTAATTAGTTATAAGAAGAACGAAGTTACTTTACAACAACGTACCTGATGTTTTTACTCCAAAAAACTAACAATGTAATACTTTTAAAACATACCTTGAAAGAATTATGCCAGAGAAAAAGTACTTTGATATTGAATAGAAATAATACGATTTATTTTTGAAGATAATTGAGTCTCATTAAAATAAATGACGTAAACATACTAGGCCGATCTATTTTAATTCAGTTACATTTAATATAAAGTAAGTACTTACACAAGTTTTGTGCAAACGGTGACTTATTAAAGCAATAAGCCAGTTTCTGGGAAAATGACAAATTACGAAGGTGAACTTGATGTGGCGATATGTTTTACGGTAATATTGCCTCGTTTAAATTGTACTCTTGGACGAGATTTTGATCTTCTCTTGTTTTGACATTTTTTTGTTTTGCAATTTGGTTCATAATAATAGTCCAGAAAGGAGTCTCTGAACTTATTTAATGCTTAATATTAAAAGCAATGTTTTCTTTTGTTTTAGAGTCTTTATTTTTTTAATAAGACAACTAGGTTTTAGTCATTTACTATCAAAGATTAATAAAGTAATGTTCTTAATTCAACGTTATGATTGTAGTGCCTGCAAATGAAGAATAATAGGCTTGCGTTTTGTTCAAAAAGGAGATAAAAACGATTGGGATTGAAAAGATCTTCTAAATCTTACAAAACTTTATAATTTAATTGGCTGGCTGAAGAAGTTGGTAGGTGTTTTAATGTTTTAGATTTATATATACTACTATTGTGGATATACTAAGTTGAAGTTCAAGTATCAATTGTAAATATTTGCTTATTTATATAAGTTTACTATTATTCCAATAGTTGGCACGATGTGTTTATAATAAGTTGAACATTAAGCAAAAATTGTTAGTTTTAAATATACAAACTACCTAGTACTTATTATATTACATTTATCCAGGGAGTGAACCTGCGACTGCTACCTCTACACCAGGTAGGTCGACGGCCAATGCGCCTCACCATCACAAGATATTCAGAAAGATTTATTACATCTGTGGCGCAAGCTCCACGTTGCTATAGCTTGCTGTCATGACGCGATAAAATCTTTATTTCAGTTCATAACTTGTCGTCCACGCTTGTAAGATAATAGCTGCTTAGCATTGTAAAAAAAGTACTTGCGGCTGCTTTTAGTAAAACAATGGCCTAACAAATAAAAATACTTGAAGAAATTGACTTAGTAAATACCTGCATTTATTTTTGTGCAACTAACAATAAAAGTTTTGATTTTGTTTCAATATTCATGATGGAGTTTTTTTTTAGTTTGCTATGATTAGTTGTTTTAATTTATAACATAATTTTAACTTATTTTGTGTCACACATTTATTGTAACATAAAGATAAAGTTTAATTGAGGAAAATCATTGCCATTTATTAAGTTTATGGTTTTTTATAACAACTTTTTAATGTGGCCATTTGAGTTATCACTACCTGTAATGTGTAGTAACAATTTGGTACTTAAAAACTATGAAAATATAACCTGACTTAAAGTACCCGGTACTTACCATAACTTAAAAACCTGTACTAAAATACCTACCCTTGAGGTAATAACCGCTTCTTTTGTTATTTAGTTTAGATTAGCTTACAGCTTTAAGGCTTTTTGTGTCTTTGAAAAAATAAGTATTTAATTCAATAATCGAATAACATTGCCTTATTCAATAGTAACTACTGAAATTTTCTATCCTTTTTGGTGAAACTTCATTATTAATAACATCAAATAACAACATCAACACAACGTTTGCCATAATAAGTAGTTTAAAAGCCAACTGGAATAAGCACACAAATAAAATAATAGCAAATAAATGTATAGCAATCAAAATATTAATAATAGTTAACAACCTGATAACATAACAGTTTCGGTATAAAAGTGTTAGCTTATTAGAGATGCTTTCAAGACGAGTATTTTCCATAACTTTTAAATAAAGAAAATAAAAACATTAAAAATTGTTTTCAATCAAGTTGTCAAGCTGTTAGCTAAGAGTGAAACTAATAACTAAAATTAAAAATATAATAAAAAAAATGAAACGTGCCCAGGTTCGAGATGCGATTGGTTGGATGCTTGTTGCTGCCGACAGATATCCGGGCTTGTCTGTACGAACCAGGAATGAGTGAAGGCCGGGTTTAGGCCAGGATTGAGGCCGGCCCCAGGCCCCGGGAGGCCCATGACGCCGGGCAGGCCACCTGGCCTCTGGTGGTGGTGGAAACCTGCGGAGGCCACCGCGTAGTCCATAGCTACCGCTTGATACGGTAACATCGCCACTTATCACTCGCGTTATTTATTAGTCTGAAATAGCACTCGAAAGTTTAACACAGTTCATTTTTGGAAAGTATCTAGATTGTCTGGCCGCACAAAAATTTGTTCCATTTTCAAAAAACAGTCGCTTCACTTTTGTTCTTGGTTCGATTTGATTTGTTTGTTCTGTGTTTCTCTGAAGCTATTTACGAGGAGAGCCCCTTAAGTCCCATTATTCACAGAGGTCGCTGTCACAGAATTCTTCGGGGTTGTTCATAGGTCACAGACGTCGGTCATGTTTCAGACGCAGACGTTTTCAGTTATCAAACAAACGCCCGTTCTATTTTCGTGGGCGATCATTTACGGGGCTAGCTATTCACTGGGGAAAAGTCACGCACAGCCACCCACTTAATAAATATTCTGGGCATATATCCGTTTTTACGCGGACGTGACTGGCGGGATACTGTCCGCTTTTCACGTACGGAACGCGCGGCCGATTATCGAAAACAGTTGCATGCGTCCCCCTCTTCCGACCTCGGACGTGCAACTGAAATCGAGCACGCGCGCCAAACGCGACTCTATCACACTCGAGCCTAGACACCCCGTGCACGATCCGCTCGGGAAATTAGAAAAGGACACCGCACTACCAGCGAGCGAGACGCAGCACCGTCGGACGTCATCGCGGAGTTAAAAGTCTGCATCGTTACACAGCCGTAATAGGCGGTTACGTGATTGGGCGTGGCTTGGCCTATTAAGTTGAATTGTCGCACTCTGATTGGTTGAAATTGGTAGTAGTCGTCTACGTGATATGTTCAGGAATACGTTTATAGCTCGCGCTCATAGAATATAATAAGTGAGTTGTAGGTTTGGATGCGCGCCAGTTGTGAAACGGTGGCTTGTTGCGGTTTCGTTCCCGATTCGCGTTATGGGTTTTAATTATTGGTTTAGGGACCGTTAATGGGTTACACGGCGTGTTTAGCTCGTTGCTGCATGTTTAAACGGGTGCGATCGGTGAATGAGCGTACGTCTATGGGCGGGGCCAGCTATTGATTGACAGGCTGTCTGCGCTGGCGAATTGTGAAACAGCTGCTCGCTAACATGCTGTCTACCTATAACCAGACATGGAGTCTAGCACTTGTTAGATATTATCATTTTTGTATCGGAAGAGATTCCAATAAGGTCTTTGCAATATTCCTGTAAGCCAATATTGGAGTTAGTACAATATCTACTTCAATATTTAAAAAAAAGCGGTATTTCTATTCGATTTTTCACAATGATTAGCTTATCTATTTATCAACAAAACGCTAATATTTCAAAAATATTAAAAACTACCCTTTTTTTAGTTTCTTCCTCAGACTGAAAAGCAAATTCTACGAGTATCCTAACACTATAGCCTACCACTTTTAAAGTAGACTTTTGTGGTCAACCTTAAACAGAACACTAGCAGTTAATAAAAAAATAAAAACACACCCAAAATTTCAAAACAAAACGCATCAAAACTATTCGAAATCCATTAGGCAGTATCGGTACGTTTCCCCGGCTCGATACTGGCACCGGCAGCGAGTTCAAGTTCGCTCACGTCTCAGCAGTTAGTATGCGGCCCTGCGCCTGCCACCTATAATGGAACAGCCCAGCTGATTTCTGTATAACCTCAGCGTGAGAGCAAAGATCTCGACTATGCTATGTTTGACACGATCATATAGTAAAGTAAATAGTCTACAACTGTTCCACTGCTTGCAAAAGCCAATAATAGGTACCAACCAAATTAAAATCTTTTCTTCGGTTTTTAATCGACTTCCAAAAAAAGGAGGAGGTTTTCAATTCGACGACCTATTTGGTCGAGTGGTTTGTATACCGGTTTTCATGGTGTTGCCATCTCAGGTCCCGGGTTCGATCCCCGGTCGAGTCAATTTAGAAATTATGGTTTTTCTAAATTGTGTCGGGTCTGGGTGTTTTTCATGTATAATAATGTATGTATTTAAGTATTTTATGTATGTTTATCCGTTGTCTAGTAGGTACCTAACCACTTAACGAGTTTCATAACGAAGCTTCTCTTGGGCTAGATAATTGGTGTGAGTGTAGGAAAGTTTAGTTTGTTCAATATTAAAAAAAAGATTGTATTTTTTTTTAAGTTTGTTACCTCAGAACTTTCGACTGGGTGAACCGATTTTGATGATTCTTTCTTTATTCTATTCTCATCTAGCATTATCTTCACGCTCATTACCAGACGTAGGTAATTATAAAATAATGATTGAGAAAATGGAAACAATGCCCTTGATGCAGTCAAAATTTGTTCAAGCTGCAAAGTTATCCAAACTTACATTTCCTTATTACTTAAGTAAGAAGTAAAGTAAATAATCTATAATTGTCCCACTGCTGGGCAAATGCCTCCATCACTGAAATCAAGTCTATCGATACAATTTGGTAAAGGCTTAACCAACTCGCTTGTCAAATGCGGGTTAGTGATCACAAACCCGGGCTATGTATGGAAAAATCCGAAACACACTATGCCCGACCTGGGAATTGAACCCGGGTCCTTCGGGTGTCGGGCCGAGCGGTTTGCCACTCGGCCACGGAGGCGTCATACCTATAATCCTACTTACTAATATTATAAACGCGAAAATTTGTTGTTGCGGATGTTTGTTACTCTTTCACGTAAAAACTACTGAATGGATTTGGATGAAATTCGGCATACATATAGTTTATAACCGGGAATAACACATAGGATACTTTATATCTAGATATTCCCACGGGAATGAGAACCACGCGGGTGAAACCGGGAACCACGCGGGTGAATCCGGGAACCACGTGGGTAAAACCGCGAGCGGCCACTATTAAACAATACTTATACTTAATTATTATTTTATCAGCCGTAAGTGTCCCCACTCCTGAGCAAAATGCTCCCGACACTGTTTCCACATCTTCAAGGTCACATTCAAAATCATTCCATAGATTTTCGGTAAAAATAATAAGAGAAAATTTATTACGTTCACACCGTACCAATTTATTTGGTAGATAGGAGTAAATTGACCAAATATTGTCATATATCATATATCACTGCTGATGGATAAAGGCCTCCATCTACAAACCAAGTTAATTGAAAATCGATGGTATTGGTTCTATCACCTACCTCGGCATTAAGTAATGGTGATCACAAACCTGCGCCGAAATATCGAAAAAAACAAACTATGCTTGACGTACTTAGGGTTAACCCAGCAGCTCCCAGACAGCGTTCGATACCTTTTTTTTATGTTAAAAGGAGGCAAACGAGCAGGCGGGTCACCTGATGGAAAGCAATCACCGCCGCCCATGGACACCCGCAAAACCAAAGTAATCGCGGATGCGTTGCCGACCTTGAGGAAGGAGTTGGATCTTGAGGAGGGAGTAGGAATTGGGAGGGGGGAGGGGTGGAAGATGGGCCTATACTTTTTATTTGTATTAGTAGGTCAGAAACCCTACGGTTTCTCCTTAGAGCTGACTCCACTATAAGAAACGACTAAAAACTGACACTGCTAATTTAAAAAAAAACGATGGTCCATAGACAATCACTAAGGAACTAGACTAAACCATCTTCGAGTTCCGCTATGGTGCTTCTAAATATAATAAGATTAAGGTTAACATTATTATTATTCTAATTAGTAAGGCTCTTGTTATTCGATGGAACTGACATGTTGTCATAAACAAAAGTTCCTAAATTAAATAAAGAGAAAGAAAGAAAAAGACTGAACTGGCTGACTAAAGAATATCTCTTAATTGTAAACACAACATTCAGCGTTCACCTAGCCCTGATCTGGACTCCCGAACAAGTGATGGACCCGAAGTAGCTCAGGATAGAGACAGGTGGAGATAGATAAGGGGGACATTTGCTCTGCTGAAGGAAATAATGACTCATAGCTAGATAAAGATAGATAGATAACTGCCACATATCACACCGTCGGACTCCTCGAAATCAGGCGGTTTGCGGGGTAGGAGAGTCCCATATATATCATGCGTTGCCCCAGATACAAGACTAGGTAAGTCTAGCGGCCCGTCCCGTTTCGCACGGGTGGACATTCCTTTTATAACCTTAACCTATGTTACTCAACGCTGATGTAGCATTCTTATGGTGAAAGAATTTCTTAAATCGGTCCAGTAGTTTTTGAGTTTATTTGTTACAAACATACAAAAATACAAAGCTTTCCTCTTTATAATATTACTAGCTGTGCTCGCGACTTCGTCCGCGTGGAATAGTGACTTTCGGCAGCATTTTTAATTTTTTAGGCTCTTTTCCCGTTTTTGCAACATTTTTCACTGATGCTTCGCTCCTATTGGTCGCAGCGTGATGTTATATAGCCTAAAGCCTTCCTCGATAAATGGACTATCCAACACAAAAAGAATTATTCAATTCGAACCAGTAGTTCCTGAGATTAGCGCGTTCAAACAAACAAACAAACAAACAAACAAACAAACAAACAAACAAACAAACTCTTCAGCTTTATATATTAGTATAGACTAGTTGACCCGGCGGACTTCGTACCGCTTTAACAGTTTGTATGACAACAAAGCAAAAAAAAAAGACGTCAAATGTTTCACAGCTAGGAGCATTTTGTATTGAAAAATTAAATTGTAGTTTTTAGTGTTTTCCGTTACTTATTATTTATGTTTCTCACCGTTTAAACCTTCCCTGAACTCCCACAAATATTTCAAAATCAAAATTAGCCAAATCGGTCCAGCCATTCTCGAGTTTTAGCGACTCAAGCGAACAGCAATTCATTTTTATATACAGATTATAGTCCACAGAACACAAGAAAAGTAGGTATGATATAGGAAAAATTCAATAAATGCCAATGTTAATAAGGTATTTTTAGATAGATACCTACCTATGGGTACGTGCGAGTGGTCAAATACTTATTTCGAGAAGTTTAAGACTTTTTGCTTTGCACAACCAAGCAGGATCCGACCCGAAACGCTCGGAGAATCTAGTAGGGAAAGGAGACATGTTTGCCTGATACCATTCTCGTGTACCATTCTAGTGTTTCGATCACACGGCTTGAGGAACCCTTTAAGTTTCTCGCCGTCCTAAAAAAGTCTGGGGTCGCTGAAAAGGCGCCGGAGTCTTTTAGAAAACTCTTTAAAATCAGTAAGTAAGTGAACTAAGTAAACAGCCTATATTGTCCCACTGCTGGGCAAAGGACTCCATCATTGAAATCGAGTCATCGCTACAATTGATGGGTAATGGCTTAATCACCACGCTTGCCGAATGCGGGTTGGTGATCACAAATCCGGGTTAAGCATCGAAAAATCCGAAATACATTTTGCCCGACCTGGGAATTTAACCCGGGACCTTCGGGTATCGGACCGAGCACTCTGCCACTCGGCCACCGAGGCGTTATAATCAGTAACAGCATAATTATTTCTTTCAAACTCTCAGCGCCTAAAATAACCGATTCAATTTCACCAGCTCGAATTCACAGTGAACGAACCAACCAAGTCAAACAATCGATTACAGAATCAAATGAATAATCGCATTACTAAAGCAGGGTCCAGTTAGATGGCCGCAGACCGGAAGCGGCCGGTTGCGGCTTCCGCCCACCGTTCCGCCATTTTGTGCGCTAATACGTCACACGTCCTGTAGGATGTTGGGACTAACATCAGAACCTATTAGACGACTATAATAGTCAACTGCGTTTAGAATTGAATGCAAATCGGTTTAAACCGATTGTTTATTATTTACATAAAGCACCTCACTTAATTAGATAAGCATATGCGAGATGGTAGTAGCAAATTATTTAATGAATATTGAAGTATGTGTGTGAAGTCTCCAAATAAAAATTCGCCTAAAGATTTAGAAACGTTAGAGACCTTAGTGTGTCCTGAAAATTTTATTAACCTTAAAAGCCCTACTGCTAGACCTTCCTACATGAACAATAATCATGGGGAGATCAGTCCAAAACCCACCACGGGACCAACGGCTAATGTGCGTTCTGAAGCAAGGAGAGAATCATCATCATCATCATCTCAGCCAAAAGACGTCCACTGCTGGACAATAGCCCAGAATATTTGAATTTGGTCATCTACTTATCCTATTTAATAGTGGTATACCTAGGATTGCGAACTTTAGTGGTATACCTAGGATTGCGAATTTGCGACAGTTGCAAAATTTTTTAACTTGCGAGATTGCAAACCGTATATACAACTCGACGCGTCATCGATTTTTTTACATATTTTCTAGACTTATTTGTAAATTTACTTTAGTTTGTTACTTTGTCAGCGTGAGTACCCCGGCATCCCGTGAAACCGCTTGAAACTCGAGAAAATCTAAATTCGAAAGCTCTGTCCATATTCCTTGTCTTTTTTTTTGAGAGAGATTGCTGATTGCCTTAAATGGCATTTTCAGCGTCACCGGCCTTTTTTTTGGGGGCGGCGAGATACGTAAAGGATCCCTCGAGCCGTGTGAAGCTAATCACCTTCGGAGGTTTCCTAGAGGGAACGGCATCAGAGTCCCCGTGCCTACTAGATTCTCCGAAGGGTTCGGATCGGATCGGGGAGCGGAACTACCCGAGGGCGCCACTAAAAGCTCGGACCTCGGCTCGGGTAGACCGATATTCCTTGTCATAAAGTGAAACTCTGTGGAAAATGTCAGTTCTCTTTGTCCAAATATATGGGCTAGTCGTTGATGAGTCAGCTAGTAAGGGAATCAGGGTGTGTGCTTTGTTCACTATCCGTATTCATTCGATTACATTTACGAAAACGAAAATTAGTATGGCATTGAAGCAGCGCCTCCTGGCGAGATACGAGAAGAGTTAACATTTTGCCATACTAATTCTCGTTTTTGTTAACGTGAACGAATAGCGAATGAACTCGCATTTGGCACCTAGGACTTTTGTTTTTTCTAACAACTTACCTTGCATTTTTTCTAAAATAATCGTAACTGCCACCGCCACTCAATATATTCTTCTATCTACTCGTATCTTCTAATAAATAAAAATTTGATGCTGTTTGTGGCAAGTACATCACTTGAGAATGGCTAAACAGATTTGGAAGAAATTTTGCACATCGATATACCATGACTCGGACTAGGGCGTATGATTATATGTATTGTTGCAATGCCCCTGAAGGACTATGTTTGGGACGTAATACTGTTTTTGTAAGATCTTTGTCCAACATGATTTATTTATTTATTTATTTAAATCAGACATCTTACAAGCTTACAGATGAGTCATCCAAGGCGCTAATAAGATTATTTTTAGACACAGAGAAAAAAAAATTTAGTCGCTAATATTACATACAAAAATATTAATAATAAAAAACAGAAAATAATAATTAGTAGATATGATGTCAAATTGTACAACACAAAATAGTACCTAAAACAAGACAACTTTGTCAATTGGCCAGACCGCAAAACAATACGATACTGACGAATACATAAGCACAAATGTCAACAAATTAAATAAGTCAATAAATATTAAATATTAATGTCAATAATATGACTATAACATTTATTTAATACCATTCCTAAACTATCAGCGAATATGTCGATATCGTCGTGCCGAGCAAGCAAGTCTCCGATGCACCGCAGAGCGCGGGCGGTGGGCGCAGAGCCGGCCATCACGGTGCGCGTCACGGGACACGGTGAATGATGAAATAAATATCTACGACTATGCCTAGTACTAAAGTTATTATCCCGGTAACATGTTTCTGTGGGACAGCGTACTCCTCGCGAACGAAGACGCGGGGAACTGCTAGTTAGCAACTATTAGGAGGAGCTCGATGGCACAGCGGTTAACGCGCCCGGTCTACAAGTGCTGAGGTTAAGCAAATTTCGCAAAGGCCGGTCATCGGATGGGTGACCAAACATTTATCATCTCGAGCTACTCCGTGCTTCGGAAGGCACGTAAAGCCGTTGGTCCCGGCTGCATTAGCAGTCGTTAACAGCCACAAATCCGCTCCGGGTCCGCGTGGTGGTTTCTGGCCCGTTCTCCCTATCCATCCTTAAGGAAGGCTCGTGCCCTTCAGATCAGCTATGATCTGAGCTCGTACCCCAGCAGTGGGGACATAAAAATGAGCTGATGATGAACTATTGCTTGTGGTAGTCTTTTCGGTCTCGTGAAAAGTTATTGGCAAGATCTTCTTTCTTACTGATTACAAGCAAGTTGTGTTACAAATGTTGCAAAGAGTATTTTAAACAAAACTGCACTTAATTAGCAAGACTTCTCGTTAATCTTATAACTTCAAAATGCAAATAAATTCGATGCCAAAAATTGGTCGAATTTTTGCGTAGACTTAGGTGACAGAAAGAGAGAAACTTTGTACTCTAAATACTTAATATAAGAACTCCGGAGACACACGGAAAGGAACTTTGTGGCAGACCGGATTTAACGAGGCCTTAGGCGCAGTAAAAAGCTAGTAAAATAATAAAAAATAATAACGATTCATAAAGAATTTCTACCAAACCTTTTGGAAATGTATCTACCTACATTTTTATTTTGATTTTCCCCACTTTCTACGCACTTTTGTCGAACAAAAGGAATACCATAGACCATGGTAGGGCATACAATAGAATTAGACGAGCCGTATTTTACACAATAGTAATTTTTTTGCAACCTGTTTTTTTGAATTCCCCAAATTAATTCCGACTTTATCACTGGTGATTAGGCTTTAAAGTCGCTAGTTATTTGTAGTCGCATTACGGTAAGTCTGTGGCTGGTCATAATCAATAAAGAGATCGTTGTAGTGGACACGGTCACGTTGGGCGGTTTGATGCGCGGACGCGATGTTACGCCAGGCTGTGATATGGTGATTGGAGGCAGCGGGAGCGGAAGCGACAGTGGCATGCAGTGGTAGCAAATTCTACATAGGCATTCAAGATCCTATTATTAAAATTGCGGTACAGTTCCAGTGCTGTGTCATATAGACTGAGAAGGCCAAAAAATCCTTTGTTTCGTTTTGTAAATTACTTACGTGATCAACTACTTTTGATCGTCATATTTGTAAAGCTTCTAATTTGTGTTTTACTCGTAGTTTTGGTAGTAGAAAAAAAACTATCGAATTAAAAAAATAGATATTATGATTTAGTAACATTTAACAAAAAATATAAAAGTTTAGTTTAGGTACGCTATGTATGATAACGCAAGATAACTTGGACGTTGCAGACCCTGGTCAAGGCTTTCAGTAGTCAGGCTTCAATGCCCAGTAACTATACAGGATCTCATATTGATCCAAATGATTTATTTATCATTATTATCATCACCTGCTCGTTTGTATGTCCCTACTGCTGGGGCATGAGCCTTCCCTATTGATGGAAAAGTCAGCCGGGACCAACGGCTTTATTGTAACATTAAAATATAATTGCAATGATAATAATAAATCGCTTCCGCTTACCACTGTAATCTCATTAGTTCCCAAGTAACCAGAAAACCGCTCTCTTATTGGATAATTCGTGATTTTAATGTTTTTTTTTTACCCAGCGACAGGTGTCTGAACCTGTTACCCACGATCTTGACATTGGTGTTCCAAACATTTTCCATCGTACCAATAGCGAGGCGGTTCGTCGAACCCAATTTATTGACAAATCGATAGTACTGCTAGCTCTAATCGATTCTCCATCGAATAAATTTTAGTCGATTGTGATGTCAATTTGGTGAGTGTTCCCGTCAGAAAATTGAAATGTCCACTGTTGGTTAGAATTGTAAAATTACGTATTTAGTAGAAAATGTATTATAATACCTATAAATATTTATATTCTTCTATTTATTTTATTTATATTCTGGATGGACGAAGTCGCCAAGGACCTACATGAACTCCTGGGAACCAGCGACTGGCAAGAGATCGCGCAAAACAGGGAGCAATGGCGTCACCTTACACTTACTTTGGGTCGCTGAGCCATCGGAGTAAGTAAGTATAAATTTTACTAATTAAAGCAGTTCGAACTACTTTTTACTTCACCGAGAATCCGTAACTATTGAGGAACTGGTATCTGATTTTAATACTCGGAACACAGCAATGCTATCAACATCGTTTTTACTGCGAAACAATGCTATTATAAATCATAAATAAAAAATTTATTGCTTAAAAATATAGGATAAGACGGTAGAAACTAGTCTGGCGGACTTAAAACAAGCTTAGTAGAAGGCCATCAATGAAGCAAAGCATACGCATAAGCAAACATGTGCCAATTGTAATGTTGAAAATGTTATAGTTGTAATGTAAAAAAAAGGATTTTGATTGTGAAAAATTAAAATAAAGGACACACAGAGGTTATGCTCCGTCACATAAAAAAAATCAAAACTAAATTTGAGCACAGGATGTCAGCGGAGAGGTCATACCTTCAATCTGCCGGAGGGTGGCAAGAAATAAAGCACTTTACTACTGAACAAATGTTTTATTGAAACACCCTGGACTGTTTATAAATATCTATTTTGAACCAGCAAAATATAAAACACAAAATCTATGACAATTTTGGACTTAAAATGAATTTATTGTGTACATAGAAAATGTTTGAATTAACTTAACGTGAATAAAGTTAATGCGAGTGTAGCACCGTGACTACATTTATATATAGAGATTATAGATTATAACTACTGACCTTTCAAACAAAAAAACTTTAACCCTTTTGTATCCATGCTTAGATCATCTGGCCGGTTAAGCAGCACGCCTCATGGAGAAATTTAGGAAAAATAAATATAGAAGATATCTGGAAGAAATCTAGAAGACATCTAAAAGACATCCAGAACTTATTAAGCACATACAAATTAAACCTCGCTGGGAATCGAACCTGAAATTAGGAAAGTCGGAAGCCAAAAAGATCAACCGTCCAACAACACCACAGGTACAGTCGGCGGCAGATCAACCTACCCAAATCTGTCAAATTTCTCCAAAGAATATTGATCCTTATAACTAAACAATAAAGTTCAAAATTGATTGTAGAAATTTGACAGTTTTGGGTAGGTTGATCTGCCGCCGTGTGTACAAGTACTGTTACTTGAATTTTTAGTAGCACTTAGTACGAACTCCTCTCAAGACTACCCACATAGCTAATCCCCCGCACCACGAACGTGCCGATAGTGAATTTTAATCAGCATCGATCGCGCGTGCCCTACATTCGGAGAGGGACGCGAGCGATGACCCGCGCCCCTAGTTTATTGGTAGGTGGTCATAAATCTACGGTCATATAGTAACTTTTGGGGGTATTTGCGGGAAATGTTCGTTAAAGGGAGACTACTTTCGCAGTGGTCGGTCATAGATGGGTGACCGAAAGGGCTTTTTTGTTTTTCTTTGGGGTTTAGATGGATTTTTCACTTAATCTTGGAGGTCTAACTCTTGGACTGATACGATACGAATTTGATACGAAACTAAAGCGCCACCATCGTTCATAACCTAGCTTAACCCAAGAGCTAGATTAGATCTACGAGTATACACCAAAAATACTACTTACTTAGTTACTTCGCTGGCTCAGCGACCCGAAGTGGGTCTTAGCCTGCGACGTTAAAGTACGCCATTTTATTCGGTCTTGTGCCAGTTCCGACCATTCAGGCATGTTCATTTCACCAAAAATAAAATACTTATTTTACTACCTAATGATAAGTGACGTTATAAGCCATATATCGTCATCGTGGAAACGTACGTCACAAGACATCGGATCGTAAAATGCTATTAAATATCACCGGAATTCGTTAACAGGTTTCTAAGATAATTTTCCAGTAACATCAACTGTTAAATTCAAATCTTATGAGCGACGATGCATATTATTCTACTAAAGTTCTAAACTTTATCTAATCTTTAGTAAATATGTATAAAATTTACAAAATACAGTGATAAAATTAAACGCCTACCCGACCCAGCCAGGAATCGAACCTGGGTCTTCCGCAATCTGGGCGGTTGCACTGACCGCTATGCTACCGGGAAGGCTGACGTAGACGCTGAATTTTGTCACTGCTTTTGTAATTTTAGAAATGTGTTTTGTAAATTTTATAAATATTTAGTTTAGCTTCAGTGCAGCAATTAGCACTTGAAAATAAAATTAAAAAAAAGTTAAAATAATACTTAGTAGTATAATTTTGTTAAACAAGCCGTCCTTGCTGACCTGCTCCCCAGTTATAATTACAATACATACATACATGTCTTATTAAACAAAGAACATCCTAAAACATAAATTAACATGGTAACATTCACTTAAGTACAAATAAACATTCCCAAGTAAGCACACGAGGGATAACTGCGTTTACCCCGAATTAGGGAAGCGAACACACATTAAGATGGCAACCCTGATACTTTGATATGAATTAAGATATTCTAATTTTAATTGCTGAACCACTAGGTGCTTGTGTTGCCAGTGTTAATAATTTCTTTGTATATTTTTGGTAAAACTTTTTTGGCGTTTTGTAGTCGTAGTGATTACAGGAATGACGCATGGGTACTACCTACTGCTTATTTAACTTTTGTGATATAATATAGAGCGTGTCAGGATGGTTCCAGAATGTACAAGTTAGGAATATGATTAAATAAGCTTTACAAGGAAACAACTTTAATGAATATTACACAATTATATAACTACACGACATGCATACTCATCAGGAAAATACTTAATAACAACATTCACACACACATCTTTCACAAAAAAATGTCAAACACCTACGTACGTCGTAGAGGCGACGACCTTGTTTTACCTATTATGAGAACCAACTATGAAAGAAAATCTATTACTTTTGAAGGAGTACAGATGTATAACAAGCTACCTTCAGACATAAAAAATACGTGGACCTTCGGAATGTTCAGTCAAAGCTAGCCAAACACATAATATCTAGCCATTCACTACATCTATAAATGCTTGATTTGAGCACGCTAAATGTCCCGGTACAGTGTACAGTATGCAGTGTGTGAAGTGACGACTATTATATTGTTTAAGAATAGTTATAAGTCCTCATGTAAGTGATAATTATTGTCTTAATGAGAATAGAAATCTTTGAACTGAATATAATTGTTTTTTTTGTATACATTTTTTTTTCTCGAATTTCAAACATATTAAATAGCAAAGAGCTTTAATTAAATCTTGAGGAGCCCGAAGTTTCCGTAGCAATCTTAAAGTTAAGCACTTTTCGTAATGCCAGATTAATACAGAAATTAAGGACATACTATTAGAAAGCTTAAAATTCTATATTATTCAATATTTTGTCAAAACTCTAATTAGTTGGTGCTATCCTCATCATACCTATACTAACCCTACGCCGTCCAAGAAATCACAATACTACCCCATCCCAAGGAAATGTATTAAGCACAGATAAAATCGAGCTGAACCATTAAACTTTGCATATGGGCACAATTATTGTAGGAATCGCGTTACTGCGCTGATACGGGAGTAAATAAATTAATAAAACAACCCCGAAGCTAAGGGGTTAAGATTTAAACGGCCCAGATATGATCGCTTAACCCTTTCTGTTGCGAAGTCACGGTGATTTGTGGGGTCGTTGTGAACAATGCAACAATTTGTGTTACACTTGAATGATTTGTTGTGATTTTTCTACAATTTCACTGTAATTTTAAGTTTTTATATTTGTTTTATTTAAGGAATTCGAAACATTTTAAAGCTGACCCGTGTCAGTTACTAGCTTCTTTATTTATGACTGTATGCAGATATTTTTTATTCATTTCTTGTTTTAGTCTCTACTTATTAAAGATTTTCTAATAAAGTATAAAAAAAACTCTTAGTATTTACTGATTCATAGATTCCCTTCACATGGAAAAACTTGCGTCTAAGAAAAAACCGGCCAAGTGCGAGTCGGACTCGCGCACGAAGGGTTCCGTACCATTATCCATAAAAACGGCAAAATAATCATGTCTGTTGAATGGGAGCCCCACTTAAATATTTAGAGCCCCCTTAAATATTAATTTTATTTTAATTTAATTATTTATTTTTAAAGTGAATAATATAACTTAATATTCTGTGAATATTTCAAGCGTCTATCTGTTGCCGTTATCAATATTGAGCAAAAACGAGCAATAAAAATCCCGTTTGTTGTATGGGAGCCCCCCTTAAATATTTATTTTATTCTGTTTTTTAGTATTTGTTGTTATAGCGGCAACAGAAATACATCATCTGTGAAAATTTCTACTGTCTAACTATCACGGTTCATGAGATACAGCCTGGTGACAGACGGACAGACACACAGACAGACAGACAGATAGACGGACGGACGGACGGACGGCGGAGTCTTAGTAATAGGGTCCCGTTTTACCCTTTAAGTACAGAACCCTAAATAGAAGGAGTATGAAAAAACTGTTGATAAGTAAGTAAACGTTAATTATTATGATGGTGGTAATGATATACAAGAACGTTAAGCAAATATTAAGCAAAGTTCTAGCTTTAACTTAACCTACTAATATCATACATGCGAAAGTTTGTGTGTATGTTCGTATACTTATTTGTTGCTTCTTCACGCTGCAACGGATAGATGGATTTGAATGAAATTCGGCATACAGATAGTCTATAACCTAGAATAACACATAGGATACTTTTTATCCAGATATTCCCACGGGAACGGGAACCACGCGGGTGAAACCGCGAGCGGCCGCTAGTTTTATATAAAACAGAATCATTTTAAAATGATTTACTACACTACCACAATTTTGGTTTATTTTAACCGATGCTATTTTATTTTTATTTTAACACCACCGCCGGTTTCAAACGTAAAAATCTCCAACGCGCAACGGCGTGTAACAGTTTAGTTGGTGGTAACTCTATCTTAGCGTTACTGGTATGGCGACTTAGAAGCTGTGATTATTCCGTGTAATTTCTATATTATCGTCATACCAGCAGGTGATATAAGGACCAAGCATTACCCGTAATGAAAAACAAAAATAAGGAACTTCGTTCCAATAGTTTCTATATATATTCTCTACCATGTTATTAAATCTTTAATTAAAAGGCATCTATATGCAAGTCATATCTTAATACAGCCTCACACCTCAATAAACACAAAGTCGCTATAAACAAGATATTAAAGAGATCCACCAACTAAAAATAATGCTGAAGTCTCCGGATATGAGTTTGGGAGTTCATTGGGATTCAAGACGGGTTCGGCCCCCTCCGGTTGCATGTAGACGAAGATGTATGGAGGAATAGCTACCCCAGCGACGCTTAATTCGGTATAAAACAGCACTTGTGTGGATATGTTGATTTCATCAATCTAAGTCATACTTTCCTTATGCTTCGACTTTAGTTTATGATTTAGATTAAGGAGAACATAAATATATTACTGACTTACTAGGGTACTACTTAAACTGTGGTCTTATATAGACTGTTAGTCTATGGCGTCATTCTCATCATCTGCGCATAGATATCCCACAGTTGGACTAAAGGCTTCCCACATAGATAATAGCACTAAGATTATCAAGTTTTAGGGGAATGTCGCGAGTTTTCGTATCGGAGGCCATGACTCACTTTGGATCCATGCGCCGATGGAGTAAGTAAGGACAAGCTTAAACCCATGCTGGCTCAATGTGAGTCCGTTGGTTTTAGGGGTCTAGATACTGAAACTAGATCACTCGCTGAGGTTTTTCAAACAATATGTTTATGCTGACGACAAGACGAGCCTGTGCTTCTGTATTTATTCTTGGTTGAACCGCTTCTGATGTAAATATTTGTTGTTCAAGATTTTGCCGTTGATGCCGATTTATGAAATTTTATGTTTTTTTGTTAATTTAGTTAATCTTAAAAACTGTTTTATTTCTCCCTCTTCAGTCCAGGATTTCCTAAGCACTTCAATTTGCATATGATCTCTGTGAGCGTCGTCGATGCATCCCAAAACCGGTTGTTGTGGAGATCTATGGGGTTGAAGCCTTTGCCCAGTAGTGGACGACTTTTGACTGAAATGATGATGATGACCGTCTACGATCATACAAATGCAGGCAAAATACTTTAAAAATTTCTGTAAATTCTTTTTCTTAAATATTTTTTTTTTTAAGTTAATTTTTTTTTTTTTATTATTTTGTTTGCTAATGAATCCATAAAGTACCTGCTGTTACAGTTTTTTATCAGTGTTCCGTTTGATTCAAAAGAAAGTACTACCATCAATTTTTTTATAGAAATAGTTTTCAACAAAATTTTACAGAAAAAAGTAGGTATTTTCATTATTTTAATTTAGCAATCACAATGCTATAACATAGTTACAAGATAAAATGTTACTAGAAAAAAAATACCGCTGGCTAAATCACAAGCTCCTAGAAGAATTCAACGAGTCTTCTGGGGCGTCGGTAGCTCAGCGGTCAGAGCATTGGGCCTGTTATCCAAAGGTCGTGGGTTCGATTCCCGCTCGAGCTTCTTGTGGCTGGTTGATTTTTTTCTAGTAAAATTTTAACTTGTAAGTATGTATTTGTCCATAATCCTAAATAAAAAGGCATTTTTCCTTACGTCCGACAAATTGCCGAGTATTTGCAGTTTTAAAAAGCGATTACATTAACACCTCCCCTCAGCGCCTTAAGTACATTTTTCTCGGTCCGTTGCTTTCGAATGAGGGTGACCATGCCAAAGCCATTATTGCAAATGGCAACATATTGAATTAACTTAACGAGAGATGGAGTAACAAACATCTGAGGAGTTGAATTTTAAAGTTTAGGAAGCTTCTTCAATGAAAGTGCAATACTTTCGTTGAAGTCTATTATAAATGAAAAATATAATACATAGTAAATATGCTGAGCGGAAGCCAATTTGGTGCATGCGTAAACGATGTTCCTGTGTTTTGAATGTATATGTGTGATGTATTGTACCAAACAAAGATTTTTCGACTCCGGGGTATATTGGGCAAAGTGTCAGAATGACCAGTGTGTCAAAATGACAAGCCATAATACCCAATAGTTTTTTTTTTTAGTGTAGTTTGTTCTCCGAGGAACCGGCTAAGGTATAGACATTCATTTCACGATTCATTAGTACTATCTGTAATAAACTATATGTAGGATGATGATGAATGATAATAGAAATGAGAAGTGAGAAATGATATACCCCCTACCCCTCGAGTATCTCAGTAAAGATGTGGGGCTTTACTAAGTCCTCACGCGAGCTTTTTGAGAGAATTTGAAAAATGACGTTGCACTGTTTTGTTTCATTTGCCAACACTTATGCACACTCACGAACACTTAACGGTTAATAATCCACCATTATTTCACATTAATATTTGACATAACACAAATTTTAGTAAATAAAATGCTTCACTTTCCCGCCTAGAAGTCCAATACCCAATTGTTAAAATGACCAGTTGTCATAATATCTATGTGTCAAAACAACAAATTGCTAAAACGTCTAATTATCAAAACATCTAATGTCCAGTTATCAAAACATCCAATTTATAAAATGCCTAGTTGTCATAATATCCAGGTGTCAAAACAACAAATTGCTAATACGTCTAATGGCCATAATGTCAAGTTACCAAAACAACAAATTGTTAATAAGTCTAATTATCAAAACTTAATAGTTTTGGTACAGTCGAAGGCTATATTCCCAAGACTTCGAAAATATCCTTCAGGTACCTCAGGTCCACATTCCTAAATGGCCCACTTGCCTGAATGGTCCACTTTCTTCTATTTCTATTAAAAGTACATCAATTAAAAGTGTATAACGTTTAAGTTTTGCAAAATAATAATGCATTATTATATTTAATTTTTATTTGCATTGCTAGTTTACTAATTATTTACTTGCTTATTTTTATACCTAAAAAAAGAAAGAAGACCTTTAGAAATATATTGGTTGCAAACACATACTTATGACATTATATAAACACGTCATAAACCAATACAGTACTGGCCCCCGACCGCCTAACCGATCTCTTTGACTACGCGTATAGTTTTTGACGTCATCTTGCCACCTCGCACCGCCTATGAAAGCAATATCAAAAGCTAAAGGCTAGAGCTTTCGATATTGCTTTCATATGCAGCACGAAACGACAAGGTGTCGTCATAAACCACACACGAAGTCAAAGCGATTCGTTAGGCGGTCGGGCTTCTGGTCGGTGGTGGCATCACGGCTATTTTATAGATGATACTGAGATTAAGCTTTTACTTCGCTAATAAAAAACGTATGAAACACAACTGTAATCGTAAAATAATCGTTACCTATCCCACATATTAAACGCTTGGCCACCCTGTTTCTACTGCATTCTTTTTTTTACCGGAATTAAGGGTGAAGGCAAGTGAATTTTTTCCGTACTTCTCGAAACCTAATAACGTAGAGTAATTTTTCAATTGCTCACATTAGCGTTGGAGAACTTCTCAAGTCGCACCTTCTTGATAGCTGTATACAATAAGTAGCAAGTTATTTTAAGCAGTAAAAAATTGTAAAACATTTATTCAGTATTTCAACATATGGATATTTTTACCGCCTCTGTGGTGTAGTGGTTAAGACCACTGGTTTAGACCCAGAGGTCTCGAGTTCGACTCCCAGTGGGGGTACATGTTTGTGTACTCGGTTTGGTTGGCGGAAGGGCTTGTTTGTCCACCTGGCTAGCTACCACCATCTTAATATGTCACCATAACATCAATGTTTGTAGCATTGTTGTATTCCGGCAGCTAGAGAAAAGATAGCCAGTGCCTCAGTAGTTGAGGATTCCGGGTGAAGTGCGCTTCCACCTTCGGCCTTATCATCACCTAATATCAGGGAGATGAAGGCCAATTACTTACTCGTAAGATATATGTAAAAAAATTGATGGAAATAAAACATTTATACAGGATATTTGGTAATATGTGTATATTCCCGAAACGTACCCACGTTAACATGTCTATATAAATACTATGCCAACGTCAGAAAATGGATATTGTAAAAAAAAACGACACTCCATACAAATTGACCCATCAGCTGATCGAGTTAGTATGGAAAGTCGAAAATTACACTTTTTATTTTAAATGACACTTTATCAATTCTAATCATATTACAGATGACACGCACTAGAGCGTGATGCCGTTCCCTCTAGAAAACCTCTGACGGTGCATCGTTTCACACGGCTTGAGGAACCCTTTAAGTTTCTCGCCGCCCCCAAAAAAGCCCGGTGAATTTGAAAATGCCCAGTGGCAATCAGCAAACTCCCCAAGAACAAAAAAACTTCTACAGAAAAACTAAGTTGAGCCGGATTAACGTGATAAAATTTGTTTGTCGATGATGTTGAAGAAGTGAGGACGCTGAAATTGTGATGTAAAGTACATGTCAATAAACTGACATAGTTTAAAATGTAGTTGACTTTGTCAAAGTTAATCGAACATCTCATTATAGTTGTTAGATCTTTTATTCTGATTTCGATATTAAATATGTAATGTTGTATGTATGTCATAGCCAGTAAATAATATATTATATAATTATCATATTAATAATAGCTCTTCTAGTAATATGATTAGATGGTTTAAATGACACATTATCAATTCTAATCATATTACCGATGACGCGCAATTGACCAAAGAGTCCGAAGCTATTATTTTTATGTTAAAAAGTGCTATTGGGAATGTGATTGGATGAACGGGAGAGATAAGATGGTGATCGCTCTGTAACTTTGAAAAGAAATATAGTTGTTTGTAAACCAAATCACAAAGTGTTTTATCTAGTGTTTAACACAGTAGACTTCGACAGATTGGCGTCATTTTTGCAATTAATAATGAGCAAAAATTTTGGAACTACTCTTTTTTTAATTCATAAACTGCATTTCTGAGCCTAGGTACGCATTGTAAACGTAGTCAGTTTAATTTAAATGTTGTCAATATATTTTTTAAACTTGCTTCTTTATTGCAGAACCCCATTCAACCTGTCATCGATTTGCATACGATTTATGTAGCTATACTTAGTCACTTTCTTTAACGCCTTTCGTCAGCAAGGTTTTATTTCTCTAAAAAGTATTATTTTTGTATTATCTACTTTTAACATACAGATGATTCCAGCTTTCCGAAGTTTAGTTTTTTTTGTATTGGAGTACATTCCTAATTTTTCTTACATGAAATTTGCTTTATCCTTTTAAAAGTAACTTAATAAGTCTCAATGTAGTTTAACTGTTGTAACTGTTGAGTAATAATTGTAGGTAAGTATATAGACCCCTGTGTGGTGCCGGCGATAAAGAATTGCACCACCCCATCTCTTCCCGTGGGTGTCGTAAAAGCCGACTAAGGGACCATTCCAGAGGATGGGCAGCAGCATCTCTCCGAGGTTACCCTTAACCTACTGCGATCGCCAACCCGCCTGCCAAGCGTGGCGATTATGGCAAATACCCCTCATATCCTTGGGGGAGGCCTTTGTCCAGCTGTGGACGTCTTTTGGCTGAGATGAGATGATGAAGTATATAGATTGCAAACTATTGTGTAGGCCAAGGAAATAAGAAATAAAAAGTGAAACTTAATACTGAGTCAAATTTTGGATATACTCGTAGTTTAGGTCCCATCAGGCCATTGCATTTGTTGATATCAATGGTAATTCTCAATTGTATAATATTAACTATTATTAACTTTTAAACATCTCCAGACACAATTTGGGCGAATAAAAAAATCAGACCCCCATTTCTAAAAGCGCTTGTCGATGGCGTGTTGACAGCCGGCAAAAATTCAACCGACCCACAATTGCATGGTCTGCTAATTTTAATATCGCAGTGTTATTCATCTCATAGACACGATTTAGCAAAATAAATTGTAGAGTCAACACATGAAAATGGAATGACTACATTTGCTTAATTAGTTCTTTTTATTTATTTATTTAATATTATAAATAAAAAAAGCTTTTTTTTGCATTCAACATTTTAAACTTGATCATACGTATTAAGGTAATCAGTTAGTAACTAATAGTTTTACATTTTTTGACGTGTAACATCTTTCCGCTCGCTTTCTATACTTATACAAATTGTGGGAGTGATTTCGTGAAATGTGACGGAAGTAGGTGTAACAGTGTAACAGGAAGTCGGGGAAGCACGCAAGTGCGCGCCATTTTGTAAATTTAAAATCGATATTATGAACATATTGTGTCATTTGACTATCAAAGGTAATTTTGATATGTCAAATGTCTTCTAATGAGTATTTACTGCATTTATTTTATAGTTATAAAATGATGTAATACCCACTTTTTGACCCATTTTTTCAGAATATAATGTTAAAATTGCTTATTACTAAGGTGAGATGTCAAATGTTACACATCATATGCGACTATTGTAAGCCTCGCTCGTTTTTTTATTTGAAATTACACTTGATACTAAAAGAGCATTAATTGAAACTGCGAAAAATGGCTCAACAAAAGCTACGGTCACAATTAATTATTATAAGTAGATAATCACGAAGTTTAGCTTTTTACTTAATAGTTTTACTTCTGCTTTAAACATTAAAACAGAAAAAGAATTTAAACGCAGACGTCCGGTCTATAACATACAAAGTCTATTAACTTCACCCCCAAGTTTCTAACAAGAGCAATCTTGTGGGTGACTTGAGAATTAAATTCATAAAAAATAAGTCGAAAAAAAGTGGCCGTAACATTTAGAAACATGCCTTTTGCATTACGGCACGCGGCGAACAGAATTGTTTTTTTTGGTAATACTAAACTTATTTTTTATTGTATTGACTCCTTGATAATGAAGAATGAGAATTTATTGTTACTCTTGGTCGCCCAGTGGTCGAAATGCGGACAAAATTCACTAAATATACAATGTTTATACAATGTAATCTAACATAACATCTTGCCGCTCGCTTTCTAGCAATTTGTGGGAGTGATTTCGTGAAATGGGACGGAAGTGTCCGACAGTGTAACAGGAAGTCAGGGGAAGTGCGCAAACGCGCGCCATTTTGTAAATTCAGCAATCGATATTATGAACATGACATAATTTATTGTATGTGACATAATGTGTCATTTGACTATCAAATGTCAAATGATATGTCAAATGTCTTCTAATGAGTATTTACTGCATTATCTTTATTATTTGTAAAAAATATACGTCATTGTTGATTTTATATTCTATTTTCTATTATAACATTGATTTCAACCCTTTCGTGTGTAATAGACTTTATCATTATTTATTTTATAGTTATAAAATGATGTAATACCTGACCCATTTTTTTCAGAACATAATGTTAAAATTGCTTATTACTAAGGTGAGATGTCAAATGTTACACATTATAATTATGCGACTACTGTAAGGCTCGCTTATTTTTTTTTACAAAATAAAAATTTATTAAATTACACTTACTTTTTATTATCACAGGTGAGATGAAGTCCAAATGCCTAATGTAAAGATGCAAAAAAAAAAACAGAATCGTACAAAAAAGTATTTTGAATTCGTTTCTCCCTGCATCGGAAGCCACGTAAGATCCTCATTTCCGTCCAATATCTCCTCCATCCGATTTCTAATGATTTTCCTGCAATCAACAATTGTCATTTGGCATGTGTCACGCATAATACCACGTCACTCTCCGAATACGTGCCCGCAGCCATGTGAAATGCATCACTTGATCAAGAAGAAGTGTGTTGCCAATTAAAAGGCTGTTAGTGGATTAATTAACGAGTTGTAATTACACCACTGGCTTATTTTAACTCGAGAATAACCAGTTAAGATGCAATTAAGAAATGATAACCAATTATAGAGGAGTTTGAAGGTGGTACACGAGCTGAGTCTGCGATTGCTGAAGTTATGCCACTTTCGCAAAAAAAATCGTATCGAGCTCCTCTGTGCTTCGGAAGGCACGTAAAGCCGTTGATCCAGGCTGCATTAGCAGTCGTTCATCATCATCATCATCGGCCTATCTTAGTCTACTGCTGGACATAGGCCTCCCCTAACGAGCGCCATAGCGCCCTGTCCTCAGCTTGACGCATCCAGCATCTGCCTGCAGTCTTTCACAGGTCATCATCCCACCTGGCCGGAGGGCGTCTTGCATTAGCAGTCGTTAACAACCACCAATCCGCACTACCCGCGAGATGGCTTATAACTCGTTCTCCCTGTGATGTTCCATCCATAAGAAAGGCTCGTGCTCGTGTCCCAGCATGACATAAAATCATCTGGTGATGATGAACCAATTATTGTACCAATTTTAATTTCCTCTTCATTAGACTTTATCGTCCCATAGTTGGGATCAGACCTTCCCACGCCACGTGAACAAAGCGTCAAACGTGGGACAGCTAATTACTTTCATTTTGTTTGGTGCAAATGGCAACATCATGCGTCCCAAAACTATACCGCAACACCTGAAAAGCAGAGTCTTCGAGTCGAGTCGTCTCGCCCGTTTTCACCTATGGAATAGAAACTACAACACTAACTAAGAGGTCAGCTGAAAAACTTAGAGTCGCGCAGAGAGCAATGGAAAGAGCGATGCTGGGTGTAACTCTGCTAGATCGAAGACGAAACGAGTGGATCAGAGGAAAGACAAAGTTGAGAGACGTTGTAGACCTGATTGAGTCCCGAAAGTGGAGATGGGCGGGACATATTGCAAGGATGGATTACCACCGATGGCCCAGAAGGACACTGGAGTGGAGACCGTGGCAAAACACACGAGGCCGGGGCCAGCCACCACTTAGATGGGTGGACGATATTAAACATTTAGCCGGCCACAACTGGATGAGGGTGGCTGGCGACAAAAGGAAGTGGAAGCGTTTGGAGGAGACCTATGTCCAAAGGCGGACTGAATGATGGCTGAGGATGAATACGTAGCTTTTATAAAACAGTATCAATATTTTCTAGGTTGTCAAAAATGATTAACCTAGAAATGACTGACCTTTTTGGCCAGAACGTATTGGTAGTTGTTTTGCGGCTTGTTTTTACTGTTAATCTGTGGTCAAACTCTGAAACAATGAATGAACGGTGTTGCCTCGACAGACGGTAGCCAAGGTATGCGGGCTCCTAGACTTAACGCCTACCAAATCGATACTGCGCTTGACAGATATTGATACTTTTCAATATTTCAATGATGTTTTTTCTGTACATATTTTGAAACTTTTTACCTTTATACATTTTAATAATGAAGGGGCTAAACTCAGTCCTTAGTGTGTAAGGTATCCTATAGATATGTTTTTAAGTACCCGACATTTGGGCTCATTTGCATCGATCGTGATCACTAGTTGACTGACACAATCTTGTTAAACTTTTAATTTGTTATTAGTTCGGTAACAATCCACCACCTCTTAACTAATTTGTTTATTGTTAGGTTTATGATTAGAAACAAAAATTACAACACGTTAAGCGTCACGTGTCTATGTCATTATACACCCTAGTGAAAATCTCACAGGCCAGTGTATAACTAGTTATACACCTGGAGTAGTCAACTTCAGAGGCTGTTGTATCGGGGAATATACACCGCGCCGAACATTTTGTATGGTAACTTTGTAGCCCTGGCCCTCACAAATCGTTTGGTGTATCTGGGGTATAGAAATACAATATAGTTTAGAAGTTACGGATTTTTCTCAAATGAAACAGTTTAAATCTATTTATTGATTCACAAGCTTTTTCGCTTAGGTATGTATTATTTTTAATGAATTTATATACAACAAAAAAGTCATACTTAGTATTTATTTGTAACAATTACTTATTTATTTGTACTTTGAATCAAATATACTACTTATCACTACTATTTGTCAATCAGACTTTTTATTTTAATAATCATCAGCCTTTCTATTTATTTTTACTTATTCTAATAATCCACCTCCTTTTTCTATTTACTATGGACTTCGTTGAAGCAGAGTCTACAGTAAAAAAATTGCACATCATCATCATCAGCTCATTTTATGTCCCCACTGCTGGGGCACGAGCCTTCCCTATGGATGGATAGGGAGAACGGGCCATAAACCACCACGCGGGCCCAGTACGGATTGGTGGTTGTTAACGACTGCTAATAGAGCCGGGACCAACGGCTTTACGTGCCTTCTGAAGCACGGAGGAGCTCGAGATGATACATTTTTTGTCACCTATCCGATGACCAGCCTTAGCGAAAGTTGCTTAACCTCAGCACTCGCAGACCGGGCGCGTTAACCACTGCGCCATCGAGCTCCTTAAAAAAAATTGCACACAGAGCAAATAGTTGTAACTTTTGCAGCAAACTTTCTTTGGCCAGGTTGAGCCTTGCCCTTTTTGCCACACTTTGTGTTTTTCCGAGGACTGCCGACCAGATTGTCAAATGTAAGGAAAAAGCGGGGAGAAACTCATTTAATGCCGGGAAGGAGAGTGTATCATATAATATACACCTGGCCCCTGAGACTAAAAAGTCGGTCTCAGGGGCCGGTGTATACCATATGATGCACCTAAAAAAACCGGTTAGAAGAATAGATTTAAAAAAATCAAGCTCACATAGTATTTTAGGACCAGGACATGTCATTTATGAAAAAAAAATATGCCCACAAAATTTGCCTTAGATGTGTCTTGGCCCACGTTGAACGTGTTAATAATAATGCAACCCACAACAATATATTTTTTGTAACCATTTATCGGCATCTAGTGGTTGCAAAAAATATGCTGTTTCTAGCTTCTAAATAATTTCTAAAAATGAAGAAAGATGGATAAATGATTATACAAATAAACAACAACAAATAAACAATTGGACAAACTTATGAAAAACAGAAACTAAAAACTAAAAAGAACAAATAAAATAGGTACAATACTTTGAACAAGGGAGAGGGATACAAGATGACAAACAGATAAAGTATTCAGAAGGGATTTCTTGAATTTAGCTGAGTTGTAGGCAAAGTATCAGTATCGATAAACAACCGAAAGTTGCCCAAAAAACTTCCTTCGCGCAAAGGTTTTTCCATTTCCTCGGTCCCTTTCTCTATAACAGGATGAATGCTGCCCTCAATATCTACCCCCTTCGGAAAACAGCCTGCAAGTCCTCTGTTTCAAAATTTCTTATGTCACTTGACTACGAGACCACAGAGGACTTGCTCTGTCCTCTGAGATAGTTTTGAGGCTAGATTAACCTATTTCCCTTTCCTATCTTTTCCTTTGAGCCGCCTTTTCTCCATTCACATAGTTGCCCACTTACTTACACATGCATACATACACACCGACACCCTCACACTCACACACACACACACACACACACACACACACACACACCCACACACACACACCCCCTATCTCTCACACACACACACCCTCATACCGTCACGCACACGCTAACAAACCCTCACATCCACACACATACACACTTAAATATATTTTATATACATATATATTTGCAAACATCCATTATACGAACACTCGCACACACATACTCACATAGGTTATCTGTTTCTCATTTGTTCCTTTCTGTTTTTCCTTTTGTTCATAATATGTTAAAGCTTTACAAAGTTAAAATAAATAGTTACTGTTTGCAGGGAGGGCCTGGCGACCTGTAGCCCAGGTTTCCTTTTTTATGAAACCTTTATCAGGCACCAGTCTCTCACAAATATAGGATACTTTGTTAATTTTTAGTTAATAAGTCCTAAGACTTTTTATATGTTAGACTAATCTTATGTACCTATTTTTGTAATGGAAAAATAAACATATTTTTTTTTTTAAACTAATTCTAAGTTTCAACCATTAACCAGCGTATTATAGAACGCATTATTATTAGTTATTATTAAAAGTAGTAAACAAAGTATCAAAACCAGTCGGCACCTCTCACCTTCATCTCGAGACGTACAAAAGTCACGTAGAGGCGCGGTCCTCACCGCACGTACACCAATCATCTGAGTCGCGTCCGTGACCATACAGCTGTCCCTTTCGCCCTCTATCCACTCTCCCTATTCCTGTCTTGCTCTCACGCATCGAATCCGTCGGGAAATTTGAATAGTATGAAGCCATCGCCGTAGAATTAGGTGCTTTGACATTTCTTTATAAGGAGTTGATGGATTTCTCTTGCCCTTTGGATGTGATGTTGTGAGCCGTGAATGTCTAGAAATGCACGTGAACTTTTGTTAGCCTAGGAAACTTTGAGAAAATTACAATTTTTGTATCGATAATGATTTATTGAACACATGCCTAAGACTTTGTAGTCGTCGTAAGACCAATCGGCCAAGAATGGGGAAAAAAATATTGTCAATTAAAATTATTGCGAAAGGTTGATTTAATAATTGACAGTTTATTGTTGCAAGCAAAAGGAGATCTAATCATTCTAAAATGTGCAACTGAACGTCAAAAATATAGGCAGTGGGCGAAATTTTCTGAAAGACCATACCTAATTGAAAGTACTTACTTTCATCGATAACGGTGGACCATAAAACAAAGGAGATGTCTTTACATTCTATTGTTTTCTTGAAAATTAAGCGTCTATTTTTAAAGCTGCGCTTGTTAGAGATAACGAAAACTTTCTTTAGAAAGTGGTTTATGTATCCTATCTAAAGAAGATTAAAAAAGTATTAGTAATAATCTTTTGAATCTAAATGAGATATTAATAGAAAGCGTTTCAGATAGTTATGCTTTTGGTCAGTTAACAGCAAACCTGCAAAATCTTCGGTGTCATCTTTTATAACATCAAAATAATGAAATGGAAAAAAAAAAATTAAATTAAATAATAAATATTAATATTAAACTTTATTTTAGTAAAGCGCGTTTGAATCATCTTAAAATATTTAGTCTACCACACCCATTCAGGACGTCTTTGTGTATTGTGAAAAATTATAACAAATAACCTCTAAAAAGTTCTTTACTAACCCTAAAATGACACTTGATCGACTAAAATATATAATTTTTCCTTAAAACCAACAAAAGCCATTTGGGGTATTGAAAAAATAAACGTAAAGGGTCGTTCACACTGTGCGTTTGACGCGCCTCCGTCGAGTCGCGTCAACCCTCAAATTCGATTTGGAGTCAGCACGCACGAGCGACTCGTCGCAATGTGTACGATGTGGAAGTGGACTCTTTGTTATTTCGCCATTTTCACTTGATCTCTCTTTCTTTGCAAGTCTTTTAGGAAAACTTATAAAAAAAATCATTATTGTCAAGTAGGTATCATTGATTTTATAGCGTGTCTGTTTTTTTCCTATGATCTGTTGTTATTTTATTTATAAGAAACCATTTATTATCTATTCTGTTGTTTATAACTATAAAATAAATAAATAAAGTTTACAAAAAAATTGTTTGAACAACAAAAGTCATATTTTTCATAAATATTATGTTTATGAACAGTAAAGATGTTTATAGAAAATGTAGCTAAAAACATAGGTAACGAATTTATTCCAACAAAATCGACATAACACTCCACTGTCAACGCAAGTGAGAGAGGCCACGTACCCGCATTTTTCTGGTCAAACGCACCACCCGGCGTCGAGCGACGCGCTGCCACGGCCGGCCGTCGCAGATCTATCAACTGCGTTTGCGTGTAGAATTCCAAATTCGAAATCACCAATCGCTGCCCTCCGCTCTGAACGGGCTTAACCATCAACCGTGTGTATTGAAATTCGAACGAGCGTCTTTTGTTTTACAGATTTAATTCGTGCCTTTCAATTCTATTTAAGTTTGAGCAGCTACAAACGATATTGGAAACTATCTGCCTGCGTGTAAGGCTCTGTTTGGATTGTCGAATGTTATCAGAGGACATCAACTGTTTATTGCAATTGTTTTAAGAATATAAACTATTTCCTGTTAAAATGTCTCTTTCGCCCATTGTTGGTTTCTCTTTGTAGAATTGGCGATGATGTCATGATTTGAATCTTTCAATGGAATCGTACATAAATTTGGTGGCATGTAAGTATTAAATTTATAACTCTGGTGGACATACCTAAAGGATACGTCACTATAAGTACATAATTTATAATGATTCTTGTATCTTTGTTACTTTAAAAGTAATCTTTAGTGAATCGGTTTTTATCATAATTCACGTTAATATCGCCATTAATTTATATCTTAAACCTGGTCATAGCATGCGTTTTAGTCTAGTTACATCATAGAATAATTATCTGATTAGAAAAATAACGTTTTGCTGTACAGAAAAAGTATTATTAATACGTTTTAATAGGAATAATACTTTTTCTGTATAACCTTGTCGATTGATAAATCTCTACAAAAATAATATAATAAGAAAAACATCATAAAATCATCAAGAATTCTGAAGACAGAGAATAAAACCATAAATCGTCTTAACAACCCTTCATTGCAGGTGGGTAAAAATAATTTATTCAAATAAATCCTGCGAAATATCCACTACAGCGGGGTCTAGGAGGCCCCCGGGCGTCGTTTCGCAATACTTTGAACTGCGCCAAAGAGATTTTTTTTTTCACGATTTTAATGAATATGCTAATAACAATGCCAATGGTGTGACAATGTTTGCCGGATATTTGTTCAATGTGACTTACAAAATTTTCTTGGTAGAGAATTAAAAATTCAATACATACAATACAATCCGAAAAAAAACGGTGTGCAAAATAAGTAAATAATTAAATTATTCTTCGTACACCTATTGACACTGTTTAGTCTTGTTTTTATAGGTTTTGTTTTATACTTATTATTAAGTAAATTCATATAAAGTATGTACGAGTATATTAGTACGTATATGAGATTATGAGCTAGGTCGCTAGAATCGAGCAGCACAAAAGCGGTCGTTCTGGATATCTTTGGAGGAAGCCTTTGTCTAGCAGTGGACGTCTTTCGGCTGAGATGATGATGATGATGATGATGATAAGTATATTATTATGAGTTATCGTGGAGGACTATGATAGTAAAATTTTAGTCCTCACTTAAAATTATTGATATGAATAATCATAAGATTAATAGAGGAGCTCAATGGCGCATAGGTTAACGCGCTTGGTCTGAGCATGATTGCTGAAGTTAAACAACTTTCGCAAAGGCCGGTCATCGAATGGGTGACCTAAAATAGATCATCTCGAGCTCCTCCGTGCTTCTGAAGGCACTTAAAGCTGTTGGTCCCGGCTGCATTAGTAGTCATTTACAACCACCAATCCGCACTGAGCCCGAGTGGTGGTTCATGGCCCGTTTTCCTATCCATGGATAGGAAGAGTTAAACCTAGATAGCCTTCGTTATGGATGCACAAGGAAGGCTATATAGACTAGGTTTAACTCAAAAATATTTACTGAAGTCTTACTCTAAAATCTAACTGCACAATTCTATTCTCACAACGAATGCGAAATATCATTAAGAAACCTAAATCTCGCAGGAAATGTCGCTACACGGCGGTCATAAATAAAAAGACGTGCAGATAAAAATTACATTATCGCACTCATTTTAATTTTGCCGCGCATTAATCATCGCCGCCGCTGCCGCGCCGCGCGCCGCTCCCATTTATTCTGGCGCCGGGCATTTTTAATTTGCCGTGCACCACTCAAGGGTTGACTTCTGCTAAATGGTGTTATTATGCTAATATTTTATATTTTTTGTTCTAACTACGACTTTTATTTTTAAATTACAAATAATTTGATTTGTAGTAGACATTTTGACTATGTACTTGATAGGTAATTATCGTAGCGCGGATGATCGACTGCAGACTGCCACAAGCCGTGTTCTATTCAGGATACCATGTGCGAGTTTCATTCGATCACGTTAAAGAAAACGAGAATTTGTATAACAAAATGTTAACCCTTCTCGTATGTCGCAATATTGCAATGGCCATCATTTACTTAGTCGGAATCAGTAGGTCCTGATCACCGATAACAAGTCTTCGTGTAAGATAATAAAAATAAAAATAAAATCAATGAATAAAAGGACATCGTTTTCACAAATGCTAAAAAGTTTCACTATTGCCTTACCAGCCAAATCCTATAAAGATAAAGAAAAAGAATTCCAAAACTAGGTAATATCAGATGTAATAATCGGTGAATAAAGCTACCGTTTCTTATGATCGGTGGCAATAAAACGGGAGAGTTATGAGGGGGTGTCAATATGGTTGTTTTTATATTCTGTTACGCCAGAGACAAGAGGCAAGCCTCAAACATAATAGCATTATGGCAGATTAAGTGGAACGAAAGAAACTTGCAGATGCGCTACCGACACATGCCTCCATAAGTATAGTTATAATTTTACTTTGTTTGCCATAAATGATTTTTGCTTTTTATTATGTCATTGTCAATTTTTTTTTGGTGACGTAAATTTTCAAAATTAGGTTTTATACCGGTTTGTCTGTTTTTCTGTGATGAAAAATGTCCTTCTATGGTGGGGAGGACTTTTCCAAATTAAATGCAAATCCATGAAAGCCTTTTGCTGCGTTTGTTACCGGTACATCTCAAAACAAAATCTCCATTGACTAGTTGCTTACTGATATTCATGAGAGTTCAAATGCAGTCTAAAATAATTAAAACATTTAAAATTTAAGCTTTTCTCTGATGTATTGTGTTAAAAGAAAAAGGATTGTGAATACGGGTACAAATCTACAAATATAAAGTATAACTTTCGTTTATACGGTCCAAATTATTGTTAACTCTAATAAAATGTACTCTATATTTAGTTAAATTTACATTTAATCCTATTATTTTTGAATTCACATCACATGAACATTTTTGAAATCACATATATTTTTTAACAAAAAGTTACCCTAAAGGTCTTATCCACAGTAACTCACCTAGTGTCACCTCGTTAGGCGCGTTTTGTCAACACGCCGCTTGCGCGGGCGCCGGTTTACGATGCTGTAAATCTGCCCGCGCGCAGAGATGGGACAGCGCTGTCAAAACGCGGCCGCCTTACCTGCCGCCTCCATGAATAGCCTTTTGAGTTACGACACTGGTTGTAGTTACTTTGTGGAGGCGCTAAAGAGAATATTATAGCCACTGAACTGGGTCGGTATAATAATGTCTATAAAATAATAATGACCAAAAACAATAATGTCAAAAAGTTCGTCCAAAAATAATAGTCAAAGGGTCTTACAAATAAACAAAGAATAAGGTCGGAATAAAATCCTTATAGTTTACTAGCACTTTACTCGCGACTTCGTCCGCGTGGATTTGAGACTTTGAAATAAACTCTTTTTATAATAGAATAGCCTATATTACCCGCAAAGAATATAGCATTCTATCAGTGAATGAATTTTTGGAATTGGACCAGCAGTTTCAGAGATTACCCTGCTCAAACAAACAAACAAAGTCACAAACTAACTTAGAAATAGAAATAGAAAAAATCTTTGTTTGTGCCTTACAAATAAACAAAGAATAAGATCCGAATAGTTATTCCGTGTTTTGTCTCTTTTACTATAATTTGAAATGACGTTTACATGACAGGAACAAAACACGGAACTATTCGGACCTTATTCTTTGTTTATTTTTAATCTTTAATTTATGTTTTTTAAAGTTCTCACGAATATTATACATTTAAATGCAACAGTTTCTCAAAATTACGGTCTCCTCTCTTCTGCGGACTTACTAGGCCTTCATCTTACCTGATGTTATGTTATGATAAGGCCGAAGGTGGAAGCGCACTTCACCCGGAATCTTCACCTATTGAAGAACTGACGAAAGTATCATTTCGCTTTAAAGACAGCAATCAACCGTGACCATCGACTTAACTTCCTAAGCACGAAAAGTTTGAGTTTTTTGAATATTTGATCGCCTGTTCGATGACCTACTAATATAAAAATGCTTAACTTTCAAGATAATAATAATAATAATAATTTATTTGTTTATTTCTAAAGTGCTTACAAAATAACAACAAATCAGTGACAATGTTTTACTTACAAATAACTTTGACAATATATACGTCTGTGTCTGAACTAGATAATTATAATAGGGTATTTGACTACAATGAAAATATTGATCAAACTGTTGTTAACTTAGTAAATAAACATGTTTTTAAACAAATTTAGCCAGCACATAATTTTAAAATAAGTAATAACATAATAAAATTTTTATGATTGACCACGTGATCAAAAACGCACGGGATGACGCTGAAAGGACGCTGAATCTGGAGTGACGTCACCAGCTTGTTTACAGTAAATGTCAATCAAAGTTTTGTACGTTTGATTTGACAGCTAAAAGTTTGCTTACAAGCAGGTGACGTCTAGACATCACGTGACCTGCATGCATTGCGTCTTCAGCGTTTTGGCGGCTATTATACAAATACAAATTAATAAATTTTAATTTTAGTGGCGATTTTCATAAAAAATAAAGAAATTCATAAAGAATTAATCAAATTGCAAATATATTATACTATATTGAACCATTAGACATATTTTTCTAAAACCTGTCAAATACCCTATTATCCGTTTTCCAGACAACAAGAGATCTTTGCAACACGTTAGCTGCGCCCCAGAGCTCCACAAAGTAGAACAATTAAATTATTAAAGCACTAAGTATATTGTTATCTTTTCGCTTTGTTATCATAAAATACCTACGCGTTACCAAAAGTACGGTAATGAAGACTCCCACACCACACATTAGATGGTAGATAGGCATTTCGACCTGAATGTAATGACGACAGACGTAAATTTTAAGGCATTTTAGAACCCACACACATTTATGAACGAGTCTATGGTTTAGTATCTTTTTAAAGTTTAGTTCAATTTTCTATTTATGTTTTTATCGCCCATGAAAGAGAAACGCTGCTAAGCTGAAACGAGACTGCGCTTGTCATGTCTGCTGTACGTCTGACACACTGTAGGCCAAAATCTCCACAATGTAGAGTCACAAAAAAGAAGTAAGACGAGGGGGCGCCGGGCGCGTGGCGCGGCGGCGTCGCGGTAGACCACGCGGCCGGTCAGATGTGGGACGAGCTGAGAATTACTGGCATACGGAGGTGGAAAATCATGAGAAGGGGCGGAAATGGGGGAGGTCTAATTTGGCCCAACAATAGGATGATACAGCTAACAAGTACAGTAACAGTAAGTATTGATAATAAAAAAGAATTTTTATATTTACTATACTTACAACAACAATCACGAGTCAAATTCAAATTCAAATTTAAATAATTTATTGCATATCACATTACAATATAATAATAGGTGGAATATTTATTAAGGTGACACCCTGCAAGAGCACAGCAACAGCATCGGAGGGCTAATTTAAAAATGTACTTACTTACTTATCTAGTTAAAATTATACAATATTTTATACAGTGGATTCATAGTATTTTTTTTTAAATTGTATTAAAATTATTCTCTGTTTTGTATAAAGGTTACCTTTTAACAATTTCAAACCATTCAACGAGCCAAGTACTTATAACGTTCATTCCGAAGTACGGATGAACTAGAGATCTTTTATTTGGTCACCCATCCGATGCCTCTGCGAAAGTCGCTTAACTTGCAAGATCGCGACCCGTACTCTTCCAAATATTTTTTTACTATACGAACACATGGACAATCAAATTTATTTATGAAACCCTTCAACAGCTACTAAGAAATGTTTGTAAGTAGACACTTAGATCGTCATCTAAGATTTTTCTTTGAAGTCCAAAGTCGTCGGGTAAAAATTGAATATTAATAGCGAAATTATACCCTCAGATGTTCAACCCCGTGTTTTTATTACTTTATTAGGCTTTTTCTTGTTAATGTGGTATAAACAAATCGTTGGCTGTTTATGCTTTCCGAGAAAGGGGATGTGTCAAAAAACAGTAGCATCTTTATGGCTTAATCGCGTGCTTTTGTTTTACGCTATTTATGTTATTACATAATAGACAGTTGTCTGGTGCTTTATATGTCGAGGGATTTGTGAGTGAGTTTTTATTTGTAAAAAAAAAACCATCTCATTTTTATGCTCACTATTGGGGTACAAGCCTTCCTCGTGGATGGAATACCACAGGGCGATTGGGCTATAAACCACCACGCGTGTCTCGTGGGGATTGGCGGTTGTTATCGACTGGTATCGACGCGAGATGATAAATATTCGGTCACCCATCCAAAGACAGACTTTTGCGAAAGTTGCTCAACTATAGTAATAACAGACTTTAAACAAAATTGTTCTAATTTTCTTGAGATTAAGATCATTATCATCATCATCATATAAAGTAGTCCCACTGCTGCGATCAAGCCTCACCGCACGATCATAATAGAACATGGCGTGAAACAATGGCGCTCGTTGCTGTTGTGTTTCGTCCGGTGAGTGAAAGTACCGGAGGCTCATCTCTCACCCCTCCCCCCTCCCAGTTCCTACTCCCTCCTCAAGACCCAACTCCTTCCTCAAGACCCAACTCCTTCCTCAAGGCCAGCAACGCATCTGCGATTACTTTGGTTTTGCGGGTGTCCATGGGCGTCGGTGATTACTTTCCATCAGGTGACCCGCCTGCTCATTTGCCTCCTTTTAATATAAAAATATATATATAACATGAGCAGGTCAGACCCACCACGCTGACCCGAAGCTAGTTCGTGGGTTTTGACGACTGCTATCTTACGGCATCAACCGGACCAATGTCTTAAGTTATAGTTAAAAGTGGCCGTAACGTCTTATTTAACTAAACCATAACATGTCAGGTGTTCATTAGGTGACGTAAAAATGCTAAATTACTTAATTTAAATAGTTTGTTGAGCATAATTTGATTTTCTATCTCTAATTACTAGATATGTTTTTTCTTTCATTAGTGGCGCTAGTGTGCGGCGTAAACGCTCTTAACGTGCTCTCCGAAGAAGGAAGAAGCCCAAGTCGTTTTCAATGTTGCTAAAATTGCAAGATCACCAAAGTGAGCTCTTCCCAGTAGAGAAACAATCTTAACAGTTATTATTATTATATCAGCCATAACTGTCACACTAATGGGTAATGGCTTCCCCACACTTTTCCACACCTTCCTGCAACATCATGCCATTCTTTCGTAAACCCATCAAGGTCGTCCCGCCATCTTCGTTCCGGTCTACCTGGTCGCCTTTTCGCATTATGTGGGGTCTACTCCGTTGTGATCCGCACCCACATCTCTTAGCAATAGAAGATTTTTTTAAAGTAGTTTACAACATTTTATTGAGCAATGTACTAACTACATTTTTGTTATCATTGAGTAGAGTAGGAGACCATTATGATTCCGAAATTATTTCTTCTCAGATTCGAATCATAAAACGTCATTAGGTCTATAAAAAGTTGCAAAACAAATTTCACACTCGTTATACAAAAAATAGACAATAAATCTATTGTTTCTTGCTATCAAAACACATGAAACTTAATCACCAAAGGACAACCACAACAAAGGGAATTAACGGTCACGCATTATGTGTTTGATTTATTCAAAACTTTTTTTGGCAATAAAATTTTTAGAAAGACCTTCTTGGTCCGGATTAAGTCATATATTACTGCAAATTGCTTGATCCCATCGATAGTGTTGCGTTTCAGAACATCTATTGTATTTTTTTGGTGGGAAGTAAAACCTTTTTCTAGTTTTACGAGTATGCCGTTTTTGATCGATGATGGTTTCTGTCGCACTTGCAATGTCAGATAATGGTGTCAACTGGTATCAACCTTAATTTTTTTAACCACATGAGTAAATATTACTCATGTGCTTTAACTAGATTTGTTAGGGATCAGACAGACTTATTAGGGATGGCTTAGTTTATATTTTTTTTTAAATTTAAGATTAATAAAGGCATTATTTACATAAATGAATCAAATATAAATGTACATTTCATTAAATAAATCATTTTAAAAATACATAATATAATCTACACGGGTTTTTTTATAAAGTGACTGAGTATGTGGATATCGTTCCGTAGTTAAATTTAACTTGATCGAATAGCGATTTTACCATTATTTTAAGACATTCAAAATAAAGTGGTTATTTTTAGTGGTGTTCTCGTTAATTTGATCAAATGGTGAAAACTACATTCGGTTTGTTTAGAATAATTATGCAAGCGGCCTTTTTATTTTTTTAAAGTCATATTATCAAGTTTACTCTGTAGTAATCTTGTAAGTTATAGTGCGCCCTCCTGGATCGTGAAGGTTTACATATAATGTACTGTGTCCACACCAAACCATTTTTCACTAGCGAGACTTAATTTCTGGTAGATCGTTTTTCATCCAACCCTAAACGCTTCTTGGACGCGGGTGGAATAGCTACGTAAGTCAAGATTTGTTGATTTGGAGGTTGTGGAGCGCTCTTTTGATATTATAGAATATGAAACGAAAAACTTTATACGTAGATACTTGTATTTATTCTACAAGTTATTTTGTCCTTGTCGTTTAAAATCTTTTGCAGGGTCTGTCATCACTGAGAGAATAAGATGAAGGTCGTCTCAAAATTATCTGTAGTACCTATGCTACAAAAGTAATATAATAGGACATGCTTGCGAGTAGTATCAAAGTAAAAGTATTCGCTTAAACTCTTTATCTATTATTAAATATTTAAATACTTTATTGTAATAAAAATGTTGTTGTTATTTATAATTATAGAATTACAATAATTATTTTTTAACTATCCTTCTTATCAATTTTACAAAGACAATTTTTAAGTTTGTCTTGTTCCTACCTAATATTTTTTACGCTTTAAATAGTTCCTTGACTTTTATTAAAATTGTCTCGTTTAAATAATATTCTACAAAAGTAGCGGACAAGTTATAATACGAAACTTCGTGTATAAAACTATCACCTCAAATCAAAATATCAAAGTTAAAACAAATTTATGTTTTGAAAAAGAAAAACCTAAAAAAGCACAAAGTGTGACTTGCGCTGTTTGTGCTCCCGAGTCCAATACAAAGGCCGGCTCCGTCCGTGCTCTGAATCCGAACAGCGACGTCCAATTTGTTTAGTGACAGCATGTGACTGCCCCCCGTTCACAGTTAACTTACCTTGAACGCGATATTAGAGAAAAGTCTTTAGTTTTTCTTTACGATTGGAGATACTTTATACATTTGGTATCTCATTCTCATACAAACTTCGACGTTCTATTTTTTTTTATTTATTTATAAAGTTGTTAATGCAACTTAAATGATGAAAAGAAAATAAAGAGATCTTGCTGTCGAAAAATAATTCTGAATAAAAAAAATTAAAAAAAAACATATTTTTTTTAACAGAATTATTTTCTTTAATTTCCATTATGTCAATAACAATATATTTCAATAAATTATATTTCAATAAATAATGGAATTACACGTTTATTTAGCTGAGTTCATGTGATTTTTAGTCCAATAAGAAAATTCAATACAAAGATGTTTACGGGTAGGAAGCAGTTCAGCTAAACACGATAGCGTATTTGGAAGCGCACTAGACGCGGATTGTCAGAGAGTGAGGGTTCGCATCAATCTCGTGGAAAATTTTTGAACACTCATAATTTTTTAACCGACTTCAAAAAAAGGAGGAGGTTATCAATTCGACTGTTTTTTTTAAGTTTGTTACCTCAGAACTTTGAACTGGGTGAACCGATTTTTATGATTCTTTCTTTATTTGAAAGCTAGTGCTTCCCGTGTGGTCCCATTTTAATTTGGTCCAGTTCTAATGATGGAGTCCTCAAGGAGTTGAGGGAACTCCTCAAATATTGTAGGCATACCTATAGCGATTTTGCTATTTTCAGAAATAAATCAAGCATTTGCGTTCAGAAAGTATCATTTGATGAAGTGTAACTGATGAAAAAGACCACAGATTGCCATCGGAACTCCTCAATTATTAAGATAGTTAAGCGACTATGACGAAGCAAAAGAAGGCAGGCACTGGAACTCAGTTTTTGATTTCCTACTTTGAGATAGGCGTTTCTCGTTTTCTTCGCTTGTCTCATTTAAACGGCGCTGTCTCATACGAGCAGCGCGTTCAGTAGGTCTACCCATATTCGCTTTTGATAAATAAATCGAAACAAATCACTAAAAAGAGAGAAATTAAAAAAAAATTAACAAAAAAAACCGACTTCAATAAAGTATGACTGATAAAGTTGCAAAATTAAAAAATAAGCGTTAGATTTATAAAGACAATAATTGTATTAGGAAAATATATAGGTACAATTATTGTTATTTTGGAGTCGGTGCCAACCAAGGTAACTTTAACATAAACATTTAACGACATACTATATACACTGGCCTGCAAAACTAAGTACTACACTCTTAATATTTATTTATTTTCTAAACTATAGAAGTTAGAAATTTTTAATTAGAAAACGTTTTGCAGCAATTGTTATCAGCTTTCTTTGAAACTAAAGTAAATTATACATTAGTAACATTTTTCCTTTTTATTTCGAAAGTATATCTTGTGTACTTAAAAAGTTATTGCAATTTTAAAAGTGTGATACTTAATTTTGCAGGCCAGTGTATATTAAAATCATAATAGTACCTACATTCAATCTTATGCATGACATTTTGACTACAAACGCGGACTGGCACCGGCTCCAAAAACTTCGTTGGCTGGCACCGGCTCCAAAAATAACAATAATTGTACCTATATATTTTCCTAATTAAATTATTGTCTATATAAGTCTAACGCTTATTTTTTTTGTTTTTTAGTGCAATTTTATCAGTCATACTTTTTTTTTTAATAAATACATTTTAAAAAAGTTTGTTTAATTTAACAATGTAAAGATGAAATGGACTTCTTTGCCGGGAAAGTGAAGAGTCATGTCTGCGGTTTTGTTTTGTTTTCTAAAATTTGTGTTGTGTCGAATATTAATGTGAAATAGTGGTGGATTTTAACCGTTAAGTGTTCGTGAGTCTGCATGCGTGTTGGCAAATGAAACAAAACAGTGAAACGGCACATAACAAAGAATTTAATTCTCTCAAGAAGACCGCGTGAGGACTTAGTAAAGCTCCACATCTTTACTGAGATACTCGAGGGGTTGGGGGGTATATCATTTCTCACTTCTCATTTCTATTATTATTCATCATCATCAAACAGGAAGGAAATATTGTTTATTTATGTATTACTTGTAAGAAAAATTACTTTGGCTAAGTACTAATCGCACGAAGCCATCAACTAAAAGAAAAAAAAAAGATGAAAGGAACAAATCAGTTGACATTTTTTTTATGTTTTCACATTTCAAGTTGAATTTATTTGAAACTTCCCTTTAGACTTGAAATCGCATGCCCTCTGAATAAACGTTTTATTATGTTTTTGACTATGTAACTATTTAGATATCATTGAAAGTTTCACTAATAAAATCTATTCTAAATTAGCATGAAAAATTTTAGGTATATCTTCTGTTATTTTAACGTTATTTAGCCTTTACGGCTGTTCAAAAATTGCCATAGCGGACGGTATTTCACGTCCACACGGCGGGGTATTGGTAAAGTTTTCAACTAGCAATAATCGCACCTCGGATAAACCTCATTGGTTACGATATTGCCTCTGCGCAAAGTTAAATTTAAAAAATATTGGCAAGGTACTTATACATTGACTTACAACCAAACGATAGCGCGATTCAGTCAGATTGACTGCAGCGCCATCTATCTGTGACTAGAGGTACCAATTGTCAAAAACAGCGCGCTAGCAATAGCGGCGCCGGCGCCGGGTCATGTCGCATGAGTCTCAGTGGCAGTGGTTTGTTTTTTTTAATATCTATGTAGTATATAGTTAAAAGAGAAACTAATTTGAATTTCGAGTCTGGTCCGCAGCCGAACGAGAATGTTGGCCGAATTTCTCCGAAGTTCAAAATTCAAATTTAACACAATCACGCGCGCGCGCACCGTTACTGCACATTTCAGAAATAGAACACGCCGGCCATACTGAGCAGCGGGACAGTAGCGATCATGATTCGCTTATTAATCAGTCTATTTATTTTATCACATGCAATAAAATATTCAGGTGGCGCAAAATGTACGCATACATTCACCATGAGAACGACCATAAAACTTTTAGAGATACCTTTGTTGGATTTCGTAAAAATCATTATGTAAACAGTTTTATTTCCATGTGCTAACCACATAATGCTTTATTGTTGGCTTGCAAACATCATTTTAGCATCCTATATAAGGAAATACTTTTAAAATATTTCTTATCACATTTTCCTTCTTTTCACAGTTGGTAAATTACAAGTTAATTAAAAAATATTGTATTATTACAATGGTTGGGTAGGTACCAAAAATATAGAGAAAGCTAAAAATATTGCATCATATTAGTTTACTCCGGTTTGCCCTGTGCACTTGAGCACAGCACGAATCACGGTTCTCTGAATGACTGTGAGTTATAAATTAAATTTATGAAACAAAGAATATTTTGTTTTGAATGGATACATCATAAAGCATTATCAACCAAGATTCAATCAAGGTTATTTTAAGAGACTTTTTGTTTTCAGATCTTATTGGACGAAACCAAATTTCTCATAAGGAATATCATAAAATTATACATATTTATAAAAATAACTAAATTTTCTTTACATTTTCCATAAGATAAAACCTCTTTTCATATTTCGAGAGGCACCCAACTCCAGCGTTTATCAAAGTCAGTTTTAAGACGGAACATAAACTAACCACTATTACTTGGTCTTCGTATAAAATCCACTCTTTCTCTTCAGAATATTGTTTAATATAGTATAGACGATAACTACAATGTCCCAAATATATAGTTTATTTGAATAATAATCAAACAAAAATAATCAATTAATTTCGTCACGACTATAACTTGGCAAAAATAGCGTTTCCCGCATCCAACCATAGAGTGATTAACTTGTCGATAGCTGCACAGCAAGTTTTCATAACCGTGAAGGTGTGTCTATAACTAGCACGAGTGGCTCAGAACCTCAGAATAATAACTAAAGCTATAGAAGAAAGGTTAAAATAAAAAACGTGCAACTATGTTTAGTTCCGTTCTATCTTATGGCTAGAAAAGGAGATTGGAGTGCGACAAATGGTTGACACTTAGTTTTTATTTTTTGTATTGTTAAGTCAACAACAACACAAGAGACAAGTGGTGCCAACTTTTTCGAATTACGCCTTCAGAAACTCCATGACTTCCAGCATCTTCTTTATATATTAGCGTAAGCCGATTTTTGTCCCAGTGATTATGGGACGATAGCTGCACATAAAAAATCAGTTATGGTCTCATTTTGAAGAGCTCCAGCCGTAGATGTGCAGATGTAAAAAAACCTGTCATAGGTTTCGAAATTCCTAAAAAATCTGTTGAATAAACACGAAGTTTTGCGCGAATATCGCGACAATAACCGTATATTTATTAGTTATATTGTTATGTTCCTAATTTAATAACATTGTAATATAAGTTTACATTTTTTCATGTAACACTGTTGATGGTCCATAAATAAATACATAAATAATTGCGATTGCCTACAAAAGGATCTCTGTACACCGGCTGTGATATCAGCTACCATTAGTCTTGTCAGATCGCGGCGATAGGACGTCACCCGCTTCTGATGGACACATGATGTAATACAAACTATGAATTTTCTCCCATATCTTTGCACACAGTAATTTTATGAATGTTTGTTTTTTCTCTGGCCATTTTGAAATGTTAGTATTGGGGAAGTTTGTTTTATCCTTCTATATATACATGTAACGATATGATAAGTCATCGGTCAACGAAACATTAGGAGGTACGAAATCCTGTATATTGTGTTATGTGTAGAAGTAGAAGAAAAAATTTGTACAATACAATTTGACACGATTTTTAACGAAAAGAAAGAAAACCAGACTTAAGAAAACAAAAATATCTAATATATAACAGTATTTAATAAATTAAAACGTCTTTCTCGGGTGGAAATCCAACTCGAGACATCTCAGAATCCGGGCAACATCTTTCAGGAGAAATTTCGAAAAATGACGCCTATTATTCACTGCAACAATCTTGTTTGTAGTAATAAATTACATCTAAATCTTATAACCCAATAAATCTAACCTTTGAATTATCTGAGTTTCTCCAATATCAAATCATTAATATTAACCCCTCTACACGCACCCTCCTATCAGACCATAAATAAACATTAAAAAAGAAACCACAAAGAAATGCCTGTAAAATATTCATAAAACCAAAGATCTTAGTCACTTCGCACCTTCTCACTTAACATAGAGATTTTCTTTTTTTTTCTTTCGAATAGAATTTGCATATTTTATCTGTGTGAATTTGTTTTTGCGCGGCGCGAAGATTAAAAGTATGGAAATTTCACAATATGTCTCCTTTGGGAGACAGGAGTTGTGTCTCCATGTTTATTTCGTTTGTTTATTTAACAAATTGTTACCGTTTTGTTTCGTCTTAACTGTTTGCAGCTATTCGCATTCAGCTTCCCACGCGTAGACGTAGACTTGCACGTTTTTGTTAGTGCCCATTAAAACATTAGAACTGAGTTTCGTAAGTATGTATTATTATTTTCAGCCGAATTTGTTATTATTAAAATACATTTAGAATTCTCTAATTCAAGTTTATTCTCTTATCTTAGTGGGGCCTGCTGAGGTTTCCCTCACCCAGTAGCACTTCGACCCATCGGGATCTTTTGTGCAAGTTTATTAAAGTTTATCGTGCTGTGTACTAGTATAGGCTGATGATGATGAAGATGTTGTTGGCAACTTAAACAATAATGCCTTTGCATTTTTAATAGTTGTTTTGTTCGAGAGAGAGGTACATATTTATCGTTTGTTCTCTTCTTCTCTGCATCCATCTTGTGTAACCACCGTGCTCCGTTTTAACTTTAAGTTATTTATGTAATACAAAAGGCATTAAAAGTATCTTAATCAACCTTGAGTGTATTATTCTCAAGAATAAACCCAGTGTGCGTGAGTAGAAAACCCTGCTACGCCCAGAAAACGATGATGAATATAGTTTAAGGTAAATTGACAAAAGGTGTTTTCTCATCACCTAATTCTAATATTGTGGACAACTGGCAGAAAGCGGCAGAACCAGGACAAGTGGCGCCGAATAGTCGATAGCTCACTTGGGGCTACAATGCCAGAATAAGTAAGTAATTGAGATGGAATTGGGAATCACAAACACCTGATATATAAGTAACTGTTTTATCTACGTCGACTGCAAACGTTTAAGTAAATAGGTACAGTCACGAGCTTGTTACATGTATACACTTTTGACTAGTTTGACTGTTATTCCATTGTATTAAGAGTTACATTGTTTACATGTCGTGACTGTACAGTTTTCGTTTAGCGGAAAATTTTAGTCTTGCTGGGAATCGAACCGGGGAACTCTTGCTCTGAGACTCGTCTAAAACGCAGCCACAGACCAGAAATCAAAGAAACTACAACATTATAAAAGTCAATGTCTAACCATAAACAGAGATATTTTAAAGTCGTAAAAATATCTTTGTCGCGATGAATTTCTAACGACATATAAGGCGTAGTGATATTGCCCAACAGTCGAATAGGCAGGAAGCGGTAGTCGGTTCGAATCCTGACCGGAATAATGAAGCTGATTGATGTTGGAGGTGTCGTCATGCGTTACTTACTTTATAACTTGATGGCGTATGACAAACACATTTTATGGTGATAATAAAGCAGACGTTATTAGCTCTTCGACTTCCTATAATTAGTTTAAAATACAAATGGATACAGTAATAGAATTTGTATTAGGAATTTTCATAAATTGTAGTACTATTATTAATTTATATTATATGGTAGAACTTGTGTTAGTCCCCCAGTACAGTTGCCATCAGGGTTTTAATAATAAATAATAATAAATAAATATTAAATGCATTTATTTCTCATTACAAACTTGCAAATAAAGAACAACAACAACCAACAACTTACTTACTTGCAATAAACGATATTCTATTCTAGGTATTCTATTTTATTCTATACAGCATAATTACATACATTAAACCTTTATACGAGTTAAGTTTGTGTGAGACTGATGTCTGAGAAGGTATGAAAATACCAGTGATTTCAGGTCATCAGGCCCCCACTACCTCGAACCGCTTTGACACAAAAAGATGGTGATGAATGAGTGACATTATACGATTCAACGACATTAAAATAACAAAAAAACAAAATTAATCTGTGTTGTTTTGGATAAATCATAAAAAAAAATTGCACTGAAAACTTTGTTCGACAATCTATTTCTGATTTTGTTTATAAAGGCTCCAGACAAAGAGGTCACTCTTTCGTTTTCAAGAGAGTACGGTTTTACTGCATTCAAAGCTTTTGAAAAGGTTCAAAATCAGGGTGTCTGGCTTAACTGAACTAATTACAGCACAATATGTTTCTCATTTACTTGATATGTAAGATTTTTGTTAATAATAAACAATTTTATTATTTTTTATTTTATTTTTTACAATAATATTGCGATAATACAATTGCGATGTCTCGGGTCTCAATCTAAAAGTCCCGGGACTTCGAAACACGAGACATGGTCACCGTCATATTTGGGTCTTTCGCCATATCTAACATTGATGTTGTGTTGTGTTTTGATAGTTAGAGATAAGATAGCCAGTGCCTCAGTAATTAGGGGTTCTGGGTGGACTGTGGTTTCATCTTCTGACCTATCTTTGCTTACCATCTTTCTTTGTTTTAGACTGATAAAATAAACAATATGCTACCGCATGGAATTGAAGCCAAACCATTAAATTCTGTGGCTGGTGGTATAAACACTAGACCTAGGAGTTGTTTAAACTAAAGAATTTGTGCTTCGACGGCTGTCATGGTCCTATTTATTATCTGCAGTGTTCCGTACTGTTGTAGTAAAAACCAACTAAAGGTCCGAAACGCGCAAGTTTTACTATGGTATAATTTTAGCTAATATTGACTCCAAAATCCTGCTCGTGGAAATTTTTTCAACATTTGTGTTTTTGTAATTTGTTCGCAACAAAATTTGCGTTAAAAATTATATAAACATTTTATAATATTGACTCCCATAGGGCTGGTCATATTGTCGTTTACCAGCTTAATCGCATTAAAAAAAACAACATTTAAAGTTATACAATCAAGAATTCATCTGAGACAGATCAAACATTTGTAAGGCAACAAAAATTGCAACCCCATCCTAAAGCGAAGAGTTACAACACTTAAGGGGCGCGGAGTTCACTTTAAAACATCCCCACAGATAATAAAAACGCTTGTCTATGCCGTAGACAATAAGACGACGGCAAAAACGCAACCAGTTTATCAGGATCTGTGTTGCTTGCGTCTTTTAGTAAGTTTGTATAAGCTATAGCTACCTCCTAAGTAGCAGACTGTTATTGCAGAAACTTACCTAAACTTAACAGTTAATTAAAACAAAGAATAGATTTAAAAAGTAGAACCTTTTTGGGCAGCAGGTAATACCTGTAAGCAATTGAAAATAATGTACAACTGTACACCTAAAATTCCGTTACGTTCCTTTTTTAAAGTTTGACATTTTGATTTTTCTTCTTTTTTTTCAATGCAATCTGTTAATTCTAAAAAAAGTTTCAACTCCTCTTTTGACAAAGGAATCCGTTTGACACTTGTTTTCTTTTATTCGACGATTAAAGAGGTCTCCTTACACCAGTTACGGGCAAAGACAATGCTGTCGCTCGACAAATGGCGCGCATCGAGGGTTTAAAGGGAGGTTTAAATCGTCATTACACGCTTACGGAGTTTTTATATTTCGCGAGCAAGGTGCTCAACGGACATATTTCTGTTACAGGGGATGAAATCTACAGAGTGTTTTTATAACGCTTGCTTGCTAGAATATTGCGAAATTTTACGACTTTGTTTTTTTATTGGCTTTCAGTGTGTGTAATGATTTATTCATGAACTATGAAACTCTGTATGTGTCCCTAATGTTTTATTAGTTGTTAAAGCAGTTATAATTTAAACAATTATTTGGGTTAGGACACATCGAATAGTAATAAGTTGTTGTTTTATGTTATTATGCACACTTTTCTTATTAACTTTCTATTAGAGGACAAAGTTTAAATTAAAAGTAATGAGAATCAATTTGCAGCAACATTATTCTATTCATTATAAAATATTGAAAGATTTATTTAAATCTTATTGATTTTTTTTCTAAATTACATTTGTTTTTACGTGGCGTGGGTGCAATACTGTGCATATAGAAATATTTCACGATTAACATCATATATTTCATGAATCAATGTACCTCGTAGTACTTATGCACTTCAAAATATTATTGAAATCCTATCACTGAAATAATAAAGTTTTAATACTAAATCTTTTTACTATAACCCCAAATCTAGAGCATCCTGTAACATCTATTACAACAAAAAAGATTCACTACACTACTAAAAATAATCCTTTTCTGGCAATAAGGGTGCGCGAACACCCCGCGTTCACCTGTCAGTTTATTTATCGGCGTCGTTTGTGCACGCCTCAATAGCTGCAGATTGACAATTTCGAGTTTCAAAAATAAATTATACGGAAAATTGTAACCGATTCTAAATTGTTTCAATAACATTTACGGAAGGCAGCGGGCATATACCGTGATTGAGGTTTAGGTAGATTACGGAATATATTGTCTATGTCTGGAGCATAGAGGAAATCTCACAGCGTCAGGCCTGTCCTGCATGCACCAACCCTACACAAAATATTTAAAAATCATTTTTTTTAGCCTAGCCTCTTTTATGCTATATGCTATTAATACCTTTTGTATTTTCCGATAACAACTACAAAACAACTTTCAATTCTTCATATTTCACGGTGCTAAAGAATTAGCCAAAAAAAAAACTTTTGAAAATGTATGTGTGTCTTTTGTTCATTTATTTATAACCCCAACAAATAACATTTAATAGTCTTTTAAAATACTTCTAGGATGTCGTTCCAAAATTCAAACTAATGGTCTTCGCAAGAGGCCCCCTCTAAACTCTGAATAAATAGGTGATAAAAATGGAACTTAATAAGTTGCAATTTGCCACGGGATACTTGAACAAATCCTTTTTATGTCTACATAAAATTACCATGGTTAGTCTATGTTTATGGTTCTTTCATTGGTTTGAATTTGAAAGCCTGTATCGAATGAGGTTGTGATATTTACTCACTAAAAAGTCTGTGCTACTCTTTTATATTTCGATTCAGAGCATCTCTTATAAAATAAGTCAGTGATTCAGCAGTGGACTAATATAGTCTGATGATGATGATGTGATGATAATGGTGATAGCGATGATGATATTTATATGCAGCAAGTGTAAACATATTCTTAAATTTATAAAGCATAGGTGATTAGCGTAATTGAATCTGAAACTGCTTTTATGTATTCTGTAACTTCAGTTCGGGCTAGTTCTTTCTTCTGTGGTTCGGGTACAATCATCAAAATACCAGTTTGAGATTTGTTTTCGAGTACTTTCGTAGCCTGTAGATCCGATTTTCTTATAAAACATCATCTGTCAACTCAACTAGTTTTCAAAAACAAACGTCTGGTTTACCAAAATTACATACAACACCACACAAGCTGATGTGTGCAAAAACTTACCAGACAGCCCTGGTGGTCTGTAATTAAATCACCGATCTCAGCCAGACGTAGCAGGTTCGACTCTAGCCAACATAATATATTTGTACTCGGTCGGTTTGGTGGTAAGGCTTGTTCTAAAGTCTTGTCCCCAGTCTTGTTCCTAGTCTTGTCCCCATAACAACAATGTTATCCTAACTACCGCACTCATAGGCGTCCATTATCATTGATGGTAACTTAGCACCTACAAATTGTTCAGTCAAAAATGTGCTTAAACTGTCACTTTTAAAGACTATTTCACAATAGACAATTTTAGGTGCTAAGTAATCATTAATGTTATTTGACGCCTCTGAGTACAGGAGTTAGTAGTATTGTTGTGTCCCGCCAGCTAGAGAATTGATGTTGTAGCAGGCTAATACGCCATGTTTTGCCAAACAGTGTCAACTTCTTAATATTCAGCTCTTGACAAATTTCGATTCAAGTCGTGTAACGGGACTCCCGTATATCAAGATCACAGGCTAAAGTTAATCCTGACGTACCTGCGTGGTTGAATTAAAATTCGCGCGGCAACCCTCGGAGGCTTTGAAGTTTCGCCGCACCGCGATTATTTCTCTAAGGATTGAGATTAGGGTTAGCAGGATAGACGGCTCGTGTAAAGATTTGGTGGAAGTAGAAATTCGGTGGCATTTCGGTGGGAAGTTGCTTTTTGTTTCGCTTAGCAAGTTTTGTTTTGAAACTCTTGTAAAGGCTATAGGCTCATCCTTGTTACTTCTTTTCTTTACTACTGTAGTTATCTACCTAAGTAATTATGAAGCTTAAAAGTTTATAAATTAGTAGCCTTGCACATTTAAGATTATTGAATTATATAACGTACAAAACAATTTGTTGTTCACCACATCTTGAGGGAAGAATGATGCTGGTGCCTGTGAGACAGGCTACCGCTTTGCTCAGGCATCAGACTCAAACAACCTTTATCAGTACCAAAACATTATATTGTTTTCTAAAGTTTACGCGAACACTACACATTGAAATGAAACAACTTTTACGGATCTACTCGCGTTTATTTTACACATTACTTATTTAATGTTTATCCTGACGTTTCGAACCCTTTGCAGGGTCCGTGGTCACAGGGAGACCACCAGGGGGGGTCTCCCTGGTCTCCATTAAATAAGTAATGTGTAAAATAAACGCGAGTAGATCCGAAAAAGTTGTTTCATACCAAAACATTAGTTTTATATCATATACTGTAATTTTTTTTTTATATAAAAGAAGGAGGCCAACGAGCAGGCGGGTCACCTGATGGAGAGTAATCACCGCCGCCTATGTACACCCGCAAACCCAGAGGAATCGCAGACGCGTTGCCGGCCTTTAGGAAGAAATAGGCTCATTTCTTGAAGATCCCAAGGTCGTAACGGTCCGGAAATACCGCCGCCGAGAGCTGGTTCCACAACACTGTAGTTCGAGGCAAGAAATTTCTAGATTATTAAAAAAAAAAGAACTTACTTTCTTTCATTTTAGAGTGTCTAATGTCCGTTTTTATCAACAGCCCCTAAGAGCGTTTACGCCGTTTTGCTCAAAAACTGTACTTTTCAAACCTCTTAATATCTATGAATATTTACTTTACAAATATGTTAATTACTTATATCATTAGGTGATCTTGTCATCAAAATAGTTTGTTGAAAACATTTTTAGATTTGTGGATATTTTGGAATTTATAACCAGATAATTGAACAGAGGTTTTCATAATTTGACTTTCCGCGTCAACTTCGAAGCTTAAAAATGTGTTTAAATTACTGACAAACCTAAGAACAAAAATTTTATTTCAATTTGAAAGATCTTCAGCAAAATAGTTTGTTGAAAACATTTTTAGATTTTGGTTACTAACAAAAACTATAAAAATCCGAACATTTTGAATTTTTAAAGAAATTATAGGTGATAAAATAATTGTTTTCTCTATTAAACTTACTATATAAATATAAGATAAAAGCTTTTTACTATGGAAAAAAGTGTTCTTTAAATTATGCGCAAAATTCTTTTTACTAAATTAGCTCTATAATTTTTCTATAAATATTTTAAAACTGCTCTAAAACTACTACAAAACTCTGCGTTCTATTAGTATCAAATCAGTCCGCCGCGAGGCCTCTGAGAGAGTGGTCACGTCGCTCGACGCTCTACCCGACGATTTTCGAACAATTGCCGTAATTTCGAAGATAGTTCAAATTTATAGCGCGATAAGCAAATCTTAGTACTTTAGTGAATAAATTATTTTATGTTACTTTTGATGAATTGCAACATTTTTAAATTGGACGACCTCCGTGGTCGAGTGGTTAGCGCGCCGGGTCAGGCGTCGCGCCGTCTCCGAAGCCCCGGGTTCAATTCCCGGTCGGGTTAATTTAGAGAAGGACTGTTTTTCTAAATTTATTTCGGGTCTAGGTGTTTTTTCTATGTTGCATGCATGTCCATGTCTATGCATTTATCCATATTATCTTACTATACTATATATATAACGAGTTTCTTAAGAATACTTATCTTGAGCTAGATAATTGGTGAGAGCATAAACAAATTAAATTTTTAAACTGACAACGTATATTATGTTGCAGAGATAATGGGTAATAAATTCAACGAACCCCCCCCCCCCCCCCTCCGAATCGGGCGTGGTGAGAAGTGAGCTTTAAGTAACTTTCGCAATGCTGGCCCACGGGATGGGTGGGAAATACCATCTATGTGTGTTTCTCTCGGAGGAGGGAAGGAGTGAAAAGGAGGGGATCCTTTGCAAGACACGTAAAACCGGTGGTCCCAGTTTTTGTCACGACTGCTCCGCACCCGTGCCAGTGTGCGCTATGGGCTATGGCCCAATCTCCTCGCCATATCCTAGCAGTGCGACTTTTGTAGACTAATTATTTATTTTGTTAGTAAGTGTATTCCTTTTTTAGTTTTTTTAAGTATTCTTGCCTATTATTATGTTTTTTAGAATCCTACTTATTTAAGTTTTTCTTTCAATGTATTACAAAGAAATGATTAATTGTATGGGCAGTCAAATAACTTGACCGAGTTTTGACAGCACCTATTTTATTGCTGCATGATGCGCTTTGTGCTTATGTGGCTCATATTTTCCAAGTAGTTTTTATACAAAATTTATTTTAAAAGGAGATTAGCAAAATTGGGCTTGGTAATAGACAACATATTATTATTGATATATTCTAAAAAATCGGTCAATTTATTTGACTGCCCATACAATTAATCATTTCTTTGTAAAATAATGGAAGAAAAACTTAAATAAGAAGGATTTTTAAATGTTTCGTATCTCAAACCATCAACAAACTGTCAACTGTCAACGTCATGCAGGGAACAACAGGGACTCTATTTCCACTTAACATCAAGTGGAGTGGAGACATTTGCCGAGCTATGAATAAAATAAAATAAAATTTGTCGTCGTCAAATCAATTCGTCCAAAATAAATCGTTGAGGAACAGATAGGTATTGATTATAATTTTGTGATATAAGATTAATTACAACATTAATAAAAATACATACAATATAATATTATAGGTACTTATTTCATGTATCTGTAGTTTAGCCATCTGCTTACGCCCATAGTTAAAAATAAAAAAACGACGGGTTGCACCCCGGGAGTGCCGGCAGAAGTGAAAACTTGAATATTAACGTTGTGCATTTTTGATATTTTGGAATGGTTAGGGAATAATTTTGCACGAATTGCTTCAATTATCAGTATAAAAGTACTATCATTTATGTGGTAGAATACAATATTTATTTATTGTGCTATCGTACACAAACATGACAATTTATTCGCGCAAGCGCCCTGCGCCGCCTAAACGAAACAACAGGCATACATTTCGCCGCGCCGTAAAAAGAGAGGGGGATACTTCCTCTCCTACGCCGCGCCGGTTGTCTACTCTCCATCCGTCTTACGATTTTACGTCTTACATTTTCGATCAGGTCACGTGTCCTGACGCGAATTTAACATTTTTTACCCATTACAAAAAAAATGTATAACGCCGCTAAAGAAGTTTTCACTTCAATAATTTCTAAGTATACCGAAAAACTAAATTCGAACGGATCAAAGTAGTGAGTTTGACTATAGTGGGCAGAACTAGCCTACTCTACGCACACACGTGCGCGCGCTCACAGCTCGCTTCTGTGTGCGTGATATTTGGACTTAAAAACCTTAACTTAAGGTCTCGCGCTCGGCGTAAACGCTCCTAAGCTTTAGGTGACCGTAAAATCATTTTGGGTGACAGACGCCAGAATAATTCTGTCACCAAAAATGGATTGTGGGGTCACTTAAAACTTAAGGTAGGACAGTATTTACTATTAAATATCATTATTTATGCGCTATTAACAGATTAATAACAGTCTTGTTAATCCACCTAGATAGCCAGTTCAATATGCTGGTGCCATAGACCAAATTATAGGTCATGTGGCTTTTGCTAGATATGAGTTTATGTCAGTCTAACAGAGCTATGTGAATTAAGCCAACCAGGCAGGTATCTCGGCATTATGCTGAGTGGAGACCAATTCAACACCACTAGATCTAAGTGTTTGTACATGTTGTTATTAATAGCTAGATTAAGTGGTTATGAATAAATATATTATATTTCTATTTCTTTTTAAACCACGATTTATACTTTAGATAGGTACTTCACTTTTAAGATTATTTATTTATTTGCAAAAATAAAACACAAGACGGACTTAATGCCCTGATGCATTCTCTACCGGTCGATCAGTAAGGTAACGAGAGAAAAGAGAAAATATTATCTCGATACGCGATTAAACTTAACGCACATACCTATTTCCGAAATCGGAGAAGCGATCATTTATAAAGACCACATAAATTCCGATAGCATAAATTTAAGAGAGCCCACTATAAAAATGATCCGGAACAAATTCATAACAAATAGCTGAGACAAGTCACCCTTGTCACAACAGCCCGTGAACCCCAGTCGGTCCGTCTGTCATGGCCGCGTTATTAACCCTGTCGATAACTTGGGTAAGGGTGTGGAATTGGAATACAAAATTACTCTTAGCTACATTCTGTTTCGCGTGGTTTTACTACGCCATATCGAATGCCAGTTGATCGGTGACAATTAACCGAAAACCCAATATATCGACACGCCATTTGATCGAAATTTCAATAAATCGATTTTCAATAGATCGCTTTGACATTAAATCGAAATTTCAATAAATCGATTTTCAATAGATCGCAGTGTCATTAGATCAAAATTATCGCGTTCTCATACTCATTCGCGGAGCTCGATGGCGTAGTGGTTAACGCGCCCGCTGCGAGTGCTGAGGTTAAGCAACTTTCGCAAAGGCCGGTCATCGGATGGGTGACCAAAAATGTATCATTTCGAGTACCTCCGTGCTTCGAAAGGCACGTAACCACCAATCTGCACTGGGCCCGCGTGGTGGTTTATGGCCCGTTCTCCCATCCATAGGGAAGTCTCGTGCCCCAGCAGTGAGGACAAAAAATGAGCTGATGATGAATGATGATGATGACATTCTCATTTGACGCCACGGTGGCCGAGTGGCAGAGCGCGCGACCCGATACCCGAAGGTCCCGGATTCAATTCCCAGGTCGGGCAAAGTTTGTTTCGGATTTTTCGATGCGTAGCCCGGGTTTGTGATCACCAACCCGCATTTGGCAAGCGTGGTGATTAGGCCATTACCCATCAGTTGTAGCGATAACTTTATTTTAATAACGGCCTTTTCCCAGCAGTGGGACTGTTATAGGCTATTTACTAGTACGTCCGCGAGACACTCACATACCTATAACAGAAAACAGTAATAATCCTCAGAATAATAATAATTCTAATAGAAATGACCATCGATACTATAAGTAACTAGCGGCCACTCGCGGTTTCAACCGTGTGGTTCCCGTTCCCGTGATATCGGGATAAAAAGTATTCTATGTGTTAATCCAGGTTATAAACTATCTGAATGTCGAATTTCATCCAAATCCATTCAGTAGTTTTTACGTGAAAGAGTAACAAACATCCATCCATACTTACAAACTTTCGCGTTTATAATATTAGTAGGATTTGGAATAAACTAGTTGTTTCCTCAGATCTACTACTAAAATATTAAGGAACTTACGAATAAACAGAGTACAGGCAAACTTGGAATAAGTAGATATCCGGCAGGCTTATTAATTGCCACGCCAATGATGCTGATAAATTGGTAGGTAAGTATTCCGGACACAAAATCACTCAATGATCGCTCGCTTAGTGCATTTGCGATTAAAATGTATGTAATAGTTACAATCCCTGTGTGGTGCCGGGGATAAAGAATTGCACCACCCCATCTCAACCCGTGGGTGTCGTAAAAGGCGACTAAGGGACCATTCCAGAGGATGGGCAGCAGCATCTCTCTGAGGTTACTTTCAACCTACTGCGATCGCCAACCCGCCTGCCAAGCGTGGCGATTATGGCAAATACCCCCCATCTTGGGGGAGGCCTTTGTCCAGCAGTGGACGTCTTTTGGCTGAGATGATGATGATGATGAATAGTTACATAGGTACTTACATGACATGCTAGAAGTCACGAAAAACAAGAAAAATAAAAATAAAACTTATATTTTACCCAGTACTAATGTCTGCTCTCTTACAACCACAACCGGGACCAACGAATTGACGTACCTTCCAAAGCTCGTACCTTCCAGTAGCACAAAACATTTTACTTTGGTCACCCATCTGGCACCCAACCTTGTGAACGTTACCTAACTTTCACGATCGTCGAAAGCGCAACTAACAACGCCGCTCCATCAAGCTTCTTTTAACAAATCTTCAAAAATTAACCTAACAATGATAATTACACGGTCAATTAGAAGTCGGCAGTAACATAAAACTGTAACCCTTTAATGTACGTAAAGCACTTTTAATTCCTCGAGACTCTCGTTAGCCACGGAAGGGTTAACTTCAAACGGACCTTGAAATAAATTCTTTTAAGACAATCAAAGGAATTAGTGGAATGAAGCCAAGATGCAGTTACGGTTACGATCGAAAAATGGAGAATCAGTAAGCTTACGCCCGTTCCCTATATTCTATCTGTCTGTTGTTTTGCTTACTGGAGTTAGAAATTTGACATAATTTGTATGGAGCTTATGTCAAATTTGTATCTATAGTAGGCAAAACAACAGATATATAGGTTATTGGGAACGGGCGTTAGCCAAAGTAACATTAAGAAAACGATAGCGAATTTCGAAAAGAATAAAATGTATGGGATTGACATAAGCCGCGTTAAATCACGTGGTCAACCTTATGTCAATCCCATACATTTTATTATTTTCGAACTTCGCTATCGTTTTCTTAATGTTACATAATTACTTACATAATGATCTCAGTAGTACAATGTGTACTTTTTATCTTTATATTTTAGATAATAAATAAGCGAGGAGCTCGATGGCGCATGTATCATTTCGAGCTTCTCTGTGTTTCGGAAGGCACGTAAAGCCATTGGTCCCCGCTGCATTACCAGTCGTTAATAACTACCAATCCGCACTGCCCCGCGTGGTGGTTTATGGCCCGTTCTCCCTATCCATTGATAGGGAAGGCTCGTGCCCCAGCAGTGGGGACATAAAATGAGCTGATGATGATGATGATGATGATGAAGAATAAATAAGCAATATATTGTTCGTGATTAATTATCAATATCGACTAAAAGTTCCTTTTATAATTAAAAAAAATCATAATAAAAGCTTAAATAATGTTAATAGATAAAGTTTACTTAACCAGTTCTCTTGTGCATAGTATCTGAAACAATTTATTATTCTTCATTAATATACGATAGACAAAAAACACAAAATATAAATCCAAGACAGAAAAATCAACTCCGTTTAAGAGGCCTAACAAGCGTACTGGTGGTGCCATCTGTGCGCGTGTGGTCAAACTATTGAGGGGACAGCTTTGTCATTAGTTTTGTAGTATGATACTAGATGGCGCTTCGAGCAAAATAATGCGGTAGAGTGTGAAGATGTAGAGTAGAAACAGTGTCATTATTAATTTGCACAGACCATTATGGATAGCTTTGTGTAATTTTTTAAACTTAATTTTCGTTTAAATCGACGAATGTTTACTTTTCATGCAATCCGTTAATTAAGTAACCTACCTACCAATACCTACACACTTAGAGTTAAGTACCACACAATTGCGGTTGCAACAGTGTTGAAGCTCCATGTTCTATCTAAGTGTACTTATGTAAATTCGTATGCAGCTCGCAATATGCTAGAGTGCTGACCCTTCTGCCGACTTTCCCTGTTTGTCGACTTTACTGAAATATCATACATCGATTACCCTTATGCCGAATTTTCAAGTTTCTTTGAGTTTGGTTCCTAGTAAGCTTATAAATTATGAGAAACAGTTATCCTCAATACATTAATTTAAAAAAGATTACCATAAACAAAAATAAGAAAAATAGCCTTAAGACGACGCATTGGTAATTTACGTGGCGGGGATCTTGATTTTTCTCAACAATTACAAAACATATGAAAGTGATATTTGATGACATGATTTTTCATTTATTTGACTTCATTTTGTTAGTTGCAAAAATACGATTTTTCAACTTTTATAACAGAAAAAAAAATATCAAAGTAACCTCTTTTAAAACATAGATTCACATTTTACAGGCTAACCAGACCGATTTAAACATCAAAATTTTCTTAGTAGATTACTCTTAACACACACTTCAAAATTGTAGTTCATTTTTTTAAAATAATTTGTAGTTTTAATTTGAAGGACAAAAAACCAGTTTTTCTTATGGTACGGGGCGCAAACGCTCGTATCAAAACGTATGAGATTTATTGTTTAGCGATGCGTCCGTCGCCTTAACTGTGGTAAAAAATTTACTGTAATTTTTTGATAGTACCTACCATAGCGAGAACGTTGTTGTTTTTTTGAGAGACATTTTTGCATACACAATGCTAATGTAGTTACAAGAAAAAAAATACTAGTTTTTTTGGCTTGAATGTACTAGAAAAATTCATCGAGTTTTCTGGGGTCTCGGTAGCTCGGCGGTCAGAGCATTGGACCAGTTATTCAAAGGTCGTGGGTTCGATTCCCACTTGAGCGTCCTGAGTTGATTTGTTTTATTTAAAAAAATCGTATATTTATTATTACAATCACTTTCGTTTGGACACGATAATCGGACACTGGACCACAGAGACGGCTAAAATAAATGTACCTCTAAAGTTAACTGAGAATCCTCGTATGTACAGAATATAGTATGCATTATAAACATTATTAGAATGCAGTTACATCGCCAATCTATCCCACGACCTCGCGACCTTCTGACTCGAGTCAGAAACAACTCTATTGAGAATTCGCGATGCAACATGTGTTATGTACGGTCCGCCATATTTATGTCGAAAATCAAAATTTAAGAGTTAATACCGCGGTTTATTTTATTGAAAGACAACAAACCGTAGCCAGATGTAAATAGAGTTTTTTTTGTTTTTTCAAAAAATCCTTTGTTTAGCTAGGGTGACAAAGTTTCTTATCATCATCATCATCATCATCATCAGCTCATTTTATGTCCCCACGGCTGGGACACTCCTATGGATGGATAGGGAGAACGGGCCATAAACCTCCACGGGACGGCAACAGCTTTACGTGCCTTCCGAAGCACTAAGGAGCTCGAGATAATAAATGTTTGGGCACCCATCCGAACACCAGCCCTTGCGAAAGTTGCTTAACCTCAGCAATCGCAGACCGGGCACGTTAAAAACTACGCCATCGAGCTCGTCTATCAAGTTTCTTATAATCACACCAAATAGGCGTACGTAATTGAAACAATCATTGAACGACCTCCACCAAATCCAATACACACGCATCATTTCCCAATAATTTATAAAAAAGCACCCTTCAAACATTAAACAAACATTATGAAATAATAAGCTCTCACCTTAATCTCATTGTATAATAACTTGGAATAACTTAGATGTTATGCCAATCAGATTTTGCCGAGACGAAATCCCCAATTTTTCATCATCGGATATTACATTATCGCAAATTTGCATTGCCTTCAGCGCCATCTCTGAGAGAGAGGCATTACTAAAACAATGTTAATAACATTATTGGTGGATGAGAGTAGCGATACGCGAACACTCTTATGTCGTTGTATTAAGGTGTAAAATCGAATGGTTTGTCATTTTACTAAATTAAAGTGTAATGTGGCCAAAGGCTTCAGATTAGGGGTTCGTTTCCGTGCTGCGCCCTTTGCAAAAACAGTATGAATAATAATTCGATTTGCATAACGTCGAGAGTAGATCTAACATAAGGATGTTTACTTTGATACGGGCTTCTCAGATAGTTGACTTATAAAAGTAAAACTGAGATTACAAATACTTTTTTATATTTACAAATTGAAATAACAAGCAAAACAAAAAAAAATGCTATTTCGATTTATCGATCATAATAATTTGTTTTAATGGATTTAGAAAAGAAAAGCCTGCAATTTTCGATCTCAATATTTTCATTTTGTTTATTGATTAGCCTAAAAACGTTCCAAGGATGGGCTCGATCCCTCCTTATATCTGCTGGCCCAACGTTGGTGGGCTTTGACGATTGCCATCTAATCGAATCAAGAAGAAGAAGAAACGGGTATATAGCACCTCCTGCGTGCTATAGACCCGTTTCTTCTAAAGTTCGGAGTTCTAGCGACGTTCAATTTAATTGGTCATCCAAACATTGACCCGAATTTGGGAAAGTTGCTTAACTTGCAAGATAGTAACTCGAACACGGAAATCAATTCACCATATGAGCTCCTCCGTTTCGATGTGGAAACATAAAATTTACTTATCAGTAATATTGTAAGGAATTAAATAGTCATATTGCAAGCATTATTAAATTGAACAAAGACTCCGTCTCTTATAAGGCGCTTCAAGATGACCGTCATTTTTCAACCCTCTAATATTGATGCGCAGACTTGATGAAACATTCACCAGCTGACCCCACCATAATGGTATTACCATACAAATATGCGTCGGTAGGCGGGCGGGGCGGCCGGGGCGGGCGGTGTAAATAAATAATTGTAATTCTTAATAAAACTGCCCTCAACGCAAACGGCAGTAACTCGCACGTGCCGCGTACTACTGTAGTTTGTAGTGCGACTGGTAGTTTTGATCGTTTCGGTCTCTATTTGTGTAGAGAAAAGACTTAACAGCTTCACTGTCCAAAAAACAATAACATTTTGTTTAATCGATTGTTCTGCATTTAATGTAGTCTGACATTGAACCAGTTCACGTGTTAATTTTCTTTATTATAAGATATTTTGGACATGATATAGCTATAATTGTAATAGGCAATAATACTGTAATCAAAATAAGACTTTTGGTGGTTCTGTTTGCCCAAATACCTCAAATTCTCCAAATCAGTTTTGAGTTTCAATCTACTATAAAAGCATATACTTAAAAGGTATATAAAAAAATATAGTTTGTTGCGAACTCCCAACATAATTTTGGTTTAATTTATGATCCATAAGTAATTTATTTACTTTTTGCCTGATTGTAAATAAATAAAAATAAACAAACACTATTAATTATTAAAACTAAGTTATAACCACAATCAATGTGAGGTATCATTTGAATAATTCTGATATCGTCGTATTCCGTGCTATTCCGTACTTGTCTGGCTGTGTTGATGATGATAGATATGATATCCAGAATAGATACTGGAACATTTATACGCTGCCGATATCTATATTTTCTTAACCATCCCGCAATAAAACCCTTAAATATGTGCACACAAAGTATCAAAGTGCACCCATCCCCCTTCTCTCCACAGATAGAGCCGTCAGTGTAGACGGGCCGTAATGACCGGCCGCTTTACATAATTCGGCCATCGGCTGACCCCGGCCGTAGTTTGCTAAACACACCCCGGCCGGGACTCAATCAGGTAAACATTTGTACGGAAAACAGTTTTCTTTAGTAAAATGACTGCATTGGCAAAACATGTAGAAATTATTCTCTAAGCTTTGGCATTTCTGTTCATCGTTATACTATAAATTTTCTTAAAGGTTTAAACTACTTGTCGTTGACACATTCTATCAAACTCTATGGCACACTCTATTTTGCAAAAGTTCAAGTTGTGCCAAAATTAATTGATAGTTTTGTGTTTTGGTCATAGTTTTAATAAATTACATAGTTTTAGTTTTAGTCAATACTGTCTGTAGATCATTATTAGCCTTTAAGCCTCCTACTGATTTAAGCCTGACCAATGATGGGAAAATCGAACCTATAACGCTGGCCTTTCAGTGATATTGTGAAACTGAATATACTAAGTACATGCTACGCGGTTAATATGCATAATAAAAACATCAACGCGCTCGAAAGGAGAATCACGAAATAAATTTTTAAAATCATTATTTTATTTTAATAATAAAAATATATGAATGGTTAACCCACATATTTTTTCTAATAGTTCTCTTATGTAAGTAAGTAAGTAAGTAAACAGCCTTTGACTGTCCCACAGCTGGGCAAAGACCTCCATCATTGAAATCAAGTCATCGCTACAATTGATGGGTAATGGCTTAAGAGCCGAGTTTAAAAAGAGACAAGTTAGGAAAGTGTCAAGTTTAAGAAAATGACGAAGTCGTCCTGAGCGTTTTCTTCTCCTTTCTTTTACTTCTCATAAGTACTGAACAATAAATAAATATTCGCCTATTGTTCAAAGCCCTGTCAAAATAGTAACTTTTTTATTTACTCGTATAAAACTTATGCATCTCACAAAGATACAACACAACCTGTAATATTTGAAACACGAGAAACTGACTTAAGTAAAAGATTTAAAAGACTAGTAAACTTTTTATTATAACATAACTAACTATATTAAAGAAAAAATTAAATAAGATAACTAAAGACAAAATAAAACCTATAAATAAAAAATGTCCTCCAGCTGTGGGCTCATGGGAACGGTTCCAAGAATGCTGGCAACATTGCCTCTTTGGATTGCCAAGCTAATACGTAATAATTAATTAATTAGTAAGCTGTATCTGATACTCGAAAAGTGCAGTTGGTGCAGATTTTTTCCTAGACACTTGTGTTCTTGTGACTATTTTAACCTGTGAACCTTGGGTGTGATTTTGATAACAGACTTGAACACTGAAAAATTCTCATCGAAGTGATTACGAGTGATTAAGATCACTCGTAACAAGGAATAAGCATCGAAAACTACTGAAGCACCTGGAAATTGTACCCAGAACCTATTAGATTTCATAGTGGATTTTTGCCATTTTTTATTACAAGATCGATACCGAAGGATTTTAAAAACTGTTTCATAGTTTTATATTAAATCTATACGAATATAAGTAATAAAGCTGAAGAGTTAGTTTATTTGTTTGAACGCGCTATTCTTTAGAGATAGCAGTCTAAAATTTGTTTTTGTATTTGATAGCCCAATTTTAGGGCTATTTAACATCAAGAATAGACGAGCGAAAAAAGTCAGAAAAGTCGCTGAGCGAATACGAAGTACTCGCGCATTCGGGTGAATTAATGTGACGCGGTGGGTCAGGGAACAACTAGTTGCATAGTGATTTGGAGCTTACAAACGTGCAACAGCACCTCCGTACGGTTGTGGAGCGATTTTTCGAAGCCTCAGAGAATCACTCAAATCCGCTCATTCAAAAGGCAGTGGACTGTAGTCCCGACCCTCCTAGAATCTCTCATTTCCGTAGGCCGAAACATGCCTCATCGGACCCTCCCAACCAGTTGTCACGTGACCTGGATCGCCTAATCGCGGCACGAGACGCGGCGTCACATAGTTAAGTCAGCAGACATAGGCAGCTTCACTGCAGTGTGAGCGTGCCCCACTAGAGGGCGCGCCGTATCGCTTATATCACGGCGACTCTATCTGAGTAACGCCAACCGCGCCTCTCGGCTATCCGAGAGGCGCGCGTTCCGGAAGCCTTCACAGCCCTTAAAAAAGCTAAAGGCAAACCCTAGGGATTTTTACCGGGTCGGTCTTAATCCTTCGTAGAGAAGGACAAGGCCAGCTCCGGATTTACAGAATCTGCGAGCAGATTTTCCCCTGAGTCAAAAAAAGGAACAGCTAGTGTAATAAAAAACTGTTTGTAAATCACAGTAGTTTAAATATTCTAAACTGTAATTGATATTTTATCCAACCGCTGCTGGCTGCTCAGTTACAACCTATTTAAAAATATACTTTGTTGTTCACAGCGGCAGTTTTTAAGTAAACCTTTAGATCATTATTCAATAACATTTAGGCATACCTCTCCATTTCGGTCAAAATACTGTCAACTGTGTTTTTATAGCTCTTTAAAGTCTTAATAACAATATTAAAACAGGCCAATCTCGTTCGTATTCTAATACAGTTAAGCTTCCAAGTTGCTCTGGTATTTCTTAAAGAATATTAAATTAAACTGTCAATTAATGCCTATAATAGCATGCAATATTCATAAAATGCTAAATTCTGCTGTGGACATGTAAAAAATGCTAATTTATATAGACGCAGCAGGCGTGCTGTCAATCAATGTCTACGTTTTGTATTGGAAATGTTTGTGGCTTTTTTTTTGGTCCGTCAACTAACCATTTAATACAGGAATGGCGAAAGGAGTTTGTCGAATGAGAAAGGTTATCTGTCATGTCGACGTGACGTGTCCAGTTTTTACATGTTATGTGTAGATACTCGATTTTGAGTTTTTTCTAATAGCTGATGAGATGCGAAACTAACGCGCAAAGAGTGCTATGCGAATTATATGGCGGTATACGAGAAGAGTTTAAACCTTGCCAGGATCATGATACTTTTGTCCACCAGAATACATTTTTTTATTTATTACCACATAAAAAAGTAACATTTTATATCTAAATAATAAATAACATTAGAAAACCACGAAGGTTTGTAGCAATGCTATTCACAGCTTAGTCGAAAACAATGTATAAATTGAAATAAGCACAAAGTAACTGGGTTACAATGTAGGAGCGAGTTAGGTACATTATGTTTTGACATTGTGATATAAATATCTTAGGCGAAATATTGTTGACCAAATCCGCAGGTACTTCATATAAACGTAAAATACTTATCTACTCAGTTATTAACAAAGTATCGAGAAATTGGTTTAATTTAGTTTGTTTTATATCAACAATGTAATTAAACCTTATTTAAACGTATTCATCATGGAACTTGGACGCTATCCTTGTAATTAGCTAGATATTTGCACTCTACCAATCCTGTAACGATTTTATATCGTGTTTTATGCAAGAAATAAAAGTGTATTCTAATTTGTAAATATATATTTTTCATACACTATACAATTTTATCTCGCTCTACCTTCCCCTTATTTTTCTTGTAAAAATGTTCGCAAAACGCAAAACCGCGCCGGAGACTTCATACATACTGAATTTCGGTCAAATTACATTTTTATAGCCGCAAACGGGCAGTGGCTATGGTCCTCGATAGCTTTTCTCCTTATCGTGAGCCTTAGAACAGTTTATGAGACATTACGGCCGGCCCGACTATCTGATGCATTTTTACTGGATTCGATTTTGGGTTAAGACAATGGGTCTTGTTTAGTGCAAGCGACAGACGAAACGACGAAATTCAAAATTCAAAATCATTTATTCAGTTTAGGCTACAAATAGCTCTTATGCGTTCATAATGCCATCGGTTCGTAAGTCTACTCTGGGCGAGATCTTGTACTGAGAAGAACCGGCAGGAAACTCAGCAAGTGTCCTGTTCTTTTCTCCCTTACAGCGTCAAAAAAATATTGGAAAATGCCCTATCATAAAAGGACACTTTCCATCACAAATAAAAACACAAAATATAAAGGACAATCACACATGTTAAAAAAAAGACAAAAGAGAAAATATAATAATATCTAAGTTTGCAAATATACATCAGTTACCAGTTAAAATTTTCACAATGTCATACAGCACTAATAACGGTCGAAAATTGTCTAAGAAAGAAAAAAAAAACAAAAAAAAAATAAACTATAGTCAATAATAATAAAAATAATAGTATGCAAGAGCAAACCAGCCTCCACAGGCGGTACCCGAAACTATAGAACTGTTAAAATAATATATATCTAGATTCTAGTGTGTCTTGTGCGTGCTTCATTTCGAATGAGCTGACGATGCAGAGGGTCTAGTGTGCGTTGTCTTGACATACGATAACGTTAACGAAAACGAAAATTTGTATGGCAAAATTTTAACTCTTCTCGTAGTACTCTGAAGAGCTCTTTGACCTCATCCCACCTTCTCACTTCTTCCATTGGAGTACAAGTACCGCTCTCCGGAGTCACCGCTTCACTGTCTCAAATATACCATCGCGCACTAAGAAATTTGGTGACTCGTTTCTTTGCCGCACCTCCAAAGCATGGAATAGTTTGCCAGCACACGTTTTCCCTCCTTCCTATGATATGGGGTCTTTCAAACGAGGCGTGAAGAGGCACCTTGTGAGCCGGCAGAGTGAGTGTAACTGATGCTGCGTTGTTTTCACGCTGCACCAGTTGTCGTCGTATCTGGATTCCACATTCACTTAACATCAGGTGAAATGGAGTAATTTGCCGTGCTACGTATAAAAAAAATGACGCCAGGGGGCGCTGCTTCGATACCATACTAGTTTACGTTTTCGTAACGTCAGGAAACAAAACTTACACTATGCACTCCGTTCTCGAGTTTTTTTAACCATTCGTTAACGAAAACCAGAATTTCTATGGCATTGAAGCCGCGCCTACTAGTGACAAGACAAACGAAAGTTAAAATTCTGTTTTTTATAATATGACCAAATCGTAAATAAAAACTCGTATCCAGTACTTAAGGTGCAATAGTTCAATGCTTACCAAATCATCGTTTTAATCGAAATAAAATAATAAATAAACAAATAAAACTCGCCCTTAGCATTCTAGTGTTTGTAATTATCTGTTACCGTTTTCTTTACGCCATAAAGAACTTACTTACTTACCTACTAATTATATTTCCATATAGGGATTATTACATTGAGTAATACCTAAATAATAATTTCAAATTTTGTTGAAATGTTGTTTATGAATTAAATATTTATTTATCACGAAACTGCCTGCATGCCGCCTTCTTAAGTTCGCAAACTGTAACTAGTACAGTATATCGTGTCATACACCCCCCCCCCCCTCTCCCATTTTTGTTACCTTAACAATTGTTCACATGTTTATTAAATAAATCATCTTTAACTTTTACAAAACAAGAAACAAACATGTTTGGCTAAGTGATTACCTAAACCATAACACAATAGCATGGACTCATCATCATCATCATCATCAGCTCATATACGTCCCCACTGCTGGGGCACGAGCCTTCCCTATGGATGGATAGAGAGAACGGGCCATAAACCACCACGCGGGCCCAGTGCGGATTGGTGGTTGTTAACGACTGCTAAAGCAGTCGGGACCAACGACTTAACGTGCCTTCCGAAGCACGGCGGAGGAGCTCGAGATGATAAATTTTTGGTCACCCATCCGATGACCGGTCATTGCGGAAGTTAGCAATCGCAGACGAGCTTCGAGTATCTCTAATATATAATAATATATAGACATATTATATGGACTTATATATAGTAATGTTAGTCCATGACAATAGATAGTCACCTACTACAAGTAAACTCATTTAGATCTCTAGTCGCTACCTCCTAACGCTTGCACCACATTGTATAGAAAGCAATTGACTTTAGATTCACTGTTTTGCGGATTACGATGAATGGCACTTTGGTTAGTAAGAGGTCATTTGAGGTCATTCCGGGGGGCATGCTCGATTCTATGAGATGTTTAAGGAATTGATGTGGAGTAAAAGTGTATAGGAAGTGACTTAGTATAGGTAAGTGTTCCTATTTCAGTTTCTATAGACATTTCAGTAATTTTTGTTAATGAGTTTTATTTAACACTAGCGGCCGCTCGCGGTTTCACTCGCGTGGTTCCCGTTTCCGTGGGAATATCGGGATAACAAGTATCCTATGTGTTAATCCAGGTTATAAACTATTGTACGCTGAATTTCATCAAAATCCATCCATCCGTTGCAGCGTGAAGAAGCCACAAATATACGAACATACATACACAAACTTTCGCATTTATAATATTAATGTGATTAGCGGCCGCTCGCGGTTTCACCCGCGTGGTTCCCGTTCCCGTAGGAATATCGGAATAAAAAGTATCCTATGTTTTAATCCAGGCTATAAACTATTTGTATGCCGAATTTCATCCAAATCAGTTGCAGCGTGAAGAAGCAACAAATATACGAACATACATACACACAAACTTTCGCATTTATAATATTAGTGTGATTATTGTTAGTTTTAGAAATTCATTTGCTGTTAGTTGCAACCACACGAATGTGTTGATAACATTTTATATGATACATGATAATAGAACCCGGGACCTCTGGTTTGAGACCGGTGGCTTAATCACTAAGCCATAAAGGTGGAAGCATGTTGTCCACGTTTTCCACCAGCAGCCATCAACCATCTAACGAGTTTCATAACGAAGCTTCTCTTGGGCTAGATAATTGGTGTGAGTGTAGGAAAGATTATTATTATTATTATTATTATTATAACTTATCAAGGAAGGTATTTAAGACTTACGTCTTCATATATTACTAGCTGACCCGGCGGACTTCGTACCGCTTTGAAAGTTTCTATGACAACAAAACAGAGAAATCGTATTTTTTTCTTCTTCTAGTAATAAATATAGCCTATGGTACTCAGCGCTCATTAGCGCATTTGCTACATTTAGCATTCTAATGGTGAAAGAATTTTTTAAATCGGTCCAGTAGTTTTTGAGTTTATTCGTTGCAAACAAAAATACAAAAATACAAAGCTTTCCTCTTTATATTAAACTAGCGGCCCGTCCCTGCTTCGCACGGGTGGACATTTTTTTAAATATAGCCTATGTTACTCAGTGCTAATATAGCATTATAAGAGTGAAAGAATTTTTCAAATCGGTCCAGTAGTTTTTGAGTTTATTCGTTGCAAACATACATACATACAAAAAAGATACAAAGGTTTCCTCTATATAATACTAGTAGAGATAAATGTATACGTGTCCACGGGGCAACTTGCTTGAGGCACTAGTCTTAAGAGTTCCGGATGAAGCATGCGCTTCGGCGCGTCCTGATTTGGCGTTATGACTTGACGTGATGGTACCTTGTGCGATTTAGTTTGCTCGCGCAAAGTTGTCTGACACCTACTTTGTAACCTGACGGTTGGTAGGGGGTGTCAGTATAAACTTTGAAGTCGTGTACCTATAGCAGGACTGTCCTGTCTTCATCCTTAAGTAGGTTTCCCTATCCTGTCTTCTGTTTTGAGTTTATTTATTTTCAGTCAGATTTTAGGCGCTTTTTTTGTTCTACTTAAATATCCCGTTGTCTCTTTTATAGTACAACGATATCACTATTATTACAGTTTAAACACGACCTTCGTAGCCGAGTGACTTGCACGCCAGACTTTGGGCGGCTCTAACTCTGAAGTCCCGGGTTCGATTCCCAGTTGGGCCAATGTCGCAAACGAACTTTTCGATATTGTGTTGGGTCTGCGGTGGTTGTAGTACCGTCGTTGTTTCTGATTTATATAATACGAGCGCTTTAGCTACTTACCTTGGGATCAGACCAATGTATGTGACGTTGTCTATTATTCTATTCTTTAAACGATTCCAAAAAACGACATTTCCTTTTATCTGTACGTACGAGTTTCACCTACCCATCTCGATCCTAAACTTTTTCCAGTATTTCACAATTTGCACATTTAATATTGATGTCGCTCTGCTCGTCCATGGACTACAGTACTTACCCAGTACAGTGCGGTCGGGGAACCCATAAATAACGCTTATTATGCGGAAACTGCACCCCGATTATGGGCACCGTAGAAAAAGATACACGAACATTAATAATCAATTCTGCATTTCAATTTTTAGTCAGTAAAGAAACAATTATGATAAATGGTTTATTTATTGACACACTTAATCGAATCAAAAATCGAATTAAAAATGAATCATTGACAGTATTGTATGATTAAGGCACTAAAAAGGCCCTCACAGACTTTGGTATACGCCATAAACCTCTATTGTACTTTAACTTTATTAAAAGGAAATGAAACAACTTTTACGGTTCTACTCGCGTTTAGATTATACATTAGTTTTAATTGATTAAAAGGAACTTTCGCAAAGACCGGTCATCGGATGGGTGACGAAAAAATGCATCATCTCGACCTCCTACGTGCTTCGGAAGGCACGTAAAGCAGTTGGTCCCGGCTGCATTAGCAGTCGTTAACAACCACCAATCCGCACTGGGCCCGCGTGGTGGTTTATGGCCTGTTCTCTCTATCCATCCATAGGGAAGGCTCGTGCTCCAACAGTGGGGACTTTATGAGCTGATGATGATGATGATGATGATGCCAGCTCACCTCGGTCAAAGGCTCTTCAAAAATCTAAACTAGTGGTAGATTCAGTGTATATGTTTAAACTAAATTTTAGTTTGTTATTCGCATTCGCATTTTTTTATAGTTTTGACGTCAATAAGTGGAAAGGATTTGACTTTGACCTGCTAGAGCCTGTGGGCCATTGGCGGTAGTACGTACGTATACGTAGTTTTGACACAGAGATTGTGATCAATCACCACGCTCTGTCTAGACTAAATACTGGTTTTTTTTGGAACAATATTTCTGTTGACCGCTGATGCCCATTTCAGCCTAACCGGACTCTTAGAGGCGCCGAGAAACTAAACGTTCCTCAAGCCGTTGTGATTCTTCTTCTTCTTCTTCAGCCTGTCGCCACCCAATGCTGAGTGTAGGCCCTTTGCACGCCATCTCTCTATCTTTTGGTAGCCATCCCAAACCAGTTCTTTCCAGCGACTCTATCTATATCGTCTCTCCATCGAGCCGATTGCCGTTCTGATTGAACATCCTCAAATGGTTTTTAGAGGGGATGGCATCACAAAAGCTTATCTCTTATTAAATTCTCAGAGGAGTTCAGGTCGGAATTAAAAGCGGAACAACCCGAGGGCGCCTTTAAAAACTAGGACCTGGACCTGATTGGACCGCGATCGGGGTAGGGCAAAGAGCCAGGGCACATGTCTGTAACTGGTATAGATGGTGGTGTTTGTTGACAATTGTCATGTTACGCCAATATACCCCAGGACTCAACGTGCCTTCCAAATCATAGACTCGATATATTTTTAAGTCATTCACACATTAGCTCTCGTGCCTCTTTCATATTTGAATTTTCCATATTCTGTTCGTCCATAGACAAAAGCAAAACCGCCTATCGGACCGCAACATCGACCATCGATAAATCGCCTCTATAGGACGCCGCTCGTAAACTGACCCTCGCCCATAGATTATAGACCCATTCCGGGGGTCAGCCGCACTAAAGCTTATTCCTATTCAATAATTTATACAATTGATAAATAATAAATAGATGACCGACCGCTTTATGTTTGTCTGTGGTATTCGCATGATGCGTTCGCTTTTTGTTTATGGTTGGATTTGGTTATGTTGTTTATGGCTTGATATTTTTTTAACTTTTGAATAATACTTTCACTATCATTATCGATAGCCTATAAGCGTCCCACTGTTGGCCTCTGGCTTTCCCGATAAACAGTTGGGAGATTGCTATCACAGATTTTAAGCTCGGAGTAGAGCTCGAGATATTTCAATTTTGTCCCAAATCCAGTGTACCGGCATTGTGGAAGTGACTTAACTTGCATGATCGCAACCCGAAAACGCTGCGCCATCAGAGTCCTTAAATATTTTAAACCTATGTTGTCTTATGTATTTATCATGAAAAAATCTACATTCTTTCTCTGCACCATTACTTATAAATAACCTTAATTCCTATTCTTCTTAACTTGGAAAGAAACGCAGTTTAAAAAATACGTAAAACTTCAATAATAAAACAAGTGACACAGTTATACAGCCTAACAAAACTGTATGGACACGACACTTAATCCGTCTAAAGAGCACTCGTCATTCAATATGACGAACACTAGCAGACATACAAGAAGCGGCACCCACAAAAACACATCACCTCATAAACGACCAACACATTGTTGAATAAACCAACCATTAACTTTTGAAACTAATGAGCTGCGACAAGCGTTTTCCATTGGCGATGCAAAAATCACGCCATTCCAAGCCGAAAGGACGCCAATCGATTCCATAATCGATCAATTAAATCGAGACGAGCTCACCCGAGAACTCGATATGAATGTACGCCTAACGCCATCCGATTTTTTCGCACGGAATCTCGCTAACAATTGTCCCCTGTATAATATCGGATAATTCGCTCCTTTTTGTAGGATCCGTTTTCTGTATGATTGCACATTTTACTAAACAACGCATCAACACCGTCCTCGGGCAACATTCCTTTGAAGCGTCCACAATGGAATAACGTCTTTATCTAACATCGTTTAAAAATCAATTTGCGTTGCGCCCTTACGAATCAAAATGCGATCTCGTAGCTAATTCTTGCACTGTAACTACTCGTGTTAAGGTTCTATATTGAGTAAGCGAGTAATGCGTCAAAGATAGGTTGTAAGGTCACAAAATGAAATGCTCAAAAAAGACGTTCTATCTCATATAAGGTGAAATCGCTTCTTCATAATGGCGTACCATTGTTCGTTGGTGAGGTGACAAGAAATTCCTTGTGACGAAAAAGCCGGGATATGTTCTATGAGATCTGATTGTTGGCGTTTCTTTGTGACTCGTTTATTATAGCGCGAAAGTGTAGAGCCGTCATTTACTTTCATAAGGGAGTCCGTAGGGTTGGTGATAATAAAAGAATTCCAAGTGCGAGTGCATAATGAAGCGACTGGCTGATATAATCTTGATGCAATCTTTTGTCCGTTGTTGTTGATTGAGGAATAAACGCTTTGAGAGTTTGCAAAGATTTTGGTGTTTGAAAAAAAATAGAAAAAAAGGTTTTAAAAAAATGTCACACCCTCGTAATCATTATTTAGGTTTGTAATGCATTCTTCTATCGAGAAAAATCCGAAGAGACAGAAGAAAGTTACTCTTTTAAATTAGAAAATTTAAGCCAAATTAACAAAGATAGATTTACGCATTGAAAATTATAATATCTAGCAGATCAGCATTATAAAGTTAAGCATAAAATTATGAGCGATTAACATTTTTTATATTTATTTATTCACATTTTCCTCTTTGATCTCAATGACAGAAGTATTTGCCTAACAGAGGACAGTTTATTATGTAGTATAGGATATTTAATTTATTACTACATCGTGTCTTATTTGCTTCTCTCTGCTCTGACACTGCACAACCGCGCAACGAAGCCTCAAAGCAGTAATGGAATATTATTTTTCCTTAAAGAATCCTGTGTCAATGTTATGAAGATATCGTTCAATATTTTCTTTGTTGAATAGTAGATAACCGATGAGAGAAATGTTAAATTATGTACTCCAAAAAATCTTGACTATAACGTGAAGCAAAAACTTTGTACCCCCTTTTTACGAAAATTGTGCGGACGGCGGAGTATAAAATTTCGCACACTTATAGTTTATGTAGAGAAGGTTATCCGAATGTTAATATTTTTTTTAAATTATGCATAAAAATACATTAAATCAATAAAAGAAACATTACACACACTACTATTTATTTGACACACACGCATATGTATTTGACACACACGTATATATAAGTACTCTTTTCAAAAATTTCAAAAATCGAAGTGGAGCGGCCCAAATTTGCTAATGCCAATCCAATCCCACATTCTATCTTTTTTAATTTTTTATTGCTTAGGGTACAATCCGTGCAGCCTTAATAAAATTACGGTCGAATTTCGACCACTGGGCGACCACTAGTTACAGTAATGATGTGGGGCTTTACTGAGATTTTACGCGAACATCTAGAGAGAACTTTAAAAGAGTCAATGCACTGTTTTGTTTCATTTGTAACACTCATGCACGAACACTAAAATGAACACTATTCTTTTACATTTTTTTAAAATTAAAAAAAAATCGAGAACATTGCATGTCTACATGAAAAATATGTGAAACTACAAAAATATGACCAACTTGTTATAATACCAACCATATTCTTAGCAAATAAAAAAATTCTATTCTATTATATTCTATTACTCTTCACTTTCCCGCCAAGAAGTCCTACGCAATCTATACTAATATTATAGAGGAAAGCTTTGTATTTGTGTTTGTAACGAATAAACTCAAAAACTACAGGACCGATTTAAAAAATTCTTTCACCATTAGAATGCTACATTAGCGCTGTACTCAGCGCTCATAGGCTATATTTATTACTAGAAAAAAAAATTGCTTAATGATAAATAAATAGAAATACGATATGTTTGTTTTGTTGTCATAGAAACCGTCAAAGCGGTACGAAGTCCGCCGGGTCAGCTAGTTCTTTATAAAGTGCATTTGGTGTAAGACCTCTTTGGCTAGTTAACGCATAATCTTCAGTTCCCAAGCGGGTCGTGATCTCGCCCAGCCTAACGAGAACCCCCTTTTAATAGCACCTAATGACTGTGAACGACTCCCGCTTGATTTGGCAAGGTACACTTCCAACTGTGAAGATGCAAGAACTCGAAACTTTCAAAAGTATGTCGGGATGAGTGTGTAATGGTGATCTATACGCAGGTACGCAGCGTTGAACAATATGATATTTATTTATTTGCGTACTTCAATCAATTTACATAGTTTTTTTTTTAGTTGAGGGCTTCGTGCGCTTAGCACATTTAGCCAGCGTCAAAGTAATTTTTCTTACAAGTAATACATAAATAAACAATATTTTCCTTCCTGTATGATGATGATGAATGATAATAGAAATGAGAAGTGAGAAATGATATACCCCCAACCCCTCGAGTATCTCAGTAAAAATATTTTTTTCTTTTAAATTGGCTATTTGTAGATACTTATCTGCAATGAGAAAGTAATGGCTCATTTATTATTTAAAAGGTGTGCCTTTGAGTGGTTGGTAGGTTTTTATATCATTAAGAACTCCCCCTATTCGAAGACAAAGTAATCTAAAACTCGCCATATATTTTCACAATTATAACAAGCGTGAAACTTTTTAAATGCCCGAATAAGGGCTGCACTATCCTCGCAAGGCGAGTCGTAAAGGCAAATTGGATTTTTTCGCGTCCCTAGCGGGGTGGATTTAATTACACTTTTATTGCGTGTCGGGCTTAATGCTGACGACGTTAACGTTCTATCGACATACCGACATGGTACGACCTGCTAATGCTACTCATAAGTAAAAGTCATTTTTTTATTTAAATAAATTTTAAAAATAGGCTTTTGAATCTTTCAAACATTTTAAACATTTTTTTACCTACTTCCCATTCAGGACGTCTATTTTTAGCTGTGGAGAATAATTAACGCAAGAAACTCCACAGCTTTAATAGAAATAGAAATTTCAAGTGTGCTTCGTTCTCTATTTTGTCGTTAAAAAATACTTTGTGAAAAGTTCGTACTGAAATTTAAAAAATAATCCGTAAACGTTCTAAAAGTCAATACCGGTAGGTAATATTATTATACACCTTTAATTAGGACTATGTTATGTTAATTTTTAAATAAATAAATTTTGTAAACATAAATAGATGCTAAGAAAATTAAAAAAAACGTTAGTATGAAAAATAAAATTTTATAAAAAATCTTCATACAAAACGTCAATTTCATAGGTAAGGACCTAATGATTGACCTGTTTTCTAAACAAATTCTCATTTACCGGTTAAAATTCCACCGTGCGCTTCAACCATTGGCCTTATCATCACTTAACTTCAGATGAGATAAAGACACTGTGCGTACCAGTAAGATGCTAAAAATAACAAAATTATCTAATGGCAAATAAAGCCCGCACTAGACACTCCACGACTTGATCGTCACTATCTATAATTCGAACCTGTAAACACTCACACATACACGAAGTTACACATTCCGCGAACATCGAATCCAACCAATAATAATTACTAAAATATTAAATTTACAAAACTAATAAAAGGCGTCATAAACACCTAAAATATCGCTAAACGTTATTGCAACGGTCGCCGGTGCGAGAGTGCGTCGTAAACGCGGTTTATACGCGATATAAATCCTGGCAGTACTATTCAGGTACAGTCAGAGACACAAACATGAAAGAACTTCGACAAAATGCATGCATTGAAATGAAACAACTGTTACGGATCTAATCGCGTTAAGTTCCGTAAAAGTTGTTTCATTTCAATGTGTAGCATTCGCGTAAGCTTTAGAAAGCAACGAAAAAATTTAAATTATAAATGCTTTATTATTACCAGAATATCTTAGACTATACAATATAAGTAGTAGGTACTTAATCTAAACAATAAATTTATTTTTCTAAGACTTATCTAGAAAGGAACAGAGGAATGTTTAAACTATGATTACTATTGCCTTTTTCTGGTGGTTCTGAGGATACTTTCTAGAGTGCAACTGGAAAGAGGCTTAAAAACTTATTCAGAAAATGTTTATAAGTGTCTAATGATTAATTTTGTATCATAAGCTCTTTAAAGTGTTACTTTGTTCTCAAATGTGTTTTAATGTCATTCAAAAATTTGTTATTTGCAGTTTTGTTATATAAAACAGCTTGGAGGTTATACCAAAGCGTGGGAAATGGCCTTTGTGTCCAAAAGTACAAAAAAGATGGTGCTGGCACTCACTATACCCGACCATAAACTAAATACATTTCATATATTTTTCAACATTAACATCATCATCAGACTATACTAGTCCACTGCTGGACATAGACCAATACTTTTGTCAACACTTTTTCCAAATTTTTCCGATCATTTTAAATGTTCAACCACCTTTGTTTCTGACTGTACCACCTGTCGTAGGAACGTACGCGTGAACTCTGACCCAAATAATACCTACTTAGGTTACCTCAAGCACTCCGGAGAGTTCGACCTTCGTTCACCTTAAGGGGAACTCCCGCTAGCGTTATGGGGTAGGAAATTATATCTTAACTTCGCTAATATATCTTAACGTTCAGAATAGGGTAGGCTAGCTATACATATAGTTGTGGGTGAGAAGTATGTATAATTGTTTTCTAAAATTAACGCAAACACAAAAAAATATTTTTTTCAAAATTAACTTTTACTTACGTGTATTTTGTAAGCGACAATTTAAAGAAATGACTTCGTAAACCTTACGGTGGGGACCTAGTGCCGAGAAGAAGCCGCAAGAAACTCGGCAAAGGGTTATTCTTTCTCAAGTGGTGTTACAAGCAATACAAGTTCATTAAATTTAATTTAATTTAATTTATTAGTCCCTCATACTTGTTTATTACACCACAGCTAGGGTTGACTGGAAGAGATCTCTTCTAGAGATAAGCTCACCTTTGTATATGTCCTGTGTAACGTGTGTTTCAATGTAATTTCTTTGTACAATAAAGGATTAATTAATTTAAAAAAAAAACAGTAGTTTTTTGTGCACTATTGTGTTATTGTATATCCACAAATAGAAGAGATTTAAAACGTTTGAAAACTCCAAGGGCAATTCTTATGGCTAGGACCTCTGCATGACCTCTGCATGACCTCTGCATGACCTCTGCTTTGGTCGAGAGGGAGGTTTTGGAACTAGGTAGCTGTGTCAATAAGGAACTGTCGAGTGACTTAAGAAATTAATAGTCTTTTTATTGTCTAATCACTATACATATTTTATATCTTATATTCTGCATTGCATATTAGTAAGCCTTTCAATGTGTCACTAATACTAAGAAAGAATTTTGCTGCGAAAATTTTGACAATAAATTTGGAAAATAAAAAAATTTATAAATACAGCAAAAAGCGGACTCAATTCCTTGAGGCATTCTCTACCAGTCGACCAGTAAGGGTATCAAGAGAAAATAAAATAAAGCAAAAAAGACTCAACTGAAAACATTAAATGTAGTCAAAATATACAGACATGTAATATAAAATATACAAATACTAGAATGATTTAATATAATTGTAACAAGAAGACTGTTGAGTTTCCACATACAGAACATAGGTTAATAAATACTTTGTACTTAATTCATAAAAAAAATATTTAATAGACAACATCACATACATTGTAATGATCCCAAGGTAAGTAGCTAAAGCACTCGTTTTATTGAAATCAGAAACAACGACGGTACCGCAACCACCCAGACCCGACACAATATCGAAAAGATCGTTTTCGGTATTGACCCGGCCGGGAATCGAACCCGGGACCTCAGAGTTAGTGCCGCTCAAAGTCCGGCGAGCAAGCCACTCGATACGGAAGTCGTCAAACTAATAATAATTATAATAGTAATAGTACTTTTAAATAAAATAACAATAAAAGTCAAAAGACTTATGACAGTAAATAAAACTAAAAACATTACTGTAAACCAGTCAATAAAACTGTTAATGCCACATAAAATAGAGGTTACAGTCAACCAAAACATATTATATCAATAAAGCCGGAATGGATGCAATTCTGTTAAGGTTATAATCATTTTAAATATAAATGTACCGTAAGTATGTATGGTACTTACTAAGCTATTTAAAACGACATAATAATATACTACTATACACTAAGAATTATATATTTTTTTAATTATCTACAATTTCTTTATGAGCTAAAAACATTATATCTACAATTTTTAGTGTGAGCGCTATAACTGATTTATCGGTCATGAGGTGTGATAATTATTTTCGCCGTTTCAATGTTATTATCAACATTGAACCGGAGAAACCGGAAAAACATTATTACCAACGGTCCGCCATGTTAAACTCAAGCATGAATGAGTTTATTAAAGCATTACCCAATTGGAGGTGTTTGATGAACAGGATCCGTGCTTCTCGGAAGGCACTTAAAATCATTCGTTGCAGCTGCATTAGCAGTCGTTGACCACCAGCAAAACTGGGCCAGCGTGGTGGTTTATGGTCAGTTCTCAATGTGATATTTCCAGCAGGGTTTGGAGCAGGGTGATTTGATAAACATAGGTAAGGTCCTATGCTTATGTATGCACTTTCTGATGTTATATTATCATTATCGTTATATTAGCAAAATCATGTAAAACTGAAAAAGAATTGCACGGTGGACAATCGTAATATAAAAGTGTTATTATTATTTTGAATTTGGCATTCACAATGCTATTTATAGTTACAAGATAAAATTTTACTAGAAAATATAGATAATATAGAGGGTAGTACCTTCACAGTGACGTAATACCGCTGGCTCGTAGCGTAAGTCACGAACTACTAGAAAAATTCAACGAGTCTTCTTGGGCCTCGGTAGCTCAGCGGTCAAAGCATTGGACCGGTTATCCAAAGGTCGTGAGTTCGATTCCCACTCGAGCTACTCAGGTAGCCTCAGGGTTGGTTGATATTTTCTACTAAAATTTTATCTGATAAAAGTGTTGTTAAATAAGAAAATTAGATTGATTTGTACATACATACATACTTAAGTATTCATTTTGACATGTAAGCGTTGCAACATTGTGCGTTTCCCAACT